>JAIFZK010000001.1:13025000-13667500 GCA_027481765.1 Tenualosa thibaudeaui | reverse complement strand
TTGTCTTACAGTAATTTAGCCATCCAGAGAGGCAATTAGAATTTCCGGCCCAATTGACTACAAAGCTGTATTGTATGGGATCATACAGGCACCTTGGGGAAGGAGTAATCTGGCTGAGTGTATAAGAAGCCGAGGGATTTCAGAGAATGCTGGGTGATCTAAATCAGCAGCGTTTCCCTGGCTGAGAACTGTCAGCACTGAGATAAAAGATGGATCTGACACACTGAAGAATCTCTGTCCGTCTGTATCTCTATACCTCTCACTCTCTGCATCTGATGTGTGTTTACGGGCGAGTGGGTGGTGTGGGGGTTGTCTGTGTGACGCCTGTTTAAGCGTCCATCAACACCCGTTTGTACCTAGCCACTCATCTGTAAATGAAAGTTTAATTTGCTTGACTGTATCTGATGCCTTGGTTTAATTTCCAACTGAACACTAATTTGTCTGCGATCATTATTCAGTAAAAATGGAAGCTGTCTGAACATAGAAAGTTGTGAGCTAAACTGGAGAATGGGGAGCTGGTTTAATAGGGATTTGGTATTAGTTTTCACGATCTTTGGGGAGTTTAGACCCTGTCATGGCAGACTTTCCACTCTGGAAGACAATTTCAAAATGGTCATTTTTCATGTTCCCTTATAAAGTCATTGACCCACGTTGGAATTTCCTTGGCCCATCATACATTTCTAGATTTGCACATAATGTTATTTATTTTGCTCGGAATAAGAAGGGATTAAATGTGACGCGCTGGAGGAACGGCTTGGTTTCCATTGGAATTTCAAAGATAGGGTTTGCTGTTTAAGTGCCTAATTAAATTGACTGTGTTATTTCTGGGTACTCTAATCTATTATGGCCCCGAGAAGGCTCTAAATCAACGTGTCTTGCTACTGTTTTGAAAGGAGAGAATGCATTGTGGTTTCCGCCGTCTTAATCAAATCTCTCACGTAACAGAGACAATTCTGAGAGAATGTCTGCACATGATAAAAGAAAAAAAAACCTCTGAATTTCTTCTGGATTACCCTCTTGATCACTGAAGTTGCTTATTTGTCTCTCTATTTAGGAATTAGTGGTGGTTAGTGGTTGAAATCTTTTGTATCAAGTCTAACCCTTTCTCAGTATCCTCTTGATGAGGAGAACTGGAGGTAGATGTGTCCCCTGAGGATGGCCAACAAACCTCCCTGGCATTTCCAAAACCACTCCCTGGTTCCTCTTGCATCACCAAATTTGGCATCCCTCATCCCAGAACAGCCAGAGGGCCAGCTTTAGGCAGTCTGGGTGGAGGGGGAGACTCTCCTTTCAAGTCCTCCAGTCTACACAGTGGGACACATTATTCTGCCCCCAGATAATTTCCCACACTCAGACGCCCCCTGATGATATCATTCCGCAGGCTGGAAAGACTTGAACCCTCAATGATGTCAAATGATGCTGACCTTACCATAAAGAGGGAGTCTGAATAAGAGATCCAATTTAGTGTAATTACACAGTAATAACAAACTCATGAGCCAGAGGAGCCCACCAGCAGAAAAAAGGGCCACAGAAGGGAAGAGTCCAGTGAGTTCATTTCTCTCTGTGGTCATTGCAGTAGAAATGATCTTGGAATGTTGTAGAAGCTGTTTTTTGGGTTGAAGGACGTCTTGGTTGGAGACATACAAGTTGGCAGTAGTGTGTGTGTGTTTGTGCGTGTGTGTATGTGTGTGTATGTGTGTTTCGGCTGGAGGGGAGTGAATGAAATGTTTGCTCTCACTTGCTCCCCAGTTTCCAGAGTGGGAATCACCACTAGATGCCAGTGTAGATCTGCAGGGATGCGTCGGCTGAGATAGGGCTTATTTCTATTGCTTCCACTCATGATATCATTTCAGGGTTTTTCTTCCATCTCCAAAATTCTCTCCCTCCCCAGTTCTACTTCTCAGACCCCCACGCATACCCCCCAACCCCCTCAGCCCCTTCCTCCTTTGGCCCACGTTGCAGAACATTCTGACAGGCGCGCCGCAGAGTGGAGGATATTTTTCCACTACTGCATTTCACCTCAGGGCGACCGCGTCTCGTAACACAATATCTCCAAAGAGATTCTCGGTAGGAACCGGCAACATACGCCCAACAATGCCTGCATGCCAACAACCTCCGTCTGGAGAGCACCTATGCGTCTAAAACAAGCATTGTCCACATTTATGGCGGTGACGTCAGCGATGAATCAGACTCCTCACTCGCTATTGTTTCTTCTGTAGCATGATTAAGTGTGTTAGTCTGTGTGTGTGTGTGTGTGTGTGTGTGTGTGGTGTGTGCACTGGTGCGTGTCTGTGTGTGTAGCCATAGTATGGGCTTATACACCGCTGAAACACTCATGTTTACTGGAATCGAATGACAGACTGTGCAGGATATCCAGTGCGCAGCCAGACACAGGTGTTAAAATTATTTGTCTGAGTTACATGCGTAATGTGCTGGCCCTGCTCAGCCTCAACTGCTAGCATTGTTTTTCCATTTGTCGCACAGTAGCCACATAAATCATCTTGCCACAAGACTTTTTTTCTAATCTGCAGGATGCAAAAGGGGGGGGAATGCAGTACAAATGTCTTGGCGTTGGGAAAGCTTTTCGACTCGGCATCGATTAACCCCTTTCAAATCTGAAATCCACGCTAGACGTGGATAAAATGTAGGCTCTCCTCCCCTATTCCATAAACCACTCTAAATATAACCTCAAAGCGTCATAACAGAGCAAAGCACTGGGATAGCTTTCATTTTCCTATGGAAAAGGGTGTTGGAAAAAAACTGGAAAAAATAACAAAGACAAAAAGGGTACGAGCGATTGAACATTCTCCCATGTGTAACCTAGGGTTAGTAAAGGGGAAAATATTTGGCAAGGACATATATGACTTATATTATCCCGTAATAAAATACAGTCATCTTCAAAATAAAGCCGGGGATATGCAAATGTCTACGAGTCAAGCTCTCAATATTCTCTTTAATTGGGGAAAATGGTCTGCATGTGACAAGTTTATACGTCATAGTTTTTTTTACCTCAAGAACCTAACAAGGGCAGGCAACCCTGCCCCCTAGTCTCCTCACTGAGTTCTACTATGTGGCGATGGCTGACTACTCATCCCCAGATCAACACTCAGTCCATTCTAAGACACTCCACCACATGCGTTCCATTCTAAGCAAATGAATCAATTTCACAGACAACATTTCTTTGGAATTACCCTCAGCTTCATCTTGCTGTCTGGGACATATAGTTATTATGCAGGTTATAACACTTGCTTTCTCTGTGCCATATGAGAAGACCTCTGGGTAATGTGCCACCCATGCCAAAACCCAGTGACAAAAACTAAAAAAAAAACAGTGGGTTATTATTATGGAGTGTTTTTGCATGGGAGTGCCCAAATGTATTATGGAGTGTTTTTTTGCATGGGAGTGCCCAAATGTTTTTGTTCGGCAGCAGCCTGGGCTTAGTAATGCCCTAACTTGCACTGGAGCTGGCAAAATGAATTTGTTAGGCACTTTTCCACTGCTGAGGGGCAGAGTTGGACAGCGGCAGAGCAATGACTGATGAAGCATGTGCCAGCACCTCCTATCTGCTCTAACAGACAGCTGCTGTGTTTTGAAAGGCTTATCCCTCTATTTGCTTTTACTTGTTTAGATTTAACTACTCACCGTGCCGAGTGCTCACTGTGTGTGTGTGTGTGTATGTGTATGTGTGTGTGTGTGTGTGTGTGTCTGTGTGTGTGTGTGTGTGTGTGTGTGTGTGTCAGGGAACACTGACTCACTCGCCAGACGCCTGTTTCCAAGTGCTGCAGATAGATTTGCATAATGTGAGTGGAGAACCACCAAAAAATGCACAGACCATCCCACAGAGCTGATGGGGATGCTGAATGTGCATGGTGCCTAATTAAAGATCCCGAATAAGTGCTTAACCTTTTGAGTGCCAGTTTCAGCTGAGCGTCTCCTAGACTTCCAGTAAGTTCACTGAGGGCTCCTGTTATTTGTAGACAAAACATAGGCAGAAAGCATACACATGATGTGAGCAGCTGTAAGTGTGCCTAAGCTTGGTGTACCCAGATGAGGGGGAGACAAAGAAAAAGAGAGTGGGAAAGAGAGAGAAGGAGAAAGAGAGATAGCGAGGGAGGAAAGGAGAGGCTGAGGCACCATATGTCCATAACCTGTTCTCACAAGGCTTAGCTGGGCCTGAGGGAGACCTACCACTGCGACCGCCCCACCTCTCTAGTCTGTTTTCATCAAAGGGGTGCACACACACGCTTACACACACATACACACACAGACAGACAAGCGAGCATTTTTACCGCACATGTTCCAGCGGTCAACAGGCTGGAAGTCAGCACTTCCCTCTCGGTAAACATTCAACACAGAACTTTCCTGCAGGCTGTTCCTCTCACTAGCTTGCCTTCCCCACCTCCCAGCCACTGCTGCCTAATCTGTTTCCAATGCACAACAAAGACTATTAACTCGCAGACTTTCATTGTTTCCCCCCTTGCATCCCGACTGTTCTCGGCTTTTGGGAAGAGTGCTATCCACATCCTCTCCGCTCATGCCTTTCTCCCTTCCTCCTTTTTTTTCTATTTGTCTATCTTTCTCCCTCTCTTTCTGTTTCTAGCATATGTAAGCAATTTTCTGCCCTCTTATATTAGGAGACTAAAGGAGTTTCTGAGTTTATGCATCGCTATTAAGTGTTTCAATTGCTGACTCCTTTGTTGCTGTAGTGTTGCAGCTTTGTGGTAAGTTTGTTTCTGCTCTGCTGACAGCACAGGAAAAAGACTTGTGGGGGCAAAGATCTCATCTCTGCATGTCCCAGTCAATGTTGGAATGAATTCACATACCCTACGGTGCCCTACGATAGCCTTTGGAAAATATCTCTTCCTGTGTTTGTAAATAGTTGATGTCTAGCATAGCTGTCTATATATGGTGATAACAGACTGCTGATGCATAATGATGTGATATGTGTGTGTGTGTGTGTTTTATATCCCACTCAAGTGTATCTGCCCTCAACCTTCTCATCTCCTGTTTCTAAAGGTGCTGTTTCTCATTTTCCACTCTCAATATTTCCCAAGCATTCTTGTTATATAACTGAAGAGCATTCCATAACAAGGTCAGATCTTTACTATTTGCATTAGAGTCCTAGGAAATTTCACATCTGAAAATCCTTTTCGGTCCCTTTGATCTGGTTGCACTCTTTGCAATGATAAGTAAACAACACCTCTGACTTTTTTGATCAATAAAAATGGTCTCACGCACTAACTAAAAGCATTACATCAGTCACTCACAATCAGGCTTTAATCTTTAATGCTACGGCAAAATAAATATGCTGGTGACACGACACAAATGTCTGTCAAGTAGCTAATGATGCTGCAGGCAAGACTATGAGACTGGATTTGTATTGTGTGGGATGTATTCAAATCCATACTGTGTCACTGAGTTCACACTAAAGTGTGTGTACTCATCACTGAGGGCTCTTTCATCCTGAACCACTAGAAAATATATGACATGGCAACTACATACTTTCACAGAACTGAAGTGGCTCTGGGTGGTTTTCTCTTTCACGTTTAAAGAGATTTTCAATTAACTTTATAATGCATTTAAAGTCGTAATAACCACACACTTAACTAGCAACAAAATCTTACCAAATATATATCGGGTAGAGGCATTTTATGTCCTTGAGTCTTGACTTGAGCATGATGTCACTTCCCCTACTAAAATACCATGCTCAAAACAGTGACAAAATTAATAGACTTTCGTGGAAAAAATGTGTGAGGAAAATATGTGTAACCTGAGACCAAGAACATTCTTATGTATATGAGTGTTTTCTTTCAGTTCCGATTGGTGCTAAATACATCATTTATGGTAATTAATTGAGGTAAGCACGACATGCAAAACCCACAAACTCTTTAATCTTAAAATCCATTAGTGAAAAACACATGAGAACTAACTAGTGCCCATATAAAGACATACACGCACACACACACACCACACACTTGGCCCTGAGTGTACTAGTAGACTAAACACCTTGTTCTTCCCTTCACTGTGGTTACAGTAGGCAGCTTGACCTTTTGGCTGTGATGCCCTTGTGCTGGCCTGCAACTCAAGAGGACATCTGCATACTCAACTGGCAGTAACACATCTGTTGTTCCCAAACAACATGCCTAGCTTTCGGCACAGTCCCTGGTGTGCAGAGCTAAGACAGTGCATTTCAGGTAAACATTCCTCCTGGGCTATTTAGCCAAGGATTCCAGTCTGTTTAATGCCAGAGGAAACAATATACAAATGGCTTCACAGGAATCCTGTGCTACAATAACACAATAATAATCCTGTGATAATAACAATAACAACAGCAACCTCATTTAAATCACAACCAGTGTGTAGCTCCCGTCTATATGTCTAATCATATATATATATATATATGTGTGTGTGTGTGTGTGTGTGTGTGTGTGTGTGTGTGTGTGTGTTATTACACTCATCTATCATGTTATATATATACGATTAATACTGTAATATACTATTACAACATTAAAAGTCTCGATCGCAACAATAGAATCAGAAACAATTTTAATTACTTGTGGGAATGAGAGAGAATCAGACTGAAAACATGGGGGAAATAAGGCCTAAGTGAATGAAGAGAGTCTGAAGTGGGTAATATTGATGCTGCTTTCTGTTTACAAATGTGCAATTTTGCGTCATTTAGATGCATACTAGTCTCAGTATTTTAAAAAATCTCAGTTTTGCGTAATTTAGATGCATACTAGTCTCAGTCTCAGTATTTTAAAAATCTCAGTTTTGCGTAATTTAGATGCATACTAGTCTCAGTCTCAGTATTTTAAAAATCCGGCTTACAGCCATGGTTGCTGGCATGGCAACGGTGAGGACCATAAAACCTCATAACCATGACCTATTTCCTAAGTATTGAACATGGCTTGAAGCACTTGACAGACTTTCTTTATTTTCAGCATTGTGTCTGTTGTTGATTTCTCCATTTTGTGTGCAGGTACAGAGCAGGAGGTTATGTTTTTTTTTACCATGGCAGTGTATTATGCATTCTAACTAAAATAACCTATGTGCTGAATTTCTGTGAAAGGCTACAAAGGATTGAGTAAGACAAATTTATCAGGCTTAGTAATTGTTGTTAAAGCATGAGTTGATTAATAAATAACGTGAGTTCTCCTCTCATTTTTCTCATAATTAGAGCTAATGGAGCCCAAGATGGAGCCCTAAGACTCCACAGGCACCCAGGGAAAGAGCAATAGCATTAGCTCCATCCTCAGTCATGTCTCTGCCCACGGCCTCCTCTCTTGCCCGGTCCATTTACTTCACTTTCAATCCGAGCCCAACTACTACTCCCAGTAACTGCCAGCAGGGGCATTAGGCCAGAATTTTTTATGACAGCATTTTGTGAGCAGACCTCTAAGTACCTGGAAATGCAATGGATTAAATTAAGACACCTTTAAAATTGGATACTGCATAGAGATTTTGTCAATGCATTTTCAGTGCCTCTGTTTCATGATATGGCTTCAAAACAGAGAAGAAGTTGGAGCAATAAGATCACATCTTTCAAAGGCTCATGCTTAGACTGGCTTTCATGGCCGATTACCTCAATCTGAGATTGGTCTGGATATTGGTCATCTTCCACTTTTCTGAGGTGGGATCAACGAATGTAAGACAAAATGCCTCTGTTGGTTGTTTCTTGATTTTGGCTTACGGTGCCCAACATTGGCAATAAGAGTTTCTTCTGAGAGAAAATTAATGGACCGTTCAATTTTGTCATATCCCATCTGTCAATGGTGTGCTATGTTGTCAAATAAGTTAAACATCCTTTTAGACTTTGTGGTTGAACAATAGGTCAACTGTGTATAATACACAATTGATCTATTTATAGATATATATACCTAGATATACACCAAGATTATTATTATCTTGCACACACTGTAGGCAAAAATGTGAAACTCACATTTTCACAAAAATGTGAACTTCAGAGTGATGAGACATAAAGACACATTTTCATTAGACTTCTTTAGTCATTTATTTTGCAGATGCTTTTTTATGACTTGTGAAAGATGCTCACTTTCAGACACTCCCCCTCATACAGAAAACAATGACCTTGCACAGAATTCACAGTCTGTCTGCACAAAACTTTTCCTATCATTAGACAAATGTTCCAAATGTATTCCCCCCCCCCCATTTCACCAAAATTTAGGACATATTTGTGAGCTTCCAACAATTAGGAATGTTCCAACCAAACTGTCTCCTCCATCTAAATGTCATAAAAAACAATTTCAGGCCACGTACTCATCCATCATCCATTCCTTAGACACCTAGAGGCCAGATAATTGGACTAGGCTTTGACTATGAAATAAAACTGTCAACATCAAACAGATGCAAAGCTCTGTTAAAAAAAAAAAAAGGTGTAAACACATTCACCACCAATTTGACAGACATTGTCCAGATTAACCCTCCTGAGCAATAAAGAGGTTCTGCTCTGCCTGTGTATTCTAGAAGCATGTGCTGATATGGAATCTGGCACATTAAATCCCTCCATCTGCTCTCATCTGCAACTTGGCCCTCACTGCATTTCATACATGGCCCATTTCACTCCGTATACATCAGGTATTTAAAATGGGTGCTGATTGGACACTCTTAAATTCACATTAGTCTTCTTCTTCTTCTTCCACATGCAACGTCTGACTTTTGTTTGTACTGACAGCATGGGTATATGTTGGGGGAAGCCAGTGAAAAGTATTTATATTCATGTTAGGTCTGCTTGAATGTCATATAGTATGCATTAACTTCAGACGTATTCGGTGTTTGACTTGTGTGTGTGTGTGTGTGTGTGTGTGTGTGTGGTTTTCTCCAAACGTGATCTGGCAACATCTTGAGTCTACTCATACTGTTGTTGTTTACTTAGAACGATGGGGACATGTGGTCCATGCCTGACACCTGGTCGGCTGGGGGAACTCCGGCATATTTTTCACTTGTGCCATTACTTAAAATAACACCTCATTTTGCACCTGGACCTCCCATAGTCACTTGTGAGTGGTTTGGGGGAGATCCTGACCCAGAGTGATTTGTGCTTCTGATGACTTCCCACAAAACGATTTAAGCCCATGCACTTGTTTTGATGCCGGGTCTTGTTGTAGGAATTGCACCACAGTTTTGGAAAATAGTCTCTTTGGAGTGGGTCACAGGTGTTCTGATGTTTTTTATATCATTGGACAGCCTACCAACAGATCCTGTCAAAATTTATCTCCCTCTTGTGAACACACATAAGGCAATATTTCAGAATATTTCAATATTTCAGATGTTACTACTGATTGTAATTTTCCTGTATGACCCCTGGCAGTTTGGTTAGAACCTTGAGTTGTGGATCTGCCCAAGGTTTCTTCCTAGACTAGCTAAACATAAGGGAGTTTTTCCTTGCCCCTCTTGCTCTTGGGTGCTCCTTCTGTAAAGTGCCATGAGACAATGATAGTATTGTAAAATGCACTGTATAAGCAAAGCTGAATTGAATTGAATTTAATTGAATGTGCTATGACAACAAATACACAACTTTCTCTGCTCTATGTTCTGACACAGTCCAAAAAGACAGACACATGTCCATCAGTCTCTTCTGCTATAGTTTGTACCTGTCACTATGTGACTGTTTTTGTTCATTGGAACTTTTGTATCTCATGGAAATAACTCATATTTGTTTTTTGTTTTTGTTTTTTTACAATAGATTAGATGTGTGATTCATAGGCAGCATTGTGGTCTGGGCCTCAAAATGTTTATTTAGGCTGTCAGTGACAAAGGAACATTTCATTTTGTTATTAGGTTGACAGCACTGATTGCTCGATTCAAATGTCATTAGAGTTGTTTTATATAAGCTTCAAATTCCTTTTCATTTCACTGTTTATTTATGACTCTATTCACTCAATCTAAACAGAAGTTAATCTCTGACAACTCAGTGGCATTAAAGTCATCAATAAGGCTCCAGTAAAGACGGAAAGCTACTTCATCACAGGGAGAAGTTGATTCACAATAGTCCACAGATGACAACAGTATTGTTTAATGGAAGCCAACTGGAACTATGTGTCCTTGAGCATTCATTACTTTGAAAACCAATAGGTTCCATTTTCAGTCCATCAGAAGACAAAAAGGCACAACTCAGACAAATCTGCTTTTTTCACAGATTCTATGTCAGAATGAAGTCATATAAACATCCACTGCTTTCAGGATATCTGTGGCTAGTGTGTCTCTGTCTATATTTCTATGTGTGTGTGTGTGTGTGAGAGAGAGAAAGAGAGAGAAAGAGAGGGACAGAATGTGTTTCATTGACTGGTTTCAATGTCTATTACCAATCCTTTTTATCATTCGGTAGGATGTGTTGCTGGGTTCCATACAAACACACAGGGGCTACCAATGACTCACTACCTAAATATGCCCCATAAGATGGAAGTTGAAAGTGTGGAAACCTTAATGCCAGTGCTCTGTGCCATGACGTCAGACATCATTACCGCACACACACACACACACGCACACATATACACACACACATACACACACACACACACACACACACACACACACACACACACACACACACACACACACACAGTCTCCTGCTTTCGTAAGGCTGGCGTGTGACAGAGCACATGCTCCTTGACTGCATAAGGAAACAAATCAGCCCCAAAGTCACACAGCACTCCCTCAGCTTGTGTGTTTTGGTGCAAAGTTGCCATCTGCTATCATTAGCCGCTAATGGCCCCACTCCTTCATGCCACTCCAGAGACGGGTGGGAAAGGTTGTTAGGGAACGGTGAGGTCAGGCGATACGAAGCGGGAGCGCGCGTGCATGGCATTACCACATACATGTCTCTTTCATGTGAAAATCCCTGACAGGCGCTATGGGGTAGCTGAGGAAATCACGACAGCCAGTTGTACCACGGCATCCAATTGTTTATTGCGGTGGAATTGGCAGTGATACGCCGCATGATGTCAATGTTTTGTGAGGTATAGTCCTCACAGTGAGGGGTCTGACCAATTACCATTCACAGACGGAGAGTCCTATGAGCCAGTACAAGGAGAGGGCCAATGTATCATCAGTCAAGGGTACTCACAACTACCATTGAGTGTGAAATATGTGAAGACATGCGAGGATGGGAAAGTGTAGAAAAAAAAATGCTCTGGGCTCAGACAAGAGAAGGATCACCCCCCAAAATATAGGTTAACCATACGCTCAGTGTTCAGCTCGTAATGATAAAAGGCAGACCTGAGTGTCCGCCTGTTTATGTCAAAAAGAATTTGATAAGGAGGGGACTTAAATCAAAACAAAGTAACACAAGTGAAATGGAAAACAGATTTTTTGTTGCACGGATTTTCCTGGTTAGGTCATAGTATCGAAACGTGAAACAGAGGGGTACTGTAGCTTGCATTTGTGGTTATTGATAATAGTCCTGGGTCAGTTTCTCACAACTGGTAACATTTACCACAACATCATGCTGTCTGTATAACAGAGCGTTCTAATCAGGAAAATGTTTCTGCATTTGTGTGATTACCTGCAAGGCCTAAAAATACTTTCTAGCGGGCATGCGCAACCCAGATACCTCAACACATCCTCAGTCTTGAAGCATCAGTCACAATGTAAGTAGATTTCCTTTTGAAGCACTCCTGCCCAACAATAGTATTTGTTTCAACAGTGTTCTGGTGATGCTAAAGGATTTCATCAATCACTGCCCCCTTTTTTCCAACGTTGTTCTAATTTACACCTGGAGTGATTGGAAGCAAGTGTCTTCTGTGTAGTAAGCAAACTATTTCCATGTTGTTTTTGTTTGAGCTGTGTGAGGCACATTTAGTTTAGCCTCCAGACAAGACAGAGTCCCAAGATTTGGATAATGACAGACTCTACACCAAGGGACCCTTGTGTATTTCTCAAGCCAGTCAGTGTCATTGTTAGATTGTCAGATCCATCAAAACAGTCCCAGTCTCACATTGTAATAGTTAGCAATAATGTGAGGAAGTAAGTTAATGTGGCTTTGCGGTTGTTTCGCTGAGGAATCCCTTTGAGGTTGCTTCTGTCATGAGTTTACAAGATTTACCAGTGCATTCCCTCACTGAGTCTGTACACTGACAAAATTGTCAGATATGTGGGCAATGGGGAAAACATTTCAGAAGGATATAAGTTTATGTTTGTTAAACAGTCACCCAGATTCTTTCTGATGCCCCTTTAAATGTACATGCTATTTTCCACAATAATTGCTGACTTTGGACCCACCAAAATGCCAGACAAAAAAGAATATATACTTTTATTTTCTGCAAACTCAGATTTTACAACTAAGGTTTAAATGTACAATAACTGGACAGTGAGCAAACAAAGCCAAGTCAGTAGGCATATTCCTTAGTTACATTTAAAATGTAAATTTGTGAAAATGGCTTCATGTTTCTTTTTGACTGTTAAGAGAGTTATTTGTAAGGTGTGGAAAAAATATCTCTATCCAAAAACGATCTTCTGCTAAGAATGCCATGATTGTATTAATCAGCTTTTACAGCTATGCTTTTTACAAGCACAGACATAATACATTGCGGGCTCATTGTTAATGAGCTATGCTAATAGGATGGCTGTATCCATCCCAACCCACTGATTTCCCATATGTACATATTAAACATGTCTGGTGTAGGACTACATTGCAACCGGCTGGCCAGCAAATGCTGAGCAGATAGACGTGGATGGGGTTTGTCATTGCAACTCTTAGTATAAGCTGTAGTGTTGTTAGTTTTAGAACTTTCTGGAAAGAAACATGATTGTTTTAGCACAAACCATCTTCTCTTGACATACTGAAAGGGGACTAACAACCAGATAAGAAATCAAGAACCCTTTTCAAGGAACCCTTTAAAGCCAGTAATCAATGTGTTCACAATCCATTCCAGCCTCAATTTCTTTCACCTAGAAGCAGTTGGTCAAAGCACGGTTCCCCCATACCTTGGCCTAAATCAGTTTATTCGGTTTCATTTTAGAAAGCAAAGGAAGCTCTCAGTTATGCTGTAAGACTCTTAGAATAGTGTGAATTACTGACACAGATAACAGATAACAGAAAGGAGGAGTTCATTTCTGCTGGAATCAGTGATCTCTAAACTGACAACTATTCTTTGAAGTCACTTACACAGCCTAGTCTAATAAGTCTAATGAAGCTCTGGCCAATGTTGCAATCATTAACTACCTTTTCTCAAATTTATCATTAAATCTAAAAGATCTAAAGCTAAAAGAATTCAGCATAGTGAGAATAAAAGGCCTCCCATTTCAGAGCCCCTTCACCTACACTGAATAAACTTGGTCTCAAATGAAAGATAAATCCTTTTAACCAAGAAACATAGAACCACAAAAGAGTATGGCTCTTTTCAGACTAAAATGGGACCAACTGTGTTATGAGGTGGCTTCATCTAATCCATGTTCATTGAATTGAATCAGAATTACATGTCAAACATGTTAAACATGTTAATTACATGTCATTACATGTCAATTTTTCATTTTTGATGACTAATTACATGGTGAAATACATGAGTAGATGGATACTGGAACTGGATATAAAGGTGTGAATCATAAAACCAATTTGCAAACCAGTGTAATCTGGAAGCAAGTCTTGCTTTAAAAACAGGCCTTCGAGCATGTTCCAAAACTTGCTAAATAAAATGCAAGAGGGAGCATGTGGTGGCCAGGGTCCTGAAGTACATTGCGGGATGGTACAAGAGTTGATTGTGAAACTAGGAGTCTTGCTGGACCTCAGTAAGCTCCCCTTTCCTTTCCTTAGCTACACAAAAGAAGAGGAGAAGCTCAAGTGAGTTGCAAGCCAAATACTGAAGTACTGGTAGGTAGGTTGTGAATATGATACCTGCCAAATTGATGACACAGACGTGGCAAATGTGGTCACACCCTTCCCGAACTTAAAAAGCCATTTCGTTTTTGTTAGTTCATTGTGGTAACATTATCCCCAAATGGATTAGGTAAGTAGAAGAAATGGAACTTATTTAATGACCCATCACTTAACACAATGGAAAATCAAATTAACCTAAGCAAAGTAGCAAAATAGTATCATAGTCTGTGATTTTGTTCTAAGGAGCAAATTTGTCTGCAATACTGCTGATAATGTTTGACTAAAGCAAACATTTCAGTGCCAAATAGCCAGGAACTTTTATCCCATTTTTATCCCAACTCATTTGAACTGATCCAGCCTTCATGTTAAACCCTTCATGTGTCCGCATAGTTGTACAAGACAGAGTGTGAATGTGCACATTAATATTGGACCCACTGGGATGTCCATGTGTTGTTTCCTGATTACTCTACCAAATACTACAATTTGGGACAAGGCTAATCCATAATTTCAGTGCTGAGTTCAAACTGCAACCATCTGGAAAAATAAAAAAAGCAACATTCTAGCACTGTGTGCAGCACTGGAACAGCACTACATGAGAAAAGTTTGTGGGGAAAAGGTTTATGGCAAAAAATCTTCATGTAACTTAGTGATGATCGGCTCATCTGGCACTACATTCATTCAAACATTTTATTGAGTTTTTTGTGTGACACTTCATTGCCAGCAACAACATAAAACTCCCATGGTTTCCTGTAAGCCCCTACCTCAGAAGTGGGAAGCAGTGGTGACCTCTAGCAGACAATGGAGAGTCGCATGGTACACACGCTAGTCCACGACGCCACTCCCCCATCAACACCATATGGAATATATTAAACGGCCTTGACTTTCATTCTTGGAAAACAAATCAGCACTTGTTAATGTGAATTAAGCTGAAAGACAATGCTGACATTCCTCTTATTCGCCTATTGATTGCCAAACATTATTTCCTTTTTGGAAAGTGACTTGATTAATTGCTCCTTTTTATGCATGTAAAAAATAAGAGTATCTGTATGCAGACATGTACTAATATTGATTACATGATGGAGGGATGAAAGACTACACATATAGACCTAACACAAAGTGTATAACAATAAGCATATGATAAGCGCAGTAAGTACACCTACTCTATCCATATAACATGGCATGCTATTTATTTGGCAATGTCTCTTTATACTAGCACTTTCTCCCAAGGTCTGTCTCTGAATGTATGCTCTGACTGGTTCAAAAGCTCAAAGGAAGGTGGGAACGAAAGCAGACTTTCCGGGTTCTGGGTTTCCTCCAGAAAAGAGTTACATAACTGGAATAAAGGTTGAAAAAAGTCTACTGTGTAGACAGGGGAAAGACATGATACCTGCTACTTCTTCACATATGACAGCTAGTCAGGGTCTGTTTATTGTGTTAACTTTCTTATTTACATCCTCTGCCTGTTCTTTGTGGTATCCAGATTATGGCCTCACACCAAAGCTCACCAATACACCAATCAACATAATTTAGGTTTCTTATTAGCTAGCAGGCCAGGAGCCCTGAAATGGAGAAGCAGTCTGAAATGATCCAAACTGTTATGCAGACAGGCGTCAGACGTAAGTGCTCAGCTTCTTGTGTCTAGAGAACAGGAACATACCACACTCATACCCTGTTTTTAATTTTGATGGAAATGTATTTTCAACTTTCATAAATGCTTGTCTATCCATAAAATTACATTCCATTACAATTCCATGTCTTTGTTAATGGATGTGAAGGTGGCCTAAATGAAATAGACACCTCTGGCTACTGGTGGTAAATATACTTTGACTTCAGACAGATGAGTAGCTCTGCCACATACCTTGAGGCACTTAATGTGATTTCCATTTGTACTGCACTCCTAAGAGGAAAATGTGAATGTCTGGCAGAAGTCAAAGGCTAATTATCATAAAAGGTCTGCCATAAACATGAGTCACAATCCAAGTTGTTGTCAGACTATCTATCTACTCTGCCACAGAAAGACCTAAATGAACTTGGAAAACCCAGACAGGGATGAGTCAGTTTTGCTGATAATCATTAAAAGTTTTTTTTCCCCAGAAGGGTTCTGACATTCCACACATCTACAACATCTACACATTTACGTCTAATCCACAGGAGGCTCAAACCTATCTAGTCTGGCCTTATTGATATGATAGCATACTGTGCCTTGTTTATATTCAGATACATCTTTGCTTTCGCTAAAACAAACACCAAACTACACACACACAGGTTTCAGCCACCCTGTGGGAACTACCAAACAAAAATAGCAAGCACAAGCAAGCTTTTTAATTGAATCCATCTTGCTTCAGCTTGTTTTTAGAACACATCGAAAGCACACATCTACACTAAGGACTCATCGGATAGCTCCAGACCGTTGGAGGCTTTGGACGAGAGAACATGCAGTCAAGTCAAGGAAAGCTTGGTGGAGCTGCAGCTAGAGAATGCCCAGAGCGTGTACCGTCAGAGGCTCTGGCCATGGAGTTTGCAATGGCAACATTAGGCCTCTGTCAGTGGTAACTTGCTGAAACACTTCCCCCACCTCCCACCAAGACAAGTGGAAAGTGTGCCCCTGTGATGTTTTCACTGCCTTAGTGATGCTTTTTCATGTTTGCTTTTCATTCTCTTTTCACCCCAGGGGTGGGGGTGGTTTGTGGGGTGTCAAGTTCATGTGGGGTAAACAGATCCAGGCAGTTCAGATGATGGTGCAAGCTGGGAAGGGTTTGGGTGGAAAAGGGGGGCTGGGCTGAATGGCCATTCTATTTCGCGTGGAAACGAGCAACTGAGGACCTAGCGATTGTTGAACTTGTCGCAATGGTTCGTCTCATCGTGAGGACTCTGGTGTGTCGTATTCTGAGGATGTGTGAGAGCCTGGGGTCTATAAACCAGCCAAAACAGCATTTAATTTAGTAGGGCAGGGTAGCCCAGCGGGGATCACACTTAAGCGTGGCCTTTAGCTTCACATTTATGTCACACATAGTTTCCTAGTGATGACTGGGCCTCATGTCTCTTTCCCTGTTTTCAGTAAATGGAGGAAACCATGGAGACAGTGCATTATCATAACATAACTACCATGCTCATGAATATACATTTGTGACATAAGGTATTATGTTGAAGTCTTATATGGGGTTATAGTAAACACCACGACCACTGACAGAAAGGTCATTTATTTTACGTGCACTTTGTGCGTTTCATGCTCTCTGGAAAATTATTGCTAGGTTCACTAAGCATTAAGCCTGACCCTGTTTTAAAAGTGAAGATTTATTCAACCAACTAGAGAAAGGATTGATTAGAGGTATTGGACCACCACAGGGTTTTTTGTGAGGCAAATAAGGAAGTGGAGAGGTTGTCTGTTGCCAGAGGGACCGACTGGAAAGTTCAACACAGCCCTTAATTAGACCCTACCTATGTGTCCTTCGTCTGGAGGGGGCCCAAGAACAACGGCAACGACTGACCTCGCTCACTCACTCACAACGGGCACAGTGACTGCTCCTACTGCCACTGCTCAAGCTCAAAGAGAAAGTGGGGGGGAGAGAAGGATTACTGTACAGTCGTATACAAGCACAGCTTTGAGTAAATATGTGTCAACATTCATGTTTCAGACGGAAGGGAAACACTCGTTTGTTTGAAGAATGAGTCATGCACCGACCACTCTCTTCTCCTCTTCCTGTGCACGCTGAGAGGAGCCAGTAAGAGGCCTGGCCTCTGAGGACTGTGAACCAGTTTCAGGGGAACAATATCCCTCTTACTTTACATGTGTTTCAACACGATTGTCAGGACTGTGATTCACAATAGTTTTTGATCATTGCTGAACACTGCAGCAGCTGTGTCTCCAGACTGACTCATGATACAGCCTGTTCATCACATTAAAATGACATGAAGCCTCCTGTCTGCCTGTCTGTCTGTCATGGGTGAGGCAAAGAAAGTGGATTCACAAATACCTCATACACACAGCGCAAGCAGACCTGGTGACCAAAGCACATATATCAAGCATTAAAGTTGTGATGAGGGCGTGACACAAATAATGTAATGGAAACAGGGCTAATGTCAGTGTGTAGGACCAAAGCCTGTGGCCCCACTGAACCAATGAGCAAACCCAGCCAAGACAGAAAAAAAGGACAGCGCCATGAGGGAACCATTAAGAGCATTTTATGTGTTTGTTTATGTAATTTCGAGAAGGGAACAAACAAAAAGAATTTGAGGCAT
Organism: Tenualosa thibaudeaui; assembly: GCA_027481765.1. Lineage (NCBI taxonomy): Eukaryota > Metazoa > Chordata > Actinopteri > Clupeiformes > Clupeidae > Tenualosa > Tenualosa thibaudeaui. The sequence continues at coordinate 13,649,427 of JAIFZK010000001.1, read as the reverse complement.
GCACTAATGCTATCCGTGCGCTTGTTAAACACTGATAGTTTCAGTTGTTTTACAGGTAAAAGCCTGTCAGCTTGCCGCGCTCCGGGCCATAGTCTGACGACAGTTTTATCTGCATTCACAACAATGATGTAATCCATGACGGGTGGCCATGCACCCCACCGATCCAGGCACAAGCTTTTGGGGCTCATTCAAGCCGTTACTCACGGTATTAACCAGCTGAGATGTGTGGTGACCAGCCATTGGTTCCAGGTATTTAGCGCTCAGTGGTTTAAGGACCTGTGTAAAAAATTTCTGGAACGGTTCCTTTCCAAAAAGACTGCAAGGAAGTTAGGAGATTTTAAGGCTTGCTGTCATAGCCACAAGTATTGGCTTTTCTTTTTATTTAAATTCTTTTTTATTTATTTATTTGTTTGTTTGTTCCATGATCCGTGTCGTAAAAAGCGCCACATAATGGCTTTCCTGTGGTTATCACATGGACTTTGTGATCGAGGCGTCATACGTCATATGATACAGAATCACCTTAGCTTTTTATGTATATGCGGTACATATACGGTATATATTACTGCTATGCATTTGATATTTCAAGTTAAAAATGGAGAAAGTTAGAAGCTGAAATGAGTTGAAGTATTTGGAGATTTTGACATGTTATTATATAGGGCAATTCCATGGAAAATTTACTTTGTCTGTCATGCCCATAATGGCAATAAAATGCTTTGGTATTTGTATGATGTAAATGATTATGTGAAATGTTTTTTTTTTTTTTTTTTCATGTAAGTTCTACAGACAACAATAGCAAATGTTCAAATTTCATGTAATTATTCAAATCATAGCTTTGGATTTTATCGCTGTTATGGACGTGACAAAAAAGTGCATTTTCTGTGGAATTGGCCTATACCATTAATCAAAGAATGATAAATCACTACTGTCATTCCAGTGGTGTTTACCAGTGGAACGTGATTAATGAATCTCTGGGATGTTTTCTCAAGGTCATCAATATTTTCCAGAATTTCAACATCCAAGTCATCCAAGAATTCAGTGTAGCACAATTCTTGAAAGCAATATGGCATGGCCAACTGAAGTCTGTCTGCTGATAGTGATGTTAAACCTGGTGCTATCAGAATGAAAAAATATATTCTTTTATTTGTACTGATCATTGGCCAACCTCCAATGTTTTCTTCAACGTGTTTGATTTTGTGCTCAGTATTATCCCAATAGGCCCTGTGAATAGTGATACAGCGAGGATCATTTCATTCAGAGATTTCTCTTGTTTTATTTGTAGATCAGGCTATTCTTTGGCATTTAGGGGAGCATTTAGGGGAGTATTACATAATTTTTTTCAAATGATCATTCTGTGTGTACATATGGTTTTACCGTAATGAAAATGCATTTATGAAAGTTTGATGAGGATGAATTTTGAAAGGCAACATTATGCAGCTGTTGCACACAACACAGCTTTAAATTGGTGAATCGCTTACAACTTTAACACTTCCCATTAACAAGAGAATAGATTTCCTCTTGCCACAGCTAATAAACCTGACCGTCTTTCTTTAAGTGCCAAGAGTCAAATTCAGAACACATTACACAAATAGTTTCAGGCCATTTCTTCAAACAATTACTGTGTTTGTGTCTTTCTTTGTTTACTTGCTACCTTATTTAATCTAATTGACTCATTCTTCTCAGTAAGAACCTGCAGACCAAACACATTGCACACAGGGCTGGGGCTGTGCTTTCATTAATTGCATCAGCACACGGTGTGCTGTCTCTATGTGTGTTTGCGGTAACGTTTTAACTAATCAGTTCATACTAATCAGCAGCTCGTTTACTCAAGCCCATGATGCAATGGCCAATAAAATCTCTGAGGGCAGCGTAGATGCTTAGCTGTTCTAAAAGTATTCTCTGTTTCGTAACAAATGGATCTCACAATGAATTCTTCAAACTGTTAGATAGATAGATAGATAGATAGATAGATAGATAGATAGATAGATAGATAGATAGATAAGCAATGAGAGCAAACCTGAAATGCCAAAAGTCAAACATTAAAAAGATTTACATCTTTGCATCTTTAATTTGGTGAGTGCATATTGCTAGCTATATTTGGGTAAGTATACCTGTGTTAAGGCTAATAAACTCATCATAGCGATGGAATCCTTGTTGGAAAATGAGCATAATGTGTTATTATCATTATAGTATCCCCAGCCGTATCTGATGAGTCATGATGGCCATACCACCTGTTTCTGCAGACTTACTGTGCGCTGAGATCATGAAGGCTACACAGAAATCACCCATCATAACTGTCGTCGTGTAACGTAAATCCATAGCATGTACTGCAGCATACTATTACAAAGAAACATCATGTTGTTTGACGACAAAATATATCACCAGTGCATGGAAATTCAAGTTTGAGGGACTATTATGCTGTGTAAGCAGTAACTAAATGACCACTGTACAAGCAGAAGTAGTACAATATCCTCTGCTGTGGGTACAGCGCGAGGAAAGATTTTTCACATCTTTTCATACAAAATAAAACTCATAATGAATGAAGCAGTGGCAACCAAACATTTCTTGTAGAGCTCCTGTAACATAATGGCCCTTTAAACATCATGGCATCAGTAGTGTTTTTTTCTCTTTTATGGTAAGGAATGGTTTTCAACCATTTCATTCAGAGTGAAAGGCATGAATGCAATATGCATGGCAGTGAGGTCCATTTGTAGGCTATTTATTGTAGAGCTGCTGTAATTTCATTTCCCTTTAAACATCATGGCATCAGTGTTTTCTCTTAGTTGTGGTCATTAGAGTGTATTTATGTCACGGGCACCTGGATTTTGATGCGTAGTGGGAACCAAGAGAACAGGAAGTATTTGAGTGATGCCTAGCTGGCACTCGGAGGTGTAAACAAATTAGTTGTAGCTCATTTACTGATTACTAATTGCAAAAGTTGAGGGGTAATTGGTAAGGGACTGATGGCAGCTCGATTACTTAAATAGGGGAACCAGGAAGATGCTGGTGTGCCCTGGTTTAGTTTTGTCCTTTGTGTCTTATGGAGTGTGGCTACCTGTTGCGAGTGAGTGAGTTGGATCAAGAGATGAGAGTGTGTATGCGGCTGGGTTGTGTATTCTTCAGCTGTGGCGGTGGAGCTAGTAGAGAGAGCAATTGGTTTGGTGTGGCCCGAGAGGGCTTGTGCGGCAGCGTGAAAACAGGACAACAACCTGTCCTGCTGAAGAAGGACTGTTGTAACTGAGGCCGGGGTGGACAAACGGCTCCCTTACACAGGTGCCAGAGCGAGAGAATTGTGGAGCTTCCCTCCCCATTCAAAGCTGTGGCCCTTCCCTGTCCTGTCCTGGTGGTAGGTGTAGCATTGTGGGATTGGTTGTGTAATTTAGGCTGTGTGTGTGTGAGTGTGTAAGGGAGAAGTTGCAGTGTGTGTATTATATATATGATTATGTATCCATTTGTTTATTTAATTAATTATAGTCAGTGGGATTGAGCCTCTCTAACTCCAAGAAGGACTGCCCAGATTTGTAACTCTTTTCTCAGTTGTTGATTGTGTGTGTATGTGTGTGTGTATGTGTATGTGTATGTGTATGTGTATGTGTATGTGTATGACCAGTGTGTTCCAGAGAAGAACCAGGCTGCCTCTTTCAGTTAAGGACCAGGGAGAGGAAAAGAAAGAACTTTTAATGTTTTTTTTTTACTACTTACTTTACTTACTTATTTATTTACTAAAACATTATATAAAGACTTGATGGTTGTTGGTGTCTGTACAAGGGGGAGAGAGGGGTGTTTCAGTACAGCCAAAAGAGTATTGTACAAGGTATGGTGGTCGAATTGACCTCTAGGTGCCACAACTACGACTGCCAAATCTGTGACATTTATTCTAACTCTAACAAGATCACAACTTTGCTAAGGTTGGACTCGGCACATAGATTGTCTTTTAATTGAGAGGAAATTGTTTGTGCCATGATAGTAAGCCATTTGAGCAATAATGTAAGGCTCATTCCCAGTGTAAGGACGGACAAAAGTATGCCTGCCAAAAGAATGATTTATTAGAGTGAAGAGAATGTTTTTATTTGATTTGACCTTACCTAAAACCTAAAGAGGCATCAATGTTATTGTGCCTGACCAGCTTTGGATCCACAGCAAACCCATTCAAATCCTGAAATATATGCCAGTGACCTGCTGGTGATGTGTGCAATAGCCTAAAGAAAGACATCTACTTCTGACATCTTTTTAACAGCCAAAAAAACCCACAATCACAAAGGCTGTATACTGACTGCTGGCAAAGTTTAGTTTAATAAAGATATATTGAATCATGTCAGTGGATCTCGAATCTTAAAACTCTTGGCTCTGACTGAACTGTAACTTGAGGTTTCTTTTAGTGCCATTCAAAACAAGTGGAACATATTGATTACCCTGTCAGAGAACAGAGATTTTCAAGATCTTTGTTGTTATTTTGATGAAAGTAAAGTTGTATAAAAGAGGAAATTAAAGCTTTCTCTGGCTCAAAAAGGATGAAAAAAGTTATCTATCTCTGTCTACAATCTTTCTTTATGGATTTAGCTTGAAAACAGATGCTAGGGAACACATTTTCCTTACCAATCCAGCTCTTCTCCCTGCAGACACTCTGGTCTGTTTTGTGTCTTTGCCTTATATTTATCTGTGACTTGGCTGCTTCATTGTGTTTCAGCGGTAAAGCAGTGACTACTGCACATCTTTTCAAACTTTTCTTCCAAAGAGGTTGGCCCATAAGCCTGCTTTCGGCCCCTCTTGAAGAGCGTACCTTCATACATCGTTCAACTGAAACAAAACTCATCCAGTTCTGATGCCATAGTTATTAGTTGCCATTAGTTTTCAGGGCCTGGCCCCTGCATGCAGATGCCTGCCCAAGGCTGTAATCCCTTTGGCGGGTGTGTCCTGAGCCACCCTCGCTTTGCCTTGCTCCAATGGCATATGTCCATAGTCATTACCCTAACTGTCCCAGCCTGGGCTGCTGATGGGCGGTCACCCAGCAACCATTCATCCATCCAGCCAAAACTCCAAACACATACACACACACACAGATTTAGTGCTTGCGGAGAGTTCCGTTGTGGAGCGCAGGAATACGTGTGTATATGCAATGAGTGAGAGTGGGTGAATTGCAGGCAAGGCTGGCCCAGATATTCAGTACTGTACTGGAGCACAGCTGGTGGGATGGACATGCATACCACACACACACACACACACACACACACACACACACACACACACACATGCACAGTTAGGATCACAGTCTTTCTTTGTGAATAATCTTGCCTGAGGATCTGAGCTGTATTCATAAACCATGCCCTGCATAATGCTTTCATACTGTTTTGCAATGTCTCTTATGCATAGCATGCATAATGTCTGTATGTGTAGCATACATGGTTGCTGTGGTTTACAAGTATGATTCTGCCAGAATAATATATTCACTCACAGTGTTTAATTTGCAGATGATGACAGACCAGTCAAATCCCTTCCATGATCTGCTTTATATCCTCAGCTGTTTGTGACTCACATGAACTGGCTCAATACATGTTTTTGACATGTTGTTGAGGGTAAAATTCAATTAAATTCAGTTTTATTTATACAGCGCCTTTTACAATAGTATTGTCTCGTGGCGCTTCACAGAAGGAGCACCCAAGAGCAACAGGGGCAAGGAAATGTTCAGTTAATCTAGGAAGAAACCTTGGGCAGATCCATGACTCAAGGGGCTAACCAAACTGCCAGGGGTCATGGAGAAAAATTACAATCAGTAGTAACCATGACAGACTATAAGTTGCCTATGGTTTTAGCTAAGGTTCATAATAGTTCATAATAGAGTATTATCCCACTTTTACAATACATGGTAGTCAGTCTATAGGTGGTTATCAGGAATTATGGCTGGACAATGTAGCAGCGGCCAGGCATAGTGACAAACTCAAAGGAATGAGATGGGTCATGGGGGTAACAGTAAGGGTCCATTTGACAGCGCCATTGTGAGGGGGGGTCAATCACAAAGCCTCAGGAAGGGGAGTCGGGCCCAGCATCGGCGTCCAGGAAGGTCCTCTGTGATGGGGAGTCGGTCGTGACATGTGCCTCCCGTAGTGTTGGTTGTAGTCCACTCAGGAGGGGAGGGAGAGAGGAGTCCGCCAGAATGAGGCAGGGATGACACTCAGCAAATAATTGTGGACAGAGGAAAATAGTGAATTAGGCCAGGCTCGCACATCAGAAGCAAAAAGCAGAAAGCAGTAATTTGGGCATACCTATATGCACATAAATATACATATATACACATACACACACACACACACACACACACATATATATATATATATACATACACATACACATATACACACACACACATATATAAATAGAGAGAGAACTGAAAGAGAGAGAGAGAGAGAGTTGTACGGCATGACACATGAAGGTTGTGTGGCGGCACTAGGCTATAGCAGCATAACTAAGGTATGATGCATGGCAACCCAGCACCGCTTGTCGAATGTGGGGGGGGGGGACTATTCCACAGGAGGGGTGCACGGTAACAGAAGGCTCTTCCTCCTATCGTAGATTTTGATATTCTTGGGATTACAAGGAGACCAGCATTTTGGGATCTTAGGGTTCTAGAAGGGTGGTAAGGGACAAGTAAGTCTTTAATATATGTTGGTGCATCACCCTTGAGGGCTTTGTAGGTTAGGAGCAGTATTTTAAAATCAATTCGACTTTTAATAGGGAGCCAATGTAGGGAAGCAAGAATAGGAGAGATATGTTCATGTTTTTTTGTCCTGGTCAGTGTTCGGGCCGCAGCATTTTGTATTAGTTGTAGGTTTTTGATGCAAGTATTGCTACACCCAGAGAACAGAGCATTGCAATAATCGAGCCTGGAAGTAATAAATGCGTGTATTAATTTTTCAGTATCCTCAAAGGATAGGAACTTTCTAACCTTAGCAATATTTCGTAGGTGGAAAAATGGTTGAAATGTGTTTTACATGACTATTTAGAGAGAGGTCCTGGTCAATAATTACCCCGAGGTCTTTAACTTTTGCATTACATGACAGTGACAGGCCACTGAGTAAGTTTTGGTGATGGGGTAGAGTGTTGGTCAGCTGTTTAGGGCCAATCATCATAACTGCATCAAGTTTAGTCATTGGCAAATAGTCATTAGGCTTCATAGAAAGGTAAAGCTGGGTATCATCAGCATAGGAGTGGAAAGTAATACAAAGTTTCCTTATAACAGATCCTAGACGTAATCAAAGATGTAATTTCTGATATATTGGTGGGTGTGAATGAATTAACCTCCCTTTGCCTTCAGGTAATGGTCCACTGAGGATTAATGTCATGTCAGCAATCTTGAGTCAGCGGCAACATATCTGATGCACAAATGCATGGACGATCCCGATGATTTACAGAACACTCCGGAACACTGGGATTGACTCACAGCATGTGCACTGCCTTTCACCCGTATTCTCTGCTATCAGAGGCGATTATATTATTGATTCACGGCCAAGGCATTTTTTTATTTTTGCTCCATTGGACCCAGCATGGTATTCAGTTCTAGTGTGGCTGTGGCCTCCTGCAAGTCATTCTTTCAATCCTCAAAGCTGCTTACAGTGATGTGAGGACATAAAAGCTGACTAAAAATGCTGCCTATACATCTTAAAAAAAGAAAAGAAAAACTGGTCAGGGTGGAAGTGGACTGATGGTTGTACAGGTCTGTGTGTGATGTGGACACGCTCTTATTTCCAATCGTGAATTTGGATTTCATTAAGGATTTGCTCCTTTCCTGCTACAGCAGATGTTTACTCAGTGTCTGGTAAATGGTTTCATATGGGGACAAAGTGGTAAATCTGAGGTTCAGACGATGCAGTGATGTAGGGGCATTTAAACAGTGTCAGCTAGGACATGAGAGCGTAGAGGGCCCGGGGCAAATCCACGGCAGGTAATCCTACACTCCAGTTCCAGCCTATTGCGCTCTCTGACAGACAGGACAGGACAGGGAGAGAAGGGTCTGAAAGTCTGCTGGCGTCAGATGTGTTTGGGGTTGGTTCTCAAACTGGGATCCGGGGACCCCCAGGGGTCCACAGTGCATTTCCAGGGGGGCGTGAAAACTTTGCTACAAAATAGCATCTAGCATCTAGCATCTAACTGAACTAATGGATAGATGCCGGTATGGTCAAATTTGTGTTGCAAGTATGAGGGGTCCTTGGAAGATTTTCTGCTCAATGAGGGGCTCCCTGTCCCCATAAAGTTTGAGAACCCCCTGAGCTAAGAGATGAGAGAACACACAGAAGGCCCAGGGCAAATCCTATTGTGCTATTGTCCTATTGTGCTCTCTAACAGACAGGACAGGGCAGGACAGGGAGAGAAGGGTCTCTGAAAGGCTGCTGGCGTGGTGTGTTTGGGGTTGGGGCTCTGGGTCTGTCTCCACACCTCACCAGCGACTGTCTCTGATCCGTGGAAACCAGGCAGCAGAAACAGAAGCAAAAGCAATATCCCATAATGCACCAGAGACACATGCACACACACCAATACACACATGCACATGTGTGGGCACTGTTTCTGTGTCTCTCATCCCCCACCCCCCGCACACACACAACTTGCTTTCATTTCACTTTCTCTTTTTTTCCACACACACTACTTGACCACACACACACACACACACACACACACACACACACACACACACACACACACACACACAGACTTACATCACATCTCATTTGCAGAGTGGCAAAACCAGATTAAATGCGTGGGGGATATACCGTCCGGATCATAATATTTCTTTCATTGGCACTGGCTGTCTGGTGCAGATGAGGCGAGCTTGCCTGGCTTACCGCAGACACACCAGTGGATCGTGCTGTGCTGTGCTCTACACCGCTCTGCTCCCCTCACACACTCACTCATTCTCTTCCTCCCTCCCTCCCTCTGTCTCTGTGCAGTCTGCCGATGACATCTGGAAGCCATGCACAGGTTGGAGGGCCAGTAGACATGTGCTACAATTATTTTCCTCTCCTCTCTTTCTCAGATTCTAAAGGCACAGCCGAGGAGACAGCACCGTAAAATGAGGAAAAGAAAAGGACCAAAATTTGATGTGGGCTTAGTTGTTGTAAAAAAACTATTTTGAAAGGCTATCTACAGTACTGATAGGTCTTGATGGTCCTATTAATGTGGCAAAAAAAAGAAAAACTGTATTTAAGAAATCTTTTTAGGTTCAGGCGTGGGAGGGCAGGGGGAGGGGTTCAAATTCAAAATGTAAAATTTGACGGCACATCTGTAAACACTTTCAAAGTCAGGAAAACAGCATTGTTTCACCAAAAAGGAATGTGTTCATTCTTTTTTTCCCTACCTTCTGTCATCCAGGGAAGCTGATGGTCACCTAAGGTACCCTGGGGGGAAACCGTTGGCGCCATCTCTTCACCCAGGTCTGGCCTCATTAGCAAACCTACAGGAGCAAAACAGTCTGATCTCGCACTGCAGCAGAACCCCAGTAACCATGGGAGACCGTCTAGCACCTTACATAAGGGCAGACAGTCTGTTCTGTGAGGCACAGTGTAGCTGCACAGAGTCATCATCATCAGAGTGTACATTTTTTTCAAGTCTTTTTTTTCAAGCCTCAACAGTCCAAAGCTTTATTATGGGTCCATCTGGCTTCACATCAGGGCTCAACAGTGGAGGGGAAAGCAAGACGTCGGTGCCATGATTGATACCTCTATCACTCATTGGGGCTGGCCACACTCGGACGACACGGAGGCGTTTTGATCTATGGGTGGCAGCGAGCCGGCACATGCTCATGCTCTGAGGAAAAGAACATCATAGTGGTCCACCTGTCTGGTCAAAGAAGGGAGGGAAGAAAATGGTTGGAGTAAGGGAGGGTGACCGACAGTAGGGGGCGCACTTTCCTTTCCTCTCTCAGACAGCATAAAGACACTCGCTGAAAGACACTGATGGCATGATGTAGTTTTGGCAGGGTAAAAAATAAAAAAAATTAAACAATTAAAATTAATCAATAAACAGTAAATTTCAGCCAAGAACTCTTTGTTTTATGTTAAATATAATATTTTTGTATTGTATGTCACCTTGGATAAAAGTGTCTGTCAAGTACAAATAAATACATCGACATGTCTACAGCATCCAAATGTGTGACTGTGTTGCTATAATATAGGCACAACTGTGTGTGATTACTCAGATGTTGGCTCATGAAATGGCCCTGTGTGTGTAAACACCACCATGCACAGGGAACATACATTGCAGTCATCTCATTAAGACCACACACATTGTTGTCAAATCATGCCTGAATCACTTGCAACAAACCACATCATTACGATGCGATAAGAATTCCTATGAGCTTTTATTTATTTATCAGTGTGTTGATACGAAAATTTGATTACAGAATGAAATGACAGCACAGCTATGTAAACATCACTGATATTTATGTGTTTGTCCTTTAGTGGGGATAGTGGTTCATATCAGAACAATCACTCAGTTAAATTCATTATAATGGATGTCTGGGCAAAGGAGCTTTATGTCAGTGTGTGTGTGTGTGTGTGTGTGTGTATGTATGTAGCCTACAACATATACAGCATATGGTGTAGTTAACTTTATGTTTATCCTGACTCCAAGTCATGCCTTTGCATTTGCTTTGTGTTTTCAGGCCTTTGAACACTCCAGCTTTGGTGTTCACAATATACAGGCGATGACATGGATCTCAAAAAAGCCCAAGGCTGCTTTCAGTGTTTACTGTCTCATGCCTGAGACATGTTTGGTGTCATGCAATTCAAACCCTGAATCCCTGTGTGATATCAGCTCCTCTTAGTGTGGGGTTTAACAGCCGACACAAGCTGCATGACCAGAAATCTCCCGGGGTTGAACATCCCTGCTGGAGGTGACCTGCAGTGACCTGATACACACAGAATGCAGTGAAGCCCATTCACTATACAACTGTATAAAAAGTCATGTAAGGTTTTATGAGCTGTGGTAGAATGCCTGCCAGGAAGATTGTGAGTAAGATCACTACTGTAACATCTGCCAGCACCAGTCTTCACACCTCCAAATGTAGCTTACTAACACACACACAAGAAATGACAATTAGACCCTTGTTGATCTTGATGTAATTCTAGCATGACTCATGATTTCAGACGTGTTAGTATTATCAGCAGACTGACTGCTCTATACTTTTGCTCTTTACTGGAACAGCACTCTCTATATAATAACAAGTCGTCCTTTAGTGTCATACGTGTTGAAAGTTACTACATCAGTTACAGTTAATGGTAACATAACTCTTTTATATCATTACAAATTGTGTGTCATAAACCAATAATGGTATACGGCATCTGCTATGACAAGTTTATGACATGATTATATCTGTCTATATGAAGAGTTGACACAAGACTACCAATGGGCTACAAAACCATAATCAACTTTTGCAACCCAAAGATTGCTCAGTGCCTTGTGTCTTTGAATGAACCCACCATAATATTTGGGTGAAATCAAAGTATTTATTATACAACAGTTTCAGTAATTAATGAAATTCAACTTTGATATTGTAATATATGTAATATGTAATATTGTGTTTAAGCTTAAATGTCTGTTAGCTCGTTAGCTTGCTAGCTTTAGACCAAAATTCTATTTTATGACCCCCATAATCTCCTTTGGTGCTGTAAAACACTATGGGCTATCTGGGCTAATGGAAGGTCTAGAAACATACTGACAGCTTTTAGACAATGTTCTGAGTAACATCAGCTTGCACAACTTTAAGGGTACATGTGGCTAATTAGTGCAGTCATAAATGTGCTATGCTCATGAAGTCACTTGGAAAGTGTAAAAAATAGACTTCTGGATTCTTAAGGCTTCTCATTATTAAATGCTGTAATGTGATTATGCAGACTAAAATAGAAGTGCGTTGGGAAGTGGGTAGCTTCTTGCTGTGGCTATGAAGATGGCGATCTACATCGTTTGCTTTTACAGAAGTAATGAGCCACATTAAAACAAAAGCAGCCACCATTGTCAGTGTTTGAACTTGTGGTGTCTTCAAAGAAAAAAGACCATATGACTCTGAGACTTCTGCCAGAATATTCTTTCTCAGTGTATGCTGCTTGCTAAAGCCCATAGATAAAATTCTGAACACTTTTTATCACCTTTAGTTTATATGTCCCATACATGTAAGCAAGTCTCTGGATGAAATCTTGGGGTTTCTCTTGCAACTCCAAATTACTGCCAGGTAGTAATGATAAATGCAGATAAAGACAGTGGCTCACCAGGTGACGACCATAAGCTACCCAGCAAATCTGAACAAAGCTTCAGATTCACAAAGCTAGCTTTTCCAGTAAACTGGCTAGATAACATTTTTACAGTAGGCAAGTAGCAGTATAAAGGTGACACCCTCTAAGCATTTGTTGATGTTTATTTTGGCTATCTTGCTTTCAGGTTTCCCAATGTTGATAGTTCTGGGTTCAGGTAAGTAGAGTTGTTGGATGCGTAGACAACCAAACATGTCTTCATGTTCATTGTTTTGGGCATAATTCCTGGCTTCTTGCTTCTGTGTATTTTATGACACCTGTTGCTTCCACTAAACTCAATTCCGGTTCCAAATTCCTGACTTGGGAAAAGGCCTTAAGGCCATCAAGTATTCCAGATTTTACATCAGTGACTAGCATCTGGCAAATCTATGCGCAAAGTAGTAAGAGGTCTGTAACCACATACTACTTTTTTTTCTTAAAAACATAGCAAATGAATTTCCTCTCATGAGATATACGGTGTTTGCTTGGACAAAGTAGGCAAACGTAGTGCAGAATAGTTAAACAGCAACTTTGTTTGAGCTCTCATGCGTCATTTTTCAGCAAGTGGTATGTGTATTTACATGCATGCATGACACTTCTGCACTAAACAGAGAACATCAGTCAGGCTGAAAGAATAACTATGGTCACACTTGGCAAGCACTCATGCCATTACTCTATGGCTCATGCACATCTGTAAATCTGAGGAGGGGATGGAAGAAATTGATCCAACTAGTTTGCAATGACACTTTTGAAAACTTTATACTACATACAAATCCCTAGCAATGCCCCTGCAACACACACACCAACTCTCACTTTCTGTCTGTCTCTCTTTCACAAACACACAAAAACGCACAGACACATACTCCACTGAAACATGCACACACACACACACACACACACACACACACACACACACACACACACACACACACACACACACACACAGCCTAATTTAGATGTTTGGTCTAACGCTTGAGAGCTCACTGTAGAGACTCATATGTCTGTTTAGAGGGAGACACGCACAGACAGAAAGAAAGGAAGAGTGCTTTCACCCTGAGGGCACATGTCACTCATCATCCCCCTGTAATAAAGGCATGAGAGGCTCCCTGTGCCTCATTTATCATGACTTCTGATGAGCAGGTGGGGATGACAGAGGCATACATTTTCACATGTCTGCAGTTTGTCTGTTTAAAAGACAGGGACAAGAAAATTAAAGACAGACACACGCTAATAGGCCTAGGAAAGACACTGTACTTCCCCTTTTCAAAAAATGTATGTGGTTTAACATAGCTTTTAGGACCCTCAGTAATATATGAGAATATCAGGTTATATTTTATATTATTCATAATTTTAATAAGAATTTATTTCAAACAAATCACACAACACTCCTCAAGATATTCATCAAAAACTTCATCAACTAAACTGATGCTTCAATTTCTAGATGGAATCATTGGGATGTAATACTGTATTTGCTGGAATATTATATTTCAACACTTGCCAGGATAAAGGTGGCAAATCAGTGTTGTGCAGCCAATTGGAACACAGGTGGGATCAGTCCCTTACTTAGTCCCTCCTCCCTTACGTAATTTTGACCCACAAGACTGCACCAAAGTTATACAGTCAGACTTGTGTGGTTAATGCACATTATTCTTTTCTGGCTGCTGCAGGATTTTTTTTTTTACGATTTCATTCGATTTTGATTTTACAGATAGATGGTGTAGGTGAACAGCTAAAATAAATCTAAACATACCTCAGTGTAACTATGTCCTATCTCTCTGGACAGTAAAAATAAAAACCTGACTTCAGCTTTAATCAAACCTGACATCTTTTTGTCTGATTGCACATCTCCATGTTATGTAATAGCCTACATGCTCAACATTGTAAACTTTTACTTTGCAAGTGTCCATAACAAGATTAGCCTATGTGAATTGCCAGCTGGCTTGATTCAATGTATCAAGATAATGGGAAAGAAAATAGTGGTGCGACAGCAGAAGAGTAGGCTTAATGAAACTATGAATTTGTCTGTGGTAGTGAAATTTCATGAAAAATCGTGACTATTGCCGTCAATGTCATTCATCACTGGGATAAGTTACCATGATAGTTGTTCAATTTGAATGTGAGGAATTCATCCAAAAGCTGATTTAACGTGACCTCATGGTTCAAAATAACAAGATAAAACAAATGAAACAAGATTCGGTCCCTTTTTTTTTCCTTTTTTAAAAATGTGTCTGGGAAAGGGTGTGTCACCTTTGGGTCAATGCGGTAACTGACTAATAGGCATTTTTGCCTTATTTAACCACACACACACACACACACACACACACACACACACACACACACACACACAGTCTCTCTTTCTCTCTCTCTCTCACACACACACACACATACACAGTAATTAATGTGCTAAATGTGTGAAATGGACACAAGAACAGAGACGCTGCAGTCCAGTGATAACAAGAGTTCATCTATAGCAGGAACTTCACTGCTGTCCATAAGTGTGTTCACATCAGCATGTCTGACAAATGGTGGCACTCACCCAGCTTGTGAGTGAATCTAAAATGTTTTGCTCTCATAAACACAAAAACAACTTGAGCAACATGCTCCAATGAGTAATGGCATTCTATGATTCTATTGTGCAGTGAGGCCTTCAAAGAACTTTTGCCTCGTTTTGGGATTTTGAGAAAACCAACAAAAATAAAGTTGTCATAAGAGCTGAGAACACAATGTGATGAAATAATGAGATGGAATAAAAATCACAAGAATCCTGACACGCACCAATTATGAAAGCCTGAATTATTTTACAGTGATGCAGCTGTGCATGTGTGTCTCTGTGCATAAAGATTTAACGCAGCTATGTGTGAGACTTTTAACTTGAAATACACAAGACGTAGAAACAGAAACAGAATGTGAAGAAACAACTGTATTGAAGTTATGTTTAAATCGCTTAAGCGCCATGTTGTCCAGATATCCACTGAAGTTAGCATGCAAATCAACAAGCTTTGGCCAGGCTTTCCAATGACCTCATATTCTACTGTGTGGCCATTGCATTAAAGTGACTGTCTGGAATACTTCCAACCATAACCCTGGTATTCAAGCTCACCAAGTGCTGTCTGTAGGAAGTAAAATGAGAGAAGATAGACTGAATAGCAAACCAATTTAAATATTCCAATATAAAGTATAAAGTATGAATAAAGTAACTCTACTCTACTCTAATAACTCATGCAAACAGAGTACGTCTATATGCTCGCTTTTAGTTTCTTTGTCCATAGCTCCATTCAGAGAGCATCAATGTACCAAATTCTCTCGTTCCTTTTCCTACAGACAGGACTTGGGTGAACTGAAGCAAATACTCCGGACTATTGTTCTGAACACCACGCTAGTGAAAACAAAGCTGCGTTCAAGATGACTCGTAGACCATTTATATCAACATGGAGCTGCAGACTTGAAAACATAGCAGCTTTAAATAACCTGTGGGAAAGGCTGTCTGTGGTGGAGAGGGATGATACAGATGTGGCACATATCTGAGCAGTAATCCCCATCAATGTGCGGTAGTCATTACAAGTGACGTAACATTGCCTTGAATACTATTGTTATAGGACAAAATATCCACTGTAATAAGGCTTTAACACACACGACACACACACACACACACACACACACACACACACACACAACAAACACTTGCACACATCCATATGTATCTGCATATATGTAAATGAATACATACAAACATGTGCATTCATGTTGTTATATGGCATTACTACAATTTGCACTTGTGTCCTTCTGCAGGCATTCCATGCTGATCTTACCTAGGGCGTTCATCATGGAAAACCAAAGTGCGCTACCCCTGACTTCTTCTAATAAAAGGCACTCTTCAGTCATTTTGTAAATGAAAGACGTTACTACTCTTTAATATAAATGAGTTAATTTAATTTCATATTTATTTGTTGTGGGCACCTCTGAAGGGTGTGCATTTTAAAGTGGTGGCGGCGGTTTATGTGGAAAGCATTTCATCCTGATTTTCACAGCTTTCATCACAGTTTGTTTTTTTATTCACATTTTCCTCTCGCACACTGAATCCATGACTGGCTTTAATAAGTCAGCGCAGCAGGGTTGGCCTGCTATTTTGGACTGTTGGGTCTGAAATATAGACGAAAATATACACCAAAGACCTATTTGGTTCTTTTCTTTTCAGCACTCATTCTAGGATCACTATTCTTACTTCGATACACTGATTGAACATTCATAATACCCCAAATGCATCCTTCTGAGTAATAATAAAACCGATTGTCCAGTACTGGGAATTAGAGTTGGGTTTTTACATATAAATTATATCATACTCGATTGATTTATTCCAGAAGGGAGGTGTCCATTACGATTTATTTGAATACCAATAATAATTACCAATGCTGTGGTATTCAATGTGTTAAATTATATACCTGATGGATCATTGAGAATCAAAGTTTGTGAAATTATCTGATGCCACAGATTTCATGTTTGTAAATGGGGATAGTTTTTGTTTTCAGCTGTTGCATAGTGATTGGCTCATTATTTGTCATGTGCCTTGCTGATCAAAAAAGGGTACCGACATGAACATGCTTGTATTGTAATCTGGACGACTTGTATCTTTACATCTTGCGGACCTTAGGATATTTTTGAGGGCTCTCGGTAGAACACACACACACACACATACACACACACACACGCACGTGCACACACACAAACACACACGCATGCATGCACGCAAACACGCACGTGCACACACACACACGCACACACACATCCTATATCCACATACATTGCATGATGGTAACCTTGGTCTGCAACTGAAGCATTTGCTCCCGGGAGGGGATAACCTTCACTGGCATCCAGAGGGATCACAATCTGGACCCCTATAAACAACTTCTGCTGTTGGCCCCTTAACCCCCAGAATGCTCTATATGACCTTCACCTGTGAGAGTTTGTTTGTGAGAGCCAGACAATTACAGGAGGCTGGGCACCTGAGCTCCACCGTCCAGCTGTGAATGCTGCACATTAAAGATAACCACAGGATGCCTTATAAAAGTCTAAGCCCATGTCAGGCATATAAGCTAACATAGTTGTGTAATACTTCTGTTGTGTCTATGAATCTTCATGAGACATTATTCAATAAACTTGCTGGCATTCTGTTTCAAAGAAAACGGTACTTTTTTTTAGACATAGCTATCCAATGGGATGTACTGCATCTGTGGACAAAGAATTGCTTCATATTTTAGGAACTTCTTGACAAAACATATTATTTTGGTTCTGGTATCCAGCTGGTACTAAATAACTTTAACTAAATCTAACTGGTAGGGACAGTTTTATGGGTAGACGGGCTGACATGCAGTTTAGCACTATTTCACGTGTGCCAGCTCTGAGTGCTTCTTCCAATGATCCAAAGTCAATAGAGCAACGGAAGGAAGGAGGCTCAGAGGGAGGAGAGACCAATGAGGCCTAGCACTCTGAAAAACCACACAGAGACGTTCTCTCCCTCTCTCTCCTTATAATGCATCTTGGTTAGGCGGCTCAGCACACACTGGGCACTTGGATTGGAAGAGGCTGGACAGCCCACTGCACAGTTTCAAAGAAGTGAACAGAATGTTCATTGCTGGCAGGCTGCACAAAATCAAACAATCTTTCATTTGCTACATCTTTCCATTAATATTTTCTTGGATCGTCATGTATAAATGGATAATCACATGCATATAGCAAATGAGCCATTGTTTTCCACTATAAACGGCGATTTCATATGTCCCCTTCTGTCTCTAAAAACCAAAATGCCATATGCATATACATTAATTTACAATATTATTAGGCAATATTATACATATGCACTATGTAAGCCATAGACATGAATATACATTTCTGCTGAAAATATCTAAAAATATATTCAATATTTGATAGAACACCACAGAACCCCTCGACAAAGCTGTTGAAGCTAGACTAAAGACTTATGGTGAATTATGGTGCTTACTCTATCAAAGCGCTTAATTTCATTGTTACTGTAATTGTCTGTGTCATGGGAGTGGACAAAGATGACTTCAACACTGTAAATGTTATCATTGATTCACTTTGTGGGTGGCTTTCAGAGCTGAGCTGATCTCCACACATTAATGGACGATCATCAAACAGCTGGATCTTAGAACTGTACTGAAAAATCCACTCATTCTGTCTCAGTTTTTACAAAGTTGACTTTATAGTGGCCTTTGAAGTTTTACTGGGACGTACCTCTTTAGCAGTAATTGTTTCAACCTCTGTGATTTGACTCTTCTCATCAGCCAGTGGTGTAGTGAAAAACTCTCATAGTATTAAAACTCAAGGGGATGCTGAGCTGCCACAGAGTTTGTAGACATCTGTCTGTGAAGTTAACCCCTTGTGTGCCCTGCTAAACTTTGAAAACCAACGTTCTTTTGAGACTCTTAAGAGAAAAGTCCTTCTGTTTGATGGAAACTTCAAAAGTTTATTGTATGTTGTCTTACTTTAAAATAGTATGTATAGTTCATTGTCTTAATCCACAGTTCTTCCTTTGCATGAAGATACCTTAATCATGTATCGTTAGAAACCCTCTGAAATAAAGCATGTGTTTTTTAGGGTCGGATTACCGGATACCAGATTTTTCTATGGGGTCGGATTACCAGATACCAGATTTTTCTATGGGCTAATTAACACATTTATCAATGTACAGTCATCAGTATTTGAACATATTTCAGCCAGAGAGGTTATGATGATTTTTTCCTAGATCAGTTCTACACATTTACATCAGAATCATAAACATCCTTGAACAGAAAGGTTATTGGTTGAAAATAGCTGGTGTTCTTGTTTAATTCAAATAGCCAAAGGAGAACTGTGGACTCAATCTATGTTTTTGTACTGTATGTATCCTCTAGTGTATCTGTAATATTAAAACAGCATCTCACTAACCACATTATACTTAGGCTGTGTGAGTAATGTACAGTGGAAAAAGCTGAGAGAGTCACCACATATAAATAAAACCAGTGGGTATAAATTATAATGCAGGGATCTTTCTTCTCCATATAGGAGTTGGTGCATTTGTGGGAGGTTTTAAGAGGTGCTACCCAGCAGAACAGAGTCCTACATGAGTAGGATCCTATGAATGCTTATTGGAAAACCACATTTTGATGAAACAGTTTCTTCAGGCATTGCTCAGAGTTTGGTGGTCTTCCTCTCCCATGGATTATATAAATGAGTCTGGAGAAACTAACAGCACTCCGACCTGAGAACAGGAAAAAGTCTTCTTCGTCACCGCCAGTTTGAAACAAAGAAAGTGAATTTCTAGTGCACTGCATTGGAAATATTAATGTAAATTTTTATAAGGGGAAAATTTTGGTCCGCCTGCCATTTTAGGAGCTGTGTGTTATTTATTTATGCATTTTATTCCATTCTTGGAACATGGATTTGAACTGATTCACTTTCCTGATATGAAACAAGTTCATTTTAAACACCAGCCCATTTTGTTAACAGTGTCTTGGGGTTATCCCTGAATTGCAGGATTTAGAATAATCAGAATAACATGTCTCCAGCAATTTGCAAGGCCCATGCCTTTCCTCTGTGATCATTTTGTGCACTACCAGAGCTGTCCAGAAAATGTGATGTTTGGCTGTAAGTTACGCTTTCAGTTCCAGTGTAGCTGATTGCTCTCTACCAATCATGTCCACTTTGGTGACCACAAAGGAAAAATGTTTATAGCCATAATCTGCTGTTGAACAATACATTTGTTTTGCACTGTTGTTGTCAAATTGGCAAAAACAGTGGGCATGTTGGAGCAGAGGTAATGCTACCATCTGACCTTGGTTTGATTCCCTTTAAGTAAACCTGCTGATGGAAGCTTTGGTTATAAGCATCTGCGAAATTCTACTCAACTTTAAAGGTATATTATGATGATATTAATATGATATAATCTGTGGGGACATTATCGAGAACACAGTACTTAGATGGAGGAACATTCTGGAACTAAAGGTCATGAAGTTAGGCAGGCTCCCACTGTAAAGTCCAATGAGTTTGGACAAGGAGAAGTTGCAAGCTCATCAGTAACTGTAGCAACAGTCATTTGGGGAAAAAAATTAATTTCGCATTTTCAAATATTTCAGCCTAGGAGTAACCAGAGATCCTGGAGGCCTGTGGGCCCAATTCTCACAGACATCCATCCCAGCAAGTTGCCAATTCTCAGGTTTTCAAAGCTTAAGTTCCAAGAAAACAAATTACTCATTCCCCTCTCAGCTATAACTCAAATAAATAACATTTTAAGAGTTATACCTTCAGGATATAAAAAAAGATATGTTGCTTAATAGACAAATTTGCTTTTGCACTGTATAAAGACATAATAGATTAATTTGTTCTGTTGAACAAAAAAAAAAACAGTCCCTTTAACAGAGTGAAACAGAGAGAGAGAGAGAGAGAGAACAGAAGGCCTCTGATTTGTTTTTCATAGTCATCCTTATTAGTAACAATTTTGCAAAGGATAATATCTTAGTGACTTTTTTATTAAAAACCGCTCAGCTGCTTTCCTCACTAAATATGACAGATAACCATTATTTATCACTTTTGACAGAGTAAGGCCTGTGACTTTGATTATGGGACGGATTGTGTTTTTGCTAGTTGAAACAATATCCTTTATAGTATCATTTTATAGTGCATTTCATACTAGAAGGAAAGCACTGTAGTTGAAATTGATGGGGCCAGCTCTCGACTCAGAGAGCTTGAAATTCTTCATTTCTGACAGATAAATATATTATTCACAAGTGTGTGTGTGTGTGTGTGTGTGTGCAAGTGTGACAAAGAGAAAGACAGTGGGAGAGAGAGATCCAGAAGATTCTGGGTCAGATCTCATCCCAGTCTACTAATGGCTCTTTTCCATATCTAGTGAGAGAATTACTAATAATCTGTCTCTCTGCAGGAACATCTCTGTCAGCAGGCAGGCAGTGCGTGGGGGGGGGGGGGGGCTGTTGCCAGTCAGACATTCTGGATGCGCTGATTGTTTTCCACGCACCATGGCTGCGTTATATCTCTGGATCTTCAGATCTTTCCATTGGGAGGCTGAGCTAATTTGGATGAGAGTCACCCCCAGTTAAATCAGTGCATGCTTTTATAGTAGTCCAAGGGTCAGGTTCTGGATGTGAACAATATTTCAAAATGACTTAGCTGACAAATTTCTTTATCACTTTGGCATGTTTCATGTGTGACTGATGGATGTAACTGCTCAGCATAGCCACAGCAGTGCACATTTCCTCTCTAATTCACCTCAATTCTGTGATCTTGCTCAAAATGCATTTTCTTTTTCATTTTTAAGAGCAGCCATATTAAAGCTGGAATGGTGAACTCTGGGTTACCCTAAACACCATGAGACCAAAGAGGACATCTCATGCGCAGAGACGTGTTAGATTGACCCAGACCACTGGCCTGTTTCCCCAGTCTTTTGAAGCAGCCATCCCAAAACATGGGTCCAAGACATTTTGCACACATAAACGAAAGGCTTAAATGGAAGCATCTGGTCAGTTAAAGTATCAGGTATCAAAAAGGTTATCTTTACTGCCCGCTCCTGCTGCAGATAAGAAGCCATTACTCAGCGGTGTTAAGGCCTGACGCTGGTCCCAGGTCAGGGAGGGATTAAGCACTTCGTCTCAGTTTTTACATGATCACTTTATTTGTTTTTATTTGTTTCAGTTCACACAAAGCAATGCTTACGGATGGAGCCTAAAACTTAAACAGATACCTGTCTTAGAATATACCACATATTTCATTCTTAAAAAAACAGTAAATGAAAGACACAAGAAAAGAAAGACACAAAAAATAACGTGCATGATGCACCACTTCATTTTATGTGCTTGCTCTTACTTTGGGCTGTTGCTGTCCCACTGGATAAGAGATTTCCTGCTGAGAGGGAGGATGTTTCACAGAACCATCACTCATCTGCCACCACTTCATGAATGCTGTTGGTTACAGCTCCTTAAGGAGAGCATTCTGGCAATAAGCATGTCTGTTTATTTCGGAAGCATGTTCAAAAACCTCAGAATCATACCTGCCCTTTTTGAGGTCTGCAGTCTAGCTGGCCTTAAAATACTGTGTATTTGACATACCATACATTTGTTTTATTTTTTCACTTGGCTTTTGGCAAACTTGATCTGTCGACTAACTATTGCCCACACATGTGACCACATGATTATGTGCAGCGTAATCATGTCTGGATTCTAACATGATTTTTGAAAATCTGCAAACCAATTAATAATCTCTTTTTTTCCACTGATACTTTTACTGGCTTCCACAGCAATGATACAGGATCTCTACTGAGTGTCATAACGAGAAAAACTGTGTGCTCACCAAGGGATCATCTCTGGTGTTATAAAGAGCTGAGGCACCACATGAAGACTGTTACCATGTCCATAATTGGTGACTATGAAAAGCAGGAGCACCTGGTTGGAATCTAAATGCTCAAAAAGCTTCTCTTTGGCTGACAAAGGAGAGACAGATAAAAGAGGAGTGAAAAATGAGAAAGGATGAAGAGTCAACAAATGCATCTCAGATGTCCTTGTGGAAACTGTTTTCAGGTCATGGATACTAATTTTTAAAACTCTCTCAGATGGCTGGGAAGAACAAATTAGCACTGCATTGTATTTTACAGCAAATACATTATATTCTATGTGGGCTCATTTTGTAAAATTTTCATGTATAGATCAGCAACAGTACATTCATTGTATAGCTGTACAGTTTATTTACAATATGTGTAAAAAATGCACACTGATGAGGGCAAAAATATTTTGAATAGGATGGGTAAAAAAAAACAATTGCTTAAAAATATTAGCTATTATACATTCAAGACACTGAATGATTTCTTTTGGAGTGCGTAGGAGACTACTTTATCAAGCTATTCTATTGCTGAACTTATTCTGTCTGATACTGAGTGCTTCTTTCCTCCTGAAATGTCATCTTTCAAGAGAAGTGCCTCCTGTTACTTTAGTTCTTAAATGGCTTGTGGTGACCTCACCTCCCTATCATTCATGTCACTAATGGCCAGTGAGACGTAAGATTCAGTTACATTCTCTGCCAAACCAAACCACCATGACCAAATGGAGAAAGGCCTCTGGGCCCAAGTGATAAAATGCCCATAAACATTACAGATGTCAAGCATTCTCCATCTCTTTACCTCTCTGACAATGTCTCTCAGCCCTTCTTGGCATCAATCTGTCAGTTAGAGGGCTATGCCTGTGCCAACATTTCGCCTGGACAAACACAGGAACCCCCCCCCAGAGAGGTCAAGACTGTGATGACTTCAACACTCTTGTCTCCAGTCCTGCACTGATGACAGTCAAATTAGCATGACCCCCCTGAAGGTGAGGTGGCTCCTCTTTTCACAATGGGAGGATGGTGGGCAGAGATCAGAGATAGCTATTGTGGGGGTTTTATGTGACTCATTGGTCTTTCAAGCCTTTGTGTTTTTAGAGTGCTGTTGCTTAAGAGGTTTCTTTGGAGCACCCAGCTACTGCTTGGGCAGAGTGGCTGCTATTGATGCATTAAAGGCAATTTAAAGTCTAAAGAATATGTATCAGTTCACTCCCCAGTCAGACAGTCCTCTTGAGGTTGTGCTGAATGAAAGCCTACAGAATATCCAACAGTAACTGACAATAGACTAATTTTTCTAGAACAAAACTTCAAACACATTGTTGAAGTGATGGTAACCAAAGTGTGTTAAATTCATTTTAATTTACCATGAAAAATTCTTTCACTTCTTGCACACCATATCTGGTGATTCTCCATCTCTCGCCAATTGCCAGTAGTAGATGCCAGTAGTAGATGCAGTGTATCTTTCCCAGGGACAGGCTTGTCCTTCATTCCAAAATGGAGAGTAAATTACACAAGCAAACATTCAGTAAAAAAAGACATGGACTGGTGAGTTAAAGCTCCCTTGTGACTACACTGGAGAGGATAAGAACAAGTTGTGTACAAGGTCATGCGATCAGACTCTCTTCTCTTCGGGTCAAAGAAATAAATCATGATTTGCTTTTATGTTTCTACCATAGCCTCTGAAAAAGAAAAGGTGATGATGAGTCTGACAGACACAAACGGATGGGCTGACATTGCTGCGTCTCTTTCCTTAAGCCCCCACATCACCCACACCTCCATTTTTTTTCCTTGCTCGTGCTATCGTGGTGCCGACAGGCTCCAGCTGTGGGCCTCTCCTCCTCCTGAAGACGGCCTGGGCTTCGGTGCCTCGTGGCTTGTAATAGATGAGGTGGCAGACCGCCCCTCCTAATCTCAGATCCCTGTCTGTAGCACATAACATGTCCTGACCCTGCTTGCAGCACCAGCATTATGAAATCACACACGGACATGGTTTGTGTACACACAGCCATGTGTCGCAAAACAAACCCACTGAAAGGCAAATTTGAAACTTCTGGTAAGAACGTACAGATCCAAATAAGTGCATAGCTGGTGATGTGTGAGATGTGTGGTTATCATTTAAGTCAGACAAGGTTTGTTTGCTTTTAGCACATCGCTGAGTGTTTCATGGGACAGTAGGATGACAGATATTAGAGATCGTAACAACACAAAAGTGATCTTTTTCGGAGGGGGTAAAGCCATATGGACCATCATCACCCATGCCATTGCTTACTATTCAGTCATTAAGTAACAAGCTGGAAGGATAAACATCTCTGATTGCGGTGGGCCCAACTCAAGCTTCCTGTTGCTCTTGTGAATGCCTCATGCATGCATGTTGTCATCCTGCTTTGACTCATGGAAAATACTTACATGTGTCTGGGTTGAAAGTTCATCAATCCAAACCACTTATCTCGGCCAGAGATGAATGGGTTCTAGAGTGTTTGAGTTACTATAACAATTCTGTATATACCATCATTCTATTGAAACACTCTCCCTTTTCCGCAGCTGGCGTGGAAGACTGGGTTATGGTTATGGCTTGTGACAGACGCCAGTTTGCGGATTTGTTTCATGCAGAAAAAGATTTTGGCATTGACGATGGAACAGGTGTGTGATTAAACTGTTTAGATGAGTTATTTGTTTGCCGGGTCATCATGATTCTGATCTTTTCCGGTCAGTGACTATGTGCTATTAGCAGACACATGAACACATCTTCTTTTTCCCAGCACTGGATGAAGTCAGCTTAGGAGAAATAGCACGAAATGTTTTTCTTTTCCAAGTTATATAGTTCATGCAATATATTTTATTACACTGTGTTTACATCTGTTGACCAAAGCATCTGCAGATCAACAGGAAGAGACATCCCAGTCCAGTTCAACAAGCTTGAACTTGAAGCACGTGCTGCATGGTGAATTGACCATTATTTGCTGCAAAACAGTGCTTTCTGTCGGCCTAACAACCTGTCCTCCCCATCTCAGAGTCATTCAAGTGGCACAGGAGTATTTTAGGTAGTGCAGTTTTTGTTCCAAAACGGCTGTCAGTGACTGCCAACTCCATGCATTTTACGGTGAAGCTCGGCATCAGTATTCATGAGTGTGACCTAAGAGAGTGTAACTGTCCTCTTAGTGAACCCTACAGAGCAGCATCTGCCAGCCTTGGCCTGGTGGGCTTCTCCATGCTGTCTCCTTCATCTGTTTCGCATGCATGGAGGAGGTATCTGCATGTGGAATTTGAAAAATGAGAAGGATATTCTGATAAGTTAGCCTCTGTCACACACCTGCAGAAGCCATGCATTCATCATACTTGCTCCTTGCTTTGATCTATGGATCATATTGATAGAAATAATCCTGATTTAGAGGGACAATGAATGTTTATCATTCACGGACCCACATCCTTTCCCAAAACATAGAAGTCACAGAGCATGAAAATATGCAGAGCCACATGCACACTGCATGGAGACACATCCCCACATAAGCATGTTCACACTTACAGCACCATCTGTATATACACTGGGACAAGTTGGTCTTTTGATTAGTGTAGAAAATGTAATCATGTTTTCATTTGAGCAGAAAACATGGAAATAAGCACATCACGTTTTTGGATGATGGAGATTTTGTAGATTCGTTTAAATAATTTTAATTGAACCGAGTACAGTGTAATGTAATGTAAAAAAATACTTCTAGATGCATAGAACTAAGCAGCACACATTGATGATGTTGTAATAACTCTTTAGTTCAATTTTCAACTTTTTTGCATGTAGCATAACTGTGGGGAGATGCCCATAAAACTTTCAATCACATCAGTTTCATCTGTACAAATGTGTAGTTGTGAGTTGTTGAACTCACAACTACACAAGCAAGACAAGACCAAAAATGGACAAACCCTCAAGGCTGTACCTTCATGATAGATGTCATATGCATGACTGCAGTTCAGCAAAACATGGCAGGACATACTAAAGATTAGCCATGCATAGGGAAACATGCAGTGGGGCTAAATGAAGGGTCTACATCACAGTTGTCAGTAGGTTTTGGTGAGGAGCTCAAACAATGCCCTCTGTCACATACTGGAGGAGTCATTTCATTTGACTGCTGTGGGCTGCCACAGTCAGACATGTGGGGGGAATTAGTGTTGGCTAGACATTACAATCTGGAAACGTCCTCTGACGGATATGACAAGAAGAAGATCTGCTTGTCCACTGACTTGCTTACTTGCTTTTTTTCTCTCTCCATGTGGAAATTTTAGGATTCTGTTGTGCTGTAAAAATATTTACATCAAACTTGGTCTAATGTCTTGGTAATAAAAAAAGATAGCAAAATTTGTATTTAAGTGAGAAAGATTGTGAAATCTAACTGGTGCTGGAGACGTTGATACAAAAGTGCAGGACAAGCTTCTTGCTTAGGGAACAAACAAATCCTTAGCCAAGCACACTGAATATTTGCTTGCCTTGACGTATTTTAGGGAGGTGGATGAGCACAAAGACCCAACACCATTTTTTATGTCTGTTTATGTCTGTTTACTGATTCATATTTCTTGAAGTATGTTATTACTCACATGATTGATGATAAATAAATAGATCTTTTTTGCACTCTGAAATTGGCCACTCCTTTCCACTCAGATACTGGCCATTATTCAAGGGATTTAGACACTGAAAAATCCTTTTGCAAACTTTAATTACAATCTTATTATGATAAGAGCTACTAAATTAGCGCCAATTATGTAATATTGCAGAAATCCTCACACTTGCATCACAAAACCTCATTTGTCGTGAACAGTAAAAAAAACAGATGGTAAGACTCCCTCTCCCTTTCTTTTCCATTGTGGTGTGCCCCCAAACATGCAGCTATTAATTCACAGAGCTTCTGAAATCAAATTATCACACATGGAGAACCAGCCATCATCAAGTCCCCCCCCCCCCAATGGCTTGGCATCTGATGTTGAACCCCAGTTGTCCATCATTCAGATGGCGTGCTAATTCTCCAGTACTCAACGCAACTGGTTTTTGACCGAGGGATCAACTAGCTGACTGAGCAACATGATACTGTGCCTATGAGTAGGATTAGTGACTTTGCGGCAGACATTATTCAACAGTAAGTAGACAGGTGGAAATAATACAAAAAAAGTCTGCCTGTGTTTTTACAGCTGAATGATGAAATGGTTGATGTCAACCCCAACACCACACATCAGCACTCATTTTCCGCAAAACATATCATTTCAGTAAAAAAACATGCTATCCGCAGTTTCATAAGAGTAAGACTAACAGTAATAAACAAAAATAACTATGATAGTGTCTGTTTCTGTCTTTGAATCTGTGTGTATCTCTGTGTTACATGAGCTGTGAGCAACAGGCATGCAACCTGTATCTTTCAATGTAAACAAACATATGGTTAGATTTTGTGGGAAATTGTAAAACCACTGTTTTGAGCTTGAATCTATTTTTAAGGCCAAGCGAAACAAAGACCTCCTTTTTATTTGATAAGTATAGCAGGTGACTTGGCAGCAGCACCCATTAGTCATGGTGGCTTGCTGTGTCTGTGAAATATGTCTTAACGTACGCTGTATACAAGGATTGTCTCATAGCAACAAACTGTTATTATATTGGTGCCTTGTGTTCCTTCAGTCCATTTTTTGTGCAACTATCCCTCTTAAAACACTGTCTCATGTACAGCTCTGTGACAGTCCATTCCAATGGCAAAGAAACATTACGGTAACCTAGCAATTAAAACCAGCAACCTCACTGAGTATTGTCAGTGGCGCCAGGGCGTGCTGAGGTTTTACAGGTAACTCATTTTCCCTTTTCCTGCATGTCTTTTTCTCTGTGGGAAATGAACATTTGTCAAGTTTGGGGGCCCTAGTAGAGCTACAGGATCTACTCCCTGATTTACATCCTGCCCTATGTTGTCTTTCAATTTGGCAGCGGTACAGCACAGTAAGTCTGCCCCCTCTCTGTTGAGCTACAAACACAATAGCTATGCAGCTTTGGCTAGCTTTGACACTCATGCATGGACTCACTCCCAGCAGCAGTTGCCGGTGATCAAGGGCAGTTCTCCATGAGGATTATCCTGGCCTTGGATCAAACACACACATAACACGCCTACCACCAATTTCATTTGCCATAAATGTGTTTTTAATATACATTATGTACAGAAGAGCTGCTCTCCAAAATGCTATGTAATCGACTTAAGTTCAATTCCATAAATCCTTTTTTTCAGGTAACATCAGGGGATTTTACAGTTGGGGTAATGATTTGCATTTGCTCAATCAAAACAAAATTGTAATAACTAACTGAAAAACACAATAAAGACAGGATAAAATATTATGGAAAAAAATGTAGAATGGTTATGAATAATAGAGAATATATCCAATGCAATGCATATTATAGCAGACTGATTTTTACAGTTCTTTGTTGGTCAAATAACACACACGTCAATAAATTCTTAAAAATTGACAGGGGAATTCTGTCAGGTCATGAATAAAAGCACTGGATAATTCTCTGGCCCTTTACCAAACAAAGGCATATGGTAAAACAGCTGTCATGAATGTACAATCAAATACAGGGTTAAGGGGATTTTGTATCTCTCAAATGACGATTCAGGACTGTGATTTATTTGGTGGAATGTCCCTCAAGTGAGCACCTCCTGAAAGTATGCTATAAAAACAACATTATTATTAAATGACATCCTTTAAAAGTGATGGCTAGATACGCTACAGATTGGGAATGCTAAAAGGAATTGCCTCAAAAGAACACTTTTTTCCACTCTCCACTGGGGAAAAGAGTTGTTCACCTTAAAAAAATGATGGGTCCTTGGAAAATAATGCAGGAAAGATGCATTATCAGATCATATTGCTATTCCCTGCACATGTTGTACATGTTGTATCTGCTTAAAATTGCCCACAAACATGTTTAGGATCTGTAAATCACTCAAAAACAAATCAAATTTTAAAACTTGTCTGTAATATTTTGGAAGCATTGGTTAAGTGGATCGTTAGTATGAGTCTCTTAAGATGGGAATGCAACACATGAATATAAGAGAATGCAAAGAAGAAAATGGTCAACTGGACTTCACTGTAACCATCCCAGCTTGCCAACTCTTTTGGAATAAGATGCTGCGCAGAATTTTCTCATTATTTTAACCTGAATAATGTCATAGTTAGAATAAGCAATTTATCGAAATAAGAAATGTAATCTTTTCCAATCTGAGTCATGTTATTGAGTTGTGTTAATATAGATACACTGTAATCCTTCATTTAGAATTTTTGTGGGTGGGAAGAACATGGAAGAATGTAAGTAGAAATGATTCTTTAGCACTTCGATAAACTGTCTTTGCTAGTTATTAGAATTACATCAGACTATGTGGTGTTGCATGTGAACAGGAAAATTCTGTAAGCAACCAAACCTTAATCACAATATTCAGAGTAAGCTCAACAGTCAGGTTGTTACTGTGCATGTCATATTGCGCAATGCAGATCATGTTAACTTCATAGGCCCACATTTATTCAATTTGGTTGCAAGCTATACAAACTGTTTTATAAACAGGTAAAATATAGCCTACCTATTACACAATCAATTAGCTTCTAAAAAACCTATGATGACACAGAGCTTTAGGATGTTGATGTGACTCTGGGGAAGAAGCCTTCATGCTTGGGCACTGGCATTTCATAGATTGTTTATGTATTGTAATATAGACCACTGAGGTTTCCCAGGAGAAACCTTGGAGCTGCGATAAAAGTAGGAGGGGAAAGCATCTCATCTAATAAATGAAGAAATGCCCGAGTCATTTCATGTCTCTGTCTAGACATGATTTAACAGCCGAAAGGCATGATAATGAAACTGGCAGCAGTGAGACAAATACTTGAAGCGCTGATTAAGTTTCCTTTTGAACATACACTGCTGAAAAGTCACCCACAGATTATGCCATCCTTTGGTGTTGGCAGGGACTTTGTGGGTGGCTTAATCTTTCTGTTTTGTTGTTACCATATGTGAGATACGTGATGAACAGACTTTATCTGTGATCTGTTTTAAGGTGATGTGTGCATGCATACTGTAGGTGTAATTATGGATGTTGAGGAACATTTAAACATTTTACAGCTTACAAAAAAACAAACTTTTAGAATTGCAGTGTTGATAATACAGAGTTTCAAAATTGTTACAGATAGAATCAGTCCCTTTGGTTGTTTTCATTAATTGTGCCAAAATAACTAAACACTAATGACTTCTGGCCTTCTGAGAAATAAATATATTATTATTTGAACTAATCTTTTAAACGCCCTGTAAGAAGGCCAAGAAAATGTACAATTTACTTTTTTAATGTAATTCACATTTCTAAAAGAGCCCACGAAAACCAAATGCTAAAAGAACCATTTATTGCTTTCGCTTTTAAGATTTGCTTGCTGCACTGCTATCTTTGGTTATGATGGTGGGTACATGTAAATACTTGATGGAAGTGAATATAAATGCATATAAGAGCTCTCACTTCACAGACCTTTGTCGCCGAGTCAGTTGTCAGAAAAAAAAAAGTTTGCTAGTGTGTGCTGACAGCTAATGAGAAGTTGGCTGAGTGATCTATCAAAACAAAGGAGTATGACTCAAATGTTTCAGATTAACAGACCAAATGACATAAGCATCCAAATTACATAAGCATTGGGGCTCATTTTCAGGCTGCTGGCATTGCCACTGAGTTGCTGTGTCTACAGTCACTCAAACGTGGATAAGAGTAATGCAACGACATCCAGTAACTGAATACCAAAGGGAGTCCTGAGTTGGTAAACAAAAAAAGTGTCAAAAGAAGTGTAAAGAATCAGTTTGTAGTGACAGCATATACACACCCATACATAATATTTTAAAGTAAGTCCTTGGTGCCTTTTATAATCCCACTGACAGAGCACACAGACGCCAAGCTTAGTAAAAATGTAAGTTTGACGCCTTTTCTTGGTGCCTTTTATAATCCCACTGACAGAGCACACAGACGCCAAGCTTAGTAAAAATGTAAGTTTGACGCCTTTTCTAGTAAACACAAACCCATAAGAAATCATTTTAAACTAAAATGTGCCTTAATAAAGTCATAGATTAAAACAAAGAGAGTTAATGAAAAGTGCTTCCAAACAGCAATAATCCTGTAGCGCAAGAAATGAGCAGTAGTAACAGCTACACAGATCACAGACATGACTGTAAAACTGAAATGTGTCAACAGACATAATTAGATGAACTGTCAGGTACTCAGTGATTGCCATGAACCATACAATATTTCTACTTGTCCACAGTCTCAGTTGGAGTGATTGCCATTTTGCCACTTTTATGCCATTTGCACTTGTATAGTTGCTTAAATTCAACAGTAGGGTGGCAGTCTGAGCCAGAGCAGTGGTGTGATGCAGCATTTTGCAGTAAGCAAGTGTAAATGGTTGGAGTTAGGGTGTACCAGGATAGTAGCAGGATAACAATACTGTGTCTGTGTCACATGACAGACATTTTTTATGTATATCAATGTTGATCAATGATCAATGTTGTGGTGTGTACATATATATATATATATATATATATATATATATATATATATATATATATTTTGATTTTTTATGGACATATTGTTTAAACTGTTACTTTTCAAAGGGGGTGTACAAATGTATGCGTGTACAAGTGCCCAGCATACATTTGTACACCCCCTTTGAAAAGTAACAGTTTAAACAATATGTCCATGAAAAAAAAAAATCAAAAATTTTCGCAGACTAAGTTTAATATTACATCTGCGTAGCACAAAAGTTTGCGTAATAATATAACATAGATTACATATTTTTCAGTTTTACTCAAATTAGGGGGGAGCAAAAACCCACTGAAAGTCTCAGGGCAAAGCAAGATTTTAGAAATGTCTGATTTACAGAGAATTCAACCACAGGCTAGAATTATTCAATTAGTCCAGCAGATAGTTGACTATAAAAGGGTGTTACTCTAAGAAAACCCCTCCCCATTTCCTGGTGTCAGCAATGGCACCACATGGAAGGGAAATGACACAAGACCTGAGAAAGAAAATTATTTCCTCACACCAAAAAGGTGAAGGCTACAAGAAGATCAGCCAAGCTTTACTTATTAGTCAGAATACTGTAGCAAAAGTGGTACAAAGATTTAAGAAAAATGGAACTGCGACCATGTCACAGAGACGTCCTGGTCGTCTACGGAAGTTAACACCTTGATAGAAGCATCTTCTGATAAGAAAGGTTGAAGAAAATCGGCACACAAGTTCAGTACAATTAGCTAAAGAAGTAGAAAGCCAAACGGGGGGTGACACAAACGTGACACAATACACCGTACACTGCAGAGGAAGCCTCTCCTAAAGCCCAGGCACAAAAAAGCCCACCTAGAGTTTGCCAGGGCCCATGCTGACAAAGATGAAGGCTACAGGGACTCTGTATTGATGAGACAAAAAATTATGTTTTTGGAACTGATGGCTTCAAAACTGTATGGCGTCGCAAAGGTGATCAGTACAAAGAAAAATGCATGGTGCCTACAGTGAAGCATGGTGGTGGCAGTATCCTTATGTAGGGCTGTATGAGTGCTGCTGGTGTTGGGGAGCAGCATTTCATTGATGGCATCATGAATTCAGAGATATAAGTGCACTTGGTCGTGGTGCACTTTTCCAACATGAGAATGATCCTAAACACACATCTAAGGCTACTGTTGGCTTTCTGAAGAGGAACAGGGTGAGAGTGATTTAGTGGCCAAGCATGTCACCTGTTCTGAACCCAATCAAACACCTATGGGGAATTCTGAAGAGATAAGTGGAGCATCACTCTCCATCCAACATTCAGTCTCAAAAACAGGTCATTATTGAAGAATGGAAAAAGAACTGATGTTGCAAAATGTTGTAAACTTGTTCATTCCATGCCCAGAAGACTTGGTGCCGTCATTAAAAATCATGGAGGCCATGCAGTAGTTTTGTTGGTGGTGTACTCATTTTTGCTCCCCCCTAATTTGAGTAAAACTGAAAAATATGTAATCTAAGTTATATTATTAAGCAAACGTTTGTGTTGTATGTTACACAGATGTGATATTAAACTTAGTCTGCAAAATTTTTGGAAATATTTTTTGTTTTCATGGAAATATTGTTTAAAATGTTATCTTTCAAAAGGGGTGTACTCATTTATGCTGGGCTTTTGATCCTGTGAGGGAAATTTGGTCTCTGCATCAACCATGGTCTACTGGATCGGGCTTGAACCGGAATCCCTCTAGTTTCAGGTCCGAAGCCCAAACAGGTAGGCAGTGGCAGGACACAATCAGACAGAAACAGCTCTCAGCTTTGTGGTGTTTTAATAAGTAGGGGGAGTTGGAGGGCCACTGTGGAGAAGAGAAAGAGAAGTTGGTAATAGGGGTTTGGGAGGGAAAGGGAGGGGGGGTCTTATCCTAGGGCAGCCTATTCATTAAAAAAGTAAATATTTCCACTGACATCATGTCCACTTTCGACTCAGAAAATGTAAAGTCAGTGGATTTGCTCCCGCTCCGTGGCACGGAGATCCTGCCTGATCGGGATCACTTAGCTCTCTAATTAGAGTCAGCTGCTGCCGCCGCTGCTGCCGAGTGCTGAGTACGGAGAGGAGGGGAGCGTGGAGGAAAGGAGAGGGGCGCTCCAACTCACCACCCTCTCTGTCTCCCCGTGCTTTAATTACAGAGGTCTGCACGTGTGCATGCAGAGTTCATCCCCCATGCCCCAACACACACACACACACACACACATATACACACACACACACACACACACACACACACACACGCAAATGCTCCTTCATGGCCCCTGTTCTTTATGATCCACTGTACCGTTTCAACATGCAATTGCAATTCACACCTCATTTTCAGCATAGTAATAGCAACTTTCCTCTTGGCAAGGAGCACCTTGACAGTACAAAGAACTTATTTATTTATTTTAAAAAGGAGAGGAATGACAGCAGTAATCCCTCTCATAAATCTACGCATTATGCTGTATCATATAATTTTTTATGTCTGTCCAAAAAACAAGCCTGGGAACCTGAATGCCACATGCAATGTCAGACATTTATGATGAAAACTTCACTGGGTCAATTGAGCATATTGTGTGTATCATATTACTGATTTGTGTCACATGGCTGGCAGTAGTTATACCTGAAGGGCCCTAAAATGTCGTATAAAAGTTCTCCTAACAAAACTGAAGGACAGGGCTATTCACATTGCTCCCCTGCTCTGGGGTGGGGGCACATTACCCATTTCTTTCCAAGTCACTATCGCACTACGCAACTAGGAATCACGCCACGTAAACATATTCTTTTTTTTTCCTCCTCAGTGGTTTCCTACTGTATGTATTTCCCAGCCCATATTGGGCTATGTACCTAAACCTCCATATGTTAAAAGAGTAACGTACAGTATCCTTGATTCACAGCTGAAATTTAGCAGCATTTTTTTTACTTGACTTTCATGACCACATCACATGAGTTAAGTTTTATTGGAGGTCCTGGAAGTTCTCTTTTACTGGGAGGTGTAAAGGTTTTTCCACACACAAAAATGTTCTCTTTCCCCCTCTACACTTTTAAGGCTGTGATAACAATAAACCAGAGATGACACATTTAGGTTACTTATAGACATAAGACTGAATTTTTGGTATTGAAAGGTTTGTGCATAACTGTGTCTCCTTCTACAAAGCAGTTGTTACACTGCTGTGATTTTTATGTCTCTCTGAAGAAGACAGAAGAAAATGTCAAAATTGGCTAAGAATTTGATTCAAAGAACAATCCGGAAATCTGTCAGAGGACCAGAATGCTGTTCTGACGGTAAACCTATGTAGGCGTATTGATGGTTTTGGATTTTTTAATGTGGTGGGCGTGGGTCCTCAGAGATCAATTTTTCCCTTCTTTCCTTGGCAGGATCATTTCTTAGTTTCACATTTCCTCTAGTAAAGTGAAGAAACTGATAGAAGAGTTGCATCAATCAGTCACTGGCAGTGTAAGTATATCACTGAGTCTCCTCAAGCTCTCCTCTAATTTGTTTCTCTACTTTTCTCAAATGTCGTAGGCCATGTTGAGGGCCAATACTACATCTGACTTTTTTTCCCTGAGACTTTCTTAACCAATAAAATTATCACAGCAGCATGGAGGGCTTGTAAAACTGCATGCTGCCTCACAAATGTCACCTCATTCGGGTTTACAAATGGCTGAGAGGTAACATTAACACTCCTGTCCCTGCCCAAGATTAGACTCAGATGACAACATCCTGAAATAGAGCTTGCCAAAATTTGTGGTTTGCTTCAGAAATTACATTAGACTTCACAGAATTCAAATCAACAAAACTAATCCTTTCAAAACTACACAGTGCCAAGATGATTTCAAAGGGTGCTTTTCTATGGAAAATAATGTCTGTAAGTCAAGACTGGATGCTCTTAAGCTGGTCATGGGTGAAGTGATCCAGTACCAGGGCTTTCGTAACCAGGCTTAAGTCTTGGCTGTAGAAAGGTTGGTTTATACTTCCATTTTATTAATGATACATCAGCCATTGGGCCACTGGAATGATTTAATAAATGACAAACAAACAAGGGTGTGTGTGTGTGTGGACAGTTAAAGTGTTTACAGACTTTAAATAAACCAGTTCACACATAGGTAGATACACCATGATTTATCCCTTACATGATCTTCATTCTCTAATTGGAAGCAAGCACTCAAAATGAATTGTACAAAAACAAAAAGAATTTTCCAAAAACAAAAGCAATGTTATCTAACCATTTTGACTATTTTTTATTCCCTCAGTTCTATGAAGCAAACTTTTGAAACATACTGGCTCATTTCACATCTGACAAACTAGCTGCAAATTGAACTTGCAGGCAGACAATTTGAAGGGTTGAAGACATCATGTACAGGTGAACAGGTGAAAAATTTACAGAGAGCTGCAGGTTTCCAGGGGCACAATCAAAACACGATGAAAGATGAAAAAAAAACACAATCTCATTCTTGGCCTGAGATGAAGACTTTCCTCTGCCTCCTAATATTTTCTTCCTTCATGCATATGGAGAAATTACGTAGTGGGGTTGATATGCAGGAAGCTCGGAGGGGAGCACCTGGCTGTACGATCTTCGATGGGATGTCTTACGAAAAAAAAAAAAGTAATCAGAATCTGCCAGGAACAAGGAAGAACCCAGATGTTGTAACAAGGCTGGACAGAGTCAAACACCATCATTATTATTAATCCCATCACCATTTAGCCATTCTGAGTCATCGGAGAGATATGTAGCAGAAGCGTTCTGTCCACGGCACTAAATCCATCACTGTGTGGACTGTTAGTGGGTATGTATAATTCTTTTCCAAACAAACACGATAATGCCAAAAATCCTGGCAAAACACAGGAAAACATTTCTCAGATTTAGGACCAATTGCAAAGGGTTTTCCTTTGGCTGATTATGAGGTAATACATGCCGGGGTAGTTTCTCAGTCAATGATTATATCCTGCCTGGGACAGAATTGTGTTGGAGGACTTGTCCAAGATTTCCAAGTAATCATCCAGGCCACCAAATACACAGGAACCTATGCCTCAGGAACCAAAGGCAGTGGCACTCTTCTGTCATCAAAGAGTACTACTGTTATCAGTGGTGTACTGGGACTCATTCACTATAAGCAATCTAGAAGAGAAGGGCCTAGGGAGGTTACACTGTAGTGCAGGTATTGTACTATTAGCCTATTTGTGAAGTTGTTTGTAACCTAAACAAGAATACTTACTACTTTCTGCTACCCGATATTGCACCACTGAATCAGTCTTATTTGAGGTTTCTCACATGTGTGGATACTGTTGTCCAAACAGTTGGCAAAGACACTGTTGTCTTTTTTTCTCTACTCCTCCATTGCCTTTATTTACGTCTATTTCCAGTCTGTCACTGAGTGTGAACATCTCCTGCTTTTCAGTGGCTTTTGTTAGCCTTCATCCTACTGTGCAACACTTTTGCATCACACTACTAAGCTGTTTAATGGCCGTTGAACCCAGTGCAGGGACATGCTTCCAACACAGTCTCATGTGCAACTCCATTGATGGCTGCACAAAGGACCAGTGAAGAGACAAACTGTACCAGTAAAACTTTATGGACAGTTGACTGGCCCTCCAATGTGGCAGCCCATCGGTTTATGTCTTCTACACAGAAAAGAGACTCCTGCAATTTTGTACAATTTGTCAACAAGAGCTGAAAATTGCTTTTCGTGTGGCTCTACTGTCAACAACCGCTCATTGGTTTTCTGTGTAATAACAAATGTCACTTTGATTATACACAATAAACGTTCCATGACACACACACACACACACACACACACACACACCAAAAGAGAGGGTGTGTTTGTTTACAGCAACAGCTAAATGCCTTGTACCTGATGTAAGACATGTTCCTCCAACTCATGTTTTGTGCTTGCACAACCACAAATTTGGACTGGGGTTTAGAAAACAAAACTGCCACACCATCACACTATAATCTTCCAGCATTATGCTGTAAATCAGCTTGTTTTAAGAGGGCGTCTTAGAGATCAGCTGGTAAAAATTACTGTACAGAACTACAGGTGTTCCCCCTTAGGACCTCCATTTCCCTTTGCTTCTCATTTCCCTGTTGAATGTTCCCATGAGGCATGGTGCTGGTGGACAGATGCACAAGTCACCACGTGTAGGTAAGTCCATAACACAATGGGAGGGGTGGTACAATTGGTAATGGGAATGGGAATGTACTCTTTGAGTGGAGAGTATTTGAAAAGAGGAGAGACAAATTCAGTGTGATGACAATGTAATATCTAATCAGCTTTTTTACATTATACTATATTAGGAAATAAGGTATGGGACAGAATTCACACAAATGATGCAAATTATATATTTAACCAACAAACAAAAGCATTCTTGACTTGTGTATCATTGTAAAAACAAACAATATACACTTTATCAAGAGCATTTAAAGTTTGACTTTTGGGGTATGTTTTTCATGACTGCTAAACAAAGTAGACTCCTAGCTGCAGGCCTATTTGTGGAATGATTAGTAGTAGCCTCAAGGCTCTAACAGCCCTCTGGAAAGAAAAGAAAAAAGTCAGCCATGTAATAGCTAGCTTTGGGCTGACTCATTTGTGTAGTCTATACCATGGAGAGTACGATTTATCATAGAGGGCCCATTTATGAGGTCTTTGATGATTTCACTGTGATTTAATGGAATGCTCCTCTGCTGGGGTTTTCAGAGGCTGTGTTTAGACTGCATTTGTTTACAGTGAGGCTCACAGTGCAGGAGACCACATAATGGAGAGAGCAGCAGCCTTTTCACCATCTGATGACACATCTGTGGCTCGATGACATCACTCTAGGAAAACTCTAAGACAATGTTCTCAGTTTGTAGGCTACTGATTAGGAGGGAAGTCAACCAAGCACTATCTGCAGCCTGATCTGTGAAACATGGGCCTATGTGAAATAAGCCTCAGCCAAAGGGGGAGCTGAGAAAGCCTTCACCCACCCTGTAATCATTTGACCATCAAAGTGACTACGAAGCTGGCAAATTAACCTAAAAGGAGCATAAAATCTTGCTTAGTGGCCCTTTAATATTTGGTGCTATCATAGGAACGTGATGTCATAGTGGAAATTAATCTTCTTTGAAGTATTTAAAAAGGATGCCAAGCTAGTAAGACATGTTGCCCTTACATATTATAGACATTGGAGTCAGCTATATAAACAGTTAAAAAAACACTCAAAATGTTTTCATTTTTTTTTTTTTACGTTTTAGAAAATCCTTTCACTTGTGAACTGCCATTGATTTTTACATTTCATACCTTCTGGGTAAAAATCGATATCATGAGATTGCGCTGTTTGCATCCAAGCTGGTGCAGCATATAGACACCATTGATATTATGCCACTCTTTTTTCCTCACTTCTCAGATCATCTTCATTTTGATATAAATTTTGAGTGCTGGCTCTTGCATTGTCCTCCTGTGCTCGGGTTAAAACAAAGGCAGAACAGAAGAAGTGTTCAGTCCAATTTACAAGCTTTACAAAGCAAGATATCAAAGCAAAAAAAGGCTAAAATTTTTCAAATGCAGTGAGTTGAGCATATACCTACTAACACAATGAGTGAGACAGCCTGATGGTTTCTCTACATGCATGTATTCAAAGTATTAGAGAAAACTTGCAATAGGCTATAAAAAACGTATTGTCTTAATGTAAATAATGAGCTAGGGAAGGTTTATGGGGAGATTTACTTACCGCCAGTACATCCCTAGGGTTCTAATAGGTGTAGAAATGGTGATCACGCACAAAGCAAACACACACAAAGCAAAAACACACAGAGCTAGCACAATACCAGATATTCAACCAGCCAGCAGATACTCATCTTCAGAACTGCAAAGAGCCTATAAATGAAGAAATAAAATGCATTGTTGTGCAGCTGGCCGGATCTGCTACTGTAAATAACATTAAGAAAGACTGAACTGTTAAACTCACATTGGCAGTGTTTAAAACATTCTCACCAAGCCAGTGGAAATGCAGAGTGTTGTTTTTAGAGTGAAAGGCACATTACTTCTTTCCTTCGCGCTGCAGGAAGCTTTCATAAATGACTGAATAGACTAATGAGAGACAGGTCGTTTAAGGTAGGCTAAGTCGGCCGAAGCCTACCCTATCACACTCTCCCACTGCAACGGGTTCTCTCACTCACAATAGAGATTTGCGCTACTTGCGTCTCGTGGATGAGAACGGTAGTCAAGGGGTCAAGTAGGATATAGTTTAATTAATAGTGGACAACAAATGATATATGGGCATGATTTGGTCCTAAATAAGATGAGTAAAACAACAACCTTCTTCAATCTTCCAACAACCATCTCGCTAACGTTACCAGTTCAGGCTAACCTGTTGCTCAGAATCAGGAAGGAAAGGTAAGATAGCCTAATGGTCCTGTGTCCTTGTCTTCATTTATGAATTAGCCATGTGTGTATTGTTGAGAAGGCCTAATATTATAGGCTATTGCCTCAAAAAGTAGAGAAGGCTAATTACCAAGAAAAAAAAGCAAGACAGCTAGTATACTGTAGACTTACTTGTAAGCCTAAAGTAGTTAAAAAAAGTGATAAACCTGCTAAGCTATACCACTAGATCTCTTACAACCATAGTTAGGCCTATCCTCATTAGTCAGCTAAACAGGCCTAAAAGTACATAAGATCACCTGTGGCAAGTGGGGAGTAGGCTACAGGCTATGAAGAATTTAAACCATTATCCATACATAAATACATAAAATACACATGAAAAACATATAAACTTTTGAAAATGGTGTAAGAATCTAGTGAAAGCCCATCCAAAAAGTCCTTACCCAGATAGCAAAACTGGCAAAAAAGATTTGTTAATATTCAGACCACTGGTTGCCAGCTGTTGGTGTCACCTCAGATCTGCTGTCATTCACCATCATTGCTTTAAATATTGTTGAGAATATAAAAAAATGCCAAAATAAGGTGAAATAGCAGGGTGTTTGTCTGCAGCCCATGGTGGACAGCTGGAAAACTGATGAGCAAAACACCAGCAAAGTGTCAGCTTGGGCTCTGGGCCAAAATGGCAACTTCTTGCTACCTGCCTGGGAGGCTGACTACAAAAGAATCTTACAGTTAGGGAGGAAGAATAGGCCTGTTGGTATTCTCTCATGTCACACTGTACAGGCAGGATGATAGAAGGAAAAGAAATATAGATTATACACACTACAGACATTTTATAGGACAGGGAAATCTGTTTTCTGGCATTGCCAAAACACTGTGAAAGCTTATAAAATATCAAGTGGATGAAGACATCCAGCTAGAGGATCACTAGAGACCCTTGGCTAAGGACTAACAGAAACCGAAGTGCATTCATTATGTAATGTTGGGAAAATATTGAAAAATGTACCTGTGGCAAGACATGTAACATTAAACATTCTACAAAATACACTGAGTTTAGAGTTGTTTCATTTATTGAATTACCTTTGGGAGTGATTTCATTGAAAGGACATTTTTGTGTGGTGTGTGTTATTCCATTTTCTAGAAGGATCTCTTCTTTATTCCAGGGACATGAATGTTTCTGTTTGCATTTGCATTCACATACATAAAATCTGTACACAAGTTAATCACATACTCTGATTGCATATATGTCTGATAAAGGTTTAGTCATCTCAGGGAAGTCTTACCAGCCTGTCTGTGAGCCATGGATATAGTCATGTTGTCAATGTGTGCTGTGTGAGGCTTATATGCTATCAGGGACCTGTCAAGGTTTTAGTGATACATTGGGATGAAGGTAGTGTTCAGTATCGGATATTACACAGCAATAAAAGCGGGGTGAGGCAATGGCTAGGGCTATGCACTGTGTTCCTGTAAGAGGAAGTAGACAGATAGCGTAATTGGCCATTCATGCTGTCTTAACTAGAAACAGAGTTGGAAATGCTTTGAGGCTTGA
This sequence comes from Tenualosa thibaudeaui, assembly GCA_027481765.1. Classification (NCBI taxonomy): domain Eukaryota; kingdom Metazoa; phylum Chordata; class Actinopteri; order Clupeiformes; family Clupeidae; genus Tenualosa; species Tenualosa thibaudeaui. Next base: position 13,607,343 of record JAIFZK010000001.1, on the reverse strand, counting down.
TTGTGCCATTTGTTTTGCACTGTTGTGCACAGACAGCTGGAGGTGGAGTGGGGTGGGGGTGGAGGTCAAGTGAGATGTAGGGTTTACAATCAAAGACATCTGCTTACATCTGGTATCTGATCTTGTAGAGGATGAAAATCTTATGGGTGGTAGTGTGAGGTTCAAAAAGACGTGACAGTGAAGAATGCAGATGTGATATCTCTGACATAGCCTAGCGCAGTCACTCCTGAAAAATACTGACATCCAGTCTACTCTCTCAGTTCAGTAACCTCTCAAGTCCCTGTTTATTCCTGTCACATTAAGCTATATTTATTCTCTCTTTACAGGAGTTGCTATTTCTATGTCCATATTCTAGTTAGGCTCCAGTTATTCCATTAGTTATGAGTTTATTGGACATGCTACTGTCTTATTCCATGTTGACTCAGAGGTCTTCCAATATTGCTCCCTTATTTGTAATTGATTAAACATCTTGTTAATGAATGATTGATTGCCTGTAACTGTTTCTAGCCTCTGCGGTTGCTCATTTTGGTTAAACAAATTACTCACAATTGCAGTAACATGAACTTAGCTCCGTGAATGCTTTCCATATGACTCCTCCTTTTGCTACTTTAGTCACTGATGACAGGTCTGCTCTTTGCACCTAAGAGTATGTTATATGACCTGTTGTAGAAAATAAGTAGTCACACTTATTTGGTCACATATTTTGGCACTGAACATACAGTAGTTTGTCTTTCTCAGTAATTGAGACTTATTAGGACTTCATGTCAATGAGTTTAAAACAAATATACTCTGAGACTGTTGGATTAAATCGAATGAGGTAGACAGTGGAGTGATCTAAAACCAGACGACAAAAATGAATCAATCAACTTAACAAGTAGTTCTAATTTGGAATGAGGTAACCTAAGCATTTAAAATCTTTGTGTACAAGTAATATGTATTGAAACATTTGGTAGGAGTTTAATGCATATATTTAACTTTCATTTTTATGCTGGTTACACCCCCAGAAATTGGAAGTGAATGAATGAACACCAGGCCAGAAATATTCTCAATCTGAATTGGTATGGCAATGTGAAAAAGTCGTACAGCATCATTAATGGCTGTAGTTCACTTATAAAGTGTATGTCAGTTTGAGAGCTTTTGATGTCTGAATTGTTTGTCATTTGTATTCATGACAAAACATAATCCCCAGAATAACATGGATAGGTATTATAGATGTGCCATAACTGTTCTATTTTACAATAATAGTTCTGAGATCAGAGTTGGGAGGTTCTGAGTAAAAGTTCTTACAGGTTTACTTGTAGGGACTAACCTTTTATTACCTTTCTTCTTCTATTTTTTGAAGAGAATTAATGAACATTTTCGTAATCTGTTATTGTAGGGTGGCGCCATGGTGTTGACCAATCTCTAATGACCCTTACAGAGAAAGGCAGTGATGGACAGACATTTCCACCAATCATTAGTCAGTTTTGCTTTCTTGGGAAGCCTGGGACTGCTGCCCCTCTTTTCTACTGTCAACATCTTTTCAGCCCACATTACTCACCTCATTAGACTTCACCAAAGTGCCACACTTAGCTACTGAAGGTAAGAGCCCACTTACTGACAGCCAATCATCTGCCTCCATTTAGCTAACCCTAGGGACCATTTCCTGAAAATCAGCTTTGCCTCAACCGGCAACCAGTTACCCAAGATCCACCATCTTAACAATGTTGTATGCAGAATATGAGAAATGCCAAATTAGATATATAGCAATCTAGAGATGATACTTCCTGTTGTGTTGTTTTTTAGAGGGAGGGAGGATGTTGTTGCTGTTGGGCTATGATGACCGATTAAAGAACACAAGAGTTGATATCAGCCTAAATCACCTCTGGAAAGTGCTCAAGTTTATACTCAAGATATATATATATATATATATATATATATATATATATATATATATATATATATATATATATATATATATATACTCAAGCTGACAGTTTCCAATGAAAATCTGGTGGGAATATTTAATGCTGTTCAAGGTGCAGATAAGACAAGATTCAATTTCATTTAAAGTCCCTCCCACTACTTTGACTGTTATCATAGGCATACATTTTCAACTTGCTAAATCATTCTCAAAGCCTAGCAGTAAACTGAACCTTTTGTGGCTGTGGAGAAACACTGAAGTCAAGTACATTGCTGCCGATGATTGATTTGATTCATTTTCTTTCAGGGGAAAATGTATACAACCTTAGTGTTATGTTTATTACTGTAGCAAAATGTCTCCTAATTTGTACAACTTTATTTAAGATATCTTACCAGTGTTGCAGTATAATGCACAATGTGTTAGTTGCTACCAATAACTTTTGGTGCAATAACAGAAGAATGACTTAAACAGTACAGGCCAAGGGTGTCTGGTAAAGTAAAGGTTCACTAAAAGGCCAGGGTGAGTCAGTGAAACCAAAATGACAACTACCATTAAAACAAAACATTAATCTTTAAAAAATGTTATTAATAAGAGAAAGGCTTATTGTGCTGTGGAGTGATTTCGTCTGGAGTGTAACGGGTGGATCAGTGAAGCAATGTACCTTATAAGATATTAAAGAGGCATAAATGTTGTAGTTTTCATCCAGTTTGGAATTACATTTTTAATTATAATAGCCATATATCAATGAAACATATTGCTCTGAAACATGGCTATACACTTTAAAAGTTGCAGTGCCAAAATCATGTTGATACAGGCTGTTATTTTACCCTGATTTCACCTCCTTGCATTTCTCTAGGGATTATGTATGGCAATTGAATGATCCAAGCTAAAATGCATGAATAAATCATGGATAAATGCATGAATAAATCACTTATCATGAATCATGCCTTCATTTCAGGATGTCTAACATGTCCCATCAAAGGCACTTACAGTGTTTTCTTTCAAAATGTGCATAGTGCCAATGATCTCTAAACAAATCTTGGGCCACAAACTGAGGCAAACCCAGCTCTGCCCTGCTGCTATTAGAAGCTATTAGAGTTTTGTCCCATGCAAGGAAGACCGTGCAGACCTAAACTAACTAATATGTGGTCTAAGATGAGTGGTACCCCATGAAATAAAATGTCGTAAGGGGTTTGAGATGAAATGGAATGATTCCTTTATATTTATTTGGACATTGGACAAATTCTGTGAGAGGGCAGCTTTGATGAAAAACCACCCACATTCACGGGAACTACTTCAAAGATTATCTGTCTACACTATCTCAGTCTTTTGGCAGGCATATCCTAGAGTGCTGAGACTGAAGTTGTATTTCCAATTCCAGTTATTTCATTCATTATTTTGAGCAGTGACCTCAAATAACCTGCATCATCCCCTCTTTGAGTGGTGCAGTGCATAGGGCAAGAAGACATTGTGGTCAGAGCTGTAACTTAAGTATGATAATAGCATGGCTTACTGCCACAGAGACAGAGTGATTATATTGCTATTATGTATTCCTGAGCTCCAGACTTTTTCAGGCCTTTAGGAAAAAATAAAAGACTTGTTCAGATAAATGACACTGTTTTTCTTTCCTTTCGGTGAGAAAATTAGAACGCATTACAGTGAGCACTAAAAAAGTATCACAATTTCTTGTATGAAAGAGATTCCTGATACCTAAAGAACAGAGCAACAGCTATGTCACTACCTCTTGTTTGTCTTGGTGGTTATGATCATCAGACAGAGGAAACAGCTCAGTGGAATTGTAATGACTTTACATGCTGAACTGAACATTCAGATGAACAGTCACCCTACTCAACTTTTTCTCTCAATAATTGTCAAATGATACATTATAAGTCTGTAAATTAATGTCACATTCATTTGTTATGATTATTTGCTTTAAAGTAATGGAATAGGCAATTTAGTGCAAAATACAGAGTGTGCCATTGGACTTGGTATAATTTTCAGCCTTTAGTTTAGGATTTTAATGTAAGTTTTTTTTCCCTTTCACGAGTATGACATAATATTTGCTTGGAATAATATCAACCATTAGGCAAGTTTATTGAGTGTTGAAGGCATCTGTCATGAACGCTAGCCAATAACATTTGCTGATCTGGCTCATATGATATTAAAATGAAGAGGCATACTATAATCAGAGTCTTCTGTTTGGAAGTGAAACAGCATCTGCTGTTATTGTCCTTACCCTGTTCCAAGTTACATCCTAGGACCCCAGTTAATTGCACTAGACAAGACACAGTCTTGTTTGATGTTTCTGAAGAGGTATGTTTTGTCTTGACATTGTTGCTTTCTTACCATCCAATAACTCAGTCATAGCAAACTCTATGCCTGGGCCATGTATTTATACAACATTTTTATAAAAAATAAAAAAATCACTTAACCTCCCTAGCAATCTGCCAGGTGGTAAATTTACCTAAAAAGGATAATTAAGAATAATTTATTGTATTCAAAGACTTGCCTATATCTGTTGTTTTTACAGACAGGTTATCAAAAGTGATGTAATAGTGAGGTAAAATACTACACAAAACACAAAAACAAAGCCATACTTCTGGAAAGTGACCAAACACAAGCAACACAGGATGATAAAGAGGATGGTAAAGCTGAAAGTGTTCACACTGAGCACCTATAAACCTGTGTGCATGTGTAGTCAGTATAGTGGAAGGAAGCTACCAACCAACATTCTATCCTTCTGGGCCCTATTTAAAGCTTGTGTTGTGTTTGTGATGGGCAGTTTATATGTGCATTTGCGCTTGCCGAGACACTAAGCTCTTCTGCAATGATGATACAAAGTCTTTCTGACTGACGGAGCTTTGTAATTGAAAATATGGCTGGAAAAAAAGCAACATTCACTTCCAATCAAATCAATGAATAAAATCCTTAGGACATTCAGCCAAACACAACAACCACGTCTTTGCATTGTGTTGCCAGCTAGGGTCTCACCATTCAGTAGATTACAAGATAGACTTCTTATAATGCACTCTCAAAATTAGAGAGTAAGAAATGCTGTACCTTGAACTTAAAATCTTTTTTTAGGGGTGGATGAGATGGACGGCAGCGGTGTTATCTCTGAAGTGGTGTCAAAATAGCAATGTGTAATTGATGCTCCTGACCACACCTTATTTATTCAAAAAACAACCCCTAGGTGTCAAAGTTTATTTGATAAACCTGGATAAACCAACCTAGAGAAAGTGGTAAACCTGTTCATAGAGTAGCCTGATGACTTTGAGTAGTTAAGAAAATGAAGACTTCTGTTTTTAGGTTTACCGCTACATTCAACTGAAGTTACCCAGGTTTGCCACTTGATGACCTTCTTGGAATACCCCTGTTGATGGGAATATTATAACAGTATTTATATTTATAAATTAGGAATGACACTCTTAGTCCTGCCTGGCACTGTGAAGTATAAGGTATGAGAATAGGGTGTATCAATAGAAGACTTTAATTTAGGATGATGGGATGAGAGGCATTAACAGAAGTGGCACAAGCCCAGGACGTCCCCTCTTGGACTACTTACCACTAGTAATCATTCCACATTTTGGCCTGAGTTGAGTGAGGCACTAGAGTAAATGGAGAAGGGTGAATGTTATGCGGGGTGATATTATGTGTTGTTTGGCAACAGTAGACACCAACATTTTTGGGGGCAGAAGATGAATGAACAGACATTTAAATGAATGACAGCAAACACAATTTGATGTCTCTAAACCTGATTAGTTGTAAGTGGAAAATCACTATGGTAAGAGTAAGGGCAGGGCTGTGGAATTATATACTCATCTGTGGTATGAAGTGAGTACCAACCAAACTACAGCCATGCATATATCCTTCAGCAATTCAACTCTCACTTGTGCCAAACTGCTTAATATTTGTTCTATTATCTAAAAAAATAAGCCACCAAATAGCTGAAATAAGTTTGTCTACAAACACATTTTTTCTAACCCTTGACTATAAGGCCAGGACATTCATCAGTGTGCGGCTATTTTGATGGTTCCCAGTATCAGGGTTATTATGACCTCAAAATGCTGTTAACTTAGTGTACAGCCAACTCATTTCCATCCCATAATGGTTGAGGATGTGTGAGTTTGGTTTTTTTGTCAAAGTTCAATGCTAAATGGGGAAATACCCAGATCTGTTGTAAGCTTAAACGCCCATACAGTCATTTATATTGGACATGGAAGTGAACATTGAACCAAATGTGCAGTGTGGGCTTGCAAGCTTTGGACTAAAGTGATGTGAAGGCTCATTTGTAGTCTCAATAGATTTGTCACAGTCAAAATGCATCACAGCTGGCTAGGATGTGTCTGTCAGTGGAAAGTGGCCACCCTTGTGTCAGTGTTAAATTGGTTGTAAATGTCAGCAAATAATGATACCTTTGAGAGCATTGTGTAATGCAGTGAATCTACTGAGCTCAGAACAGAACAACACCAACAAATCCTCACCAGCTTTTCAATTACTCCAGTTTCCATCTGAGTTCATTGTCCCATATTGTTAAATAGTCAGGTGTTGTGCATTCCCTTCAGCAGTCCATTCACATGTGATAAAGTTTGAATCTAAGGTGCCAAGGTTAATGAAATAAGTAATGCTTTGTTGGTGTGCATGCAGGAAATGACACTGTTTAGTGTCTTTATTTATATTTAGTTGAAGTGTTGAAGAAAGTATACTGTAACTAGATGTTTTACAAAAATAAAAGAGGTAGGCTGTATCTGAGCACTGAAAGGGTGGCAGTGACCCTAAAACTAAGTATCTTCTAAGTCAGGTGCTCTCAAACTTGCCCCTCAAGGAGCAAAATGTTTCCATGGACCCTTTCGTAATCGCAACACAAGTTTGATGATACAAGCATAAATCCATTAGTTCAGTTAAATGCTAGATGCTATTTTGCTATTTTGTAAGCTTTTCACGGACCTCCTGACATTGCGCTGCGGAACCCTGGGGGTCCCCGGAGCCCAGTTTGAGAACCGATGTTCTAGGTTACCCATGTCAGTGACACAACACACAAAGTGACACAACACACAAAGTAAGTTCAGCGACAGCTATTTCACATGAAATGAAATGCCTCTAAATGCCAAGTAATTTTTTAAATCAGAAAAGTAGGAAGAAAAGAAGTCTGTAGCCTGCCGTAGTATTTTAACCCCATAGCTGAAGAAGTTTTGCCACATCAGTGTAGAGGTTAAGACCTGGTTAATAGTCCAGAAAATGTAATAACAGAGTGAGGAAGGGAAAAACCAAGAAGTTGATAAAAAATTATTTTGCATGACTTTATGGAAGTAATTTTCAAAAGTAACATTTGTATATATTTTTATAGAGTGAGGAATGAACCCCAAATTGGATCCATATTAGAAAAACTAACATAAAACCAAAGCAACAAACATTTAAAACCAAGGTAACCATCCTTGGTAAAACTGTAAATATATTGGAAAATGAAGCAGTGGTGGTTCTGAGTCCTGTCTGTGTGTGACCATGGCACTGTGTGTTGTTAAGACACATCTGTGCCCACTGCTAACAAGCATGTCCGTAGGGCACAACACTTGGCTCAGACAGGATCCTTTCACATGAACATGAGTAAACAAACATATAAAATGCTTAGGGATAAGTAGGAAATATTTTTATGCCCTGAATGAATTTAATAAATAATATCATAACATACTGTATCTTATACATCTAAGCAGCTCATTGCAAGCAAGCAGACGGAGTGTGTTTTTTGTTCTACTTTCAACTTGGCCTTTTTTTTATCAGATGTTGCATCCATTTGTTCATCAAGTAGTGCAAGCCATTATTTTGACTAAATGCATTCGAAGGGCTCAACAGAGGCTGGCTTCAGCCTCTGTAATATCTGCTTGTAGAACAGGCGCCATGGCTACTTTTAGCAGCAGGTTTGACTCTTATCTCATTGAAAATCCCAAGTTTTAGCATCTCCTGAATGCTCCGGGTGCCTAGCTGATGTAATTTGGGTTATAAACACATATTAAAAGCTCTCAGACTGGGTTCATTTGGAGCTGATCATCATCACTTGTAAAGGCCTATTATTTTCTTTTCAGTCAGTGTAGATGAAACAAGCCATTTTCATGCAAGTTGCAAAATTAATGTGCAGGATATTTTTCAGATGTTGTTGAAAACAACTGCATCTGATACCTATTGTTTCTAACAGGCTCTTGCTCCATTTTCATCTGGTAAAACAATCTGATGTTACATGGAGTTCAAGTCTACAATAGCTAATCACCTTATGTGTCACAGTGGAAAATTGGAGGGATTGTGTCAGAATATTCCCTAGCTACTGTTACCTTGAGGAAGGCTGACACTGTGGCAGAAACAAAAATGAAAGATTCAAATGAGTTGTGAATGTGGCTAGTATGGTCACAATGCTTTTCAGGTATTTAGTATTTGGAGCATAAACACATTTGGTGAGTGGGCCTTCACAATGGCAGATGTGTGTCTAACAAAGTCTCTGGTGCACTTTTGTCAGCCAACCAAACCAGCATCTACAGGGCTCTCTGCTTATTGTCAGCTGATGAACAGACTGTGGACCACCCTTGCAGCACAACATTGAAAACACATCTTGAGTGAGGTCAAAAACAAAACAAGTACAATCAAATTAGAGCGTACTCTAGAAGTGAGCAAAGCCGCTCACTCACCTGGAATCTGACAGAATTAGCATTATTTTTAATGTCTGTTTGCAAAGACTATCAATTACCAAAAGATCTTCTTGTGCTGTAGTTGGAAATGTAAAAGTTCACCAGTGTTGCCTGCAGGTAGCTTACCTAGAAAAGACACATCCAATGAAGCCATGTTTTAGGGATGTACAGCACACATCCTAAGCTTACACTTGCACTTTACTCAGGCCCCTAGAGTACAGACAAGTTAGCACATTTCCCAAACATTGTGTCATCTAGCAGAGATTTTCAGGGAATATCTGTGCACCATTAATGAGGATTATCCCACAGCAGACGAACAAAATTCCATCGGACAGTGATGCAAGTTACTGACTGATCCGTCCTTTTAAGGCCTTTTAAGTTCTCCCGACTTTCTTTCATGTACCAGACTGTCTACAGAGCAGCTTGATGGTGTCAGTGCTGTGCTTATTGATAGGGATCCTTTGTTTATTTCTGGGTGTCTGAGATGTAGTTTCTCAGCTGCAAAGAGAACTTGTGTCAAAGAATATACCGCATGTACACGCTGAGGTGCGCTACATGAGTTGTTTTGTCTTCGAGGACCCAAACTACTGAGTTAAGTGAATTGTTGGCTGTTAAAGGAGGCATGACTAATTCAGTTGACCACTTGAAAAATCAAATATTTACTTTTTTTTAATCACAGATTGATTGTGTCTATACTTGTTAGTATCCATTTTCCTTGTTCCGGATGCAATTCTGTAAACGTACATGAAGGATTGTCAAATGTTTTCTACAAGGATCTCAGCATGTCACTGGTTATTCTACAGGAAGCAAAACAAAGGTCTTAGCCTTTTGTTATCACTGGCTATTGCACTCTAGGTTTACAGGATACAGTTTTAATCCAAGCTGACTCATAGGTGTTTACTCTAGAAGTGCTCCTTCAAGATTAATCCACAGTTGCAGCTTCACTATAATCATCCTCAAGTCAAAAAAATAAAGCTAGATCAAACAAATTCATTGCATTAGGCTATTTTAAACACCTTAACATACCTTACACCTTAAATATACCTGTACAATTTATTAATCATTAATGTCATATAGATAGACAGTCTTTATTGTCCACAATGGAAATCTTACACCAACAATGTGCCATGGGAAACCAGAGGGATTTCAGAGTACCCATTAGCATAGCAATAGTGAGTGAAGTGCAGGTGGCCGGATATGGCATCAGTGCTAAAAGAACACCACGGGTCCATGGAACAGCAGGCAACAAGCAATGAAGACTCCTCTAGTATCTCGTTAACAACTGGCAGGGGAAAATTGACATTTTACAGTTCCAGTTAATATATATATATATTTCTTTTTTTTCACGGCAGTGGTCCATCAAGTGTTGAAAGCTTCACTCAAGGGGCTGCTTAAAGTCTGTAATTGAATATTGTGTTTGCACATTCCTGCCATGCTTTGTGTTCAAGCCCTTGTGGTTCACTATTTGTCCCCTGTCCTTGGGAGACTCGAAATTATGGCCATGCTCATTATTAAACATGTTCCGTTCTCTTTATCCATGGCTTTTATAAAGATCCCATCACTAGCTTGAAATGACACCCCCCCCCCCCCCAAAAAAAAAAAAATAAAAATAAAATAATAATAATAATAAAATAAAAATAGATCAGTACATTTGACTTTGATGAATTAGGTCTCACATTGACATGTGGCTAAACCTGAAACTAAAAGCTGTTTTAGGCACCCTGTCCAGTAAAATTGAGGGACTCATTAAAGTGCTAACATCATATTTTCTGGAAAGCTAGGGAGGACTCTTACAACATCACAAGCAGCTGCAAAAGCCACCTCACTAAAGCAACTCTTAATTAATGTCATTACATATTTGAAGCCGACCACAGTGGACATAAGTGTCTTTTGCTGAGAACTGAGATTTTGGCTTGAAACACGTCAGTTTCAAAGCAGGTATACACACAACAACACACAATTCATTACCATCATATCATGTTTTTGCCCATCTGTCTATGAAAAAGAACCTGTGTGCTAGTACCCCCCTCATAGTAAGTCACTGCAGAAACGCATTTTGAATGTCATGTCATTCTTAATGGCTATTAAGTACACTATCCTGCAGCAGCTTCATATTCAGGGCTCAGGTCTGTATCATTTAGATCAGCAGCCATTTTCCAGAGTATCTCACCGACTTTGAACTTGGTTTCGCACACCCCTTCTCGATTGATATGCTTTCAATTTCACCACCATCAAAGAGACAAGAGACCAGTTCTCACATACTTCTGTGGGGAACAGGCACTTTTGGGGAGGGACTTCAAAGCTATTTGATATCTATAAGAAATAGTGTGCGGCACAGCAAGCCTGAGACACCTTTGTGCATCCCTTTTGAATTAGACCTCAGATCAGTGGAGATAAGAAATACCAGAACCACTCAGAGTAATAAAATATGCCTTTAAACCATCTGGGACTGACCCAAGGAATGTCATCTAAAGTGTATAAACAAGCGGAATCCATGTGTTTCAAGTAAATTTAGGCAGCATTTAGATTACATAACAACTGTTTGGTTGTAAATCACTTAGTCTTCTCCGATGTTCTCTAATCCTGACCATCTAAAAGTAATTTTTTACTTCATATTTCACATGGAACCCATGAAAAAGACAAATAAAAAAAAGAAATCCAGACAAGTAGATATTAAAAGTTCAGAAATATTTTTAAGTGAGATAATTTCTGGTTTCCTGAAAGCATTTTAGGTTAGATACGCTTCTTTGTTTGGCCTGTATATTTGAATAAAGTCTTTGTACAAGGTGTTAATAACATGCGTTATAGCTTCTTTTGTTCCTAATCCTGTCCAGTTTATAACCACCTGCAGCTTGCAAGCTTACTCAACCGTACCCCCGTCTCTCAATACAAGCTTCTAAGACCTCCTGACAATCTGATAATACTCTGTCAAAAATGCACTAGCTTCCACACAAGGCATAGCTGCTCCATATACCTCCTCAATTTGTGCCAGGAATTGGCCCTTAGTGTGACAAGATCTCTTTTTATACAACTTTGTATCATTGTACACCACCCATTATGATTCCTTTGAGTCATTGCACTAACTAGACAATACTGTTCATCTTCACATAATGCTGCAATAATAATTGGACTTGTAAACATTTCTGTCTTTGGTTTAATAAAGGCCCTTGCTAATTGTGAATCTAAATAACTTTATCATTACAACAGTCAACAAGTCATGTAAAATATGTCCCTTTCTTGCAGAACAACAACACATAAATGTGCACTCAGTCTTTAAATTTTCAGTAGTTTTATTGAAAAATGCCTCTTCGGTTTCAGAAATAAATAAGAAAAATAAGGCTGTGGAATTCACAATCTGCAGTTAAAACAAAAAGCAGCAATACTACAGTATGACCATAGTCTTGCACACAGATGTCAACTGCATGAGATAATGATAAAACAACAATGACAACAACTATATTCAGATTAAAAAAAAATCAACCAAACAAACAAAAACCAAGGACAAAACAATGAAAAATCTTACTAAATATACACCACAGACATGCAATTCCACCTTTGGTAAAATCTGCTGTGACTTGATATAATAAAACTGATAAATATTAGGTCTAAAATAACAAAAGGAAGTCATGTTTTACTGATGTATGTAAAAGTGAGAAACAGCTGAGCTGATGCTGTGATGTGACCATGACTCCAGTGACAGATTATGAAGTATGACTGTGAAATTGCAACATAAAAATGTAGACAATTATAGTGAGGCATTTATGATGAGCTGTGATTATGATTGGATAAACACAGTGTCATCCCACTGCACTGTTACTTACATTAGCTTTCAACCAATACATTTTCAAATGCAGCCTGTTTGTTAAATGCAATGGCTATCCCCTCCAAGGAATGAAGACATGATGCGGGTATGTTACAAGCAAATGGCATGTAGTGAATTGAAGAAAGAAAACAAAAACAAGATCACAGATCAAGAAAAAAAAACACAAGAAAGAATTTCCTTTGGTTTGCTCACCTTCCCTTCTGGTTTTGTTTGTTTTCGTGTGTGCACTGTATGTGAAGGTATGGACAAATTAAGAGAAGTACAGGGGCAGGAAGCCCTCATGATATCAAGTGTGCATATCCCTTCACAGTTACATGTCTGAGAGCACCTACCACAAACACATATTTATATATAATTTATACATGTAGGAATTGAGTGGAGAACATCATCCGCTTCTTATGCGCTATCCTCTTTGACCCTTTTCTTGATAGAGACCTCTTTCGACGCTGTGAAACATCATATTCCTCTTCTTCAGGTATGGAAACTACCTGTGGATCTGCTTCGGGTTGGACCCGCCCTCCTTAAAAATGGCCAGTTGAGCATAGCTGAGATTTTTTTAACTGTTTTGACATGCAGGTTCAGCATTTCTTTGGTTAACTCTGGAGTTAGAATATCTAAGGACTGACTGTAGCCCTGTCTTAGATGTGGTCATGTGTCAATCAGCCAGAAATCTCAAAGGCACCGACAGAGGGGAATTGTAAACATTTCAGTGCATTTGTGCATCTCAGCTGTACTTGTAGACACTAATCTAATAGAGGGGGAAGGGTCTACTACTCCCACTACCCCTTTTTTGTCACTCATTCTAGAAAACATGCACAGAATTGTACCATCAGCCTATGCATACATTTGGGAATGCATTGCCGCACTTACAACAGATTTACAGCTAGTGTCTGAACAAAAGAAAATACCACATGGGAAAATGGAAAAAAGTCAACTCTTTGAATTGTCATTGTGCACATACAGGTGAATTTTAGGAAAAGGGAAAGTTTAAAACCTCCAGGGTCACATGTACAATTAAAAAGCATGTGCTGCATCTTGGCCCTGAGCAAATTCTATGGGTATATTACTTAAGGCACACAGTTACATAAAACAAAGAGAGGCATTCGTGTTGGCATTCGGCAAGCAACAGGGTACAAGGCACAAGCTTGCTACAGGTGTTAAACTAATTTTAGTGAATCTGATTCATTTACAAGGCACAATTAGTTTATTTACAGGTACCACATCGCAGTTAAACAGGTTAAAAAAAATTATTTTCGTCTTGGCCACCATGTTAGTAAAATGTTTGTTGATTGTTTTGTGGTCATGCTTCTTCACCCAACAGAAGTGGTTTGTCTGTTTGCCGATTTGGCTTCAAGATGCAAACAGGCTATTACGTTGTTGCCATCACCACTGCTTGTCTGTTTCTAGCAGTTGTAAATTGTTGTTAGTACCAGTCCATTTGTTATGCTCTTTGCTGTCTGTTTTGCTCTTTTTTGTACATTTAGTGGGTTCAATGTTCTTGAATCAGTTCGTTGGTGGTTAGAGACAGGTGTCTCTCAGGATTTCAAAGTGAAAGCAGCACAGGTGATTTTAAAGGGTTTACTATGGTGATCCTAAAATGGGTCAGAGATGTCAAATATGTTAGATGTTGCCATGTTACCAGTGCTTTTCCTTTCAAACATACACAGCCATGAGGTCAAATATACACACTCCCCATATTATGCATACCATGTTATCTTAGTAGTTTGCCACTATGCTACGGATTATCCAAAAGTTATCATCAGCTAATTTCCATGCATTGCTTATATGACATGCCATCAATGTTAAGAGGTGGTCGCTAACACCATCATGCTCCCTTCAGTTACACATAGGAGGACATACCTCTGTACCCCTGTCCATTGTATGGAATGCCAACACACTGGGAAGAATCACAGTAGCCAGGGGGACCAGGTGGGCCTCTCACCCCAGGGACGCCATTGCGGCCAGGGGAGCCACGGGACCCGGCAGAGCCAGGAGGTCCGGGGGGTCCAGTTCTAGAGTCACCCTGTGGTCCTAATGGAAAGATTTCAAACAATGTTCAGATGGTCTGCTTTGTGGCGGGCTCTCAAAATTATATATCTTTTTGTTTTGGCAAGACACAATATTTTAGTATGATTAACAGTTTGGGAAACTTGTTTCTTTGATGCAAAGAGTTGCAAGCTTTACAGATGTGAGGCTGACATCACTGCCAGCTGGCATGTAAACAGAAGAGTATAGAAGAGTATAAGATCACAGGTGCTGCAAGTTGAAGGTTTTTCCTTCATATTTCATTTTTGACCCTTAACTATCTGGAAAGGTCTAACAGCTTGACCTGGCTGCTTCATCTCTGTCAAGGTCAACTTGACAGTCATAAATTGGTCCTTTGCTCACACTACTGTGACAGTGGTGATGAAGTACTCAGTAGCCCTGGAGGAAGTGTAGTTCTGTAAAAAAAAAACTCTGTCAGAGGAACAGGCAAGCTACTTACCCTCATGCTGGTAGCAAAAAAAAAAAACAGAGCCCTAGTTCTACTTATGGACACTTGAAGGTGTACTTGCAGACACACACACTGTCATTTGGGCATTAATGGTCGTTCTTTTATCTAAACTTACCAGGTGGTCCTGGCTGTCCCCTTTGTCCTCTCTGCCCCACTCCTGGGTTGCCTCTCTCTCCCTTCTCACCAGGTAGTCCTGAGTAGGCAAACACCCAACCACACACACACAAACACACGCACACATGCATGCACACACACACACACACACACACACACACGCGAAGGAAATGTTGTAATGTTTCCAAAATTATAGGGAAGATTGCAAAGATTGATAAATGGAAAGACAAAAGACAATTGAGAGACTGCATCTGCTAGGATACCAACAGGATTTTGGAAAACAAATTGAATTAAAGAGTTGTTAGTTGTTAGACTGACAAGCAAATCCAAAGACATGAAAATTAAACTGGCTGCCTAAAGCACCCACTATGCCATTAGGATTCATAATCCATGCAGCAAAATGCCTTGTATGGCTTGGGGACTGTGACTGTTCACAAAACATCAAAGGTAGTGAAATGTACACAGAAGGCTTCAGGAGTTCTGAGATCAAAGCATGCTCATCAAGTCAAGCGAGCAACACCACATGGCTGGTCTGCGAGTGTAAAACTCATAAAGCAGACATCAGTGCAACACAACACTGCCACAATCAACTGAATTGCAAACTAGGCACCTCTGCTTTTCACACGGGCATATTTCCCCCAGTACACTTGGCATGCAAAGAAGATAGAAGAAATGGCAGTGAATAGGATGGTCATGTCAGCACCTCTGTCTCCCGGATTTCCAGGTAATCCAGGATTTCCGGGGAAGCCATTTCTGCCTATTCTGCCAGGCTCTCCACGAGGGCCTTGAGGTCCAGGAGGACCAGGTGGACCTGATGGTCCTGGATTGTTGCTACGGTAACTGCTGGGGATCTGCTGTTTTATGAGATCATCGACACGACTCATCTGACCTTGAAAATAATGAGACAGAGGATGGCATTAGTTGGCATCATTAGAAATCATAGTATCGTGCTGCACTCCCACTGCAATACCACTGTATTTTACACAGTTGAAAAAAGATATAAATAGTATCATCTTAAAATTATATTTCTCTCTGTTTTAACAGAACTAATAATGAACAAAACTCATTGGTCCTGAAAATGTACTGCCTGCATGTGTTGTTTATAAGAAAATCAATGACATTCTTACTGTTCACTAGTGCTTCACACACTTGTCTGGCAATGGATCTCATCATGCCTTGGGAGGCAATATCACCCTGCAAATGAAGAAAGTGTAATGTGTTAGTGGTGAGCACAAAACAGGGAAGGTTCCTTCATTCACGGGCCATTTGTTGTGCAAATCGAAAACATTACTCACTCTGTCGCCCTTGTCTCCTTTCACCCCTGTGGCTCCCTGTAACACAACAAAATATTAGGAACAGAACAGGCAGACATCCATTAAACAGAGCTTTGTCCTCCAGAACACTACCACAGACAACTGCAAACTCAGCTGTACACTGAGCCTGAGGACTACCAATGTAATAGTAAGCCTAAGTCCAGCTTTTAGGTTGCTACTATGTGATTATGTGGACACTTTTACCCCCAATGACTTTAAGGACAGTACTGCAAAATCATGTAGTTTGCATGTCCCATCAAGAAAATGGGCCTGGGGGAAGCCTGTGACACACCACGATTACCATTGTAAACAAGGCTGCCCACTCTTATATTAGACTATACAAATTACAGGAGGCCAATATGTTCTGCGTTCAGAACTAACTGTGGCCTACTCACAGGAGAACCACTGTCACCAGGCTTTCCAGTATGTCCCATGGGGCCTGGAGCTCCAGGAGGCCCAGGAGGTCCCTAGAACAAAGGAAGAAAACAGTAACCAAGGCACTTAATAAAGGGCTCACAAATGTAAACTAAGAAAGAATAATGAGCGCGAATCTGTTCTGGTTTTGGTAATAAATAACAATAACAACACACCATTGGTCCTGGTGGACCTCTAGGCCCAGCTGGTCCTTCTTTGCCAAGGGGTCCCTATGCAAAACAAGAGGAGAATGATTGGTGTAATAGTGAATCCAGTCATATGTACAGTGCAATTATTTATTTTATAGGAAATGGCAAAACAACACACTCTTGGTCCAGCTGGTCCAATAGGCCCAATGCCACCAGCAGTCCCAGGGAGGCCCTGAGAAACAAAAGAGGAAGAAAAACGACCCAATTTAGAACCAGTTTATTAACAGCTTACATCAACACAGGTCACCAACTATTTGACCAACCACAAAGTTCATGGTTGTTTCACTGAGGACCCCCAGTATATGTCAAACAGTAAATCTCCTCTTCAGCTCTCATTTACTCCAAAAAAAAACCTCACTCCCTTCACATTTTATAGCCAATCCTCTTGCAGCTTTGATGCTTTGGCATTAGATTTACAGAGAACATAATATATTCCAGATCCCTTTTTATTGGCTTTTATAAACCTGGGCTGCTCACTCTGCAAGTCATTAAATGGATGTTGCTATGACATCTGCTCCAGAGTTGTCACCTGCAAGTACTGCCCTATATTTATTCGGATGTTGGCTTTGCTACACATCAAGTATTAGAACATTTATTCATCCATTCAACCTACCCATGAGTGAGCTGATGTATAAATTGAGCAACAGCAATAATAACCACGGCTGCTGCAACAGTTTCTACATTTACACGGTGTAGTATTTTGTTTTGCAATAAATGGTTTGAGATGTTGAAATAAATAGCAATTGTTCAGAAGATTATTGTAAACCTTAGGTCAATTAATTTAATCAAACATGTCTGAAGATGAAAGATTGTGAACTGAACAGAATCCAGTAATCCAGTGAAGTAAATGCACCCTGTTGGTGAACTCTGTAATTTGAGGCTGCATGATTACAACCATTCATTTATTTACTCATTTATTTACATAGTAGTCCTTCTAGATGATGCATGAGATGTGTGCCAAGTCTCTGTGTTCTGTGTTCTGTAGTGTAACATGAATTGCTTTGTCTGATTCCCTTTCATTTTATTTTCAGGTCTGAATCTGCCCACATATGGAGCAGCGAGTAAAGAAATCTGAGGAGATCAAATAATTTGGATATTGTCATCTATACAGGAATTCACATATGCATTACAGCAATTCATTTTAGACCAGACTAATGTGAAGTTCAGGAGAGATGAAATGTAATGTCTTCTCAGCATGTTGTTAGTCTTAAACTCCCACTAACTCCTCTTTGCCTGAATTATTACTAAAGGCTTGCCATATGGTTTAGATCCAGACCAGTAGCAGCTATTCTACTCAATGGATGATGCTCAGTTTCTTGTTCAAAGCCACAAATAACACTCTTAGCCAACTTACTTTCTGCCCAGGTAGTCCAGCATCACCAGGATCTCCTTTTGGTCCAGGGCGGCCCTAAGATAAAACAAAACCAGAACAAACATTTTTGTTCCACATTCATAACGTTTTAGTAAAACATTCAACTCAGTTTTGGCATTGAGAGTCTACATAGTTTATGACTAGTTTTGAATTGGAAAAACAAAGAGGCATCTTTTGAATTTCACTGTTTTTCTACATGCATGTAATATCCACCTTGTAAAGAGCACAACACAGGAGTGAAACCTGTGCACATGCTGTAGCATAAAACACTAAGCCCTCCCAGTGCAGAGCCATATGTCTAAGGCCAACCATAACCCACCTAAACAGCAGAGAGATAGTATGAGTACTGCGTTTCTAAGGTGTTCTAGATTATTCTGCCACGTCTCGCATTCTCTGACAGAGTGGTTTGCCCACATTGTGTACTGTAAGCAGTTTCTTTTATGAGGAGGAAACTGCGGCAGATTTATGTAGACACATAAAGATGAGGTGGTCTGAGGGGCTTGATATATCAAATGTACGTTCCCAGACATGGTGGAATGCAGGCTGCAAAGCTCACTGCCACAGTTGCCTCTGCTCTTAGCCTAACAAACAACCAGGCTGATCCTTAGCTTGAGGTGCTGAGAGGTAGATGGAAATTTATGAGAAGCTACTAAAAGCTAGCGACACTCTAAGACAGCGTCAGGAGATGGGGAAGCCTCAGGAAAGAAAGGAGGCCTAAAAACTCACAGCTTCACCAGGAATCGACAATCCGCTAGGCCCTTGTGGACCGGGAAGACCCATGGGGCCAGGTGGTCCCATTTCTCCAGGTGGACCCAATGGACCCTTTTGATAGAACAAAGGAAGCATTTGATTTAAGGTGTAAATATACTGCAAATCAGAAAAGACAGGTCTTCACAAATTAGCTTTCAGGTAAGGTAAGGTTTCAAAGGTATTTCCAGACATTTTCTGGTTATTTTCTGACACAAATATCTGCTGAAGGAAAGGATGTGAGGAAAAGGATCTGGGGCCATATTTGGTCTGTCTCTCTATTTGACTGTGTTAATACAATAGATTATAAAAAAGTATAGAATAGAAGTACAGAATAGTGTGACACTAACCGGTAGGCCAGACTCTCCTCTCTCACCCCTGGGACCTTTGCTTCCTGGGGCACCCTGGAAGAAGGATGTACCGTCAATCTAGATATTGTGACAGCAATGAACTTAAGATGACCCGCCCCCCTACAGTAGGATAAACTTTCCAGCCCATGAGCAAAGGACCATGCTGTTGGTCACTGGCAGCCATGCTGTTTCTCCTCCACAGTTTCTCAACTGTCTTCTCAAACTTGTGTCAGCCCCTGAGCACTTCCGTCCATAAATTTCAGCGGTGTTCTGGAAAAGTGGGAAATTATTTTTTTTTTTCTTGATGATCTTACCACAGGCCCCTGTGGTCCTGGCGTTCCCGTGCTTTCAGAGATGCATGTGCAGGCGTTGGGGAGAGGTGGGCACTTGGACTCATCACGCTAAGTTAGAAGAAACAAACAACAGGCAGAAAAAGGGAGAAAACAAAAGGCATAATTCAAAATCAAATAGAACTCAAAGGATTGGACTGGTCTAATTGGTAATCCTATAGTAATAATGATTCCACAATAGGACTAGGTGTGCTATTCCTTAATATAGTAGATAACTGATCTATATTTTTCTTGTTCGTAACACAAAACATACTAGGGTGAATACATGTACATTTAAATATGTCACAACAAAAGATGTCAGGGAAATTGACGTGTGCAGAACCAGATGTCTTGGTATTTCCAAACTAAGGCACTGAGAACATCAGACACTAAAACTGGCCATTATATTGATAGGTTCTTTCACAACCTCTTTTAGAGGTTCATGACAGCTATTCAACATGAGGTTAGACAAGTGGGTCAACTCGCAGCTAAGACCAGGACAGTACATTAGCAGCACACCATAAACGTGCTAGAAAATGTGTTGTTGCCAGCACCCTGACAGTCAGGCTTTGTTCTTGATGTTTGCTAACATGTCCCCTGAATCCTATTTTGTGGTATAAGAGAAGTCTATATCCTCCTCTGGATGCTTCTGGCTTTGGCAAACAGTTGAAGCTTCAAATCAGTGACATCCGTACTTTGACAAAGACCATCTGACGCTGAAGCCAGGTCTTTGTCTTTTTGGTTTGTTTGTAAAGTATCCATCAATTTAAATTGCCTGTAAGCTAACATGGCTCTTAAAACTAGCAAAGGATGTCAGTCTCTCTGGACAAAGCTTACTTTTATGCAAATCCATTTTATGACTGTGAAAATATCAGAAAACAACATCACTTCCAGTCTCTCAATGACCAAAAGAAAAACAAAAAGGCAAAACCCACAGGACATGTAAAACCAATTATATAGCTAATATTATTCTTCTGCAATGGATTTGTTATAGCTGTAGCTGAAGTAGAAGCTAAATAGAGTTTTGGCAAAGATGCTATTTGTCTTACTTAATATTTGTAGAATAACACAATTTGTGCTAAAGGACACACAATGGCACCTTGATTCATATTTGCAGTATAAGTATACTTGTCCACATGCAGAAACACAGTATGCACGTCTCACTGCCCTTCCCTAAACAGACAGAATTCTAAATGGCAACAAGGAAGTGGTGGTGCCAGTGTCACAGTGTTAGCCCTCCCCATAGTTAGGGTGTCCACTCAGGAGGGTCTTACCATGGACGGAAGGTCACAACATCTGTCTCTGCTTGTCCAGGCAAGGCTGCAGATAATGTCAAACATCTGGAGCTGGAACTGTGCAACAGAACCGAAAACAAATGTTACATATGTCTGTGGTGTAGGCTATGCATTTTGAGTAGGAATCAGTATAAAACTGTATGCAGGCAAAGGACAAAGAGAAGCGTCTGATGTGGCCAGATCCCTTATACAGCCACAGTTCTACACCACATTCCAACAAGAAAAGATTGGCATACATTTTCTGGCAAGTTGTAAGTCACAAGGCTTTGTCAGCATTTACATCATTACATCCATAAAAAAGTAAGATTGAGTAATGTAGGAAAATACAGATGTGTTTAAATGGTGCAAGTTAATCTATCTGACCTGTTTAATCCCCCCCCCCCTCCCCCCTAATTAAAGCATATCACCAAATAGAACTTACGGTTGCTGATTCTCTCTTGCCAATGGACTTGGACATTTTGCCAAGCACTTGATAGCCATCCGCAGATGTGTTTCCAGCTTCCTTAATCTCTTTCTCAGCCACCTCCTGGCAGTCTACATTCAGCTTGACACTCTTGGAGGAGACCAGAATGTGAAGCTGGAAAGACAGGAATTTGCATGGTCTGATTCTGAAACACAAACTGTTCAAAAAAATAGCCGTGTGTCTGCTTCATATCCTGTTTTCGGCAAGTCATTAGGCTAAGTAGATAGCTTCCCAAATGCCTACTAATACAATGACTTATCATCCTTAAAGGTTCCCACTAGGAATCTACTTTAGAAAAAGGATGAGAATATAGTAGCTGTCAAAAAGTGCATGAATCAGATATCTACATCTGCATCTGTTAAATGTGTTAAAATATGAACCAGGAGGAGGGATGAAAACATGTCAGATTCTCAAACTCCTCCTGAAAAGTGAATCTTCAGCATTACATCCAAGCTAGCATTTCATGGCAGACTGACCACATGTCATTAGTAAGTTAGTGCTGGCAAGGAGACTGTATAGGAAATTCCTGTGTCAGCTGTTTTTGTGAGGATCTTACTGTACTTCCCAAACGCATCCCCCCACAGCTCAACCGCTTTTCTGAAAAAGCATGGCTTCAGCTTTGATTTACATAAGTTCCTAGTGACACTTTTTCCAAATTTGTTAGTGGTGAGACTGAGTTGTGCTGCTATGTGGTGCACCAGCAAAGAAAGTCACTTGTAGTCTATGGAATCACTGTATACTGTACACTGTGTGATGGTATTTCCTGGTTGACATGGTTACACCACATGTTGTGACGGTGATGTTCTGTGGTGTTCTCTAAGAGGTAGTGTTGTGTTCACTGTCTCTTGTCCATTTGCTTTCAAAGCCACTTACTGTCAAGAATTCAATAGCAATATGAAGAAGTACTACATTCTTCCACAGCAGGCTAATGCTACTGCACAAACCTACTTGAATGGACTCAGAAAACTTGGCAGATGCTCACAGCTCTCCTTGGATCATACTACTGTGCTTCAGCCGGCCACTGTTAAAGGAAACTCAAACCTTTGGGAATCTGGATTAACCGCAAAACATGGCATGCTCCTTCCAAGCTTAGATATGTTCTCAGCTATTTTCTTTTCACCTAAAGGTTAAGTAAGGTGAAGGCAAGCCATACTGAGAATATTCTGTTGACTTATAAATTCAGTACAGTGGACAAAGTGTCACTGAGCAAATTGCAAAACATAAAACTGCCCAGTGCCAGAGCCCATTGCCAGACTCGCTTGTTTACCACTTTGAATAATTCCTGATACCCTACAAATCATACAATATTATCCAACATGAAAATAAACCCAATAAATAATCGAATCAAGCGATAACAATAACTGTCTTAATAACATCAGCATACATCATCAACTGATGTTATTGTTATGCTGCCATCAAACATTAATGTGCTATTCCATTGAGAGGGTGTCCTTTTTTTCCTTTTCAATCTCTGTCCTTCATTTCCTATTGGGAAAATGCTGTACAACTGGCACTTTCAGAAACAGACACCCATCTTTGTCTTTCTCTCCATCCAAAGTTCTGATTCCCCTGTGCACAGATGTTAAGGGTTTCCCTGACCTTAAGCCGTAATTTAAGCAGATTTCATGGCCAGTGCCAGACTTCTGCCACTGCGTCTGACGCCTGTTCGCTTGGACTGTGTAGACATACTTTTTCACTGGATGCACTACCTGTACCTCCAGGAATTATAATAACCATCTAAGAATTTCACTTTCTTATACTCTTGATGTACTGTGGAGACAGCCCAGTCTCCTCACTATGCCCCTGTACACTGGGAATTAGTGAACTTATAATAGCAGCACATGAAAATCCTGCATAGAGGGCATCTAAGGACTGACTGCATTACTATGTCAGACAGATCTCTCAGAGGATGACAGGATCCTTTTTTATTGTTATTTCAGCAGCATCAAAAATCCACAAGAGGGTCTAAGTTATTAGAAAACATTCCAATCCGTCTCCTCAGAGGGGGATGAGTGGCTGAGCTGTCTCGTCACGACCAAGACGAGTGAAAAGCCTGAGGAGCTTTTTTTCCGACTGGAGCCAAGCACACGTACTCAGTAAATCAGAGGCTTCTGCTCTTTCCCAAGAGCAACACCAGTCGATCAAATGCACACCCCCCACACTGCACTCCATGTGCCAGAAAAGGCAAAAAAAAACAAAAACTGAAAAACATCCTTCAACTTGGGGAGTGAGCATTAGCATTCATGCTAGACAGCCTAAATCATGTTTGTTTATTCGGACCAAACTGGCAGGAGTCAGTGGTTTCTGTAAAAATCTGTGAATAATTATAAAATGGTGCCAACACTAGCACTGACAGACTTTAGCCTCCTCAAAGACACTTTTGCATAAGGATATTATTTCTGCAGCTGTAAAATAAAATACTTATTAACTACCCTTTACTTAAACTACTGTATGTCTCTATTCCCATTTTGCACTGGTCTAACACCTACCCACCCACCCCAAAAAAAGGAAGTACTCGTGTGCTTCCCGAGAAAGCACTCATTTCAGAGGTGGTGGTGCTTTGCCTGGAGGTGTGTAAGGAGGAAGGGAGCAGGCCCCCTCCTGAATTTGGTAAACCTGGTTGTGACAGCCCATTTCAGAGCTGGGAGCTAAGCTGGGGTGATACAGTGTATACACAAATGCTGGGAGGTAAACCACAAAAAATGATCTACCGCACCCCCTGAGCTAACCACAAGTATTCCCCCTGTGGTCAACTAGTACAAGCATCGGACACAAGCCAGGGTGAAATCAAGGGGACAGGGACTGAGCCAAGAGAGCGAGAGACAGAAAGAGAGGGAGAGGGAGAGTAAAAAGGTAAACGAGTGGGGAAGTGAGAAAGAAGGCAAATGAGAGAAAGAGGAAAAGCTCCCCCTTGCCTGGCATTTCTCTGCCTCTCTGATGTAATTGTTTAATAGCTAAAGCAGTGACCCAACATTTTCCAGCCGTCTACGCCAGCAGCAACTTCTGCTCCTTTTAATGGCCTACCCTAAAAAGAACTTATGGATTCTTGTGAAAGAGAGCGATAAAAGTCTTACACACAGGCTCATGTAGATGATTGTGTCCCATAGCCTTGTTCTGTCTCTTATTGTTTTGTTTTTTTTTTTAACTCCTGCTGCTCACTTCCCTCCTCACCTTGATTAAATGATAGAGCCTTTTAGCACACCTCATAAAGATTCTCAGTATGGCTTCCATTATATTCACTCTTTTTGGCAGTGATTTATGAATGCCTGTCTGTCAGTGTTTAATTTCTGTTCATAATTGAAAAATGTTTTGGTTGGAGTCACCAAACTCACCACACACATCCTAGTCCATATGAACTCAATTTCAAGCAACTAATGCAACTCACTCAAACAACAAATTAGCATCCTGATTACGCATCTTAATGGGTTATGACTCAATTATCCATAATATTCTTTCAAACAAAAACAAAGAAGGCCGCCTACTACACAAGAAAACTGATCATGCCAAAAATTACATTTGAGACAAAAACTCTTCTGTAACTGTTCTGAGCATCACCATATCCTTGAGTGCAATATGATTAATGTAAACCACCGTGTGTTTGCCTATTTATACAATCCATCCAGCAAATGTGAATGAGAAGTTGGAAGACAAAAAAAAATCCAAAGCTGTTTACCTTATGGAAGCTGCCATGGAAGATTCTCTTCGCTTGATCATTGTCAAATGTAGCCCTTTGGATCTCCCCACGGGTATCCTTGTTATAAAAAGATACTGTTTGGCTGGATGCTAGATGAAGAGAGTGTGAGTAAGTGAGAGATGGAAGAGAGAAAGAGAAAGGAGAGAGAAGCAGTTTTTTTGTTGTTGTTTTTCAGACAGCACTCCAAACAACTTATTAGGCGCAATGTCACGCAAAAGTCTCCAAAACTAGTAACAGATCCAACAGATTTCACCAGCAAGTAATTATGAGTGTGGCAAGCAGACAGAGATGTGTGAAACCTGTTTCTTCTCACAACACTACCACATTCAAAGCTGTTTGTGAGCAGGACCTGGCTGAGCCATGGATGGAGAATATGCATGCCCATGTTTAACTACCACGAAACACCAGAGAATGCCTTGAGGAATTGGACCCATTCAAGAGTTCTTTCCTCAAAGTGCTCCCAAACAAGAGAGAGAGAAATCTCATAAAGTTCCAGCTGTTGGAGACCTGCTGACATTTCTTTGCTTCTTCTACTGTCTTGCTATTCCCAAAAAATAGGGAGTATGTGACATCAGACTTACGATCAATTGTGACTCCAGTTTCAGGCTTGCCGTTCTTGTCCGACACTTGCCAGATGTCGAAAGCCTCTTTGGGGGAGTCAGGAAGAAGTCGGAACATGAAGATGATTGTGTACCCTGGTGGGAGGCCATCGGGATGGATGTCTCTGTGAAGAAATGGCAGTGTAAATACCTGCTCACCAAGGTAGAGCACACATCAGGTTAAAGCAATTCAACTTTTAGTCATTGGTACAGCAGCTTGATATGCTATAAACATTAGGGTCCAGCGTCTGAGTATTCACCTCGCAAAGTCCACTCTTGTAGAAAACCTCAAGTAATGATTTCTGAGGATACCCGATATCCTGACCTGCCTTGTAAAAAGCCTTTCTGACTACAGAAGTAGAACCGAGGAAGGATTTGAACCACATGGTTGTTATGGGGGTCCTCATTTGCGAAGGCAAGTAGAACTAAAGTCTAACTGTGCCCCAAGGCTAGCTATATACTTTTAAAAATGTCATGACCTGTTAGCTTAGCCAGTCAATCTTGAGATATCAGGGTGTTGTAAATCCATTGACCTAGTTTGAAATGGCAGTAAGCTTTCACTGTCTGTCTAGGCAAGATGGATCATGTCAGCTACACAAGCCAGCCAAAACGAGAGTCAGCCTTTCCCGGGGAAGTCAGAGCGATCAATCCCAAATCACTACATCATGAGATCATGCTCGAGCCATTCAACTACATGCACACACTGTATACAATTAAATTGGGCTGCAAGACGTAACAGTTTCCAAGAAAGACATTTCCTGCTGTTTCCACCCTTGTGGTGCACCAAGGGTAATCAGTCAATGAAAGTCTCATGCAAAGTGAAGCAGACATCATTAATCATTAAGCACCATAAGAGGTTAATTACTCCACAGAGAATTGTGAAGACATATATCTATCAAAACAAAATTGACTCAAAGTATATGTACATGACTGCAGTGACATACTTTGCTTGCTCCTATAAAGGGATTAGCTCGCTCTCAGATTACATAAAAACCTCCTAGCGTTCACCTTGAACAGCAACCTGATCTACAGTCTGCAAAGCCTTAAGTGCTCTGTAGTTCACCTTTGGAAGCCATTTTACTGACGCAGAACACATTTCTTAAAAGATTATAAAACTAGTCTGGAAGCCACCAATTTTAAAAGCAAAAAGACTAAATAGTTGTTGTCCTGACTTATCTGTGCTAGATGTAATCAAATGTATGATGGTACAGCCCTTTTTACATTTTAACCTGAATTTTACAGTTAAACTTGGGCATCCTATTTCAGTGCACAAATTAATCTACATGCAGATGTTACAGCTACTGTAGCTGTACTGAGCTACATTAACACGATGGAAGCAGATCCCATGCATTGAATTATGGAGGCTGAAAACTTACGAAGTTGGCTGAGTCAGGTAAGCATTCTTGTGGAGTCTGTAAGCAGTGTAACTGTTGAAGGAGCCTGTCTCCATAGAGATTCCATTGATGCCGCTATACGTCTTGTCAGTGATGTTAAATGCCTCCAGCATTCTGAAGCCTGAAAGTAAAGAAATCAGTTTATGAGGAAAAGACTCAAGACCATGAGAGCACTCGTTTGTGTGGACAAAACAAAATATGATCGAGACATATACCTGGTGATGTGAACCCGTTCAAGTAGATCAAAGGACAAGCTGCAAGATGATTAAATGATGTCAGCATGATTGACTTTGATAGTAAACCTGGACATGAAATCTTATAACACAGGAAATAAAATCTTACAAGATGTGGCTGTTTCGCAAATGAAGGTCACAAGATTGTCCTGGATTGTTGCAAAAGCATCAAAGTCATCCACGACAAAGACATGGCGTTCACTTGGCTTGCTGGCAATATACTGAAGTTCCACAAAGTCTACATCTGCAACTCCGATGACAAACACACTGTATCCTGATGGGAGAGAAGACAACATGGTGATGCAGAGCATAGAGTCAGCTTGAGGTCACTCCTGACATGTCAACACCAACAGCTCTTGTCTCTCCAAAAGTATTTTAATTCTGATACCAAAAGGCATTATGTCTCACACAACTACTAGACATCTAATTCACATTAAACACACTTGATCTTTGTTTATCTTACCAGCATGTTGGAGTTTGGCTGCATTCTTTGTTACTTCATCCTGAGAGCGCCCATCTGTGATTGCTACTACCACTTTAGGAACATTTCTTCTCATTCCACTATCTGAAGTGAAGACTTTCTCATGCACATGTTTCAGAGCAACTCCTGCGAAACAAGCAAACACACAAATTCCTCTGGTTGAGAGATAATTTCATCCAAGTTCATCCAACATACGTTTTTTTTTTTTTCCTTTTTTGGGGGAGGGGAGGCTTTTATCCACCGGGAGGAAAATAAG
Source organism: Tenualosa thibaudeaui (assembly GCA_027481765.1). Taxonomy (NCBI): domain Eukaryota; kingdom Metazoa; phylum Chordata; class Actinopteri; order Clupeiformes; family Clupeidae; genus Tenualosa; species Tenualosa thibaudeaui. The sequence goes on along the minus strand of JAIFZK010000001.1, from coordinate 13,579,186 downwards.
TGACTTGGATCAGAGAATATTGATGACAGTGAAGGTTACCTGTTTTAGTGTTTCCTCCCTTGTATTTAATAAGCTGAAGTGCAGCCAAAGTTGTGCCCTTGTCGTCGTAACTGTTCAGCCTGAACTCATTCTGGGCATCATCACTGTACTGCACAACTGACACCTGTTAAATTGAAAAAAATGGAAGGTGTTTAGAGTATAAGCCCTCCCAGTCAATACCAACCTTTTGTGTTGTCAGCTGAGTCACACACCTGCATTCCCGCTGGGCCGACAACATCGAAAGCTCCAATCATGCTGAAGACAAACTTCACCACTTTGTGGAAGTTCTCCTCTCCAATACTCCATGAGCCATCAATGAGGAAGACCACATCAGCTTTGGCACCTTTGCAAACTGTGACAGAAAAAATCATAATTTTCTCATTGAAGCAAGCATGGGGACCAACACAGAGTTTGATTTGAATTGCCATGCTGAACCTATGCATACCAATTACTGGTTTAATTGTATCACATTGTCTATAAAAATTGAGTCACATTTGGTGACCAGAAGGTTTGAAAATGAAGTGCCTTTAATGACTTATTTTCTTCCCTTCTGGATCAGATAAGTTGCCAAAAATGCAAGATAATGTCTACCTCATGTGTGCGGCACACCAAGTCATCCCTCTAATATCCCCTCAACACTTACATTTTAGAGCATGACCATATGTACTATTGTTTTATCCTGACTCATTAGAATGGGCTGTTTTCAGTTTTTGCTCAAACAAAAGCATGCACTGTGACAACAGCATATGGAATGTTAAGAAGGAGCTAAATATCAAATTAATTGCAAAAAGGCTAGTTTTCACAGTTTGCACCTCTCTGGTGGTGTTCAGATCAGATCAATTACTCATGTAGGCTAATCAGGTTTCTTGAACAATATGATGAACAATCCACAAAAGTGGGTATGACAGAGATTACCTGGCCAACCAGGTGGAATTGTAGGTGGAGGGGGAGGGGTGGGTGGCAGTGTTGGAACAGGTGTTGGCTTAACCACTGTAAGACAAGCAGATAAACAAATAATTGTAGTTTTTGCAGTTTTTTACAGGTTTTGACTCAGGCTCACCAAACCACTGTAGTGTATTGAGAGAAGGCAAGATCACCCACTCACATGTACGCTCTTTTACACTGACTTCAGGGCCCTCCAGGTTAGGCGTTTGGACAAACACAGAAGCACTGTATAAGGACTCTGGAGACAAGCCTTCAAAGCAGTACTGACTCTGAGCTGCAGTGATGGTGATTTCCTGCTGACCCTTGGCTGAGGCTGAGGAAACAACACAAGGCTTGCTTTAACAGTGCTAAAAGTAGGCCTCCAACAATTAAATGTATCAAAATTATGCAGATATAACAATACAATATACAACATGCCTTTGTCATCTTAAACTAAGCCATACCAAACTGTATGCAAAGACTTTGGTTACCAGAAGCTTTACTTCAGACTTATTAAGTTATAATGAGCTATATCTGTAAAACAGATGTTCATGACTGATATTGCTACCACTATTTTGGCAATAGGTCTAACCAAATAGAAAAGGCCTAGTGTCTTGTAGGAGTAGTTTTTAGTCTAGTAGTGTAGTAGTTCTTTAAACTGTTAGGTTAAATGGTTAAGAAGCAGGGTGTGGCAAGTAGTTGTAGATTAAATCTGTAAGCCCTGTGCTTTCACTTTCACAACTCACAATCATAATTAACTCCCCAGCCAGGCATATTGTTATAGTCAATAAAACTTATGCCAACACTAACCTGAGTCACTTGGCTGTTTTTCATGACTAACTATGTCCTCACCAAAAGCACACTAGATAGCATGCTAAGGATGCATATGGTTCCCACTTAAGAACATGATAAAGTTGCAGCTGCATTACACTATATACAAAAAGCTCTTAATCTGGTAAACTGTCACTGTCTGTAGTGTAATCACTACCACGTTCACAGCACTTAAAGGTGCTTCCTGTTTTTAAGTGTTGCAACTCAAATTTATTTGCAAATATGAAACAGATGGTTTCAAAGCCAGACGCTAATTACAAAGTTCTAATCCCCTTGGTTAATTAAAAACTTGGTGGTCGGATGCATTCAAAATGTTACACATCCGTCTGTGAGGTATAAACACAGACTCATCTGAACACAAACAAAGCTTTAAAGCTTAGACGTGAAAGCAGCAACCGATACAATGGCATTCCAAACAACTGACATGTAGCCAGATTAAGTGAGGTGGTTTGCAGTTCTACATGGCATACACCACAGCAGCCATAAAACTTTATCTTATAAAGTTATTTTGTGTAGGAATAACATACAGAAAGTCATTGATTGTGTTTGCCACACTATTTTTAAAGTAAAGGTGTGTCTTTCAGCCTTACGATCAAGAGGGTTGAGCTTTATCCTGTAAGATGTGGCAGCACGATGTGGTGTCCATTTGATGCAGAATTTGTCATAACCAACATTGTAGGTCTCCAGATTAGTAACATTCAAGTACACTGCAAAAAAACAAACAAATAACAGAAGTAGATTATTTTCTACCTGTTCCATAGTCAAAGGTACCCATGGTGAATGCTCCAGAAGCACTTACACGTGGTTCCTTGTCCAGTGAGTGCACCACTCATGCCAGCATCATACTGAGCATAGACTTTGACGTCATAGGTAGTGCCAGGGAGCAGGTTGCGTAAGATGTAGGAAGTGACATCGCCAACAAACACCTCCAGTGACTCATCTTTACCTGAATATGCAAAAGAATATTCTTCCATTAAACTTGAACACAACACAACACACAACATTCTTGCTCCTCTGCACCTCACCCTTTTCAAAGTAGAAAAAAAACTAAATATGAAATAGAAAGTGGTGCTGTGCATAAATCATCGAAAACCAGTGTTGGGAGTCTCACCAGTTGGCTGGTAGACAAGTTTGTAACCCAGCACAGGAGCAGCCACAGGGTCCCATGCCACACGGAATCGGGTGTACCACTCATCAGAAACACGGAGGTTGCGGGGATCCAGGAGACCAACTGTGAAAGGGGGAAAAGACATGCACCAACACCGGATTAGCCGTGCTGCATAGCCAGGTACAACACACAAAAAACACACATGCAGTAGAGTGCACTATATCCTGTCTCTTTTATTTTCATGCTTAGGTAGCTGGGACGCGGGCAGCTGCCGCATGTTTTTCTGCACGCCTCTGCCCGAATCCCTGCCCTTGTTCTCGGTATCTCATACAGCCTGCCTGGCACAGGACTGTCTCAGCTGAAGCCAAGATATAAGGTTTCTATTGTTTGTGTAACTCAGTGTAATGTGGGCCAGTAACTGAGGCATACCAGTTCAAATACTGTGGATTTGGGGTTCTGCTTTGAAAAACAGACCTTTAAAACCTACATGGCCAAGGCACGAGAAGACCTCTTTTATGTGTTAAGAGATTCTATGGAGCTAATCCTCTATATCTACAGTACGGGAAAAAGAACATAAGGTTCATCAGCCAAACAATCAAAGCGAAAGGTTAGCCCAGCTTTACAGGCATGTCAGTACCTGTGCGTCCAGTTCCAACAAGTGAGCCACCAGCTCCATCTGCATAAATGGCCTCCACAGTGATGTTGTAAGGGGTGTCAGGGAGGAGGTTTTGCAGGATAGCATTATTTCTGTTTCCAGGAACAACAGTCTATGACAAACAAAGGACAAGTATTACATTAGTTGCTGCTCCATATTCCTGACCATTTTACTGCCACTGACAAATATCTCTTTTCTCCAATGGAAGAGAGCAATCAGCAAAGAGGAAACCATTATGGAACATTCCCTGTCTCGACAGAGCTAGGAACATTTGGACAAATGGCTTTTTATTTCAGTGGATGGCCCCAGTACTGCTTGCACACCATTTTTTTTTCATGTAAGGTTATTAGTTAGCTTTCCCTGGAATAATACTGATTTGTACCCAAATTAGAGAATATGAGTAATTTCTTCGTAATGACCTCAGATGGAGAAGTAAATTAATTCCCATTTGTTTATCTTGTTCTAATTAAAATGATACTAACAAACTCAGTTATGGGGTCTCCTGTGAGGGGTGCGTAGGCAATCTTGTACTGCATGACTGGCCCCTCTGCATGATCCCAGCCGATGCTCAGGGTGCTGGTGGTTGCATCAAACACTCGCAGATTCCTGGGCCCAGCGCGAGGCACTGTAAATTTCACAGTTGGATATATGGATATCATATCTATGCCATATGAGCAGCAGATATACAGCACATCTATTGAGACAATCTATAAATGTGTATTACATATGTATAACATGTCTACAACATATTTTAAATGATGAAAGATTAACTGAACTACAGAAGCCCATATATCTGTGAAATATATACAACAGTGATTTAACGTCACTTGATTGGTGTCTTCACATAAACTGAGTGTGGCATGATTGGAAAAGTTCCTGCTTGTAGTTGATCAGGTCTGTTTTGAGATAGTTGGAGGACCAGCCAAGAGTAATTATGAGCTGTGTTGGGCCTGGTGTGCGTGTGTGCATGAGCTGTGTACATTGAATCAACTACTTGCAACACATTAAAGACAAGTGAACCCACATGTTTTGCCATTATCCTGGGCAGAAGGTCCATCTCCATCAACGTAGACTGGCACAACTGTGACTGAGTAGAGGGTGTCTGGAACGAGCTGATCCAGGAAGGCATTTTGGGTGCTTCCGGGAACCAGGACCTGAGTAGATAAAATAATGATCACAATGATCACAAACTCAGATGCCAATTTAGAGAGCCAGCCTCTCTGCTGCTAACACTCTGTCATTACCAATCTGGCACCTCTAAAGCATATAATGATCTCACTGTTAATCCCCTGTTTATGTGATCTGAGTGAGATAACATTTCCAAATAGACATGTCATACAAACAGAGCTCTCAAAGGTTAAATGCCAAATAAACAGTATAATTTTGTGAGAGTAACTGCTTTGGAAGTTTGCAAATTGCTGTCAACTCTGGATTATGTAGGGAAGGGTAGAACAGAGAAAAGGACTGGATTGAACTTGCCTTTGTTGATTTTTATAGGTGGGCCCTATTCTCCAAGTGTCAACACAGTCCTTACCACCAGGCATGCACTACAGACGGTCTCAGCAAAGTCTGCTCATGATACAGGTGCTCTCATTGTCTTTGGCTTTCCCCAGCCTCAGGATAATCCAGTGTGTGTGTGTGTTTGGGGGGGGGGGGAAGGGGGATGATAAAAGGGCCACAGTTTTGACGGACCAGCTGGTGTGAACAGCAGAGTGCTCACATGTGTGAACCAACTGGAGACATGCAGTCACTCACACGCTCACTCACTCATCTGCCCCCATAGACATACTACAAATAGATGGCTGGGCTGGCAAACAATTTGGAAAAAGTAAGAGAGGAGGGGAGAGGGAGGTCCCCTGCCATGAAAATCCTTTCTTTTTTCTTTTTTATCCCTCTTTTTTATCTAAGCCTTACAGCTGCACTAAAGAGAAATCTAATCATTAAAACAGCCTCATTATCCTTCCTGTCTCGCACACCAAAAACTTCAAACACGTTTTCATAGATGACATTTGCAGATGGTGAATGTGTGTATTTTCCAAAGCTGTGCAATACTGTAAAATGCTGGTTGTATGGCAATTAGTTCTATCTTCTATCATGCAATCCAAGACATGCATAGTCATGCATACGACTCAAAACCTAGAGGAACAACATTTCTGCATAACTGACAATCAACCTTATTGTTATCAAATGTTGGCAAGTCTAATAAACTAATAAACTATTGTCTCAGATAAAGTTAAAAAGGGGGGTACGTCTGCAGCCAAGTGAAGTCTTTATAACAAAATGAGACACTGGCCTTCTTGTTTCCTCCAAAAGGGAAGAAAACTAGCTGTGAATAGACTGCATTTTCACTGGCTGCTCTCCAGCTGTTCATTTCAACCACAAGCTTGTCCAGGTCAAGGCCTAAGAGTATCCATGAGAAGCCAGCCCTGAGGTGTTCTTTCTAGACTGTGAAAGTTCCACCAAAACAACCCCTCTCCTCTCTAGCTGCACGGTTTGTGGCAATTCATTCCAATGGTTAGACTTTTTTTAACAACAAATACTTACAAACTCAGATGGTCTGACTCCATTGACAGGCTGGTAGACAACGCGATACTGCTGCACCCACCCCGAGGCAGGCTCCCATCTCACATTCAGACTGTTCGGGGTGGGGTTGTAGACCTTCATATTCCTGGGAGCAGTGCGTGGCACTGTGTGGGGAGGGGGAGGGAGCAAGAGAGAAAGGGAGAGTGAGAATTTATCTCTGCCAAAACCTCTTTGGGAGGAGGAACACAGAGCTGTGTGATGAAAAAAAACTTCACAGTGGGAAACCTATAGAAAATAAACGTCAAGATCCGATAGCATTACTCAATTTCAAGAAAGAGGAAATTCCAAGTTAGGAGACAAATGCTGACCTAAGCAGGCACCAAAAGTGGAGCGTTTTTATGGTACACATGCTGAGAACACGGAGAGAGTGGGGAACACAATTTTGGGTTTCTGCTAAAACTGCTCTCTCTAAAACTAAAGCAGATGTCAGTAAAGTGCATTTAGTGCTTTACTGCACAATGGCTGTCTCCTCAGTTATGGATCGCATTAGGGCATAAACAAAATGTATTGTAGAGTAATTTGTTTGCTTTAGAATCACTGTTTTACATAAATTCTACAGCACAGATATAGAGTTCCTGAAATGGCAAATCTGTCATGTGCATTAAAGAGTTTGTGTGACCAAAAAGAACTCTCCCACAACCACTGTGACTAAGAACTCCTCCACATTTAGTGTAGCCTGACATAATTATGAGGCCAGTCTTAAATTGGAGATCTGGTAGTCATTTAATACTCAGTTAACACAATCTATCAATTTTCCCATGCAAACTACCTAACAAAGTGCTGCTTGCTTGAGTAGCAAAGAATCATTAGACAGTAATTCTAACATGCTCCACTGCAATCAGAGCTTTCCAATTAGTTACCCAGAAGAAGATTCTGCTGAATTAGCAAGGCAAGCACAAATAGCACTAATGTTTAGAACATGACTTAACCACAAAGCCCCCCCAAAACAACCACCAGACATGCTCGACCAGTTTCCATATTGAGACATTTGGCAGAAAATCACATCTCATCTGAGTCATTACTTTCAATTGCAGTTTTTTTCCCCAAGAGCAGTATGTTCTTGGCATTACAACTTGGTGTAAGATACTGAAAGTATATGATAAGTCTTAGACATGTCCTACAAATTCACCAAAACACAGATATCTGGCTGATAAAAGACTGACTTACATGTCTTTCCCTTTTCTGACATGCGCAGCCCTTCACCCTCTGGATAAACAGGAGCTACAGTAATGGTGTAAACAGTGTCAGGCAGCAGGTTCCTCAGGACGGTCGTGGTTGTGCCACCAGATACTTGTTCCTGTTCAAAGAACAGATCAGCATGTTGACAACACCATTCAACTGCTAAACACTGTTCAAGGACTAAACTTGGTCTGACTCAATCCTAATTCTTCAATGATAATGAAACCCGACATTCATAATCATCATATTTCAAATTGGATATCTACTCGCTGAAACTAGCCTAGATTATCTCAGATATTCTGCATACTTGAGGTCTAGAGAATGTGTCAGTCAGGCTGACTGTAATCTGCAGTAGTCAATGTAACTGCACCTTTTGTCAACCAAGCAGTAACATAGTTGATTCTGGTTTAATCCACTGTCCTCAGGTTCTCTGAGCGGTCTGGCCCTCAGGTGCACTGACTGGGCACATCAGGCATGCTCACACACAGTTGGAATGAGAGCCTGCAGCTATCCTGGACATGAGGTCACTGACCTCTACTCTAAACACTCTGACTGTCAATCCAGAACCGAGACTCACCATATCTTCAGCTCCACCAGATGCAGGCACATAGAAGAGTCTGTACTGCCTGACGTTGCCTTCAGCTGGCTCCCAGCGCACCTTCAGGGAGCTGGTGGTTGGGTCTGTGACCTGCAGGTTCTTTACCCCACCCAAAGGCTCTGAGAGTGCAGAAAGATCAGGGTGAGAGGGGAGAGAAGAAGCGTGCTTTAAGGCAAAGATCTGCATTAGGTAAAAAAAAACAATCATGACAACAGATTAAATATAGCAGTGGCAGACCAATTTTGAAAAGTTTCTCCTGTCTTACACCATGTGAACTCACTTGTCTTTCCATTATCTGACTGCCGTTTGCCATCCATATCTGCATAAACTGGCACCACAGTGACCTTGTATTCAGTGTCGGGCCGCAGGTTCCTCAGTACTGTGTTAGTTGACACTCCTGATACCTGGGTCTGAGAGAAAACAGCAAAGGAAAGTGACTGTTTGGCTTATGCATTGAAGCACATTGATAAACTACATGCATGGCTCTGAAGTTCATCTGGCAGACCATCCCACTGACAAATAGAGGGTTAGATTAAAACTGAGAGCATGCATTTACCACAATGACTATCACTCTCACAGCGCCAACTAGGTCAGTATAGTCTGTTTGTAGACTGTGTTTTTCACAAGGTAGGTTCTAGACTCTATTTACCACACTCTCGGTTCCTCCAGCGGCAGGAACATAGAGGACATTGTACTGGCGCACGTCCCCGTCAGCTGGGTCCCATCTCACCCTCAGGGAATTCACAGTGGGGTCAGTCACCTGGAGGTTCTTCACACCACCAAGAGGCCCTAGAAAGAGTATAGATAACATGCATAAGAGCACAGATGTACAAAACAGGACTGAAGTGGAGATATAGACATTCATACATTATAGTCATTGGGGAGGCGTAGCAAGCCAGACAGAGAGGTTTTGGCTGTAAATGAAGACTCTTATTGAAGATTGCACATGAAACTCAGGTACCCTTAATATGCAAACTTACTTGTCTTTCCATTTTCAGACTGCCGTTTTCCCTCCACCTGGTCGTAAACTGGAACCACAGACACTTTGTAGACGGTATTAGCCTCAAGGCCTTTCAAAACAATGCTTGTTGTGCCACCTGAGACTTGATCCTGTACAGGTAATAAAAAGTAAAACAAACAGAAAGGTCGACCACTTTTACTAAAACATAACTCCAGCGGATACATATCAATCTGATATCAATCAAGACCTCCTCAGCTCCTCAGCTCCACATCAAAACAAACAAGAGTAACTTGACACTGACAATCTATTCTTTCAATTACCACATTTAAATTTGGAAATGGAGACAGCATTTGTTTAAATCGATGCTTGTCAGAACAATCTCCAGATTTTGAAAGTACATTTCAACAAATCAGCCCTTCTAGGTCATTCTAGTTAGACCATGGGGAGAATGGGGTGACGTACCATCTTCTCATCAGTTCCTGGAACAGGGACGTAAAAGACCTTGTACTGGCGCACGTTTCCTTCAGCTGGCTCCCAACGGGCAGTTAGTGTGCTAATGGTGGGATCCACCACCTGCAGATTCCTCACCCCACCCAGGGGCTCTGTGGAGAACACAGAACAAGGTACTTAACATCTGTACTTCTCAAAGCTCAACTCAAACAAGTCATTGAAAATCTTTTGTTTTTTACCGTGTATAGACACTTGCAGAAAATGCAACTTTCATCAGTCCTTTTTAAATACTATAAATAGTTATAGTTACAACTGATAAACCATCTCCTACAACTTACCATTGGACCAGTCAACTTTTAAATTAGTGTTGAACATAGTAATTACATGGGCCAAAGTTGTCTGAATGCTAAACCCTATCCTGGAATGTGTAAATTGTCAGATGGACTCACTGGTCTTTTCACTCTCAGACTGTGGGAGACCTTCCATCTCAGGGTAGACAGGGGTGACTGTGACTGTGTAGAGTGTGTCAGCCATGAGGCTCTTCAAAACTGTGTAGGTCACACCTCCAGAAACAGTCTCCTGTTCGCACCAAGATACATAGTTTGCATTAGAACTGAAAGAAGAGCTGGTCTCTCTTCCTCCTTTTCACACACAAACACACAGAAACACCAAGTCTTACATGAATAAATATGAGTGACTTGCTACATCATGCCCAGTCATGCGTGACCTGCATGGAAATGTTGTGTTTCTGCTGAGTTTGGTGACAAGTGACTGCACGTGTGGTGCAACATGCTTAAAAAAAGTTTGAAGAATGACTAGCGATATCAGACCACCCATAACTCTTGCCCCACTGACAGCTGTCCCTTCTCACCGTAAGCTCCTGACCGCCGCCGGCAGGTACGTAGACCACCTTGTACTCGCGCACATTGCCTTCAGCTGGATCCCAGCGCACGTTCAGGGTGGTGATGGTTGGGTCCGTCACTTGCAGATTTCTAACAGCACCCAAAGGCTCTGGAATTAGGCAAAAAAAATATTTAGGGAAAATAATTGGTAGGGTTATAGCAATGCTGAGACAAAATGAAACCTCACAACCTACTCACTTGTTTTGCCATTTTCGGCTAGTTCGGGACCATCACCCTCAGCGTACACTGGCACCACAGTGACCGTGTACTCTGTGTTTGGCTCCAGGCTCTTCAGCAGCAGGGTAGTGGTGCTCTCAGAAACTTGTTCCTGTTGCAGAAATGGAAGACTTGTAACCAAGAGGACATGAACCTGTCCCAGCTACCTATCAGCAGCTGCAGAAAATCTCCTGCTGTGCGACCTGAAGTAGGGTGTGTGCCATAACAACAATTTATTTCTGCTGAAAATGGGAAATGCTGACCAAGTGTGAGGTTAAGTATGAGCATTAGCATATATGGACAAAGAACTAACAGGGTCAGTGGAATATTAAACAATTCTTTAAAAAAAGGATTTCTTCCAGAGCCATTTTTCCATACTGCAAGCCAACTTTTTTTTTCCTCATCAGATTGAATCAAATTCAAAATTACAGCGCTGTTCACACTCTGTCTGATCCCAGCCAGGCTGAACATTGGCGTGCCGATTCTGCCTCAATGCAGATTCACTCAGCACGTCTAGCAGGCCTCAAGACAAGCTCTACCTCCCACGGTCCCTGTGGAGCAACTGCTGTCCAAACAGATGGTGCTTCACTGCTAGTCTCCCACTCTGAGCTGTCATTCACTGAGACTCATGGCCAGACATGGATTACATGATTTCTGATGGAGAGAGAAATTTCACTCTTTATGAATGTGAAAAATAGGTTTGTCTGTGCTGCAGTCTTTATTTACGCCCCTTTGGAAACCAACTCCTAGCGTTTGAACTGACATTCAACTAGGTCATGAGAAAATATGCTGGATGCAGCACCGAACACCCTCTGTGACCTTCAGCACGCGCTGCTCAGGAGCCACCCGCCATGACCTAGATTGGGAGTCTAAAGGGCTGAGCCAGTCTGACATTCCTACCATCATCTGAGGTCCCCCGGCAGTACGAGCATAGAGAACTTTGTAGCCCTGGACATTCCCATCTGCCGCCTCCCACACTGCGTTCAGGGTGGTGAAGGTTGGATCAATGACCCGCAAGTTTCTCACTCCTCCCAAGGGCACTGGGAAATGGAAATAAAAGAGGAGGGAAACAGTAACTAGTCAAGCTCAAGATTCACTGAGGACCTCTTGTTCTGGGCTTTTGCAATGCTGCTCACTATGACAACTGAACATAAACTCTCTGCTCCTAAGTATGAGATACATTGTATGTTTATATTAGAATGCAGAAGATAATATTGTACCATGTACACCTCAAGCTTGAACTGTTTCCACTTGACCCATTTCAGAGATTACTTATGGCCGAGTATAATAAACACAGCTAACATGACAGACTTATTGGCTAAATGAAACAGGCTCCTTTGCAGCTGAGGGTTCTTCTCATGGGAAACCCATCTGAATTTACTGGCTCTGTCGGTGCATTATTGAATTCTTTACATTAAGCAGTTGAAAGGCTTGGTGGAATCAACTCACATGTTTTTCCATTCTCAGACTGCCGCTTGCCCTCAGTGGCAGGGTAGACTGGAACCACTGACACAGTGTAAAGGGTGTTAGGCTGAAGGTTTCTCAGGACAATAGAGGTCTGGGAAGCTGGGACTTGCTCCTGTTTAAAAAGTTACAGCAAATTGTAGCCATGTGCATGTACATACATGTATCTTTTCTGTTACATTAGAATTGGATTTTTGTGAGTTTGCTGTAATTATGGTTATCAGTGAATGAGGTGAGCCCTGATGCTCTTATTTTGATGGGTTGAAAAACATGTCTCATTAGTCTATTGTGTGAATATGCTGTCCTCCTACCATCTCCTCAGGTCCTCCAGCAGTGGGGACGAAGAAGATCTTGTACTGGCGTACGGCTCCATCAGCTGGGTCCCACTTTACATTCAGTGATGTCATGGTGGGGTCGGTCACCCGCAGGCCCTTCACACCACCCAAGGGCCCTGGTAGAGGGAAAGAACAATATTTTCATTTTACTGCTTTGCCGTCCCATCCCAAAATCTGACATCACAGCCCGCTGCGCAAGCCAACGAGTTGCGTCACATATTGTACTTGAGAGCAGTTCATATCACAGTGTGACTGTTTGAGGATGTTTGTGCCATGTTACCATTTCTTCCATGCTCCAAATGCATCACATCTACTGGGACAAGCCAAGCTGTTACTCATCTCAGCCCTGTGGGCTACATTATTTTTGGGAGCATTCTCCAAACGTTCAAGTGCATCCATAAAAATCTGTGCTCCTCTTTTTTGTTCTACTGTTTGCATGTCCCAAGGAACAACGGTTTGGCTTGGAAACCCACTCACTTGTTTTGCCGTTCTCAGACATGCGCTTTCCGTCTCCTTCAGCGTACACAGGAACCAGGGTGACAGTGTACAGTGTGTCAGGCTGAAGGCCACGCAGGACGGTGTTGGTGGTGGTGCCAGCCACTTGCTCCTGTGAAAGAGTGCAGAAATCTTTCAGTCCCTCTTGGACCTTCTGTTTACTTACAACCAGGACAAGTGACATAGAGGAAGTGGAGAAGAGCCACAAATTAAGAGCATGCAAACTGATGATCAGTCAAGGATGACGTATCTCACAATCAAACCCAATATGCATCACTGGAACAGAAGTTGGACTGAGACCTTTCTGGAGGCTATAAACAATACTGGTAGAAGCCAGATAAAGGAAAAAGGGTGAGGAAAGATACAAACTACAACTGACCAGATGTGCCAGCATATAAAGCTGGGATGCCTAGTGTTCTCTGAGTGCTCCAAATCATTCAGTTCTGTTTTGTTATGCTAGCTAAATCGGACTGCTCAAACTAAGAACAAGACTCAGAACAAGACATCTTCAACTCATGTTCTTATCACAGACAGTCAGAGGGCGGACACTGCTATTGCTGAGTCTGACACTGAGGAGCGGTAAGCTGATGGGCCTACCATGCCTACCATGCTCTCTGCTCCGCCTGCGGCTGGCACGTAGATAACTTTGTAGTCGCGCACTTTGCCCTCGGCTGGCTCCCAGCGCACGTTCAGGGTGGTCATGGTGGGGTTGATCACCTGCAGGTTTCTAACTCCACCCAAGGGCCCTAGAGGACAGAAGATCAGAGTGATCACATGGTTAAGAGTAGGAGATAGGAATTAATAGAGAACCAAAGCTATAATCAGAATATACTACACTTACAATAACACTGCATGTAAAAATGATGTTAGGTTATCACAAAGAACCCTGATTCTTGTCAGAACACTGCAAGGTTCTACCAAATATTGTTTGCATTTAAGGGGGTTATGCTTGAATTCTCTGTGCGACATTCATCCAAGACGTGGCCAACAGATTCCTGTTGGGCATGCTTTCTCTCAGTGAGGAAAGTTTAATATCTAGCAACGCTACAAATCAGGAGCTTAGCATTGAGATGACATACTTGTAGTTCCCTGGCCAGAGAGGTCCCTGCTCTCTCCACTGCGATAAACTGCAGCCACAGTGATGTTGTAGGGGGTGTTAGGGGTAAGCTTCTGGAGGACAGCCTGGTTCTTCTTCCCTCCAACCTGAGTCTGTTTGAAAGAGACGTATCAACACTTGAGTCTTTTTTTTTTGGTCAATCTCTGAAGAGGTCAACGCTATCATCGTTATCATGCTAATGGAATCCAAACACACCAAGCACAAACACAAAGCTTGTATATCAATTTGGACGTTTATTAATTTTGACGTGATGTGGTCGGTGTTTGTCACAGAGGTCTAATAAATCTGCAACTGAATGAATAACCTCATCACAAATTCCTACCAGTGGGATGCTGGCCCATTTTCCCTCTGCTCATAAAGGAACAACATGAAGGCTCCCCAGTGGTCCATTCTAGATCCTGTAGCATTTATTGAGTAAACATTTCACATCTTAGACCACTCTAAGGATTACCTTCATGCAAAATTCTCCATAATTAACTTTAGAATTGTTTTTGAAAGTGTTTTCAGAGGTCACAAACAACAACAATCAGGCATTTATAATAAATTAGCCACAACAGCTAAAGGAAACAGAAGTGTATTTGATTGATGCGCTGTTAATGTGGTCAGTCTGCTCAATCAGGGTTTTTAAATAGTCAAGAATTAGTTGATAAACATCTAATGCAATAAGTGGATTATTTAAAAATAACAAAACTCTACAAGCCCTTATCTATACAAGACATTCCAACAAGATTACTATGGTTATGTATTGTGCTCGGCCTCCACACACATGTCCGCTGAAATTACTGATGGATTATTATTGAATTACAATCTTTTAGAATAATTTTGCTTTGGATATCTGTCTAATGTCTGAGAGATTAAATCAGATCTCTTATCTAGACATCTGCCTAACCTGACGTCAAAAGTGAGGCCCATACTACAACATAGTACTGAGTCACAGGGCCAAACTTCTGAGCACCTGAGTATAAATGTCTCCTTCCATTGACACTTTGAGAAGCAAAAAAAGTAAGGGCCTTTGCCAGAATCCACCTGAATGGCTATGAACATTTTCCTGGATAGCAAACTGCAAGGCTCTCTCCACTCCCCCCATAGAAATTGCTCATTACAGATAGGGAACAGAGACAAATTGCACAGGGTTGCTGAAAGGTATACAAAAGACCTTGTTTGGGTTCCAGATGAGTCACTACACGATAACCACAAAGCTGTTCCTACAGAGCTTCCAGCTTTCCAATAGGTTTCTTACCCTAACTGACAACATAAGGGCCCAGTGTAGGCCTTGAAACATTCAGTGCTGAGGGAACCTAGCCAGGGAACACTATCTGATATAAATTCATTGAACGGCAGCACACACACACACACACACACACACACAATCGTGTTGTACTTACAGAGAGGGCCTTCCCTCCTGCTGCAGGCAGGTAAGTGATCTTGTAGTTCACAACCGGGCCAGGGGCATGGTCCCACCTCAAAGTGAGAGTGGTGGTGGTGGCATTGAAAACCCGGAGGTTTGCTGGAGGTCCGATCGGATCTGGGTTTAGACGGACAGACAGACAGACAGACACACACACACACACACACACACACACAGCCTTGTGTCAGTCTCACTGCCATCACTGAGGCCAGCAAAGGGAGGGTTACTGGACCCCTCGCAGTCTGATGAATGCTGCTCCTAAGGGTCCCATGGGGTGAGCTAGATGAAGCAGGGGGTGGGGGGTTTATAGGCTAATGGGGTTGGTGTTGAAAGTTGGCTGGAGTCAAACATATGTAACACAAAGGCAGCCAGGCGGGTTACACATGACATGCATGTCCATTTAGCTGATGGTTCATAAACTGATGAAACTGATGGATTACAGATGATTGGATGACAGATGGTAGGATGGAATGACACAAGAGATAAGATGACACACAGTGACAACATAAAGGACATGGATGACATGAACTGATGACATGATGACTGGCAGCCGGTGTTTCTGATAGAACTTTTGCTCCGGGTCTTTAAGAGGTCACACCTTAGTTTTTTTGTTTTTTTTTTGGTGAGACTGGAGCCCAAGAATGCGCATGCAGGTGTAAAAACTCAAAGTGTGTTGCTACTAACACTTTATTATCATCGCTTGCATGACTGTTAAAATATTTTGGTTTAATACGATGATAGCTTAACCTATTCCAGAAGTAAAGACATACCAGTGTCTTTTTTCTTTGGCTCTAGAAAAAGACGTTGAAGAGAACAAAAAGTTATTAGAGCTCAGGTTCAGAATATGTTTCTCTGAATGTTTTTGCGAGTTGACGGCTGCTGGAAGCGGCGTGTCTTACTTGTGCGCTGGGTGCCCATGAGGTCCTCGCTTTCAGACTCGTCGGGGTAGATAGCGGTGACAGTCACGTCATAGGGAGTGTCTGGCTCCAGGTTTTCCATAACCAGAGTGGTCTCATCACTGTTCAGGATGGCCTAAAAAGAACATAGTTCCTAGAGTAAATCTAACTATAGGGCAGTATGAAAAATGTCTATCCATCCATGTTATTCCATCCCCTTTTAGCTCCAAGTCTCTTAATTACTCCGCATAGACTGATCATGTGGGTGAACGCCAAAGCGAATCAACTCATCCAGACGATTTAAAAAAAAATGGTTTAGATTTAGCAGTCTTGAACAGTATGCCCCTGTGCTGCACTGGGATGTGCTCTGATTGCTTACACTTTCAGGGTTCTGCTCTCCCTTCTTGACCCAACTGACGCGGTAGAGGAGGACGTCGGGGGCACCATGTTCCCAGGTGGTTCTGAAGGAGGTCTGGGTCACCTCAGAGAACTGGAGGTTTTTGGGTGCAGGTACCACATCTACTCATACACACAGACCAGAGAGGAAGACAGAGAGGACAAACACATTGATTGAACACATAATTGTTTTGGCAATATGGGACACAAACACGTT
Organism: Tenualosa thibaudeaui; assembly: GCA_027481765.1. Taxonomy (NCBI): domain Eukaryota; kingdom Metazoa; phylum Chordata; class Actinopteri; order Clupeiformes; family Clupeidae; genus Tenualosa; species Tenualosa thibaudeaui. Next base: position 13,562,412 of record JAIFZK010000001.1, on the reverse strand, counting down.
TGCCAATGAAGACGGTTTGAATCAGACTGTACTGCTGAGAGAACAAGATGAGGGAGGGTGAGGGTGGAGGAAGGAGGGAAGCAGAGAGGGCTCAGAGTGGACGTGATTACGAGGGAATCCTGGATGATGAGGCAAACTAATGGCGTCAGCAGGTCTGTGGACCATGTGAGGTACTGCTTGCGGGGCTGCTGCACATTCAAACACTATCTCCCCATCCCACTTCATGGGGTGTGCGCGGCACAACACGGCCTAATGTGGCTGTGTGCGTGCCGGGCCATGTTTGTGTGTGAAAAAGGAAGTGCCTTTGTGTGACAGGGCCAAAGAACAACAGCTTGGCAGCTCATGTGGGACTAATGAGCAGTGCAGCCCCATGCAGAGATCCGCAGCCCAGAGACAGACACACACCGCCAGGAGTGCTATGGTGTAATACTGGATATGCCAGAGCATTCAGAATCAAGTTGGGGAGGAAGGGAGAGGTCAACAGACAGGGAGAATTGCAGCAAGACATAGACAAATGCTGAGGAGGGAGGAGGAGGAGGGGGAAGAAGGAGGAGAGGGAGGAGGAAGGGGAAATGAAAGCATAGGACGGAGAGCAGACGAAGTGAGGGGAAAAAACACTTGAAGCAGGTCAGTTTACACACAAAAACGTTCCACACCGGTGCACTCCCTGCAGCATTAACAGACATCTTCACACCAGGGATCTGGCCTATGTTCTGGCTCGAAGAAGAAATCTGGTGTTTAGTGTGGCTGTTTCTTAAAGCAGGGTTACTATGGCGACCTATCAATATTTGCCCACCTGTGATAGCGCTTCCAACCATGGGGTTTCCAGGACCCTCGTCGTAGACGGGTGTGACTGCAACGTCGTACTCGGTCTGGGAGATGAGGCTGGTGAGCACTAGTGTGGTGACATCGCCATTCACTTCAACCTGACAGTTGGAAATGTTTTGAGCAAGTTAGCTTAGTTTTTTTTGAGCTACCACCCATTCACACTTTCAAAGCCTTCAGTCTGCGGCATGCATATTTCCATGAAGGTTGTGGAAAACAGCTCTGGGCTTGGGAAAAAAGCCTGTACTACTGATAGTGCTTGTGAGGGAGAGGGATTTTGCTTGTGGTGAATCTCTCTCATGTAAGGGTATTCAATGTCAAGAAAATTTGAATCATTGATGAAAATGATAACCATTTTCATGTGATCATTTCCCAGAACAAATAAATCACCCCAAAACTGTCAAATATCTCCTTTCATTTCTTGTGTTTTCACATTTGAATATAGTTGAGTGTATTAAAAGGATTTAATATGACATAAAGTAGATCCTGTTTTAATGTTTCATGTTTGTAACAGTTGATTGAAGTCAACAGAGATACTTGTAGCTTTTGTCGCCTTGTTTCTATTTTGCCTGAGTTGGAGTTTTGTCAGTGCTACCTCCTTGAGGTCTCCTTCCTCTGGCTTGTAGGTGATGATGTACTTCCTGACATTGCCAGGGGCAGCATCCCAGGTGAGCTTCATGCTGCTGTGGGTCACATCAGTGATGACCAGCTTGCCCGCTGGGGGCAGGGGCACTGTGAGAGAGAGAAAAATAGAGAGAGAAAGACCAACAGATGCACAGTGAGAAAGTGCTGTTTTTTCCTCTGTTTTCTATATTTATTATATTTATGCATTTAGCAGACGCTTTTATCCAAAGCGACTATCAATTCTTCAGGGCCAGTCTCCCCTAGAGCAACTTAGGGTTAAGTGCCTTGCTCAAGGGCACAGCGGTGGAACCCACAACTTTTCACACTACTTGCAGATTCCTTAAGCACTACGCTACCACCACCCATTTATACATTATACAGTCTACATTTATAAGAAAACTATTTGTCATACATGGATATTCTTTATGCTAATAAATTGAATGTATATGTAACAAATTTCCAAAGCACATATTGAAAACACATTTAACTAGGATGACTGAAATCACATTGCTTTTCCTCATTTTTTTTGTAATGTGGCCTGAGACAAGCTAGGATCCAGCCAACTGAAATGATGTATGGGTGGCCGCGGCCTCAATGGGTACATAAACTATCACATAAACAGCTCAGGGACTGGGGGAGGGGGGTTGGCGGGGCCAGCTGGGGCCTGACGTACAGGTGACTCCAGTGTCCATGAGCGGGTTGCTGGCCGCCTCTCCGTGGAGCGCAAACAGGGATAGAATGTAAGCCGTGTTGGGGAGCAACTGCACCAGCTGGACATCACTCACATCAGCAGCGACGCGCATCTGCAGAAGGGGGACAGAGACAGAGAGAGAGAGAGAGAGAGAGAGTGAGACAGAGAGTGAGAGAGAAGGGTAAGGAGATGATAGGACAGATAGAGGAGGATGTTGCAACAGTGAGTTGGACAGGAGCAGGCGAGAGAGTGAGTGAGGACAGGTCAGACAGGAGGAGAGGAGGGAATTCAAGGAGTGAGGGGGAGATAAAGGGAGGACAAACAGAATAAGGGAGGCAAAGACAGGACAGAGGAGGAAGAGAGAGAGAGTGGGAGGGAGAGAGGAAGTAAGTGAAACCAGACATCAGTGATGAACACAACAACCAGACAGAACTCATCAGGAGGAGGTTGTGGGTGAACAGCTGGTGGACAGAAATAACTGAGACCCTCTCCTCTGTAAGCCCGCAGGTCTCTGACCACTCATCCACTCATCCAGAGAGCCCATCTAGACCAGAGGCAGCAACACAGAAAGGCAGAAAAAAGCTACACTTACAAACTAGTAACCCTTTGCCCCTGTGCTTTCTCTGTCTCTCTCTCCCATCTCTCTCTCTCTCTCTCTCTATCTCTTTCTCACTCACTCACTTACATATATACTCTCTCTCTCACACACACACCATCCTCCAAGAAAATAGCATCTGTTCAAATCGTGTTTGGTTCATATCATCTCAATGACTTCAGGGGGGAAATAAGAAGTGAGGAGCCAACATGACCTCATCCTTCCCATTACCCAGTGTGTCCAGAGAGTCTGCTTTTTTGTGGCCCTTGCCTGAAACACCACTGTAAAGAGTGCAGGCTCATTCCTGCTCTTTCCTGTTCCGCGTGCGCACACACGTACACACACACACACACACAAACACACACCCTCTCTCACTCTCTCTTCTCAGCTCCGGTCTGTACACCTCAGCAGCCATCTGGAGTGAGTCAAGGGCCCACTGGCACAGGAGGCTGCTTGCTGCTGCTGTGGCGGCAACGGCTGAGGCGGCTGCTGCTGTCGGGCTGCCTTTTGGAGCTTATAAAAACTGGAGGGGGAAATGCTGACTGCGCACAAACTCTGGCAGAGGAGGAGGCCCTGGGGATGTCTGTTGGAGCTCAGGTCGTGGAGGTGCAGGATTTGTGGAGGTTGCTCTTTCAGATTAGGGACAGGCAACAAGGGATTGATGGATGGGTGGATGGATGGATGGATGGATGGATAGATGGATGAATGGTTTAAAGGAGTGTCTCACCTCTTTCTCTGTGGTAGGCTGAGTGGCGTTCAGGGCGCTGTACAGAAGCATGTAGCCTGAGGCACTGGGCACCACCTGCCAACGCACCCGCATGGTGGTCAGGCTCTCGTCGTACACAGTCATGCTCTTCACCGATGGCAGGGGCACTGGAATGCACATCGAACAGAACCAAAACTCAGTGAAAGAGAGAGCACGGAGATGTAGATCAACAAGCATATGGGGATGAAAGCACGGCTCAGGGTGCTTAGCAGCTAGCAGGAATGATACAGCACAATTAAAAAACCAATGCACCAGCCATAAAAATCAGCCAAACAGTCAAAATCAGTCAAAGCCCTCAAATAAACATATAAAACAAACAATGATTTGCAGTAGAGCTTTCCATCTACACTTATACAAAGACAGGAAGACACACAGAGGGGGAGGAAAGAATGCCGAGATAGGAAGGATGAGCTTAAGAGGAAAACTAGTGAGACAAGAGACAGGAAAGTGGCAGAGGAGGCCCTTTCAACACTTCACTTCAGGCATCAGCTAGAGGCAGTGTGATAAACTCTTGATGGCCCACATCACAGGCACAAACATTTATAAGGAGCTCCGCTCAGAGTAAAGCCGAGTGTTACAAGTGGTGGTCTCTCCGTAACTGGGAAGGTCTAAGTTGGAGCCGTACCTCAAAGCGACAATAAAGGAAGCCGCTATGACCTCACGTTATTGTGTCCAAATGGCGTATGACAAAACACTAAGTACCCTTTATAGTTTTGAAAAGGGTCTTGTTATCCACACTATAATTATCATAGAAAGATATTTTAAAATAATCTATAAAAAGCAGAAAAAGGAACAATTAAACCCCAAAGTGTACTTTACATCATGTTAAATTGTGTTAGTTTTCTTTATCCACTCCCAACAATGAAACCAAAGGCGAGAAACGTCTAAGCAGTATTTCTCAGCATCAAATTCAATCACGTGGCTAATCCATTTTCCAGCTGGTCATCCTGGGAAAAACAGGAATTACCTCAGCATAATAACATATGGGGTCTGTATGGTTTCTATCAGTCATATTAAAAACCACTGTCTGATTTTGTTTTTATTTCCTTCATAACAATCTCTTCAAAAAGAGATGAGTTTCAGACAACTGTTTATGGTTTCCGGAGACCAGACAAATCTGTATGGTCACTCTTTGTGTGACTGACCCAGAGTCAGTCAAACAATTACATAATGCTGGCTGCAGAGTGAAGAGGATGATGCAGATGGAGGTGGAGGTGGAGCAGAGAGAGACAGGAAGCCAAACAGACAGGGAGTGAAATAAAAATATGAAAAGGTATGTTCATCTCTGACCAAGTGAATGACTGAGAAACAAGAGAGCAAGCAAAAAAGACAGATAGCAGGAAAGTTTGCTTTGAGCAAATCTGAATGAAATATTACTCTGTGGAAAAGCTCCTTTCCCCACTCTCCTCTGAGCTTATTTTCATTTTGCCAAGTGTATTTCCCCCAGAGTGTATTATCCATTTGCTAACAGGCTAATGAATGTGAGTTTCAGGTACTTACGGGTGGTTTCTGTTCCTTTCAGAGGCTCGCCACTGTCCTCCCCGATCACACCAATCACTCTGACAATGTACTCGGTCATGGGGGTAAGGTTCTGTAACACAATGGTGTTCACCTCTCCATCCACAAACTCCTGTAAAACCCAGGTGGCAAAGCAAATTCATTGAGCATCTGCTGTCTTCAGTCGGGTGCAAACCAATATGAAACAAGCTCTTCCTTCTTTCCACCCCTAGCCTAAATTACACTATTCCTCCAAGTGTAATGAAAATCTCACTGCTACTTTTAGCATAATCCTGCAAAAAGACAGCCAGACAAACATACAACCCGCATGCTCCAAAAAACCCTTCTTGGCGAGGTTGTGACAACAACTTTATCATCATCAAACTCTTAGGCCAAACACACAAAACATCTGGTAATGCTGTGATCAGTATCAAATGAGGACTTGAGTATATTTTTCTTTCTCTGCCTATTAGTTACAGTGAACTACAGTTGTCATGCTACAAAGTGTTGGGATAGTTAGGCACACAGATCAGTCAGGACGCTGAATCTTGCCAGCCAACAAAATAACTCAAGGGCTTATCTGTGGTCATTTCCTCAGTGTTTATGCCTCCAATAACAATGTAGATGTTTAAACATAGTCTTAAGTATTTCAAGCATTCAGGTTGTAGCAACAACTTACACATGTGGATATTAATAAGGATTTGCTCAAGTTCCTCCCTATCACACTCCCAACCTCAAGCTTCTTGGTTAAACTAACATGTTGCATGCTAAGATCATTAATGTAGTTGATGAAAATTTCTACAAAAATATACTTTTTCATAGCATTTTAGAAATTAGAAATATATTAGGTTTCTAATTTAAAACTTCCCACAACCTACTCTGTCAACTGTCATCAGAATAATTAATTTAGGACACACTGTAAGAATCTGTGTGTCCTATTTTCCCAGATCCCTTATAAAACAGAAGTAACAAAAGTGTATCTAAGAAGGAGAAAAACAGAGATACGCCAGTGACCTTCATTCACCCCTTCCTTGGAGTTCATGCATACACGCACTCGCTCTAAAAGTAAAATAAGATTTGATAAGTGTGACTGAAACCTGTGTTGAATTGTGTGCCTACTGAGTAATTTAAATCTTTCAAACAGTCCTAGGGCCAATGGAGGTGTCCATGTGGAACACATGCTAGCTCCGACCCAGTTTATCTAGTAGCTCTAGAGAAACTCAAGTGCTACACTTTAGTCTCGCTCAGTGTCACAGCCTGGTTTTATGACCCGGCCGGCGTGGAGCTCATTACAGAGGGAGCTGAGAGGGGGAAACCTCCAGGCCCCACTCCTGTGATATGGAGGAGGGGGAGAGGTGATCCAAGCCGGCTGTGAAGCAGGGTTCTCCAGCAGACACACAGATAAACACCCTCCAGGTGAATCCTATCTCAAGTGTGCGCACACACGCACTCACACACACACACACACACACAAGCACAGACTCTTCATTGATACTTTGGCAGAAGATTCCTTGAATGAGAGCAAATGAAAGGCTATGGCTGTGCTGTGCTCACAGCTTTTTCATTTGTTCATGCAGATTACGATGCAACACAAGGAAAAAAGAGATCCTGGGTGTAAAGTGCAATAGATTAGGTCATCTAAACAGGCTAACAACTCCTGTATTTATTCCAATTGACACTAATGTAAAAGGCCCTTCAGTATTAACACCTTAACTAATCCATTCTGTATTACTGCATTCCTTACTAATTAATGTAGCATTCATGCTCTTAGCATTTCATCCTAGCACATTGCATTTAATGGAAGGCAAGTACTGCAGTTCCTACAGCACAGTCCATTTCCTGTGTAAGGTTTGCTTACCACTTTGGTCTCTCCTCCAGCTACAGGCACATACTCAATGCGGAACCTCTCCACTGGCTCATCAGGAGGGATCCACGTTGCACGGAAAGAGTAGTGTGTGACCTCTGAGGTCTCAAGGTCGGTGGGCGTCCCCGGGCCTCCGCCTGGATCAAGGGTGAAGGGTGAAAGATGAACAGCCATGTCAAATGCTTCACAGCATGCACTTGCTCTTCATCTCCATCCTTATGTTTCCACTGGTAGGCTATATATCACCTCTCTGGAAAATTCTCTGGATGTAGGCTTTACAGACATTTGTTATATTTTTAGATTAAGAGATTGAAACTGATCATAAACTACTATCCATAATTTCAGTCATGCAAGCAATGAACCTAAAAAAGGCTAAGTCTGGAGATGTTATTCATCTCACTCTATGTACAGTCAGGGCCAAAGTCCATTGCTCTCTGAGCAGCCTTTCTCCAAATTCCAGCACTGTCTGTCATATTGAGAAAACAAATCAACATAGCCTCTTGCAAGCTTATCAAGTTTAAACCACCGTTTAAACCACCAGCACAGTGCCTCCCTAATGTCCTATGAGAAAATCTTTATGAGAAGCTTCTGGTTTTTATTTTGTGAATACCTCAAGACTAATCCTCCATATATCAGCCTGACCTGGCAAAGTCAGGAGATCTTCAGAAGAGGCAGGGTGACTGTAAGGAATTCAGATGTGTGGTGAGACTGTAAATATGCAGGGAGATGGATCTGAGACTGTGGATTGCTTTACCTGGGCCCTTGACACTGTTGCAGAGGTTGACAGTGAGTTCATCCACAATGTCCAACAGGAAGGTGAAGTCATTCACGTTGTACATGTGAATCTCATCAGGTTCTGAGGCAATAGTTCTCAGCTCAACCTCATCAGCATTTTTCACACCTACAACCCACAACAGACACACCACCTGTGAGTCATCTTCTTATTTTGGGGAAAACTGAATCCTTTGAAAAGGTTCAAAGAAAGGCATTGTAGTAGTGTTGAAAAAAGAATGTAAACCATTCAACACCATTAAAGCTGTCACGTAAAAGGAGTGGATATCGGAGACTCACCAATGGCATAGAGCTCAATGCCCTGATCTTTGAGGGTCTGGGAGTTGCCAATAATGTCATCCTGGGATTTGCCGTCAGTGATGAGCACACCAATTTTGCGGGAGTCAGGCCGCATGCCCACACTGGTTTGGAAGTTGTTTTGAAGGATATAGTTAAGAGCCAGACCTAGGGAGGAAGATGAGGTTAAATACTTAAAACTGAGCTCTACCTACAATTTATCTGCCAATGGAAAACTCAAACCACCAACAAAGAAAAACATGACCACAAACTACTGCAGGAAGAAGATACATTTATAATCATATTGTATTTAGTACAATCACAGCAAGCTTAACAGCTATTTTTTTCAAAGGTGATAAACATGATTTGGATTTGATGGAAATAATGAATTACACTAAAATAAAATACCTGTCATGGTGTTGCCTCCCTTATAAGGTAGGTTAGCCACAGCCTCCAACAAGCTCTCACGGGTTGGATGAGCATTCAGGTGCCACTCAGTTTTGGGGTCTCCACTGTATTGGGCCAGACCTAACACAAAGAAGAAAAAAGGAAAACCAGTGTGAAGGTCCAAAGATCGAGACTTCTGTCCATCACAACAAACATCAGCTGAATCTCTACCACTACACATAGACATAGACATTCACTATGAATTTTATACTTAACCATGAGAACTTCCCAGATAAAGTCTGGCAGCCAGATGGAGTTGTGAAAATATTCTGGTCATCCTGTGGCATTACACTTTTTTGAATAAAAGCAAACCCTTGTCAGGGGGGCCAATGACAAATCAAACACTCACCAATCTGAACCCTCTCTCGACCAATGTCAAAGACGCCAACCATGCGAGCGATGAAAGCTCGGATGGTTTTGAAGTTCAGACGACCAATACTCCATGAGCCATCCACCAGCAGCACAATGTCGGCCTTTGCCTGAGTCTTACACTGTTGTCCTGTGAGGATGAAGGACAGCACATTTACACAGAGACCACATTAATGTGACTAACAATGACCTTAAAAAGACCTTAACAAGAGCAAGAGATGGAAGGTGAGGAATGAAGGGAAGGTAGGAGAGGTAAAGAAGGAAAGAGGAATTTGCCACATAGTCTTTCTGGCACAAAATAAAAATGGATAAAAAAACACAAAACTCGAAGCAAAAAGCAAAACATTGACTTAAATACATTCCCATGTGAAATACAACAATCATAAGTAGGAATTCATTGCTTTTACAAAAACATTTCCTTTTTTGCCCTTGATGAATTAATATCTTCAGATTGATATCTTCTTTTCTTCCTTAATCTTCTATCCAAAAGCTTTTTTGTTATATCCAAAAGCTTTTTTGTTTCTGGCCCATGGCCTTGGGGTCTGTCTGGAACTGTCTTGCAGAACAGCAAAAGAAATTCTCCTGAAGCATGATCTATGAGCTGTTCCTTCAGGAAGATTACTGTGCATTCCTTGTGAGAGCAACAGTTTTTGCTCTAGAAACCTGTAGCTAAAAAATATTTTTGGACAGTTTTGGATGCCTGTTTTGCTGTCAGTTCTGTAAGTGAGAATGAGAAAAGGTTAACACTGAAATCCCTCATTCAGGACTTATTACACAGGTGTGTGAGAGGATCTGTAAATGTGCTGTATAAGGAAGTATGGCCTCTAAAGTAAAATTAATTCTCACAAGTCTGCATACTGTATATTACATTTCCTGTTATGTAGTCACATATCCTTGTGTATAGCCCAAGTCACGTCCACACCAAACATTACCTTGAGGTGTTACTACATCAAAAGGCATTCCTTGGTCAGTTCCCCTGGGCCACCATGACATACCAAACATTTTTTTCCAAAACTTTTCCAAAAGCATCACTCTAAACATTAAGTTAAGAGATGACCCCCCTCCGATACTTTCCACTGGAGACAAGAACCACCTCCCCCCAAGCCTGCCCTTGTGCTGAGGTGCGCCCGCCTCAATTGAACAATTCCCTCTGTTATGCTTCAGTGACTGGGCATGGCACCTCAAACAAGACTGGAAGGTGACAGCCTAGTCAGGTCAGCTGTAGGTCCCTGAATCTGGTCTCCATTATGTAGGGGGGAAGGGGGGTTGTGCATGTCCCGGGTCAGGGCTGCATCTCCTGAGTCTCAGGAAAAACATAACATTTTCCTAGCCTCACACTGCTATGTGGCAGTGCAGAGCCGTCGAGAACTCTCTGTAGCCCGCTCAAGACTCTCTCACTTTCCTGCACTCTCTCTACCTGACTCTCATTTGCTCACTCATTTTCTCTCTCTATTTCACACACACACACACACACACTGTGCCTCACTGCTGCGTGTCCCTTTTTGGCGCTCTCTCTTGCTCCCTCCTTCACTCCCGGCATCTCAAGGCCGTAAAACATTTTTAAGTGCTGGTGGGGAAATGTTTCCATTGCCCCCTCTTTGCCACAAGGAAATATGGATGAGGCTGTTTTGCTTCTAAGGATACACAACTGAGCAGAGCCATATTAACTTATGCACAAGAAGCAACAGCAGCCACCCTTATATGTTTATGATTCTACAGACATCCCTGTCATTGTTATGATCATTGTAATTACTGTCGTCATTAGAAAAAAAAATCCAGTGCAGCTAATCAGATTCTGGTGAATTGGCAACAAAACTGACTAAGGCTATTCCAAATTATTAACGGCTGTAAATTATCTGAATGCCATACTGAAGTGGACTTTAGATCTTCTGGCAGACTTCAGTGAACAGAGCCAACTTTAATGACGCTACTGTAATAAGTTTACATTCTTTGCTATCATCTATATTGTACTCACAGACTGTTTGGTTTATGGAGTCACTGTGCAATAAGTTGCACTGGGGAGCCATTCTGCAGACACTGTGGTTGGGGTGGTAGCTACCATGGGAGCTGTGGTTGTAATTATGGCTGAATTGGTGGCTTACATCCTCTGTAATTATCACTATCCATGCCTATACTGTCTCTGGTCAGGGAATGGTGCTGGTGCACAAAGCTTTACCATTGTCATCAAAGGAGGGGGGGTCGGGTGCATCCCTGAGGGTAGTCTTCTCTTCTCCAGCCAGAGGCATGCTCTGCCCTCCGTCAAACATTCCAAAAACAGCCACTGAGTATTTCGTTCCAGCTCTGAAGGAAAGCAGAAATGAACCCAGTTACCCCTATATCTTCTGAGGCAGTGAGCAAACACAGCCACATCATTTCAATGATGTTACCTAACACCAAATCTTTGCAATCACTAATAAATTCTGGTCTGTAATTAGAGCTGTGGCATTGGTAAACTGCCAGACTTTCCAGCTAGACAAAACACCAAAGGTTCTACTACTTCAGCCTAAGTTCAAAAATTACCTGAGCTCCTCTAAAACAACTGTGTTGTCATAGGGGCCTACAAGCAGTTCCCCAAGGTCCACTTGATCATCACTGGGGTGGAAAGTGACCTTATAGCCCTTCACATTCCCTGGAGCTGGGTCCCAGCTCACACGAAAACTGGTCTTAGTGGGCTCGGAGGTCTGAAGGTTTCTGGGTGGTTTATAGGGCGAGACTGCAGGAATGGGAAAAAAAGACATATCAGCACATTTTCATTTGGAGAGATCAGCAGTGTAACCACAATCTTGCAACAGCTGCTTGGAAATCCAGACCCCTTACGATATTCTTTTTTCTCCGTGCTTGCAACATGGATGGAGGCAGAATGACATACATCACCTCACCACATACCACTGATTATTAGCTCAAAACATATGTAATATTAAATTGAATCCATTAGTTCCGCACATGTGTGGGTACTCCCCAGCACAAACAGTGCTCCTGGGTTTCATCGAACCAAAAAAAAAAACACCCCACACCACCCTCACAACCCCACTATGCTCTCCAGCGCAGCGCAGCCAGCGACCCATCGGGCTTTGAATTTATAGACCAACGTACGTGTCGTTCCTACTCCTTGCCTTGCTTTGCCTTCTCCTTGTTTGTACATAGGGTGCACAGTGATGTCGTAAGTCGTCATGGGCTGGAGCTTCCTCAGGACAGTGGTGGCGACATTGCCAGGCACCTTGAGCGCCACCTCACGGCCCCCAGCCTCAGGCAAGTACTTCAGCCGGTAGTGGAGCACCTTACCAGGCGCTGCCAGCCACGTCACCCTCATGGTGCGCTCAGTCTCGTCTGACACAGTCAGCTTCTTGGCCGCCGCAGAGGCTGATGTCAGTGAGAGAGAGAGAGAGAGAGAAAGATGTGGAGGAGAGAGAGTTGAGGCTGAGAGACAGTTGAAAGACCGTTTGCCAGACCTTATTGCCTAAACAAAAATTTTGGAAAATAACAGACAGAATGACATCCTTGAGCAGAGGTTGTTTGATTTATGGTTGTGTTGTCACAATTTGACAGAGTCGAATGTTTTATTTTGTTCACAGACCTGCCAGTGCATCTCTAAAGCTGGAGTGGTAGACCAACAGTATTGGCTATCATGGCAGTGGGGTCTTCACGGGTTCAAAAACACAACAAGCTTAAGTATATATATATAAATATTTGTATGAAACCATGCATAATGATTTTGGTTTCTAGAGGGAAGGGCCTGTGTCTGGCCTGTAACTGAGAGCAGCTAGCTGGCCCAAGAAAAAAGGCATTTTTGGTGTACATTTAAACCCTTCCCTTCCTTATCATGTGATCTGTCAGAAGAAAAACTGCTGAGAGTATCTAAATTTTTCCCACTTATGAACCTTTCCTTTAAAAAAAAACATTTAGTCATTTAACAGATGAATTTATTGAATCAATCCCAAAAGAGGACTCCAAAGTGATTTTTTCCCCAAGCCTTTTCATTTCTGTCAAAGTGTTTGTGGTGGAAAATCAGGACTGTGTTATCACTTGAGTTATTGGCAGAGCATGAATGTGGTTTACAGGTCAGACTCGCATGTCCAGAGCTGGGCACGTTAAAAGCAGACTTTCTCAAGACTTCAAATAACTTCAGAGCCAGAGTCAGTTTTGTTTAGGGGTATGTTCATCAACGGATTGGTTACCATCCAGCTGTTTCATTGGTGGTTGTGTGTCCAATCACTCTCAAGGCAGAAGAATGCATCCAAAGCACATTAATGAAAGACCTAGCCAGACAAGCCCGTAAAAATATAACTGCCATATAAAGTCTGGCTCTTGCTCTGAGAGGGATGCTGAGCTATGCTTTTGTGTTTACATCCGGTGTTGCTGTTCTCTAATGAAATCGCTAGGTTATAATTTATTTTAGACATCTGGCCCAGGGAGTTTTTTTCCCACACAGGATTAAAAACAGCAGGCCCCCACAGTTGACTCGCATTTAGAGCTTTAGACGTGGAGGATGACATGTTTCCAACAAAACAGTGACCAATACTAGAAATAAAATGCCATAACGATATTCCAACCAAACCGTGACCAATTCTGGAAACATAATGTCATGGCAGTGCAAGAGGAGCTATAGATGGTCTACCTCCTAAACACAGTCTTAATACCACACAAAGACAACTTTGAAACCATTTGCTAGTCTACAAACCCTTGCTTTCACCTGGAAAATCTGTACTGACTGGTTAACAATCGAAGATTTGACACTTTGCCAAACCATTTCCCACAGGCAATTCCAACTTACCATCAGTTGTCTCTTCTCCATTCAGTGGTTCGGACTCTTTGTGGTCGTATGCGGCATACACTGACACCTGATAGAGCGTCTCTGGGCTCAAGCCATCTAAGATGGTGGTTGTTTCACGGACCATCTTCTCCCCCGACTCTGGGCCAAACAGAGACATCCACTTCACACGATAGGACCTCACATTCCCTGGAGCTGCAGTCCATGAGGCCACAAAGCTGGATTCAGTGACATCGCTTGTGACCAGGTCTCTTGGGGAACCCACCTCTGAGAGAGAGCAAGCAAAAAACCTACGTGAATAAGACTAGACATTACAGGACTTTAATGCATGAACCACAGAGACAAACCTAAATACTTGTGTTACAGACTACTGAGGAGGGCTTTAGACTTCATGGATCACCCTTCACTCACACACACACACACGCACACACACACATGAGGGAGTCTCTTTGATCAATGATGTATTTTATTCCAGATGGGGTGCATTCATGTTTTTTTTTTCCTCTCAGGAACTGACTTGAATTATTGCAAGGTGAACAGGCGACTCCCTCTTGAGTTCACCTGAGTGCTCACCACACACACACACACACAAACACACAAAGTAAAAGTGAGAATGTCTAAGCATACGGTCATGTTGTGCACCTTCTCCTCACTCTGGGCTATGGGAAAACCTGTGCACCTCAACAGATTTGTTTCATGAAAGCAAGGTCAAGGCCAGGACTTTTCACACTAGTCAGCAAACAAGTTGACACCATCTTCCCTAAGCCTGTGTAAGTTAGTGAAAATGAGGATGAATTGACTGGAGCAATAATATCTCAAATGTGATAGCAGCAGCTCAGTGTCTGCTAGTACTACTTGTGATCAAATCAGACCTGCAACATTGACTCAGTTTGACACAAGTTACATACTCTCAACATTGACTCAGTTTGACACAAGTCACATACTCTCAACACTGACTCAGTTTGACACAAAGTTGGACGCATGTGGACAAGTGGTCAGAGTGACTTCTGCTCTGTGTTTGAGCACTGGCAGGGAGGTTTGACCAAAACCTTCTTCTTTTCAGTTCTTTTGTATTTTTATACTAAATATAATTTTTCTTGCCCCTGTTGTTCTTGGGTGCTCCTTGCTGTAAAGCACCATGAGACAATACTATTGTAAAAGGCGCTGTATAAATATAATTGAACTGAAAATGTGAAAAATCCATTATTTTTTGCTCACTGGGGATCAAACCGAGAGACCCAAAAAGTAACTGATATATGATAATATGAGGGCCTGGGTTTCCCTCTGATGATACATAAAAGCTCATGTGCATTTATGCAATAAATGCAGGAGATGTTTAGTTTAGAAGGGGGAAAAATTATTTTCGTCTTAGTAAGAATTGAAGGGAGAAAGAGATTACTTTTAAACCATGTGTTTAATTTTATAGATCAGGAAGCAAGCTGTGGCTGATTTCAGAGCAAGTCTTTCCAACTGCCACGCCAAAAATAATCTATCAAAGACAATATTCCTTTAAAGCAATCCATTCCAGGCCTTCTCATTTCCTTAATTTGACTGCACATGTGGAAGGTCCACATACACTTTCACTCTCTGAGAAACAGCAGCCACTGTTGGTTAAGATTTCACTTCAATTCCATATTCAATCATTTTAAAGAGCTCCCATTTTCAAAAGTGGATTGAGTAAAGAACGCAGTGCAGGAAGTTAAAAGAGATCACTCCACACTGCACATATGGGCAGTGCACATGCTTCGTCTTTTCTGCTCTGAGATCCCACTGCTGTCATTAGAGAGGACTTTGCTCATTCCAAACTTTAATCACTTAAAAGTCTACTTTTCAAAGCCGCAAGGACTCTTAAAGAGGAGGCAGACAAAGACAGAAAGGGGGACAGAAAGAGAGAAGGAAAGAGGGAAGGGGAGAAAGAGAGAGGGAAAGAGGGGGAGAAGGGAGGCAGATAGATAGAGGAAAAGAGGGAGAGAAGGGGGGCAGAAAGAGAGAGGGAAAGAGGGAGAGAAACAGGACAGAGAGAGAGAGGGAAAGTGAGGGGAGGGGAAAATAAGACCAGCAGTCTGCTCTCACATGGAATCTGGCAAAAATGATCCTTGCCGGCAACCCACAGCCCATTTTTTCCAAAGCCCTTCATGAGGCAAAACTGAGCGAAACCACAGTAAATTCACTACCCTGCTCGGGTGTTTGACACATTCACTATCCCAAGAGCATCCATCTCCCCCCTCTGTCTCTCTTTCCCTCCCTGTTTTTCTTTATCTTTCTATCTGCCTTCCTGTCCATCTCCAGCTATCTGTACTATACATATGTATTTGCTTGTCTTCTTGTCAGCTTTTGTCTTCATCCAAATTAGCCTGAGATGATGACAAGCACGGAGTCTCTGGGGCACAAAGTGAACTGTGGCCGATTATGTTTTAGCCCAATATTGCTTCCAACTACAACACGAGTCACGAGTGTGAGCAGCAACAAATCCCCCTGCACAAGCATCCTCACAAACATGCACAGAGCCCTGCTGTTTGTTCTTACTCGCTGGACAGCAGGATCTGATTTAGCTCTCAGCCTTTTCAACAGCAGCTTGAAAAGGCTAGGCAAAGGAACAACCGCCCTCATTCTGTCTCTCAGAGATGAAATTCTAGCTCAGGAGGCAATCTGCCATCCATGTTTGTTGCCACAGGAGACAGATTTTCAGAACAAACTATATGCTTGAAGTGAGCACCATGGGAGGTCAGAGGGGTGCATGCATGCATGCATGCATACGAGTCAGTGGCTGCCGGTGAAAAAGCGTGCCGTCTACCCTCTCTGTGTTTGTTTTAATGACTTCCCCAGGTCAGGATGGGGAGAGCTGTGGCAGCAGAGGGAGCTTGAACACATTAGCCGCTCTGACAAATGCCAGATCACGAGAGGGTCATCCTTCAATAGGACTTGGAAGTGGCATGTTCACAAGTCGCTACAAAAAAAACACAGCCAGCCTAAATCAGCCTCCAATTGGTCTTCCAGCCCCACGGAAATCACACCAGTGCTCCCTTTCCAATCCAGTCTGTTGCACTGGGTTGAATTTTGGTTTCTAATTTCTTTTTGTTTATGCTGTTTGAACTTCTTTTCACCATTTGCCCCTTTCTTATGACATATGATATGATGAAAAGGAGGTTAACCACATAGAAGAGGCCACATGCAAGCATACACAGCACTTTACTATGTCAGTGGAGCTGTCTGAAGTGCAAATGTGCTAAAGTCAAATGGGAATTCACGCACTTAGTAATTGCTTGAAAGGGTAAATATTGCTTAGAAAGATCCGTCATATTGTATGGAACAAATTAATTCCATGTCATGGCTGCTCATTAACACATGTGAACTATAACATGTCCCAGCACAGCAGACAAATAAATATTAAAGGACAACTACCATAAAGTACCAAAATCTGAGAACTATTAGAAAGCTTTGTAATTATTCCCCTACTTTCACTTGTGATGTCACAGTTTCTTGTAGTGGCTGAGAGGCGTTGTGAATCCCAAGAGGTCACATTTCTTGCCATTCAAATGATTCCAATAAAGCACATTATGCAGACAAAACACATGACTCCTGTCCCCAAGACACACAGAAAGGCCTGGCTGTTAAATGAAGAATGAAAAGACAAGGGGCCTGTGGAGAGTGGAAGAGTATGACAGCATGGACCCAACCCAAGCAAAGCTCTCTGTACTCTGAGGGAGATGCTTGAGGATGGTTCACTGGCCCAAAGGCAGAAATATAGCTGTTCAGGCTGAGGAACATGACAGGCTGGGACCTGCTCCAGCAGCCCTGCCCACTCAGTGAGTCTAGTACCTCGGATCAGAGGCCACTGAAGCCCCATTGTCCACACACTAGACAGTGAAGAAGAGAAGGAAGGGCTGGATACCATCAAGGATTTTAGTGGGTTTTTTTAGTGGTCTAGTTTTTTTTTTTTTTTTTTCCAAAAAAAAAAAATTACAAGATTACAAGACTAAAGACGTTCATCATTTTCATGTGGGTACTTTTCTGGTCACTGTGGAGGAAAAAGTTGGGGAGAGGGAGGTCGAAAGAGAGAGAGAGAGAGAAGTGGAGGGGGGGGGGCAAGAGGGAGAGTAACAGCTCTTCTGTGCTTTTCCCAATGAAAAGCATACACACTGTACCACGGTTTGAGGAGAGTGCCTTTAAATTCCAGGCAAGCCCTCACAAGGTAAATGACACAGGGGAAAATTACTCATAACTACCCTGCACTCTCTCCCCTCCCCTTTCTTTCTCTCCCCTTCGCTCCCTCCTACTTTATCCCTCTCTCCTCTTCGCTCCCTCACAGCCTAAGTACCCAACCAGGCCAAATTCCTGCCTCTCTCAAAGTTTAGGTTATGGGTAAAGCCTGCCCTCAAATCCAGCAGCTCCCTCATACCAGCAGTCTGACTCTGTTTCACACTACAGTCATTCGAGGAAATGTTTTAGTGCTTAACTAAGAGCGATAGGGACTTAACAGCGCTGTCATCAATTTCTGTCTGTATGTCTGCCCACGATAAAACAGACTAGTCAGCCCAAGCGTGGCTGCCTTCAGATCAAGCAAATGATCAAACCAGGCCACTGCAACCCAACACCAAGGGGCTTGGCAGTCTTCTGCCTTATGGGTGCAGGCAAAGCACGCATACTTACACCAAAGACAAATTATTTCATTAGGGGAAAATACAGTAGCCGTTTAAACGTGGTGAGCTTAGGGGCAGGCAGTCTGACCTCATGCCAAAACCAGATCACCACAGCTGATCACTGCTCTCGAGAGGCCTGATCGGCAAGGCCTCAGCAAAAGAAACAGATGGCTGCTATTGGTGCCACTTCTCTATTTGTTATTCCTGTCCAATAAGTCAGTCGTTGGAGACTTTGGAAACTGCTCTGGTTCGAGCGGCACTCAGATAATGACAATAATGCAAATAAACTTTCTGAGAATCATTTGCTAATACTGGTACAAATGCCAGTGTTTGAAAGAAAATGATTTAGATCATAAATATGTAGCATAGCCAAGGTAAATCAAAACACAGGCTACATAACTAGCATTTGCTTATACATAGTAACTGCTCTCATCTGATTTGATTTGAAAACATTTTCCAAACAGCTCAAATGACTTAGCTTTCATGTTAGTCCACAACACTGATGAGCCAAAATGTTCCAAAATGAAAGATGGTACCAAAGTGATCTGTAATTGACTGAACTAAATTCTTCAGTTCAGTATGCTTAAAGACCTGTCTCTATGAGATTGCATAGATCACCCTTTTTTATCAATTTTTTTACCTCAACTTGTTGATCTCTGCGGAGAATATATTCTCTTGGACTTTAAAGTAGGATTTTGTTTCCTTTATTAGCCACACTGGTGTTCTCTTAGCTCTTTGTTACTCTGAGGCACCCTCTAAATGGGATAAAGAGGAATGTTTTCCACAATTCATTAGCACTGACACCATCCAGGGTCTTTAGTGGATATGTGTATTCATCTATATGTCCGCACATGTCAAAATATAATTTCTGACTAAGAAGTATGCCAATGCATATTCATGTTTCATTTGACTGGTTAAGCTGGCCATGAAATAACCTTGAACCTCTCCGGAAGCCTCTTCCAGGCAATAGCTGTTTAATGAATGAACACTTTCATGTTTTTTGACATTTGCAAAAAAACAAGTAAACATGACAAAGTCATGTATGTTTCACAATTATTGTGAGGCTCTCCATGTCAATGGTGAGTTCCTCATCTGGAACATGCCCACCCCCTTTAATAGCAGTGGAAACGGCACAGCTGCATCATTTAAAACAGCCCTTTAATGCAGCTGGAACATCCGCAAACACTAACTGCTCTGAGCAATGATAATGACTCAAAAGAATTTGGTTGCCTTAGTGAACAGACATAACGTTTGTTTATTTCCGACCACCACCCTCGGCACTGACTCGGGGTCCGTAAACTAAAGCACTTCCTGGGCAGTGTTTCATCACCAATAGCCTCCCAGAGAGCTTTCTCAAAGGCTGCTTGTATGAAATTTCCCTCGAGTTGTGTCTTTAATGTTCTCTTCCCTCTGTAGTGTAATAACGTAGGGAGTGTACAGAGGGATTTTTTTTTCCTTTTCTTTTTTTCCCCTTCCCCTCGATTTTTAAATGACAAGCCAATACAGGGAGTGAAATTATTATGAGGGGAAAATACACCACATTTTATATGTGCAACTTGCCACATTGTGGCTTTGCTGCGTGACTCACCTTCTTTGGTGGTGCCATCGATCTGCATGGCTGGTCCAGTGCTGCTTCCGTACTCTGCAGAGACGCTCACACGATACGTGGTGATGGGCAAGAGCTGCTGCAGAACGATGGTGGTCTCAGGGCCTGCAGTGGTCGTCTCTTGCATTGGGTGGTCTCCTCTGACTGGGACGTACGTGAGCCTGTACCTCACCACAGCCCCGGGTGCAGCCATCCAAGACACCCTGAAGCTGTCTGTAGTCTCCTCTGAAACCCGGAGATTGCGCACTTTCCCTTGCTCTGTGTAAAAACGAAAATATGTATGAGATTTTTTTCAAGGAGCACTGCCAAAACACATAGCCTAAGAAACAATGTGAAGTACCAATGACAATGAAAACATTGCTCACCCTCTATTGTGGTCTCATATCCTGTCAGTGGAAAACTCTCTCCTTTGTCATACTGTGCATAGACGTTGACCTCATACTTTGTTAGGGGTGTAAGGTGAAGCAAGACAGCGGTGAGGGTGTTTCCAGGCACCGAAACGGAAATATAGTCCCCGTTGGTGTCCGCTTCTGGCCTGTACTGCACCAGGTAGGACTCGACATTGTTGGCATCAATTTCCCAGCTAGTTCTGAAGCTTCTGGAGGTCACCTCCGAGAAGGACAGCGATTTGGGTGTGATTAAGCCTAGGGAAAGAGATGGATTGACGTCTGAATCACAGATGGCCTTCAATCACAAGTGACCCTCACCTCAAACTCAGTGATTCCTTCCTGGCCTTTTTCATGCTGTCGTAAAACATTATTATATAAGAATTATATAATAGGTAATCAAACCTCCTGTTAGTTTCACAACCCACTGGCAATACTGAATACCTTTCAGGGTTGTAATGCCGAGTGAGTAATTTTTGGCTTTGAAGAGTGCCTCCACATGCAGCCTCCCCATGATCTTCTAGAACTAGGAATGGACATATGGGCAACACATTGTTGCGCAAAAAAGTGCACACACACGAGGTGTATTTTGTAAATGCACTCTGTGACATATCTAATTGGCAGCATGTGGTCAATGAATTTTTGATTTGCTGTGCAAAGAAAAAAAATCTTCTGATTCAAATCCATTAAAACCAAACTCATTATTCCCAGCACAGGCTTTTAAATGACTGACGCACTAATAATTAATGGTGTTTTAATTAAAATAATTAAATAATTCATGGCAAGTGGTGCATACATTGCATTTCTAGGCTACTTTACGGTTAACTGAGCAGCTGTTTTCTCTGTACATGAAAATCTCTAGAGACCAATTATATTACTAGTACCAAAGATAATAATTTCCAATGCGTTGAATCTGTCTCAAAACAGGTTCACTTGGCAAGCCCTGTCAATCAAACAACAAAAATCTTGACAGACACAGCTCCTGATCCCACAAATAAAAACCTCTGATTCTTCACTGCATAAGCCTTGAATTGTGGATTTGCCAGGTCTAGGGACATAGTGGGCAACACATGTAACTTCAATGTCTACAATTTCGGTAGAAATGTAAGTTCATACAGGCTACAATACTCACTTCTCTTCTTGATCTTGAGTAGCTCCTGCTCAATTCGCAGGCAAATGGACTGGGTTAGTTCATTTGAAATCCTCTGGAAGGCATCAAAGTCCTCCACAGTGTAAACATGTGTGTCCATGGGAGGACTGGCGATAGCTTCCAATTCAGAGCGGACTGCATCCTTCACACCAACGGCAAAGACCTCCACATCAGAATTTTTCAACTTAGTTGCTGGATCTTTGAAAGCATCCGATGATTTTCCATCTGTAATGAGGATCATAACCCGAGGAACATTTGTCCTTGCACCACGATTTGGAACGAAGATCTTCTCCCTAACATAGGTCATGGCACGACCCGTGTTAGTTGAGCCGCCGCGGTATGGGAACTTCTCTACTGCCCTAAGGACTGCTGGTAGGTCCTCATGAGTATTGAGGTAAAACTCTGTGTGTGGGTCTCGGCTGTACTGGACCAAGCTGATCTGAACCTTGTTGGGTCCAATATCGAAGGTTTTCACCAGAACTTCCAGGAAGGCTCTTACTTTGGCAAAATTGGCCAGACCAATACTATACGAGCCATCAACTAAGAGGACAACATCTGCTTGTACATCCACTCCAAGGGAGCACTCTAGAGAAAAAGGAGAAGACTTGTGTTTAGAACTGCATTATCAATATAGTTTAAGATATTAAGCTCTGACTTTAGAAGTTTAAAAAATGACCAAACATGCAAGATATGTTGTCAAAAAAGTCTAGACCATGGGAACACCATGAAAGCGAAACAGAATGAGTAAATATTTCCAAATGGTCATGCTTGTTGAAATGAGTGAATGGGATGACGTGCTCACTAGAGCAACAAACAGGATGAAGTGTCCTCACCCAGGGACACTTTAAGAGGCTCTGTCTTCTCCATGGCCATGACTGGTTCACTGGGGGTCAGACCCTTGAGGGCAAACAGACTGATCTCATACTCAGTCTCTGGGGAGAGGTCGCGCACGTTTACAAACGTCTGTGTGGGCCCAACATACAGCTCCTGACGTTTGGCCCCAGCCATCATTGGGATTAGCTGCACCTTGTAGCCGGTCACCTGCCCAGGGGAAGCATCCCACTGCAGTCTCATGGACTTGGAGGTGAGCTCAGTGACTTGCAGGTTTGAGGCAGCCTCAACCACTATGACAAGAAAAACCAATACATGTATAATACCATTTAATGCTTGCCTGTACTCTAGTCAAAGAGTGTATGCGTTGAGTTGTTACATAAACAAGAGGACCAAATGAATATGGATCCAGGCATAGAAGGAATTCAGTGAGGTGACGTGGGAAAATGTGGGAAAAACGACAGATAGACTCACTTTCCTCTCCACTGGCAAGGGCATTGAGCTGGTCGTCCACAGCAGCACACACTTCAGTGATAAGCTGCTGGTGCACGCTCTTGATTACGTTGAAATCAGGGACGTTGTAGACATGCGTGTTGTAAGGGGTGGACGCCATCTGTCTCATCTCAGCCTCATCTGCCTCTTTGATGCCTTTATACAAAAGAAAAGAAAACAAAAACACCAAAGTCAATCAGTGAAATGTATATGGCCTCATAAAAAAATAGAAAATGTTCCACACTCTCACTGCTTGCCAAATACAGGAAGTTTACTCATTTATAGATGAGAGTCAACACCAATAAATCCCAAGTACTTCTTGTAAATCTAATAGAGGCATGTGAGAATGAGCAAAATTAACATGAGCATATTTTTTGGACATCTTGGAGCTGTTAGGGAATGTCAAGATCTAGCAATACTCCATAAACATATGAATCAGGGAAGAAGTTTAGCATTTCTATTTTCTCTTTTAAGAATATCCAGCTGGATTCAAACTGTGGCACTTCGTACTTTGCACTGAATGACTGTGTGCCATATCGCCACTGGAAAACATTTGAGGAAAGCATATTTTTGCATTTGGAGTTGGAAACTATGACAACACAGCCAACAGTGTCTGTAAAATGCATTTAACACTTCGGACTGCTGGATTTTTGTCATTTGCTTTCAATCCAGTCATAAAAAAATGCTTGGGATGAGAGACACCAAGACCACACAACACAGTGCTGGACAGAGGATCAAAAGACATAGATGGGCTCTTATATAGCAGTGAGTAGCAGCACATACACACACACACTTGCTCTCTCTCTCTCTCTCATGCATACAGACATGCACTCTCACAAAAATACACATATTTACAACTGAAGACACATGCGCGCGCACACACACACACACACACACACACACACACACACACACAGACACACATATGCACACACATACACACACAGAGGGAAAACAAATACTAAAGCAATTATGCACACTTACCCAGGACAAAAATCTCCACACCACTGTTTCTGAGTTTTTTGGCGTAGCCCTCCACAGGGTCTTGTGACTTCCCATCTGTAATAATCATGGCCACTTTGGGGAAGCCTTTCCTGGATCCTGCTGCCTCAGTGAAAGTTTTTTTCAGCAGAAAGTCTATGGCATCACCTACACAAGAAATTTCCAGATTGGTCTCCACATTAGCAAGAACATTTTTGGTAGTTTATTTTAATTCTTTATTTTAATAAAAACACTATTGTCCACCAGAGTTACATTGCAATATAAACATGTGGAAAGAGTATTTGTTTTCCACTCATAAACTGTATGGAAAGTATTCGCTCAAGGTGGAGATCTCAAGTTTCGTGGTTATGAGAGAGCTAGAGGTCAGGCTTTGCCCTTGTAAGTAGATTTTGGCGAGCCTGCTCTGAGCTTGGCTGAGTCTCCAGATCAGCAGCCCAAAGGCAAAAACCACAAAGACAATGAGTGCCTGAGTCAGCACCATCTGTCCAAATGCTGAGACAAAACCTATGCTGTGCTTCAATACCTACGATTGCACTACATTGGTAGAAGTTGATCAAAATTATTATTATCAAAATAATATGTTTCTGTAAACTCATTGCAAATGGACAAACTGCTGTAAGTAAGTAAGTGATGTCAAAAACATGATGATCTAAAAGGTAATAGGGTAGACTAGTGCATGCATGACGTACCTGTCATGGTGTTGCCACCCTTGTAAGGCAAGTTGTTGATTGCCCGCAGCAGTTCACCCTTTCTAAAGTACTGGTTCAAGCTGAACTCTTGCCTGGTGTCTGTGCTGTACTGAACCACAGCAACCCTTGTCTTGTCCTCTCCGATGTCAAAGGCACTAGTCATGGCACCAATGAAGCTACGGATGTATTTAAAGTTCTCACGTCCAACACTCCAAGAGCCATCCACCAGGAAGACCAAATCAGCAATGGCACCAACGGTGCATTCTGGGAGGAGAGAGGAGATTCATAGTCAGAGCCCAGGAAAATTCCAGCATCCTTTGGAAAGCCACTGAACCGGAACATTCACTTTTATTTTTTTAGATAGGGAAGCATGTTAAGTTCCTGTATGTTTATAAGTCCCTAGTTAGCAACTGAACATGAATGAGCAAATGGTCAAGGAAAAGTAATGTATGACAGCAAACCGTGAAATATTCCAGCTTGTGTTCCCATTTACAAACGATACAAAATAATTCCATAAAAACAACTGGCCCCTCTAAAACCTGTACTCTATCCTGAGGCTTTGGTATTAGGAGCAAGGTAAATCATTTAGCTCTTTTGTTGTACACTAAGGGCCTGCTAAGTTTTCACCCATGATGCACAGGGTTTACAGTTTGTGTACCACAATGCACTTTCCAAAATATACAGACAGGGCTTTAAGAACATTTATGAGATGTTACCAAGGTGTTTATCAGTGGAGAGTTAGTCCCTGTGTACATGCACTCCCACAACATTCTTTTACACCTTCTTTATCCACAGTTTATTCTAGCTGTAGTTAGGTCACTGCTGGTTAAATTGCCAGCACAGGACTTTGTGATGACTGGATTCACCAACATCCTTAGATCTCCTGAGATCTGTCTCATGATTGGTTGGTTGGATCAGTGAGTAATCTATGAAGATGCTGGCGAGAATTGTGACTTGGCATTTGGGTTTTATTGTTTGTAATTTGATTAATGCATTTTCCATGAGAAAAATGCAGTGGGATGGGGGTGAAGAGAAAGAAGAAGGAAGAAAGAAAAAAAAACGCGTTGAAGGATATTTCCACAGAAAAGCCTGGAAGTCCACATGAGGAGGTGGAGTTTTTGCTCCGTGCTCAGAGATTATTTTCCATCGACCCTCCACCTCCTTATTCATGTGTCGGAGGGGAAAGTGAGCGTAGGGTTGCCCAAACATTCTGTCTCATTTGAGGGGGGGGTGGGGGGGTGGGGGTGGGGGGCAGGCAGGGAAGAGGAGAGAAGAGGGAGGAGGAGGACTGGAGGCCACGGCATACTTGTAAAGTGTGATCTGTAATGCTTTCCACATCCCTTGGTGTTTAAGGGCTTTAAGAGTTTATTTCACCCAGGCCCAGGGGTCCCCGATACAGCTGTTAACTCAGCCCAGCACCCAGCGACTGCTCATTTGAGAGCGAATGGGAAAACGTCCTCAAATTTACAACTTTACCATGAACGGCACAAGTGACTACTGAGGATAATCAGCGCAGTGGCAAACTTTCTCATGAATCATAACACAAGTGCCACAATAGAAAGAAGGCATTAGGGTACAGGCTGTGGAAACTCACAGTCAGAAATACTGACTGCTATGAAATGGAAAAAAACCCACAGGCAAAGATGAGTTTTTGGAACTAGGTGGTAGTTCAGTGCTATACATCTCAGTATAAGAACTAAAACTGCATCTGTGGCATCTATTAACCCTTTAGTGGGATCTTGATGTTTTAGTATTCATCATCAGTTGCTTCTGTTGCCTTTAAAGACATCACAGCAACAGCATCAAGCTAAATGGAGAGAAGTTAAATAAACAGAAGTCAAATAAAACCACTTACTGACTGCATCTGTCACCTGAGGTTTCCTGGTGCCTCCACCTGTGCCACTTGACTGGACTAAAACATGATAAACAATAGATGATTAGTCTAGTAAGACTAGACTAGTCTTGCTGTTGTGATACCAATTAGATCTATCAGATTAAAACATAATACATTAGTACTTGGAAGAAAAAGAACCTAAAACAGAACTCACTTGTGATCTGGCCAGAAATAGGTAAACTCTCCTCAGATCCAGAGTATGCCATGATAGTCACCAGGTAATTCATATCTGGGGTCAAGTCTGTGATGGCTGTCTTTGTGGAGGCTGATGGCAGGGTCAATTCTCTGTCTGGTTCATCTAAAAAAGGAGACTTAATATATGGCCTTCAAACCATTTCAACACAATTTTGCATTGTCATTTGTAAAGACAACATAGGATTACAAAGGCAATGTGCCTTAGTGGAGGTGCTAGAAGAAACAAAAATACACTTAACATGACATGACATATGACATATACTAACATGAAAACATGCTAACACATATTTCCAGGGACCTGGCCACATGATCCCATAGAGAAACTGCTGGAAGGTTTTGGGAAGGGATAGTTCACTTACCTGATTCTGCTACTATTTGAAGCTTGTATCCTTGTACACGTGTTTTTGACGGTCTCCATGACATTTCTACTGTGTTTTCATTTAGAATTTTAAACCTCAAATCTGAGGGTGGTACAACTGCAGAGAGAGGACATTGGCAATGTTAATTATACATGCTTGTGGTCTAAAAGTGTATTCTTAAATAAAGAAAAGTACAAACAGGAACAAATAACAAGGTTCCAACAATTAACACTTCAGGAGTGAAGCTATCTCGTTTATTGTTGGGAAATATGACACAAATGGAGGAAGGCAATATAAGATGAGTGATGAGAGATGCTTCAAGAGGCGGCCATTTTATTTCAAAATGACATCCGTTTGAGCTGTCAGGCCATGGGGCCACAGTGAACAACTCAAGCACACACAAGGGAGAACACAGGCTTTCAGAACACAGAGGAGGTGCTCCACAGATATCTTCACAGTGGCACAAAAACGCATGTAATGGACTGTCTGTAAATTTGCATGCTGTGACAGATGTCAGCCCAGCCCAGCTGGAATCCTGGTGTTGAGACGGTTGACAATGACAGTGATGGTATCGATTCTACAATGGAGTCAGGCTAGCCTGAGAGGAATTAACTGAAGGTATCCCATGGTAACATATTGGCTGCATAGCCTTGTACCACCACTAGTCTTCTATTTAAGAACATCCATTGCAAACCTTTTAAAAGAATACACAAAGTCAAGAATGACCTTGGTGTACATTCTTTTCATTACTACTGCATATTCATGTACTGATTAAGCTAGGGAAATTAGGACACACAAACAATGGAACAGTATAGTGATACATCATGAAAAACACATGAAAACAAAAAAGGCTAATTAACATGGTGTCATGGTGACGCCTGTTGTGTTCATTTGAACAGATTATTGTAATTTCATGCACGTGTACATGAAAAGTTGTTCGAAACAACTTGTGGAACTGAAATTTCCATGTACAAGACAGACCACATGTAGAGAGAGACTTTATGTAAAAATATTTTAAAAGATATTCTTCAGGAGATCACAATCTATTCTAAATGCTACAACCCCTAACTAGTTGTGATTCAAAATGCATACATTATTTTCAAACTTCATAACTCAGAATATAAACCTTATGCTAAACAAGCCATGCAGCACTCATCACAGGAAACTATTAGTTAGTGCACAAGCAGTAACTTAGACTACTAGGTTAGGTTTAAATACATGGGAAAGACATAAAGATGAAAAGGAGGTTAAAACTACACATCTAGATTCAACTTAACAGGCCTATTTATAGAAATAATCTCTAAGACAAGCATGTGACTTGAAGAATATCATTTTAAAATATTATGGTGAAGCCCTGCTCAGGGGACACACTGAATGTACAACAACACGCAAGAAAAACAGCCCAGAGCAAAGGCTTGACCGGTAAACTGAACATCAAAAATGAGAACCACCAACCTGGTAGATCAATTCAACCGTCATGATGACGATCACTCCTTTCCTTTTTTCCAACTGGGCCCCATTCCAACTATCCCACACACTCCCCACTGGGAGGCACTTTAACCCACAATGCACACACATACACTTACTCACTTACACACTCACATAATCACTGTCACCCTTATATATACATATATATATATATATATATATATATATATATATATATATATATATGTTTTTTTTATTTCTGTGGTTACTGTGTTAGCATACTACATCTATTTTCCATGGGCTGATTCATGAGGAGTCCATCCCTAACTAGCCTCTTTCCCTGTTCAGTACTCAGGAGGCAGAGCTCCAGTAGCCAAACAGAGAAAAGTAAATGAAGTAAAAAAGGTTTTTTTTTTTTTTGGGAGGGGGGGGGGGTAGGCCTAGGCCTTCTCTCTGCTCATGAAGACCTCTGACTGGTCAGGACCCAACAGGGCAGAAAGGCCCAAGTCTAAGTCTAATTGAAAACATCTCAAGTGAGAGGATTTACTGACCACATACTGACATTAGATCACTGCATGTTGACTTGGTGTATAGCTAGCCAGACAATTGCAACTGCAGAGAAGTTGGGGCCATAGAAGTCTAAAATATGCCTTCAGCCCCCCCCCCCCTCTCCCTCCCTTCTCGACTATTGGAAGTATGATTTGTAAGAGGCACATTTAGTCATTTTGTTCCATGATGACAGGAGCGAGAGATGCAAGAGAAATCTGGCCCCCAGAATGCAATCTCCTCCCCAAGATGAAAGTTGTTAAATGTTCCATTCTGTTTTCCACTCTGCAGCAGAAATACATAATGCTTTGTACTTCAATAGTCTAGTTCCAGTCTAGACCATCACTCTTCTCAGTTTATCAATGTGAACAGTTAATGTCAATGAGAAAAGTAAATAAGAATATTTTTGTATGGATATGCAAATGGATGAAAAGAACAGTAAACACAGTGACATTTAGGTAAAAGCCTAAAGCACTTATTTATGGGAAAAATTAAGTCATACTTATACCAGCAACACTGAAAAAAGTAACTCTGCCGTACAAAATATGCAGTTACAGCACCAGATATTGTTCCATTTTCCTGCAAGTGCATATGCATGACACATTGTGCCAACAGCAACATGGATACACAGATACAGGTTTTAACTTTTAGCATTTAAAAACAACATTTGTTAAGTAAATGTATGCTAAAATGTTTAAATCCTTTGAAAACATCAAAAGAAAGAAATGATACAACTACGTCTACATATATACACACTAACAAAACTTTTATTTAGTTACCCTTTGGCAGAAAAAATGTTTTACTGCATTATTAATGAAATGATTCTTATTTTTTGAGACATAACAATGTTATTTAACAATGCAATATAATACAACACTGAAAAACGTCAGTGGAAAAAAGCACAGAGACTGGCTGTAACGTATTTAAATTATTGATCTGAAGAGACTACCTTGTAAAATTGTGATGGAAACAGAGAAAGGGGGGAATAGAGGAGGGTAGCTGAAGAAAGAAAAGCATCCCAGTGTGGCAAGGGAAGTTTACCTTGAGCGTCAACAGTGGATAGTACTACTGCTGCAAGGATGGCAGCTGCTGCCAGAGACAGCCTGGTCTTCATTTTTTCTCCCTCTCGCTACCCTCTGCCTCAGAAGCACATGAATAAATCTGCAAAAGGACAAACAATTCAGACTTGTTATAAACAGAGAACACTAAACCCTGTTTTAGAGCAGTCACGAGGACATAAACTAGTAGGACTCTTCATTCAATAAAAATCTTGCAATAAAAAAAAGAAAAGTTTGTGGAATGACACGATAGATGGCACAGAGGAAACCTTCAACATGAGACACATCTGTATGAATCTACATAAGGAGAGGCTAAAGTTACTGACCAATCTAAGCATTTAATCTGCAATATCCTATAAGGCCTAATATTGACCTGAATATTTTGCGCGCCTCTGAGCTTCCAACGCGGCACCACGGTTCTATAATTTTATACAATAGTATAAGGGCGCCTCCTGGAGTATCCGAAGAATATGACTCGTTAAAGCTGGGTTCATTCAATTGGTAAAAAGTATATTTAATGTTAGCTTGGACATGGAATACATCATTAGACCTACTTGAGACATAGAACCAAAGGTTTCGGCTGTCATGCCATAACACAATAGGTATAAAATGCGTCTGCTATTTGTACCCAGGTCCAGGTGAAAACTCTGCCAAAGCACCCAATTCATTTGAGCAGAGTAAAAACGATCAGGTGTTTCAGGGAATCATTCAAACCTGATTTTGTCCGCATTTTAAAACAACGCTTTACCGCGTCAAACGCTTTCTCTGTCTCTATTTCCAGGTAACAACCGAAAGAATAGGATAGAAAGAAAACACTCCAAAACAGAATATCACACGACCCTGGCTATTGCATATACATTTGTAGATTTACAGCAAATAAAACGTCTGCACATTTAGAGCACGGTATTTGGACCATTACTCCATGAGCTAGTCCAGGTGAGGAAAACTTCTTTCATTAGGTTAAGCTATGATGTAGTCCACTGGCGCCTAAAGTGAAATGGACAATCCTTTAGCGCGT
This sequence comes from Tenualosa thibaudeaui, assembly GCA_027481765.1. Classification (NCBI taxonomy): domain Eukaryota; kingdom Metazoa; phylum Chordata; class Actinopteri; order Clupeiformes; family Clupeidae; genus Tenualosa; species Tenualosa thibaudeaui. Next base: position 13,531,604 of record JAIFZK010000001.1, on the reverse strand, counting down.
CAATTAATTGCATTTCATATAGACTAATTGTTGACCCTATTTCGCCATCCCTTACACCAGCAAGCAATATTCCATCTCCAATATAAAACTTCCTTCAAAAGAACTTGTTGACTTCAGGCAAAGAAAGCACCTTCTGGATACTTACCTGACGCAAAGATGTTTTTTTTTTTCTAAGCTGAAATGAATGGTCATGTGAAATGTTCCAATTAAAATGAAATGCAACCCTAACCTTCAAGAGAAAAGTCTGTTCTTTTTCGTTATATTGTTATATGTTTCTCAGGATGTTACAGCTCTTCAAAGATGCCCAGACTGTGATTGGAGGCTCGGGGAGAGACTCGATCTGACGGATCACTCAGAGCTCCCGTTTCGGACGTCCCAGAAAGGAAGCCTCTTTCCAAATGGGAAGAATTTCTCCACAATCTGCTACTTAATAGGGGGCTGTCCCCGATTCTCGTTTTACTATCGTAAGCTCTTACGACACAACGCAATTTTGGAGCATTGCCACGAATTAATATGAAACTTTCTGCTGCGTGGGGATGCACTCTTGGAAACTGTGCATTTTCAGCATTCCTTTTGGGTGATGTCCATCACAACGTTGTAGCCACAGGTCTGCCTGTTCTTGGAAACTGGTAGACAATATCCAGCGGTCATCTGTGGGCGTTTTGACATGAGTCCCTTGAAAATTCTAATCCTGGTTGACAACCCCTTTAGTCTTATTAATATTTAGTTACAATAAACGCTTATTTGAGATTCTAAAGGCGTTTTTATATCTGCTCATGATGTATTCTTGTAGCACGCTATTAACGCCGTTTAAATATAAAATATATATATATTAAAAAAAAAAAAAAAAAAAAACTTCCACACTCTTGCAAATGCGGAACTGGAATAAACAAGTGTCCACGTCTGAACCTCCAGTCTTACTCCTATTAGGGTCCTGTCAACAATATCATCACACCTCTACTGGCGACTTTAGAGCAAGAGTAACCATAATGTAAAATGTTTTAGAATCTTTTTGCTGCCTCATTGGACGGGTATTGATCGGGGTAGCACACCATGAAATATTCAAGTTATACTAATATGTTTTGAAATGGTTATTAATTTGCATTTATCGTAATCACAAATATTTTCTATAGACAAGGTAGAATGCGCTACTTCAGCGCCAAATAATATAAAGTTTTACTGTCTGGACTCATTCACATAAGTTTGGCACAGGCTATTTTGCCATACGCCGTCATTAACTAGCTGACATACCCCCCTAGTGTCTAGGCAAGGAATTGCACTGTAGGGATGTGGGAAGTCGAACCATGTGCCTATAATGTCTTTCAGCTCAAAGCAGAAGGGGAAAAAACTTGTTCAAACCTCAGTCCAACTGGACTTGGTCATGATTAAGCCATTCAGTTTCCCCCAAAGAATATTGGGGCAGCAGCATTGGAGCCACTGAGACTAAAAAGGTGAACAAGCCGATTGAAATGGACAAGCTGATTGGATGGTCTACTGGACACAGGGCTCCAGGGTGCCACCACTTTCCACTTCTTGCTCTGCTCATGACCAGTCAAACACATCTGTGAATGACATGACAGTAGGCTACTTTTACTCTGGTGAGCTCAGGCAGTGACTGAGATCTGATTAAAAAATAAAATCTTAAATTAGGCTCTGAGTATAGGGTCTGGGGAGAGGGTAGAAATAGTTTTTTTTTTCCTTGATTGTGTCATACATAGCAGTGGGAATGAAAGACCTTTTAGGTTTTCTTTCTGGCCAGAGGAGCTCTGAATCATCTATCTGATAGCTTGAAAGGAACAGTGGAGGAGGTGCAATGGATCCTCAATGATGGTGCCTGCCTTTCTTCTCACAGCATAACTGTAGATTTATTAGAAATAGACAGTCTGAGAAATACTAGTGATTTTAGTTGCCTGCTTGATAATTATTGAGAGTCTGTCAGTCTGCCTTCTCACTGTCAAAAAGTTATACCAGCATGCAATGTTGAAAGTAATGACAGATTGAATGAGTGGGATACCACTGTTAAAAAAAATGTCCTTTCTGACACGGAATCCTTTTAGACTCCACAGTAGAAATATGCCGTTTTGCTTTTTTGTAGATTCCATAAGTATGTTACACAATGCAACAGGTTTAGACAGACAGATTATCAAGATGGCTACAGATTCGGCAGCAGATTCCGAGTTGAAGTTAACCAATGGGATGAGAATTTTAAATAGCTTTCAACCCAGAATGTAGGCTTGATGGCTTGATAGTCAGGTTATGTCGAATTTGCCTATTATGGTCAATTTCTATGCCCACGTACTCAACTCCAACACCACAATTTCCCTTCTGATCCATCAATCCCAATTCATTTTGCTTTGTGCAGAATGTACTACCTCTTCAAACTCAACCATTCTAAATTTAATCAAAAGGAAACTATTAAAAGGAAGCAAACTAATTAACTAAACTGTGGGAGACATTATCATTACTGGCAATGATATGCAAGATGTTTTGATTCTGACGAAGACGCTGGGCTATGAAACGTTAATCATTTGCACCTAATAAAAACTCAAAGGGAACGCTCCGAGTGCTCAAGTGTTCTCCTGGGTTCAGTCTACAAAGGAAGCCAAAGGCTTGTTGCTAATATGTTAGATGCGTTACAGCTTACAGTAGCAAAAAACTATTGATGACACTGCCTCTTTCTGTGGCCTAAATGACTCTCTAAACAAATACTTATTTCACAATACATTAACAAATATGTCTTTCAAAAGTCTTGAGGAAAGTAAGAAACACTCCATTCAGTAGAGGCTGATTTTATTGTCCTCAGGTAAGACAAAGTGAATAATTTACAACTCAACATGGATATCATGGCAGAACTCCCTGAAAATGGATTTTGTACAACCGGTGGAGGGATGTTGAAGAGGCCAAGTTGCAGCAGTTACTCCTTCTTCTTTGGAAGTGCTGCTTTTACCAGTTCATAGATGGCATATCCTGTTCCTGTTTAAAAAAAAAAAAAAGAGGTAGAAAGGCATTGATGGAATTTTACAAACATAAAAATTCTTTTCAGGATTCAAGCTCATGACAACAAGTCTCTGTGACAATAACTCACGAGATGAGATATAGAGAAAGTTGCTGGTCTTAAGAGTTAACGTCACTCACCCATGATGGTTAATGCCATAGTGGTCCTGTAGAGCAGTGCGTCTGTAGCGCCACCCTTCAGGTGAACTGGAATACCATTGTCTTCCTGATGGAGCATGTGCAGCACATCATTACAAATGAAATACAAGATGTCAACTACTGGTCTGGTGTCACAAAACAAGAGCCAGGAGTTTAAATGAGAATTCTGGTACAATCAGCACAAAAATTATGAAAGTCCGTTCAGAAAGAGTCATGATAGCCTGCTGATATAGTAAGGCCTACAGCAGAATCAATATACTTTAATGTGTAGAATCTGACCTGAAGGCTATATTTTGAATTTCCTTACGATGTCAGCTGGCTAGCAAGTTCATTTCTGAATGGGTTTTTATATTTTTTGTACTGAAGGAAAGCACATAAAAGACGGACTACAAACAGAACTATAGGTTGGACATGGCGGAGTTCTCCTTGAAGCTATGAGGAACCCATCTTTACCTTGTCTTAGTTCTCACTACAATGCATGGTTCTGTGAGGTTGATACATGGGACTTCAAACCATCAAACAAGCATGCCTGTGACTTATTTTATGTTCACAGACTGGCAAGTTATCAATCATCATCATCATTATCAATCTCATACCACAAGCAGTATCAAGCAGGCTCACAGAACAATACTCAAGATCCACATTCACAACCCAAAAAATTGATATTCACATTATGTGCATACAAATACAAATAGAACAATACTAACTAAATGGTTAACTGTATGGGTGTCTGGTTTTGGTGAAACTGACAAAATCTGGATAAGACAGATAATCCTTTTACAGATTTCACACTGCCAATCAACATGCAATATTCCCACTGTGTGGGTGTCAGACCAAGCCTTCCAGCAACACAGCACAGCACAGAAATCCCAATAGTTAGTCTTGTGTAGAGGCTGAGAAATCTAGTTAACAGTGAGTATTAAACACCAAACATTTAATTATGCCCATTAAAAGAGGGATAAGTCTTTGCTAGGTCATTCAATGAGAAATTAACCAGTGCCCCCTTCCCACCCCCCTACATATTTTGTTTATGCCTTTTTGGAGACTCAACAGCTGAAATGTTGACCATTTGTCAGAGAACTCCACTTTAGAGTACACCCAGGACAATTTCTGAAAAGTGGGGTAGGACACTGGGGTACTAGCTGTATGAACAGTAGCCTTACTGACTTGGTAAATCTTGGAAAAACAGACATTTCTAAAATTCTATTCATTGCAAGAGTTTGCCACCAGAAAGTTGGACAGTGTCAAGAGAAAAGCCTTACTTTTCTTTTTTACTGTCCCCTTTAAGAAGCACATGATGTCTATGACTAAAAAGAAATGTGAGGAGTGGAAAGAAAAAAGATAAGTATTTGACATGGAATGACCCTGCTACACACAGACAAGATGGCTGTTAATTCAAATTTCCCTGACATGCAAACAGGACTTACTTATTTATTCAACAGCTGGAAAGCTGACTGCATGAATTGTGTACCTTGAACAAATGGCAATTACTGTTGCCTTCATACTTCACTGAGTAGCTTTGATACATACACAAATAGTCCTTTCAATCACTCTCACTCACTCAATAATTATTTGTTATTATTTAAAAGAATTATTATTTAAATCATTTCTGAATTTAGCAGAGGATTTTATCCAAAGCAACTCACAAAAGAGGATAAACATTCAAGCTACAGCACAATTAAAAACGAACTGTGCATATTGCTAAGAGCCATCTCTTAGCTCTATCATATTGCTAGTGCATATTGCTAAGAGCATTCCTGGTATTCAATTTTTTGGGGTAGGAGATATTGGGTCTGGGTCTTCAAGAAAGGTGGAGAGGGTCTCTGTTGCTCTGGTAGCACTTGGAAGGTGATGAGAATGATCTGGATGCGAGGTGTTGGCCGTGCTGAGCGAAGTGGCGAAGGGTAACATTGTGCTTTAAGAGGGTATGAAGGTAGATGGGAGCAGATCCATCAATCCAATAATAACGTTATTAAGTTCTACATCCCCACTCAGATAAGTCTTACTTTATGAATATTTGACAACGCTGCTGATCTGTGCAAACAGCAACACTCACCTGAAACATCCTCTGTTTCGCAGGCACCCGATTCGCCACCTGCTTATTAGCGGTAGTGCTCAGCATCCGTCGAGATACCTGCTGTAATGTCGCACGCAGACATATATATATATATACACACACGCACGCGCACATACATACACACACACACACACATACACACACACACACACACACAAAGTCAACGAAAGGTGGCAGTCAGGGGTCTGTCAAAAGTTACCCGTTACAAGCTTAGTTGGTACAAAATCCAAACCAACAACTTGCAAACAAGGAACTTGGTTCAAAATCCAAACCAACAAACAACTGACTACAGCTACCACTAGTTCGCAATTCAGTATGAGACAAAGTTCACGCATCAGGAATTAACAGCGTCACGATAACTTCAGGCTCTTCGCCAATGCGACATTTGCTCAAAAATACAGTGTTTTTAAATCAATTTAAGTCAATTTTGCTATCCCGTTTAATAAATCTGACAAGTCTAGGAAGTTAACTTTAGATCTAACGCTACCAGGCTTCAACTTGGTATGCTAGCAAACTATAACATCGTCGCACCGCCTATAGTTGCACCGTTTTAGACTTGGCTAGCCAGCGTTAACGCAGTTCGTCCCACTGCCCTTCCATGACCGCTGTCTGGGTTCAAACAACATTTTGATTTCCGTATGTATTCAGCCGAGAAATAAACGACAAACGGAACCTTATGCAGTCTAAAATGTGATACTGTGCTCGAGCGTTTGCAATGTACAAGAAAAGCACTGAAATATATACTCACCATGAGTTTACTCATCTTCAACCCTTCAATCGGCTTCAGGAGTCATATGAGGACAAGCAAGAGATGGCGCGCGTGCCTTCGGGTACGGTACTGTCCCCTTATCCGGTTACGGTACGACTTTAATCAAAACTAAAAGTCCCACTTTCCGCTGTGCTAAAAAAAATAAATGAAAATGATTACACATGGCGGTAGCTGTAGTAGGGTTGTCACGTGTCACCGTCTCCCAGGCCATCCAAAGACGCTTCGTTGGAACGCTTACATTAATACCCATTAATTAATTAATTCATTCATTAATTCATCTGTTTGCAGAGCAGTACTTTCTCATGCAACCTCACATGCCATCTCGTACGCACACAAAGATCACTACTTTGTACTAAAGACTACAACGCAAGACAGCGGATCAACTTAATATGAGACTTCTATTCTATCTTCATCAGCGTTATTTACTGTGGTTGTTAGTTTAACGTTTTCATCCAAAAAGGTTATACTGCCGCCTACTGTACACGCACACACACTGTCGTAGACAAATGTTCCATGTTTATGAATGCAACAGAACAGTCCAGACAGTTTTTTTAAATTATTTTTTTATTTTGCGTTACGAGATAGAGGTTCATTTAATGGACACAGACATGAGACATAACTGACAAAATCGCTTTTTGTGTCAGCCAACTGGGCAAAGAAAATATATGGCAATTCAGAGGTGCAAAATATGATATGAAGAGTAAAAACTCGTCTAGCCACTTCAGTGAAAAGATTCAAATACGTAACACACAGGGCACTAAATCTCCACAAGCCCCTGGATTACAAATCCTCTCTGCTTTTTAAAGTGTATTTCTACTTTTAAGCATTTACATAGTCATACCTCTTACATCTTAAGTCCATGCATACATCCAAACCCAAAGCTTGCACAGATATTTACAAACCACTGCAACAAAATAGGATTTGAAAATAAGTAAAAAATCCGACCTCCAAAAGGTTGCCTTAAACCTTAAAAACACCCAGCTGACCATTATTGTGGACATGTAAACTGAACAACATGTATTCAGATGACAGCACAATTGGTTTCTTGTTGCAACCAGCAGTAAAAAAATGAATATAAAATACTGACGCTAGCAGTATTTAAAAGCAACACTTGTGAATAATGTTTTCTTTTTATGCTTGACAGAGAGCATTCCAAACAGCAGTAAAATCAGCACAGTATCTGAGGGGAGGTCCCAGCATTTCCTCTCAAGCATACAACATTGTTAAAGTAATACGTCATAATGCAATTTAGAATAAAAATAAATACACTTCCAAGTTAACCTATTACTTGAAGGGGAAATCCAGTGTGAATCAATCAATAGCCCTGTTGTTCGAGGTCACTAAATTCTGTTTGTAGGAAAAGAAATTTGATATAAAATAGACAGAAAAGCGTTAACTGGATAGGGCATAGCGCAATGAAACTGAAAGCGAGTTTCTGTGCCCCATTCAGCTAGTGTTGGCTGTCGATTTGCTATTTGGTGTATGTTGGATACATTTTTTTAAATTCTTTTTCCAACTAACAACACTCTGTGACTTCAAACAACAGGGCTATGGATTGATGCACACCAGATTTTCCCTTTAAGTCCTCTGACATTCAAATTCAATTTACACACACAAGCAGACAACCCAAATGCACATACACACATACACACACAACAGCAGACACTAAGGCAGAAGCTTGCACAACAACCGTCTTTCTTTATCATGCCCTCAGCCAAACAAGCATGCAGGGAGCACTGCTCTGGTGATGACCATGACGCCGTCTAGTTAGGGATGTCTGAGTTGCTGCTGCGGTTGCCATGTTTGTGGTGGATGATAAGTAGAACCACACCCAGGAAGAAACAGACAGAGCCAACAGTGATGTATGCAATGCCCAAGAAGGGGTTCTTTCCTCCCATCCAAGAAATGGTGCTGAGGATCATGCGCTTACGACCTTCAAAGCTACGCACAGGGTAATCTGTTGTGTCAGGTTAAGGGGAATTACAAGAAACAGATTCATAGGAGAACAGACTGTATACAAAGAAGCTGTTACCTCTTTGTGAAAACTTAATACGAGGGGTGGCAGCCTTTTTAAAGGAGAGAGTTTACAGGTTATATCTTCCCAAGATGCAACATACACACAATAATTCAGTCAACTTATCCATCCTCAACCACAGAAACTAGATTCTTACCTTAGTTGTTGGATTATAAGATAACCCACTTAGACAAGGACTTCATTTCCCTCTGTTGCCTCTTCATATCAGATTGCGACACAGAGAGCATCAGACTGGCATGTGAAAGCTCTGTATTCTCACCAACCTCACACTACACACAGTCATAAGCAACCATCTCCAAAAGTCAAGTGCAACAGACATGAGACAGTCTTCAATGGCCATATGCGTAAAAGGATTCAGAGAACTGTGCATTCACTTTAATAGTTAAAAGATTAATTATTCAAGAGGATACTGTAGGTAACCTCCAAGGTGTAATTACCACGAGGCAGAGTTGGAGTCATGCTGCTTTTCCTTTGGATGATACGGTACAGTTTGCGGAAGGTGGGCAATGCAGCAGTGCGCATCCAGACAATGAAGTCCTCGTTGATAAAGCCATTGTTCTCTGGATCGGAATCCAGCTCATAAACTTGTTTGTTCCAGTTCACAGGCTTAGAGGTACCTGGAGAGGGAAGTTTGGTGGTGTTAAAGAAATGAGTGAGACCATAATCATGTTTAATACCTTGTCAATTAATGTAACACTACAAAAATTATCATTGCTGGTTCCTATTCTTTGGTCTGCAAACAAATCTACATGGATTTGTGAGAAATCTTCAATTATATTTGCACTGAGCATTATGGATGTATGGATGCATGTTTTCAGTGAGACCATAATCATGTTTAATACCTTGTCAATTAATGTAACACTACAAAAATTATCATTGCTGGTTCCTATTCTTTGGTCTGCAAACAAATCTACATGGATTTGTGAGAAATCTTCAATTATATTTGCACTGAGCATTATGGATGTATGGATGCATGTTTTCAATAACAACATGGAATATAATAGTCATATTTTTTCTGTGCTATTGACATCAGTTCATCGTGTTTGTCTCAGTAGTATCTAGTCCAAGTACTGTTGGTAAGAAGAAGAGCAAGAGAATTTGGTACAACCTAAACAGGATAGTGAACTGAGAGCTCATGCTGACTGAATTTTACTGTAGAAAATTAAAACTATGAGTGTGAGCTTATAAGTATATAAAATGTGAGTTTATGGTGCCATTCAACTGGCATAAGATGTCAGTTCAGTATTTGGTCTATTGTACCAAATTCTGTCATTCTTCTTCCAACCGCCAACTACTCAGGGAGCTTTAACAACAGGGCTAAGATTGGAAATACTTTGGACTAACGCTTTAATGTTTCTTAGCCCTTAGGTAGGTTAGAACTTATTGTTGCAATGGACTGGTGTATTCAAATCCCCTAAAGCACCAAGGAAGGTCTCTTCCATGCCACAATCCCAGCTTTGACATAACTTTTATCTCTGCCAGGTGTAGGGCCAAGTACTTTCCACCAGAAGCATCTGCTGCCACGTTCGGCTACTCTGTTTTAGAAATTAGAGACTTCTGCACATTGAACAAGTGTGTGACAGGTGACCTCAACTGAGCTGAGCATACCTTGGAAACTGGCTGTGAGGTTAGAATTACTGCCTCCAGGATTCCTGAACTTCACATGTTTGTCTGTCCACCATGCAATACCTTTCTTCACTAGAGTAATTTGTGTTCTGGTTCCATTCGGGTCGAAGTAGTACAACTCCAGAGTGTCTGTGGGGAAAAAAGAAAAAACAGGAAAGAAAAGAAAAAATCTGAATGATCTGCAGTCTGGTCCTACTGTTCACATGACTCAATGTTGCGACAAATGTGTCTTACCATTGAACATGCTATTTGCGATTGCACCACATGGGGCAATTGGCTTATTGTCACTGGCAGTACGATAGGGCTCACATTCCTTGCTAGGATTCTGTTGGTTACACAAAAGTTTGATTAAGAAGTGCACCAATGACAGGCCACAAGGCACATGAATAGAACTCACAGAGAAACAAATACTCATATATTCTGCATAAGCTATGCCTATCTGACCAAACCCACCTTGAGAGAGGAAAGGTCCCCATTGAGCTGGCTGTCATCTCTGGACTTCACATAGCGACGATGGTTCTGGTAGAAATTTGATAGGCCGTAGTACATGAAGACATTACTCTGAAAATATAAGAAAACGTCAGGCATTAATTTATGTATTGACTGAACACCATCACAAATGCTTCAGCTGTGTAATGATGATGTTGTGCAACAAAGTTGTTATTTTATGATTCATTTCTATATATTTTATTTCTATATATTTCTATATATTTTCAACAGTGGACAACCCACAGTAAACAAAGCCTGTGACAGATATACCAGTTTTAAGAATCCAACACTATGCAAATTATCTCCAAACTTCCAAATCATTTTACAAACATAAGTCACAATAACAGAAGAATACCAACATTTGTTTGTTTTTTCCCAACTTTCCCCTGGAACGAACTACTCAAGAGACAAAAACGAACGGCCACATAATAAATGCAAACGAAGGGGATATGATAAAAGCTATATTACCTCGAACGGCTGGTCCAACGAAAAGGGAAGAGAACATTTACATGGTCTAGTACTATTCCAGCTGAAGTTTTGGGAACAGTTGAAACAGGGACTGGACATGTCGATTCCCGTGTAATCAATCTGAAAAGTGGAAACGGTAACGTTAGCCTTCAAAGATGTGCTTCTCGCTCAGCTTCAGGGCACATGTTTCATTGAATCCTTGTTAACTACTATTTACTAAAATACTCAGGTTATCAGTCATTATTCTACACACACAGTACACGGCATTACACTCTAGCTAGGAACATGTAGCGTCAACACCTAGTGACAGCTTCTTCAAATCGTGTGCAATTTTAACTATGCTTGTAACACAAAATTACCTATGTACCTGTGAAATAGCACCCATAAAGTAACGTTATAGTAAACGTTTGTGTTAACGTGCTAGTTGGCTAGGACCAAAGGATCAGTAGTTGCTGGATATCAACAAGTCAGTGACGCCAGAACAAAACATACATTAACGTTACACAATCACATGCGGAAATTGCTTACATGTGATCATTTTGCTGAATTCAGTAGTTAACTCTGTATACTTCAACTGCGCAGCAATGTAACTGGCAAACTCACCTCGAATTCCTTGATGTTGTTTGACGTGACATATAGACCGATTCCGATAGGAATGAATATAAGGCCGATTACGAAAAACGCAGGAAGAACAGTACCAGCTGTAAGAATCGGTTGCCAAGCTGGTAATCGTTGTTGCTTAAAAGCTGTATTATCGGGCTTTTTGCTTTGCACTGCCGCCCCACCTGGTCCAGAGACCCCAGGGTGATGCCCGTCTTCCTCCTTTGCGTTGTAGCTGGACGCCATCATACCTGCAGTTTTCGGATAGAAACGCTAGCAGTTACGCTAGTTAGCTAATTTCAACTTAGTATAACGTTATAGTTATGAGGAGTCAGCTAGCAAAAACTGCTAACTGACTAAGTCTTAAAACAGAGAGATGGCATAGAATATCATCGATGTTGGCGATAAAGAAAAAAATAACAATGTCGCCCCGACTGCCAGCTACTATTTGTTGTCAGCTAGCTAGCAGGGGAAGAACGACAGGAAGTGGCTAAACGACCACAGAAGCGTCTATGTTACGTAATGACATCAGTGGTTTACAAAGATGTTTTTTGTCGGGTAAAAAGGGCAAAACACATCAGCGTCATTGCGCCTATGTGATGATTCATGGCCTTAACAACTAAGGACAATTAATACATTGTGATGTAGTGCTAATATTCACGGTGACAGTATTGCATGGCATAAGACATATGAGAAAAAAATGAGACAACCATACCCAAGTGTCATAATTTTCTTTTTATTCACAGAATCAGTTTGTGTAGTCTACTGATAAACTGGTTATCCACTGTTTTCTGCACATTCCAATCTGCTTTCATCGCATACTCATTTACCATCTAATTTCTCATTTCGGTGCAAAAGCTTATTGCAGTGTTCACTGAGAGCTCATCACATGGTGCCATCATCTACAATTGAACTTAGCTGAAGACTCAAAATCAAATCAAAAACATCTGTGTGTGGACACAAACTGTTGTCAAGTGCAAAACAAACACCACAGTAGCCTGTCTTATAGCGAACAATATCTGCATTTGCTCCTTCTCTCTCTCACTTGCCACCGTCTTGTACTTCCAAACACCAAACACAAGATTACATGTTATAAGAATGAGACAAAATACAAGCAAATGCTTTTTCTTCTCTTAACTCCGTAGGCTACACCTTTCTTTATACCTCGACATTGTTTGAAAATGCTGCATCTCCATGCCTCATCTTTAGAAACTGAATTGGAAAGCAAGATAACAAAATAACGGTAAGATAGCAAGATAACGGTAGCCATATCAATATCAAGACTATTAAGAGTATTCAAAGTGAATACATGGGTGAACACATATCCCAGCTGCACTGGTGTGGATAAACCTCAGATAACAATATACATCAGTGGCAGCCGTTTGTTTTGGGGCCTTACGATGACATGTCATGGCTGAAGAGCTGAACATGTGCTTGGATCATGTCAACACAGGCTGAACACATCACAGATGGAGATTCAGAGCGGTTTGAGACTCAGGTGGTGCACATCATATTCTGTGGAGACATAGAATTCATTAGAAAAATGAGAAAAAAGTTCATTATGATTTTTCTTCTGCAATAGTGTAAATAAGTACTCTCACTTTAGTACTTAGTACTTAGTATTCGTACAATTAGAAATGACAAATTCAAACACTACAGCATCCAGGACATATGGAATTCACTATTAAAACAGCCTATACAGCATTTGGTGTCATTTTGAAGTCATTTTTGTTCCATGGTGCAGATTCAAGGGCTTCTATGCTTCTACACTTCATCCTTTGTTATACTAACCTCAACCTACTTACAATACTAACCTCATCATTCAACATCCAAACTGAAGGTAATAAATGAACTATTGTACTTGACTACACTGACTTGATTTTAATACTTTGCGGCATACTAACCATACTAACCAGAAAGTGAATGTCTGTTGTTTGTAGATTACAAGTGAGCTGCACTTATAACTGAGTCTGGGTAAGCACACTAATAAGTAAAGTCAGTGGCAGCCACGCACAGCAAGCCAGACTGTGTACCTATCCTAATACATGCTTATCATTAACCTGGGCAGTGCTGTGGGCATGTTTCCTGTATCCAGCACTGACCTCCTGTCATGGAGGTTTGGGAATCATTAACTGTGTCTGCTTATTTGATTTCGGGTATTTCTGGCAATCTCTATCACAGATATAGTGGGCAGGAGTAGAGAAATTATTAAACTCTATACGATAGGTAAAATTAGAAATGCACAGCCTCTCCACTTTCTCAGTCTCATTTGTATTCTCCAGTGCATGTGGAAGCACCTTTAGGGTAGATGGGATGAGACCATGTTAATGCATAGAGCATTCTATAAAGATACTGTCTCTCTCTCTTCAGATGTAAGCTATCTGGTCACCAGATGCTTCTCCTTAATTGTAGGCAGTGCAAGTCCACCATTTCTTCAATGTTTCTTTGCACTGGTGCTTTGCTTCAACTTTCCTCACTGTTGAGCTTATAAAGAGAGCAAACAGACTCTGTTGAACAGAAATGTTGGTAGTTGACCCAGAGTGCACAGAAAATACAGCACCACACACTCCATTCCAGATGTTGGATTTGCTATTTTATGGACAGTTTGGCACAGTGTCCCACTTTGTCCAGGGTGAAAGTTCTACTGTTTTTTTCAATTGTCTTGGGATTGCAGCATTTTAGCTCATTTATGCAAGTGGTATCAAAAAAAGTTAAACTGGCACTGCTTTGTTCTTTCACCTCATGTGAGTAAGTGAAACAGCTGTAAGGTTTAACATTTTGTCAAAAATGGAACAGTGGTTTCAATCTACATCTCAAACAGAAAGCAGATTCTAAGCCAACGGGACCTGCTCTACCCAAGAATCAATTATGGGAATCTGGCTCTCATTTTCCTTTGTTGTATCTGTAACTTGTGCTTTTTGACTTGTTTGACCACATGTCCTTAAAACATCCTGACAGACTTTGTTTATTATGTCTTAAAATGCTGCAAAGCTCCAGTCAACATTTACTGAAGGTTACGGTAATCTTTGATAAATGCTGCATTTTATCACTTGAAGATACCCCATGTGACTGCATGGTAAAGAAGACCATAAAATAGTTTTGTCATAAAGCATAAGAATTTTCAGCATATTGTATGATTAACTTCCTCATGCCTTCAGTGTCTCTCCTTGTCTTCCCACCAAGACTGCAATGGAGTCAATCCAAACCAAATGTCTTTTTATATTCTTTAAAAGCATTATTCTTTTCCTTGATGCTTATGGAATAAATTGAATAAAGAGAAAAGATTTCAATGGGGAATTGCAAATCTGTCTCATCAAAGGATTACTTTGAAGTACATTTTTGGCCAACAATGGCCTTTGACTTCTTGAATACTAAGACAGCATTTATTTCCCTTAATCCATATAGTTTTTGTTAATCAAGAAATCAGATAAATGTGAATTTGCTTTTATCTGAGCCTAAGTGTTGTTACAGAAAATTGTGATTTTAGACTGGAGGTTAAATGTCAAGTATCACATTCATGATGTTTGTTAAGATTTTTGTTTTTGAGGGTTAGCAACATTCTTTAGAATATCAGCCGTGATCATGGCCCCACACAGACAAAAACATGTTTATTACATCTTGCGGTTGTTGAACATGCTGTTGCAATCATACAGATTAGATTAGCAAACAGCCATATGAGATATGAAATTCAGCAGTCTTATGGAGGTTTACACGGTCCCTTTTCTGCATGAATTATGTAAGCATGGATAACAATACAAAAACAAACTGGTTTGCCAGTGGTCACTATCGCTTCAGTCATGATAGTCTTCAGTCAGTCACATTATTTCATATCTGTGAAAACCTCCATAGATTTGACATAAACAAAATGAGATGGATGTGAATGATATGAATTTCAATAATGTCCAGTAAATCACAT
The DNA here is from genome assembly GCA_027481765.1 of Tenualosa thibaudeaui. Taxonomy (NCBI): domain Eukaryota; kingdom Metazoa; phylum Chordata; class Actinopteri; order Clupeiformes; family Clupeidae; genus Tenualosa; species Tenualosa thibaudeaui. The sequence goes on along the minus strand of JAIFZK010000001.1, from coordinate 13,516,471 downwards.
GACACAGTCCAGCCAATGGTATTAGTAGTGAAGTGATTTTGACCCCCCCCAAATTAAAACTCTGTGCCAAAGCAAGTCAAAACATGCAGGAACATGTCCTCCACACAGCTGAGTATCCCGTGCTAGACATAAACAGTTTATAAAGATGTCCTTTGAGAAAAGATTAAAAAAAAAAATCTTATTCACATGCTGAAAAATAGCAAGACTGTGAAAAAAAAGTGAATTTCAGTTTTTTCTTAGTCAAATTCAGGGTTTATGACAAAGGTCAGGCCAAGGTGCACTGGGATTCTATAGCCGATATTTAGTTTCCATAGTAGCTCTGCATGTGCCACCTCAGGCCTTCCCGCCCCCTGTGGTGACAGAGCTGCAGACAGCAGATTTCCTCAGTTCAATTTTCATTGACTGACTTTCAGCCCGTGACTCCAGCCTTGTTACTGTGGAGACGCCCATGACTGCCTTCCCTCCTGTTTTCATACCTTTTGACACTGGGATTCGTGTGGCTGAGGGCCGCGCTGACTGTCCGTCCGACCCGGACTAGAGAAAAGAAATGGACAGGCAAAGAACAAGAGAAACAGTTATTTTCAGATGTAGGCCAACACGTGTAACATACCTCCAGCAAATTGTACATGCAAATGCTTATCAGCCTGTGTTGGTATTTAATCATTTAAGTTGGATAGGATTTTTTTTCATTCAAGATGGCGAGCCTCATTCAATAAAAATGTATTATTTCTCATAATCAGTTATGAGAGTAAATTATGAGAGGTCTAGTAATTATGAAAAAATTATTCACATTCACAAATGAGACCGATCCAAGTCCAACACTTTAAGGCCAGAATTTTTGGATGAGGGGGTCACCATCCTGGATATTGAGTTAAAGGGCATTTAAGCTCTAAACACTACCAGCACTCAGACGTCTGTCAGAGATTAGCCTATAGGGGTCAGTGTAGTCAGCAAAAGTGGTTTGTGCTCTATGGGTCTTCTTCAATGATGATTACCTGTTATGACTGACATTATTTATGCCATCAAGCATCAGAGCAAAAAGGACAAAATGCTGTGACGGAAAAAGTGCTTAAAACTGAGATAGTGGGGCAGATATTGCAGCATATTTCTCTGCTTGGGGAGTTAGCAAGTCCTCTTAACAGGGTGAAAGTCAAAACAAGGATATGCTGTGTCTCTTGAATATAATGTGCACGCTTTACTAAATATGGTTAAAATTAGGTATTGGTCAGTTGGCGCCAGTTACAACCTGAGCTGAAATAGCTTTTCTCCAGGGGGATGTGCATGTCATTTCATTCCAGTGTTAGTATTGGTCATACATTGAGAAAAGGATTCAATGTCTATATACCTGGAAAGAGAGCTATCTAGGGAGCAGACACCATCTGATATCATTTTGAAACATTTCAGAAGCAACTGGAATATAGAAATAGTAAATCATTACATCTCCTATTTCCACTGAAATACATGTGTATAAAAAGATAGCATGTTTTCCTACATGGTTTATAGATACTGACCAAAAAAGAGTTTTCATCAGAATATTGTATTTATCTGTAATTACATCCTTTAAAGTGATAGGTAAGATGATTATATTACATAATAAATACAAAACACGCCTGTAAAGGAAAAATACTAATAATTGATTCAGATAATTGATTCATCTGAATGTCCCTTAAATTTAATCATTAGGTTAGCTGCAGTTACATACAAAAAAGAGAAGACATACTTTTACACACAAAGCTAACTAAGAGAGATATTCAAGGGTAAAGCGTAGTTTTGACACTCACCACTGACTGTGTTGGCCTGGCGGGAGAGGAAGTAACTGGGGTGATGGTAATGCTGCTGGTGACTTTGCCAGCTGTGGTCTTCCCAGGTGCAGTGGCTGTGCTGTGACGTGGTAATCGTAGAACTGTGCCCATCGCAGCCTCCTTGCTCTCTGTGTTCATGCCAAAAGGCCGAATAGTCATCATGGAGCTGATGCCGCTGATGCCACTGTTACCACTGTTGCTGCTGTCCAGGGGCTTCTTGAACTGGGGCCCCAGGTGAATGTGGATTTTGTTGTCTTCTGTAGTGATAATATTTGTGTTGGAGCTGCACTTTCTGATCGTTGAAGGAGCTGACTGCTTCTCCGGTGTGACCTTGAAAACCGCCCTTCCGCCAGGCATATCTCGAGGTTCTTGTGATATTCCCCCTACAGCCTCTGCAAGAGGGGAGGTGCTCACTGTGATGATAGACACAGGAGAGAGGGGCTTGTCTGAATCTGAACCCTTTCCACCCTCTGGGCCCTTGGCTCTGGAGATGGTAGTGATGGTGACTGGGGACTTGGCTCGCTCTGGTCCACACGCTCCCTCGCTGGCTTTCATTTTTGGCGTGACCGTGGTTGGTTTGGGAACAATGGTGATGCGTGGTTTCTGGAGGCCCAGAGTTGGGATGATGGTGGTGCTGGAGAAAAAGTCCTCGGCTCTGGGGCTGGTGATCTCTAGAGTTGCTGTGCTGTTTTGGTGGTTGGGTGTGACGCGTATGTGCAGAGGCTGTCCTGGCTTTTGGGACATGGTGAGTTCTGGTGTGGTCTCTCCATTTACTTGGGGTGCAGTCCGCTCCGGGGTTGTGTGAGTGACTGTGATGGGCTCCTTCCTCTTCATCCAGGGGATCCAAGATTTTCTCAAGTTGAGTTCAGCTGCTGCAGGAGGGTAGCGTTCGAGAACAGTGGGCTTCTTGAGACCCTTCTGGCGCAGGTTACTCATGAGGTGGTTCTCCTCCAGTACAGACTTCCTGATAAACACAGCAGGTGTCTCCTCCTCCATGGGCCCACCGGCTGCCATGTCGGTCTGCACAGCTGTGGAGGCCACCGGCACATCCACAATCCTCCTGCCATTCATGCTTGGTCTTGTGACACGACTGTAGCACTTGGTGGCCTCCAGCTCCTTAGTGAGGTTCATTACCTCCAAGCTCATGCTCTTCTTCCTGTCCTCCTCTTCCTTCAGCCTATTCTGGAGGATGGCGTAGTCCACCTGGAGCTGGGAGAGCTGGTCCTCCTTATTCATGAGTTCGTGAATCTTCTCCTTCAAGGCCTGGACATCTGCCTGCAGGTCCCGGGTCTTGACCTCCTCCATCTTACACCGCATCCTCAGCTCAGCCTCCTGACTGACCACCTCTCCCTTCTCTATGGCCTTATTCCGGGCTATTTGACTTTTCATCTCCTCCAGCTGCTGAGAGAGAGTGTTGGCCTTGTCCTGCTCTGTTCTAAACTTCTTCTCGAGCAGCTCATACTCGTCCTCAGTCTTCATCAGATCCCCTTCCACCACCTCCAGCTGTTTCAGGCGATTTTTTAGCCGTTCAATTTCCAGAGTCAGCTCTTTTACTTTGTTGTCCTCATCAGAGATTCTCAGCTTGTCTACACTGGCCATGCTTCTGGAATGTTCTCTGTCAACCTCTTCAAACCCATTTATTCTTTTCTTCATCTGATTAACTTCAGAAGCAAGACCCTTGCACTTTTCCTCCTCACTTGCAAGCTTAGTCTGCAAATCCTCCTTCTCTTTTGTGAGCGTGCTCACTTTCACCTCCATCTCTGATTTTAATTTTAGAAGCTTTTTGCTCTCTTCAATCAGCTTTTCTGTAACCTCCATGACTTTGCCCTGTTCTGTTTTAAACATCTTACTTAAATCTTCACTTTTTTGCTCCTCTTGTTTGATCCTTTCAGACATATTTTTCCTCTCATCGACAAGTATCACTGTAAATGACTTGAGCTTTGACAGGTCTTCTTTTAAACTCACTTCTGCCTTCTCCAACATAGATTCGGAACTTTCCAGCTCCTTGACTCGAGTTTTCACTGTCTCCAGCTCACTGGCTAAGTCTTTGGCCAAGTTTCTCTCACGTTCTAGATTGGTGTGGAGCTGGGCACAGTCTACTTTGCTTTTGTTAAAAGCCACCTCCAGTCTCTCCAGCTCCACCATTCTTCTCTGCAGCTTCTCCACCTCCAACTTGAGCTCCTTGCTGTAGTTCTCTTCATCCTGAAGCTTTTTTTTCAGATCCTTGCACTGCAGCTCTGTCTTGGTAATCTCCTCGTCCTTGCCTTCCATTTCCAGAACCTTCTTGCGGAGGTTTTCCAGTTCAGCCATGAGGCTTGAGTTGCCACACTCCCCACGGCTGATTTTCTCCCTCAGCTCCTGCAGGTCGGCCTCAGACTTCTGCAGGGTAGCATTGTTCTCTTCCAGCTCCTCAATGCGCCGTGAAAGGGTGGCCAGCTTCAGGCGCAGCTGGCGGCTCTGGGACTCATAGGTGTTCACCTTGGCTGTCATCTCTTCATGCTCCTGGGAGACCTTGGTGGCTTTGTGTTCCAGCTCCTCCTCAAGACGCTGGATCTTCTGCCGGTCCTCCTTGGTCTGGCTGCTGACTGTCTCCAGCTGTCGGTCCCTCTCCTGCAGCTTCTTGCTCAGGTCCTGGACCTTCTGGCTCTGCTGGTCAATCTGCTCGATGTGGAGCTGTCTTTCATCCACAAGCATGAGGGCAAAAGACTTTAGCTTCACAAGCTCCTCTCTGACCTTCTCCAGACGCTTCCTGTGATCGTTGTCTTTTCGAACCTGGTAGGCTTTCTCCTGTTCTAGAAGCCTCTTCAGTCTACCATGAGAAAAGACAAGAGGGAGAAGGGGAAGGGGATGGGGAGTGATGAGGGAGAGAAATAGATTTGGGTGGGGGGGCAGTGAAAAATAGGATATCTTGAGGCATTGCAGCACACAGCATTGATATTCTAAAATATTCAAAAAACAAACAGAAAACTTCTGTTGTCCAAAATATTTTCAACACAAAACTGATTTTTAAATCATGCATAAAGCATTGTGTCATGTTGTCATTGTGTCATAGCTGATCATAACTTGATCATAGCTGTTTTGCTGCTGTGAATATCAATCAGCATTGATCCTCTTTCAAACAAAACAAAATCCCTTGTGAAAAAAAATGGAAGCCTTTCATTTGTGGCATCATGCACAAAAGGTTAAATTAACCATTCTCTATGCACAGAAGATTAAATTAATCATTTATTGGCAGAATGAGTACATCACAGCAGATATAATACTAAGAATAAGAGCATCAGTCCATAGGGCTCTGTGGGCACACTGAATATGAAGCAGGCAAGCAGAATAAATGGAAAAGGCATGATAGAGAAATAGGAACAAAAGAAGAGGGGGTCACATTAGTAAGCCTGGAGTGTCGTGTGATTGGCCCTGACAGAAGCTGCTGGTGCTCTCACGCTTGCACAGAGAAGCACAGGGCACCATGCATAAGCAAAGAGACACGTTGCACTCAACATTACAAAAGTGCCCAGGTAGATGTTTAACCAGCCTAAGCGAGCCGAGTTTCACTGACAAACTAGCAGACTAGTTTAACACCCTGTGAAAATTCACTGAGCTTCAAAATGACAAAAATACAACTTTTCTCATCATTTAAACCACACAGTCATAAACATCTACATACTAGCAAATGCAAATACTCCAGATTCTGTAGATTTTAAATACTTTTTTCCCCCCAAAACGTTATTTTCTGGCTAAAATGTCTCAAGCATCTTCATGCCAGAAGTTTTCTATTAACTCTCACTCCTCTAGAACAACTCCTGAACTCTAACTTACCCTCTAGGCAGGGAGCAGTGCAGGTAGATCCATGCATGGAATGTTTTGAAGCTGCGAGAGAGACTCAGAGTTGCAGCAGTACTCACAAGGGATGGATCAGAGACCCCCCTGTCCCCAGGAAATTAGCCATCACATTCCAAACATGTCATCAATGAGCAATGAATGGTGAAAGTTGTGTAAAGCATGCATCTCACCACTCAGCATTAGCCGGTGATGTCATCCCTCCCATATAAGGCACATGATCGTGCTGCCCGTGTTTGGACACAGAGAAGGGGAGGGGCAAAGGCTTAGGGGAAGAGTTTTCGTGTGGCCGTTACCCCCCTTTTTGACTTTCTGTGGACTCTTGTTTTTCAGTAGTGGAGCACAGATCTCCCCCAACCGGCAAAAACCAAGGATGTTGTTTCAGGAAACGGGATAGAGCCCATGTCAGTTTTGAGAAAACAAAATGGCAACAGTTCTTTTTCCTTCTTTGCACAAACTCTCCTCTGGCATGACCCAGTTGCTTCTTTTTTTATCTGAAACCTATGGTGTTCCCATGGAAACAGGGTAACAATGCAAGAGAAAGTTTGCGCTTCCAATTGGAAACACTACCTTACACTCCAAAATTCCCCATGTCCAGGGAAGAGAGACTGAGGTAAAGTTAAAGAAAATCTATCCAAAACATAGAACTAGCTGTCAGGTAAATCAACCATATTAGCATAATGGAAAGGGAGCAAAACAACAGAATTCACTATTCTCGGAAGGAGAAAAATCAGAAAGATCAGAAAAATTAGAGAGTTCATCATACTGCCATCACAAACAGACCAGGAGGAGTGCAGCTGAGGGTGTGGATTAACGTGTAGGTGAAAAGCTGGGAGACATACAGCCAGCTCTCACGCGTCTCTGTGAATGGCAGCTGTAATGGCATTAGCACCTGTGGAGAAGATGGCCAGGAGAGACCAGTAAAATTTCAGATGCCATGCGCATGAGGTCAGCCCATGTTTGAGTCACCATCTGCGTCATGAGGCACAAGATGACCTTCAGGCAATCTGGAGCGCTGGCTGACCACCACCTCCCAGCAAACACTTCTCAGCTGGACAAAAGAAATGTAACCCTTGGCCACTATTTTAGGCTCGCAATGACAAACCATGCATGATAAACTGCAGCAAAATATGAAGGTTTATGATAAGGTGAATGTTCACTGAGGTGGACTGATGATTACACTGTGAACATTGCTTACATGGACAAATGTTCATATGTTCAAACGTTCTCCTTCAAGGCTACTAACACTAACAGAAAACAAGGTTGTAAAAAAGCTGGATAAAAGAATGTAAATTCCTCTCAGTTTACTCTGATGTTCACAACTGAAGAGGAAGAAAAACACCTTTGATGTCCAAACTAATACTGATATGTTGTGGATTTCTAAAAACATTTCTTTGTTAAGGAGATAATTCTAGATTCTGCTGTTCCCATCATTAACATATATGGCTGAGCCTCACATGAAGCTGAGATTTCTGACCTAATGGAAAAGCGAGTGGAAAAAAAGAACGAGAGAGAGGGAATGAGGTCCCGGCAGCACAAAGTACCAGTGCGAAAGCAAACAGAGCCTCTCATTGTCATGGTAGCGGTCCTACTGTTCCGAAGATGGACAGTCTCACACAGGTGCTGCGGGCCCCTATGACATCACCTGGAGTGAATCCCGGGAATGAGGCCCCTGCTTGGGAATTTGCTTTGACACAGTCTGGGAAGCCCTAATTAAGGATACCCAGGTGTGACCAATGAGCAAGGGCAACGGGGTCAAAATTGAAAATAACCAGGAGGCATACCTTTGGTTCATCCTTCCTTACCAAAGCTAGCGCTGCTAGCACTAATTCTTTCTCCTTCTAAAGATTTGGAAAACATATGAATGATGAGCTCAGAGTAATGATGATGATGATTATCATGATGATGATGATGATGATGATAACTTTGACAGCTTCTTGGACCTCTTTTCTCATGAATTAGATGAACATGTCAAGCACATCCCAAGACCACTCAAATCACACTCAAACACACCCTGATCCATCAGGAGTGCAGATAATTCTGTCAAAACAGCTTATCAGACTAAACTGTCCGTAGAGGCATGAAGCCCCTCTGCTTTGACAGGCATCTATGCATAGAGAGAAGTCAGCTTTTCTTGATTCTTATCCTCAGATCTAAGCCACGCACTGGCAGCAATGGCATCCTGACCAGCATGCACTGCTAAGGGAGGGACTGATAGGGATCACCTGCACTGGGGTCTTATCAGGTGGGTGCAGGTGATGTCATTGTCTCTGCCTTGACTTGCCTGCTTGGCTTCGGAGACCCTGGCCATCTTGGTCAGGTTCTTGCCATGAGGCCCCTCTGTAGCTTTGCTGCATTTCTTCATTGTGATATTCACGACATGGGATGGACATGATTGTGGTCAGCCATTAACAAGCAAGACATAATCCATCTTGGAGATATTTCACTGCTATGAAATGAGCTCCTCTGTCCTTTGAAGACCCTCTGTTCTGTGTAGAGAATACCAGCACGACTGGTCAATCTCAGTACACAGCCCCCATATGATGCTGTCCCATCAATCTAAGGGCTATGTTATTATGGTGTATGGTGTTTGTCATTGCAGTTCCCTGTGCAGAGCATTTGTGGGGCCCCTCTACATGTCCCCCCTGTTTCCCAATGATCTCAGCCGTCACTTGGGTATCAAACACACATGATGTCAGTGCTCTTTGAAGCTCACTTTGCCGCCATTTTTTCTAATGTGCTCTTTGTGCGCAGGCCCTTTTGTATGCTTTGTCTGCTGCAGTGCTGCTTCACAAGCACAGAGAGCCAGTGTGGCATGACCTGACTGCGATCTGGATTGTGGGATTGTTATGATGACAAACATCGAAACCCCCACTGCCACCCACTCACTCATGCATATACAAACACACAAACACACACACAAAAACACATACACACACTCAATCAATGTGGCACATGTATGTACATGTATGGAGTAGTTCAGGGAAATGCAAATCAGCAAGTACATACAGTCTTCCAGAACCATCGGCATCCAAATTAATTTTTAATTGAAATATGTTAAGACATATAAGATGGCATGGTCAGTCACAGTTTTTGGAACTACACTCTTTAGTCAAAAGTCAATGTTTGGTGACTGCCAGGCACCACTTTAACTGGGTTTAACTAGGATGTTGACATCAGGAGAGACAAAAATTTAGCTTTTTGACAATATTTAAGGTATGTTTGACATTGAAATAAAAATGGATGTAGAGCAATGCATCTACCAAGTACCAAATATATTGAGAAGAGAAGAGAAGAGAAGAGAAGAGAAGAGAAGAGAAGAGAAGAGAAGAGAAGAGAATTGTTGGCCAAAGGGTTTTGGATGAGAATGAGAATAAGATTCAGACTCTGTACATACTGTATATATCTGTATTTTTCTTATTGTGTTGTCTCTTTTCATCTGCATTTTTCATAAATAAACAAAATTAATTACAGGCACCCAAGTACAAGGCATGCAGATTCAAACACATACACACATATCCAAACACATCATTGTTACACACAGAAGTGCACACAAATCTGCTATAGCCTCACCTCTCTCTTTCCTGCTCTAGCAGGTTGGTGAAGTCGTCGCTTTTGTTGATGAAGTCGGCGTGCTTGCGCTTCTCGCTGTCCAGGTCGTTAACTGTGCGCCTGTGGCACTTCTCTGCCAGCAGCAACTGCTCCAGCATGCGCCGGTATGTCTCTCTGTGCTTGTCCTCTAGCCGGTCCAACTGAGTGGGACAGATGAAAGACATTCTTAACTCACATGTCTACAGGACACAACACCAGCATCAACAGAGCCACTCTAAGGCCCACACACAACACCTATATAAAATCTAACTTGTTTGCTTTAAAAGCGACTTTGAATAAATCATATAAACCATAATACAGCTTCAGAATCATTATGAATGTCCATGACTATATGACAGCATCTGATTTCTGGAAACTTTAAGGCTTTCAGTTTTGTGAAAGCATCATTGGCTGAATCCCAGTGTTCTCCTGAACCCTCAAAGCATGAAGGAGCCCAAAACTAGCATGAAGGAGCCCAACATGAGGCCGATTTTGAGGGTTCAGGACTTAGGCCAGAAGAGGGATGTTGGGGTTCCTGAGACTAAGGATCAAAACAAAGAGGCCTCTTCCCTCACCTCAGCCATGGGCATTTCATAGACATCTTCTGTGGGGTTATTGCTGCTGGTGAGTAGGCCGTCCCTCTGGAGTGCCTGCAGAGGTTTGGTGGGCACAGCTGAGCCATAGTGGGCCTCCAGTGCCTCGGGCCGTGTCCGCTCAGACCTCATCATCTGGATGATATCTTCCCTTGCCTTAGAGCACAGCATATGTTGTTTCATTTTAGTGGTAATTACTTATCCAGTAGACTTGCATCAGTTTCGTCTCAAATGCTAACACATCAACAATCCTTTTGGAGATCACAGCTCCATCAGGAAAGCTTTGACATACTGTAGAGACTCATCACTAAAATACCAGACAGTCAGGTATGAGTCCCACTGCTCCATTATGGGCTTCTGAACAGGACCCCTGGCTTTTGCTGCCCATCTAAGCATAGCTACTAGTTCTCATTTATCACTGAGAGTGCAGATCTCTATCAAGGCCACATGCCTCATGCCAGATGATTACGCAAAAGACAAGAAAAAATTGTGGCTGCTCTAAAAATTATGTTATACTATGTTATATGTTATACTATATTATGTTAAACTCATGTTATACCCTTCTATGAGGTGGCTGTTTTGAAACAATGCTGACAAACACACACATTTAAACAGTTAAATCTGTAAAACTGTTGTTACACCATAAGAGGGAGCCCTACCCACAATGTCCACGACATTCCTGAAAAGTGTGACACTGTAGATGATGTTACTATATTCGTCATGAATCACATAAGACTTCCTAAATGAGATGACTGTATTTAGAGGTGCATTGTGCAATTCCAGATTGCTCTGCCAATGACAGTATTGGAATTCTCCCATGACTACCAGACATGTTATATAATTTGTGAATAATTAACACGCTTAACACTACTAAAAAATCTGTACTCATGATGTCTGTAGCCTTCATTCTTGATGTCTCTTGCCTGCTTTGGACATGTGAGTTAGTCTCAATTCAGAGTCCCTCATGGGGTGAGCAGGAGTAGAGCAACTGTCCCATGAATAGCAGAGCTATCTACATCCCACTTGGCTGTAGCAGAAAGTGAACTCTCAAAACAGGATGATTTGCCTATGATGGAAGTTGGAAGCCAAGACTCTAATCAAAGTATCCCACTAGAAGTAGAAAATGAGCTGTAGTATTGGCCTACCAATGATTTTTTAGTTACTAGGAAACATCTGCTCTTGTAATACATGGTTTGAGGAACAGCCAACCAGTCCTTTAATTTATTAATGAATGTTGACACAGTCCACCTCTTACCTGTACCTCGCCCTCCATCACTCCCAGTAGTCGCACCAGGTCCTCTTTGGAGAGGTCTGTCAGTGCAACCTTCTTCTTACCAACGCTGCCTGCCCTCTCAGGGCCCTCTCAGGGCCCTTTGTGGGCTCCGGGGCGTTCCCGGTCCCATCCTCATCTTTCTGGAAGGCTTTCCGAGCTGGCTGTGCAATCTCCAGCTGACCTCTGTCAGGTATCTCCATACCGCTACTCCGTGACCTCATGATTCAACTCTGAGTAGAGCCAAAAAAAAAAAAAAGACAAAAACGAAAAAGATTCAAAGTTAATGGAAAGTTGCAAGGTCTCGGACTGGCATGGAGCAGTGTAGCAGGTAACAGAGACATCATTGACAATGCAGAGGGCTTCCTTCATGGCACAGATGAGAAGAAAACATGTTGTTGTTATAGGCCACTGCAATATGAATCTCTGTCAAGCCATGCCAAGAGGGTCGTGTTTAGTTGCACAAGTGAGTCATCAGCTCAGTGGTCAAGACTGCATTATGACTTAGTCATTGGTCAATCCTGAACAACATAAATGTGTAACTCGAGAAACTGAGGATGGCTAGCCATCATCAACAGTTCAACCCCGGTGGCCAACTAGGGCTTTATGTAAACACAGGCAGCATGGAATCACTCCAGTGATTAAGAAACTGTGTGTTCCCCTGTGTGTCTTTAACTGCTGGCAAAGTTTACAGCAAAAGGCCAAAGGCAAAAGGGCCCACCAAAAGAAGCTAACTATATTTTTTTCAGTCAGCCTCATGGCATCCTGTTGTATACTCCCACGTCTGTAAAACATCATTCAAATACTACTTAATAGTCATGCAGGGGTCAACACAAGCGTTAGCGGGTTGGACGGTGCAGGTTGTTTTTAGGACGAAAATGTGGATTGTGGGCAGGTTGGGTGAAAAATCTCAATATTTTTTACAGTTATATTTATCAGTTCATTGGTTTGTTTTCTGTGTGGATAAAATGTTCTCCTTGTCTCTTCCCCACTCTGTCTCACACGTCACACGTAAGAGACTGCAGAATCTTCCGCCAGTCTGGCCTCCAATCAGTAATTTGTGTAGCAAACAAAATAGCCTGCCACACATCTCCTAACAGAGATGGAGAGCAAGAGATAAATATGTAGCCTAAGTTTACATATGTTTAAAATGTTTAGTCTTTTTGGAACATTTTGCTGTTCTATGATTGATCAGTAGAATCGTGAGTAGCCTGGGCTATATTCATCATGTAAAAATTTGGGACAACAAAACAGCAGTGCAAGGTGAGCAAATTACTCTCATAAGTAGGCTATCGCAAATCACAATGGAGACTCATTGGTTTCTTATTTTCTCTCTGTGTTTTCGTGGGTTGCGGATCTAGGGTCAGATTAAAAATCAGTGCGTAATTTTGCGGGATGGGCAGAGCGGGTTGGCTGTCATGATTGGGGTTGGGTTGGTGCAGTCTCCCCTAGAGCAACTTAGGGTTAAGTGCCTTGCTAAGGGGGACAATGGTGGCAGCCGAGATTCAAACTCACAATTTCCAGACTACTAGCATGCTAGCCAGGTTCCTTAACCGCTATGGTACCACCACCCTACTCACTCCACTTGCATCACCACTACTTAACAAAGCCCCCGACTCCATTACTTTCACAGGGAACCTCAAGTTTTTTGTTCCACTAATCCCGCACTGCCACAAGTAATTGTTGAGGTACTGGGATGTATACAGTGTATGTTAGGTGATAAATTTACATTTTCAGACTGAGCTGTTCCTGACGGTTCCCCTGGAAGTGACAATCAGGCTGACACAGATGTTTCCTAAGTGCCCAGCTTGCCTCGTTTGAGGGTAACAAAACAAACCTTTGCCAGTTCTCTCTCCTTCCTCCCAAACAACCCAAATATTTATTTTGCATGCATGTCCCTGCAGTGGGGGGGAGCTGAGCAAGTCATTAGCTCAGCCATTTCCTTCAAATACAGCTGTCAGTTAGGTAAAGCTCACACACAGATGCTTCCATATGATCTGTTTAGCGAGACACACGGCAGAGTTCATTCTGCTGCTAGCGTATAGCAGGCCTGCCGTGATTTGCGAGGGGGATTTCCCCCCAGAGAGAGATGTGGTGCGCAGGCAGCCAGCCGAGAGGCCGCTCTGACAGAGATGAAGTAGAGCTGTTCAGAGCCTCAGCCCTGAGTTTCAGCTATGACTTCTACTATGAGTTCAGGAGGTTTAATCAATAGCAGGGAACTAGCGTCTTCACCGTTTCTTTCTTGTGATAGCATGCACACTCAACACTCAACTCAATCACCCCTGACTCATACACTGCGCAATTCTGTTTTCTCCCTTTTCTGTTTGTCTGGTTCTTATGAATATATTGTGTGTGCGTGTGTGTGTTTTGTATGTGTATGTGTATGAGTATATCTGTACAGTATAGTATACAGTATATGTGTATGTGTATAGCTGTAAAATGTATATATAGGTGTATGTGTGTAAGTCGGTATATGTGTATGGGTATATGTATGTGAGTATAAATGTGTATGTGTATTTGTATGTGGGTATGTGTACATGTATGAGGGTATAGGTGCATGTGTATATGTGGGTATATGTGTATTTGTATATGTGGGTATATGTGTATTTCTCGTCCAGTGACATCTAGGGAGATGGAGAGAGAGATTTTGCACCTTTGCCCACCCACCCTAACATAATGACAAATACAAACAAGATGTTAGACATAAATAAGTGGTCAAGTTAAAAAGACTTCAAATTATGCAATGTTATTGTTTAGCTGATATGATCTCACTGCAAAGTCTTTCTTCTAGATCCATTTATTTGAAGCTTAAGTAGTAATTTGTCTGACTGAAGAGTAGATTAACAAAAAGATACTGTTCCCATCAGCAGTTTAAACTGACTCGAAGAGGCATTTACTCTTATGGGCACACCACTAAACTAAGCTACATGTTGGCTTGCTTTCTCCACTGGTCAGATGCTTGTCTTGCTGGGCCAGACATGACTTCAGCACACTGTGATTCTGTGATTCATGTGGAGACAACCTGTCTTGGCCTCAGTAATGAAGTGTGGGAAGAAGTGGGGCAAATGAAGCTATAGCTTTCATCTCCACCTTATTGCAAACTCAAATAAAAGCATTAATCACCTCTGCAGTTTTGAGCCTGAGCCAGCAAGTCTACTTTGAGGTTCACTTTTTCTTACATTAGATTGGTTTGGAATGTTTCAAATGTTCATCACATTAGGAGTAAAAACCTCATGGTTGTAGGCCCACTTAAAATTGTGATTTACTTTCTGTCTGGCTTGCTAAATGAAATGAAAAACATTCCAAACAATGACATAAAAGCCATTTCACTGAGGAAGGGTACTTTTGTAGGTCTCAAAAGCTCAAAAACAATTTGCTCTGGTGACGAATTATTAAGTTTTATTTGTGTTTGAATCAGACTTGTTCACTTGGTTTATGAGGGAGACTGAAGAGGCCAGTCTGGCCATGTGTTGGATGGCTGGTCTCTGTGTTGAGGATGGTGCACAAACACACTCCAGGCCTATTGTATATTTTCCTGCACTCGATCAGAAACTCAGGGCGCCACTTGACTGTCAAGAGCAATAACCTTGCCTTGCCAAGTATGAGCAGCATCGCGTAGCGTTTTAATCAGAGAATGTGAGGCCATTGTTTCCACTGGTCACACTGAACAAAAGAGTCGACTTTCCTTTGCATCACCCACACCTGGGGGGAGCTTTTCACTTTTGCCTTCTTTGGCCACTGATCAGAGACCAGCCAGCAGTGGGAAGCCTGCTGTGTATACTCTGCTGAGCCTGAGGAGAGGTGCATCACGCCGGCTGACCACAGAGCAGCCCCCAGCGCGGCATCTCATGACTCCATCGCGTCACTAAAGTGCACACACACAAACAGCATGGTGCTGAGAAAATGGCAGAGGGAAGGATCTCACCCAGAGAGTTGAGCTGACCAGCCCATGTGTATGTGTGTGTGTGTTGAGTATGTTGTGGGTCCTGTCTGTTGAGGATGTTTGATATAATGATTAACATCACATGTGTTTGTGCTGATTCATAAAGGTCAGACATAAATCAGAACGCAACCAGCGTTTCTGCGTTTTATGGTGCTGCCAAGTCTGATGATGAAACACGGAGCTCCACAGCTCACACACACACACACACACACACACACACACACACAGACACACCAAGGGGCCTGGGTCGAGTAACATCACAGCAGTTACACCGGGGCCCTCTCTGGAAAAGTATGTCGAAGCCACTGAGCCCAAATGAGGCTAGGCCACCGGGTTCGGATAAAACCAGCATGTGACTTCAGCTGGGAAAATCCTGGCCACCGAATGGCAGCAGTCAGTGAAGTGCTGATGGTTATTAATAGTTGTTACAGGGAAGCTGCCAACCACTCCTGTGGGCACAGCCATTTGGGCTGTCTTCATTTGGATTGTCACTTTGATTTGCTCAAAAACCTTGAGCCCTGAGCACTGTTGACACGAAAGGCAATGTCTCAGATCCCTCAAATATATTAGTCAAAACAGCAATGGTCATGATGTTATTACAACAAGATAGATTCTATAACTGCAATGTATAAACAAAGCCAGTTCCATAGATATGTTTTGATGACTGCAAGTACAAACATCCTTTCTTTCAGTACAGACAATACTATTATAAACCAGTGCGTAATATTAAAATCACATGTAACATTCATTTATTTTTTGTTTGCCAAATCAATATTTTTGTTGTTGTTATAAGCTCAGTGTGCCCCATTAGGTGCAACTATAACTGTGGCTTCTAAATATTTGTTTCATATTTCTCTCATCATCTTTTCTGCATTATTTTCTATAGGGTTTTAAATGATTTTCTATAGGCTCCATCTCATCCGTCCAGTCAGTGCTGAATTATAATCACCTTGAATTAGAGGATTGCCTCAGGGCTCAACATGCTAAATCGAGCATGATGTATTTTTAGCCAAGAGGCCCATCTGTGCCAGAAATTTCATCATCCTCATCGTCTGCAGGAGCATATATTACATGTATGACACTTAGATACGGCATACATTCTGCTCAGGGACATGAACGGGAGGGCAAATAGACACTGGACTTCCCCCCAACCAAAACAGACAGACAGGGACACACACATAAACACCACCTCAACCACCTCATTCCTGAATGGGACCCATGGGTGGCATGCACAGCTGCTTGTTGGTGAAATTGTAGAGTATTTATAGGGTCTCCCTCTACCTCAGCTATGGATCACACAAGCGAAACAGAGGCTGAATCCCAGTGCCCATGCCTAAGCCCAAGACCCTAAAGACTTAACTGGCGGCACCAGCCAATTATGAAGTTGATCCATGCCAGTTAAGTCTTTGAGGGTTCAGGACTTGGGGGAGACACTGCGATTCAGCCAGATATTGCTATCCACTTATGAGAAAACAAATGCCTGTGCATTAGTTGCCTCATAGGCTACACAATGTTGGTCACAAACACAACACCAAACCCTGCCGACTGAACTTGGGAGTCTTGCTTGCTCCCCTGGTAGTTATTAGCACTCCCCAAGACTCCTGCAGCATTTTTGACGTGCCATGTGCCACTACAGACATTCAAAGGTGTCTAAATAAAGCCTGATCACACTGGGTACGGATGTAGCCAGTCAGGCTCCCTCACACACACACACACACTAACAACTTTACACACATCACACTCCTAGTCGGTATGACAGCGGGGCTTAACTGGGAAACAAAGGCTGGTCTATTGCCAGGAGGAGGCATTACTGTAATAGTTGATAGGTGAGATATAAACAGACCAAAGGGGATGGTGTGGCTGCCTTACCGTGGCATTATCCACCTGCCATCACCACTGCACATCGTGTATCCACAGCGAAAGGGAAAGTTCTTGAAATGTACTCGACTAATTTAGGCAGTGTGTCTGGCCTTTTGCCAACACAACCATTTTTATACTGCAAGAGGGGTTATGGATAGTCCTCCATGATCAGACTTTTTTAAAGGTTATCCTCAGGAGAGACTCAAATTCTTAAAAAGAAAATAATAATAAAAATGTGTATCCTCTGTACACCAAGCTAAAATGAAAGAAAAAAAACGAGCAAATGTTGCCAAAGCATGTTTTCAATACATGGAATTCTTCTGGAGATCGCAGTGAGGAACCTGAAGAGGAAATGTCTGAAGAAGTGAGGGAAAAGTGACATCAATGAATTGTTTTGTTATTTGTTTGTTTGTGTTGAGGCAATGCACTACAAAGACAGGTTGCTGGAAAAAGTGCAGCCTGTCCACCACTTGATGGACCACTCTGTGGACCTTTAACAAAATAACCCTACAGAACAGACCTTGTTTCTGCCAGGCAAAGACACAAATGTGACCAAATAAGGTCAGAGAGAGACCTTTTGAGGAGTCCTCCACACAGACACTTCAGCAAAACAGAAAGATAGTTCAGCTCAAAGTGGGAAAGAAGTTTGTGAAAAATAATGCTTGCAGAAAACTGAAAGAGGACATATTCAACATTGCTAGAAAAAATAAAACATCAGTGGCCCTTTTGATGTCCCCCGGGAAATTATGAGAGTAGAACTTGGAGCACAAGGTCACACCTCATCATCAACCTTACACATCATCCATCACAACACTGAATTCGAGCTCTGTGGGAGTATTGCTATGCAACACACCATGATAACACAAACCGACACAATTGGTATGACAAACGCACGTCCCTCCGAAATGTGGTGTAGCTGCGAGTAAGTGCCGGAAGCGGGACGGACTCTTTGGGTTCTCATTAAGTCAAACGTCTCCAGGGCAAGTCTGCGTTTCGCTGCAGTGTATTATATTCTGACACCCTTGCAAGACTTATGTTTCAGAGTTCAGGCTTGGGTCAGATTGTCGTTTGAGAATCAGTGCTTTTTCCTCCAGGCATAAATCTACAGTCTGTGGAGGCCGAGGGGGTTCCTGAAGGTTCCAGCCATAAACCCACTCTTCCATGGTTCTGTGTCAGCGCCCATGGCTGCCAGACAGAGTGACCTTTATCACCCTCTGGGCCCACAGTGGGATGGGAACACCAGGGCCTGGGAGGTCCTGGATGGTTGGACAACAGCAATGGAGAGGCTTTCCTACAGTCTTGGTGCCCTGTGGAAGAATCATGGTGATTTTGTGTGCTGATTTTTTTTGTCTTTGTTTGTTTTGTCTGCTTTAGAGTTTCTTCCTGCAGAGGGAGTTGTGTTGTAAAATTCATTTGCAGCAATTATGCACGGGAAATACAGGCTGTTTCCTACTGACTGAGATGTAGACGGCTTATTATGTGACGCAATCTCATATGTAACCACTGTAGGTTTCCACTTTCTGATGAATTCTGATAAGCAGGGGTCCGGCATGCCTGTCTGTCTGTGTACCATTGG
Source organism: Tenualosa thibaudeaui (assembly GCA_027481765.1). NCBI lineage: Eukaryota > Metazoa > Chordata > Actinopteri > Clupeiformes > Clupeidae > Tenualosa > Tenualosa thibaudeaui. Next base: position 13,498,002 of record JAIFZK010000001.1, on the reverse strand, counting down.
GACATAATGTATTCCAATGACACATTAGTACAGTAAGACTAGAATATCTTTGCCGAGGTTAGATTGCAATCTGTAGTATTCCAAGCAGGAATAGGACTCTCATTTGCAGCAGCCTACATTAGACTAAGCACTTCCTGCTTCATTGGGCAAGTGCATGATAACCATCTGCTGTTTCCTGGCCGACCATCATTTGACATCATTTAGGACCGTCCAAATGGTATCCCTGAAGTCACACAACCCAAGTACAAAGCAAAATAGGATGCTGTTGTGCATACCAGAAAAAAACAAAAAAGAGAAAATGGCATTAAAATATGGACTGCACTACACATGCACACACACACACACACACACACACACACAGAGAGAGAGAGAGAGCGAGAACACTGTTTCTGTTTCTGTTACAAGGCAATGTACTGACTATATCTTCATAAACCTTTGTTTAGCAGGGGACTGGGCACCTCTGTCCATATGTTAATTTACTCAGTGTTATGATTAAATAAGACAGGCCTGTGCACAGGCCAGTGCTTGCTGCTCTATAAGGGGAGCAGAAAGGGTGAAGGACGGGAGTGCAGGATTCCTTTGAACGCCGGAGTAAAAATAGAGGCTGTAAACTAGGCCTGGTCCAAAGCTATACCAGAAATCTTGCCCAGGGAAATTAGTGTGGTGTCAAAAAGCCCACTCCCCCAAATCATCTATTTGATTCACTTTCCACTTAATCACAGCGAGTCTCCTTGCATTAGGCTTCAGCTAATGACACAAAACCTTGGAATGCGAAACATTACAGCCCTCTGCAAATATTTGATCTACTTTGGAAAGATCCATTCCTCCCCGATTGAAGTATGGATCCTATCAGTGAAGCGGCTGCTATCAGTGAAAGAGTTAGATTGATAAGGCATGTTCCATCTCTAAATGGCTCTCTTCAGAAGGACAGAGGGGCTGGCCAGCTCTGAGTAGTGACATCACAGGCCAGATGTACTGTAGTTCTTGAACTGCCTGGTTTCAGATGCCTTTCTGATGGGATGGGGATGAAGTCACTTCCCTCATAAAGTAAGGGTGAAAGTGAGAGAAAGAAAGAAAGAAAGAAAGAGAGAGAGAGAGAGAAAGAATGGGGTGGATTACTGCTGACTGTCTTATTTCGCTTACAGTTCTGGCCAGTTGTATACATAAGCCTAAAAGCACTTGGCGATTTTGTTGTCATCTACTCTGTTAACATATTGTGTCAACTCCTGGGAAATCGACCTTAGAACATTTTCTTACACACGTTAATTTCAAGTGAACTCACACCAAACAGTAAATTCAGTGAGCAAGGCATTACTTAGAAAAGTGCTATGTAACACAACTTAATGACTGACTGCAAGAAAGCTCTTGAAACACAACTAATCCTGAGGGATAGCACAGATACTTTAGTAATATAGCATCCAGGCAGAATAGTGTTTAAATGACTGACTAAATTAATAACACAACCCATAGGTTACCAGTTGTGTGCAGGAAAACTGAGGAAACTCATTGTGTAGTGGGTTTATTTTGGCTTCCCCATGGCAATGCCTGAGGTGCAAATGATAATGCCCGTCAGACCAAGAGTATAAACAAGTATCCATTACCACAACAAATCACCCTGCCCTTGGACAGGGGCCGCTTCACCACATGACTCTTGGTGCCTTGGCCACCTAGGTGCAGTCAATAAGCAGCTGATGATTTCACTCCTATTTCAACAGGGGCTTTTGTGATAAAATGTGAATGTCACATTCCATGGGTTAGTCACTTACAGACCCCTCCAAATGAGATACTTCACAGTCTTTATCCTCTAAGTGTGACTAGGTGATTACTTTCACAATATACAGACACCCCATATGATTGGATTGTCCTCTATAATATTATGACTAGGCCTCTCACGTTTGTGTGTGATGTGGACAAATATTTATATCTGTAGTTATGAAAGTAATATCTATACAAAGGTGCTGTATGCCTTTTCAACTGCTTCAAAGGTCATTACGACTTCCCATACAAACTCGTTTGTGCTCTTGACAGTTATGTGTGTCTCATCATCAGCTCATGAGAGAAAACACCATTACAAGCACTCCAAACCCATCCTTGTTTTGTTGTCATAGTAACAATGTCTGGACACAAAACCAGTTGGGCTGCTGTGTGTTCCATGCTGAGGCTGTGAAGCCAAATTAGTTGGCTGATCTCATGGCCCCAGTGTCTTATCACTCAGCGTTTGGCTATAGACGTCAACAGTGACAGGGACTCTTACACAGGGGGCCCGGATGATTTAAAGTGACACAATCAGCCTATTACCGTACCGAAATGCAGGATTACAAACCTCACTCTAACAGCCTCTTGCAACACTATTTGTCAGTAAATAAGTGAGGCTGGGGGACCTTCAGGGAAAGATGCCTTGGTTTTGATATTACTGAGCTACTCAGGCCATAGTTTTTTAACTCACTCTGGCTCCTTGGGGCAGAACGAATGGAAAACCAAATAGACAAACCTCTGTATAATGACATGGTATATTAGAGCAGATTTACAGAGAATTACTGGGGATAAATGACTTTTTATTGCTCTGTGACAGCTCCACAGTGACAGCTCCACAAGCTCACTCGCGTTGCATCTCTGAGATCCTTAAAGTGGCACAGATGTAAGCAAACTTCAACCCCTCAAGCGAACTGGCCAAAGGATCTCTAACCATAATAGATATCACCACATCACAGTAAAGGGCCAGTTCCAAGATTGTGTGTATCTTTGATTCTCGAATACAATCGAGTTCCAAAAAGAGTGCCATAAAAAAACCTGGTGGAACGGGTAGGAAAAAGCCCATCATGGAACATTGTTTTCACAGTGAGATGTGGGAAAGCATTCTGTAAATCTGGTTTCACAGCCTAAAACCACACACCTTCTAACGGCAACACTGCCTGCTGACAGTATGCTTCCAGAACAGGAAGTTTGTCAGGGATCCCCTTTGTATTCCCTGCATGTCTTCAGGCTTAATTATGTCCCACGACTACAAAACACACACATTAACTCAACCTCACAAGCCTCCTAGCCCAGAGAAGAGAGAGGGAGGATGAAGGCTGGTTTTCGAAAGTGTATTATTAAGCCTTGTCATCCGGCTAGTTCTCTGGCAGCACACAAAACAAATTCATTATCATCCTCGGAGAGTGGTTTGAGATCATATCTCATTAGGCCTTAAATCTTCCAAGAGCTGAGGATGCTGCTTTCTGTGAAAAGCCACTTGAGGCATTTGTCTCAGTCTAGAGTGAAACTTTTTTTTAATGCGCTCCCATTCTAATGTAAACAGTAGAAACTCCAAGCTTAGCTGTTCTGCGTCTCCTTTAAATCTTACTCAAGAGAATAATTTATCAAGCTTAGGACGTCATGCGGTGGCCTCTGCAGCATCAGTGGATTTACCCCATCCAGCCCTCCCAAACATACACAGGCACACTCACACATGTACACACAAACACACACGCATGCACTCACACACACAACTTTGAAGTTTGTGTGTTTTTGAAGTAAAACTAGCCTGATCAGTCAATGGCTTATCATTGCATGTGTCTCTGTGCAGCTGTTTCAAGTGTTATTATTTCTCATTTGCCCGTCCCCCCCTGAGACTGAGCAGAGGCACTCTTTGGGTTAGAGATGTAATCAATTAATGCTCCTTTCTAATGTACCATTTCCTGAGTGTGGGGAACATTTACTGAAAATCAGTCTGGCAGCACATCCCACTGCCCTTCCATAACTCATTGATTCAGATGATGTGCTTCCCACTGAACGATTCATGACTCATACACACACATTATACACACACAGCACACACTAACAGAGACAGCGAGAGAGACAGATAGAGTCACTCAGACACCACACACATTCACAATGGGGGATGGCATTATTTGTATGATAATAATAATAGCCTGCAACTTGTGAGAAATGATAGTCAGTAACTTCATACAGTGTGAAAGAAGCAGAATGAGTGAGGCTAATTTTGGGTTGTTAAAACACTATTGTAACCCCTCAGTGACATAGCCTTCACCTTCACCTATTACTCTCAGACTATGATATAAAAGTTTATTCAGTTTTGACAGGACCGAATTATCTCTACCGACTTATATCTTTCTTTTATGTCATATACATCAGACAAGAAGAGACTGAAGCAGAAGGTCGCTGTCTTACCTGTGCACAGCAGTCCAAATCCGTCTGACAGGTCACACCTGAGAAGTACTAGCTACAGAAAGTTGTGTCCCAACCCGAGGACAGACAGATCCCTCCTCAGAAGTCTTCACTTTCAAGCCTCTGTGTTCAAAACAAACACCTCTTTACAGACACCCACGCTTCCTCTGTTTAGCCTGCTCTCCCTTTGCTTCGCCCTGTCTTCTCTGTTCTCAGGTCAGAGGGTTGTGGCACCATGGGAGATGAGCGTTGGAGAGATCCCGTCTTCTCACTAAGTTTTGAGCCAGCAGGGGAGACTCGCACCGACTGTGAGCGAGAAGAGAGCGGGTGAGTGTGAGTGTTAGCGTGAGCGTGAGCAAGCAAGTGGGAGACCAGGAGGGGGTGGGGTGGGCAGTCAGAGCAGCTCTCCCACTATCACCACTTTTCTTCTGAGAAGTTCATTTCTCCCTATCCTCTCTGACCACAGCAGCAGACACTCAGTTGAGACAGAAAAACAATTCAGTCTGTTTTTGTCAAGTCTTTCTTCTTCTTCTTCTTCTTTTTCTATCTCTCTCTCTGTTTTGACTCAAGGTAGTAAGAAGTTGGAGGCTGACCGGGGAGGAGGGCTAAATTTAAGCTAAGCTCTCAGGCACTCATAGCTCTTAACAGCTGAGATTCAGGCATGTGCCTTCCAAGTCCTCTATGATAGCTGAGCCATCGGATTTCCCCATTCAAGTGGAGTCCAGCTTAACCGTTCCAGCAAAACACTAAGTTAGAAATGGACCAGTCTCTGGGCAGATGGGGAAAATCTCAACTGCATAAACACACTATGATTTGCATTTTAGTTATTCTAATTGTTACTAGTATATTCACTGAGGATTTGTGTCTGTTGCAATGATCATATTTTGATCAAATATTTAATTTGACATTTTGTTTTTACTTTCCAGATTATGAAACAATCCACTGCCAAGAACGCTGGCTGGGATGTGGTACATTATTTTCAATGATTTCATGATGTACACATATACATTGTGTAAACATCAGGATTTTGACACTAGAGTGCTTGCTGTGTACGTTTAGTGATCTTGTGTCTAAAAGTGCAGAACATCACTGCATTGAATGATGACTACTCATCAATGTCTTGAGCAAGAGTGGCTACTGTTGTTAAACTAACCATCTGTAATATTCTAAAGTCTTACTCTGTGATTTTTCCACCACTTCATACAGTACAGTTCTTTTCAGCTGGAATGCTTGAATTCACTGACACACTACACAGTTCTGTTTGCTTCAGAGTAAAGGCTAAAACCAGGATCTGGGCAGGTGTTTGTTATTCTAGTTCCTTTATAAATTATGACATGTACAGCACACACATCAGCACACACACGCACTTTGCAGTATCATGGACACAGATGTGCTTACTCTGAGGTAATAAAATGCTCAATGTGTTTTGATTGAATCTCAAAATCCATACACACCCATATGAAGTCATGGGTTGTTTCGGTTGATTGTTGCAAAACAAGGGGAACTCTGTAGTTCTAGGCTCTACTGTAGATGGTGGTCTTCATACTTAAGTGTTACATTTACATTTGTGTTATGTTGTCACGTTAATGTTGTGACACACCCATTTGTAGGTAATAAGAAATAGTTACAGCCATAGGCCACTGTTTGTGTGTGTGCAGAACTTTTAATAATCTTAAGGACAAAGGTGATTCAGCAAAATTTTAAAAATCTATTTGGCCATGACTTTGCTGCTAAGGTTAAGAGTAATATCATACCAGGGCTATCCACTGTGAGTGGACGGACAACAGCCAAGCTCATTAGCGATGTAATTGAGTCACTGAGAGGCTCTTTGTCCTCCTCTGCCTTCTATGTCCAGAGGCGGTTATCATATTTCAAACCCCAGGAAAATCACATTGGGTTGTCTCTGTTTTGTCATATCAGTGCTTTTTGGATGGAGGAGGCATCAAGTCAGTTTTTTTACAAAGACGTGTAGAAGCCAGAAAATGATAGAGGTGGGATGACAGCATGGTTTGAACACTGCAGATGCTCATGTGAATATTTTAAAACTAGTGAGCTAGCAACCTTAAATACATACAAAAGCTTCCAAATTCCAACCGGAGCCTTACTGCATGGCATTAGAACCTTGCTAACATGCTAACATAATTAGCTGCTGTTTTGGCAGAATCTACTGTCAGCAATGTGCTTTCAAAGTACAAATCAGATCCACCTTAAAAAGCGTATGTCTTGAAATCATAAATCAATATGTGTTGGATTCACTTTAATGAACCGAAAAAAATAAGTTGCTTCCAAAAGTTATTGTCATTTGTGTTATGGTCACATTGGCTTATATAGAGTTTGAGGGTAACATTGAGAGCAACAGCCATAGCTACATGAATACCTATATCCAGCACTAGCAGTCACATGGCAACAAGGCCTATTTTTGAGGTGTATTTAACAGGCTAGGAAAATGAAGCTAGGCCTACATGTCATGCTTTATATGTGTTTGTACAACCAAAACAGCATGAGATTGGCTGATAGCTGATGGACAGCCTTGCTATTTTTTCCCTGTATGCAGTGTACCTGCGATTACAGTGTACCTGGCGATACATTCTCTCATTTCTACTGAGTGAAGGTTTACTCACAACCAAGAAGCGTATGGGAAGGCGTTTGAGATTAGTGGACTGGCTACTGGATAGACAGAGGGCATGTTTGAAATAAAATGACTCTTTTCTGATGCAATCAAAAATTGTAAGACTGTTCTGCAAGAACCACAGGACAAACCCTATATATATATTTGCCATCTTAACACAAGAGAAATTCAATCAAGCCACAAAGATGAAAGTAGAGGGCCCTTTTGTGACATGAAAAGAGATTGACATGTTGGCTATTCAGTCATTTACCACAGTTCAAACTTAATAACCACCTTTCTTTTAAGAGGCACTGCTCTGGTCCCCTAATTCACTGGTAGGAAACACCCTTGAACACACTTGAAACATACTACATCTACTTGCATTGTAGATTTTTTGTTGATTTTAGAGTGGGCTAGGTGTTGTTGTTGATGGGAGGGATCCCCTATTTCCTATGCTCCCATTAATGACATTACATTAGAGTGACCAGACGACCCCGATTTTGGTCGTCTGTCTCCAGTAAAATACAAGAAAACCGACTTTGTCCCCAATTTGTGATGCTAAACCATAACTTATTTTAATGATATTGACTGTAGAAATAGGAATGTCTCTAGTTCCCAAGGAAAATTCAGGCAAATGTTCCTTGTTTTCAGAAGTCTGTTTACCTTACATCATGCAAAATATATTTATTGTCAAATTTGCCATTGTTATGATATACTACATATATATTGTTATTGTGGATTTGGTACCGAGAATGAAGGCTTTGGTACCGATGATGATGGTCATTCTGCCTGTGTGAATGGAGGAAATGTGCAGTATTTTATTATAAAATTGACAATTACAGAATTGTGTACATGCTCTATAATGATAACTTTTTGTTGTGAAGCATGTTCTTCAATAGTGGACAAAATATCTTAAAGCATATCAGTGAACATTACTAACCACTTGATGAGTTTCATGTCTTTACAAACAAAAAGTTTAATGTGTTTTAGGAAAGATAGCAGCATTCTGTAGGTCCTTTAATGCCTCAAAAGGGCACTATGAGACACTATGTTTCAGTTGTTTTGGTGTAATCTGCAAGCTGTGATGAGAGTGAACAGTGCCTGTCTGTTTCCTCATGAAAGATTCACACAAATTTGAGTTATGAACTTGACCTTGGACCACTTCAGTGGGTGGATATGTAGTGACGAATTCCTGCATTCCATTACTGAGCTTATTAAATCATCACAAGTAATTGGGCATTACCGAACATTTTGCAATCCTTTTTCTCATATTTGTCTTCAGACACTGATCTGTATTTAAAGGCTAATGAACATACAGTATGTTCCACAAAATATACTTTCAAGAAAATAAGACCCTTCTTTAATTACACTGTTATGTCATTATTTTTGTACTAATTATTATTAATACTATTATTTTGTACTAATTTAGGTGTCTAACTACTTTGGTAGTTTATTCCATCATGCATGTGTTTCACAAATGTGTGTTTTGTAGTGGTGTGATGTCGTATATGCAGATGTGGATCCATGATGGGCCAAGGTCCAGGCCCACCCAGATTGACAGCAAGAGATTAGGCTTGACAGATGTTACAATTTCTGAAGATTATGAAGCACAGCCCATGAGAGCATCAATATAAAGCTACTGCAAGTGAAAATTATACAATTTATAATCATAGACTAATTTTAACCTTCCAATGTTTCCTGCTCACTGACCAGCATTTCAGTTCGGTTGATCTGTTGTTGGAGAAGGAGGTTCAGAACTGAAAGGTCAAAAAGGTCATGGCTTATTTTTTTTCTCCATTATAAAACGAATAAAGATGCTTGCAAATAGGAATGCTTGAATAAACAAATTTTCATATTTGCTAGTCGTGAGACTACAATGAGGCCCGAAATCATTTGTGAAATAGCAAGTGACATAACGTTAGTTACTTTAAGCAAGACTTGCTTATTAACGCCATAACGGCTAAATAAAACAAAATAAATGTTTGTTACACTTTAAGTTGCAACATAACTCTTTCTTGCAAAATGAAAGAGAGAGTGCTTGCACCTGTTTATTAGCCACTTTCTAAATCTGCCACTGGGTTTACGCACAACATAAATTACAAGGAAGGACTTGCACTAGCATATGACTCATCATCACTCGCATTCAGTCTACTGAGACTAGTAGGTCAACTGCAAGATTACAGTGTTTTGTACTGTCAAAAATGTGCTGTGTGTGTGAAGTGTAAGTGAAATTTGTATGTGTTCATCATTTGTGTGCACTAGGAAATTTTGAGTAACCAAAAACCAGAAAAACCAAAAAAACAGAAAAAATTCAGTAACCATTGCCAGTGAGTGGCATTCTAGATATAGACAGGCAAACTCAGTGAGCTTTGTGCAAATCATCTTGACTAAATGACTAGTCATACTAGTGAACCAGGCTAAAACCTATGGATAAAACTATAGTGGAATTTGGCGCCACCTACCAGTGATGTGGGCACTTCGGTGGTCGGAGGTCATTTGAGTGCAAAAATAACAAACAGACGAAAAGACAAACATACTTAACGCTGGGCATATACAATTATGTCATAGAACTAACAGTCAAATTGGTGTTTTTGCTTATACCCTACAGAAATAGACATGTAAGACAGAAATAGACTATCTACAACTTGTATTTGGAGTTGTCTGCTGATGAGGAGGTGCTCTCATGAGGAGGTGCTCCTTTTACATCGCCTGTTAATTACATATATGCGGAATACAATAATTACTTAATTGGCCTCAGATAACCTATTTGGACTCACATCCGTTCTGTTATGAATACGAATGTATTATGGAATGCATATTTCATATGCAGAGGGAAATAAACGGACGTTATTTGACGTTACAGATAAACTAGGCAGTCAGAAAGGAGATGGATTTGGAAAGCAAATGCCAAAAAAAACAGATGTAGACAACGCAACGTTAGCGTTACCTAAACTCTTTTAAAACAAATTGAATCTTGGTGTGCAAAGCATAAATATAAAATGCATACTTGTGTAACAGACGTCTGTAAACGTTCATCCTTGAAATGTACATGAGGGATACAAAATATTTTTTTCTTGACAGTGAAAAATACTGGAGCTGCATTCTGATGTGCAACTAGCAGCAGGCGCCAAGTCTCATTCGGCAACGTAGCTAGAGAACTGAGGAGCACTCATCCTCCGTCACCTCGAGATATGTTTGGGATCAGAATCGAGTAACCGGCCCCGGTAATAAGCCCCAATGTGATTGGTGAGTTGCAGTGACACGGTCTAACGATCTAATATGCGTAACCGACGTGAGACGTCACTATATATATAATCATTGAGGAGCACTCATCTTCCGTCGATGACAACATGGAGTAAACATGGCCCACAAGAGCATTTTTATTGAAGGTAAGCTATTGCGCGTTTCTATTTAACCATTTTGTGTTGTCTTCCGTCTCTCTTGCCGGTCTTGTAGAGATGCACATGTATTTGTGGATTCAACGGCAACTGTTGGTAAACGATTTTTTTGTAACAGCAGAATTATTTGTTTGGGGGGAAAGGCTTGCCATGCTAGTTGGTTCAGAGGCATTTATGTGCAGCAGCACGGCGGGTAGCCTGCTGGCTGGAAGCTCACCATTGATTGTTAGCAAGCAGCTAAAAGTATGCAGTCATTTCCAGACACTCGTATTTTGTGACAGGACATGTTTTCTGTGGAAGTACACATTTTATTCATTTATATTCTCTATTAATCAACGCCGGATCACGGCGAATGGACATTTCTTTTGTGTAATGATAATCCAACATCTTTAGCTCACACTGATTCTTGGTCTGTCCCTATAGCTCGCGAGCTCCGTTAGCTAGCATACCTCCCTCCGCGAATACAGTGGCTCGAGGTATCTGCAAGTTTGGTAGCTATGAAGATGCTAGCTAGCTAACTAGCCAGTTTGGAGTAATTGTACGTTGCTAACGTTGAGTTAGCCAACGTCAGCGATTCTAATAAGACTCGATTCAATTTTACACTGTGCTAGGTGTGTTATACTACACTTGGGAATGTGTTTGTGGTGATTTCTTGTTAGCTGTTATTGGAACGGGATGCATAGATTACCAAGGGTCTCTGGACAAGTTCAACGTTACAAATGTGCAATTCTGATGTTTTGTCTGCCTGTCTTGAACGGCCTCGGCCTGCTAATGTTGGTGGTTCAGTTGTTTGGAAGGCAATACAATTGCACATGCTTCAACAATATTCTATTCTGACATGAACAGAACTGTGGATGTTAACATATTAAGTGTAGTACACTTGAACGATTTCAGAATAGTCTATTCTTTGGTGCTAGAAAGCGAGTAAACTTGAGAATCGCCTTTCCTTACTTTTTAGCGAGCTAACATAGGCCTGGTACGTAATAAGCACAGAAGAAGTGAGTGGATTTTCGGTAAAACGTAGTCTTTTCACATGTAAAAGGGTTATATTTCCAGACCTATGTCCTGCACGCACGTCATTCAGTAAGCTTCAAAACCTATCTCGCTTTCAATCTTAAACAGAAGCTTGCCTGATTTGCTAGCCACAAAAAAGTTGATCAACTTGACAGGAAAAGAAAATGGAAAAAAAACGACACATGATGTGGAATGTGCCATATCAAATTTTTGTTAACGCTTATCCATCAGGAATGTGCCATGTCATATTTTGGTGAACTCAACATACAAGCACTTTCACATCCCAATAGTTAGGCACAGTTGTAGTTATTGCCAGAGACAATGTTTACATCTTATACACAGTATTGTAATGTTCTCTTTTCTAATACCTAAACCATGGAATTATTTACTTGCCAAAGATGACTCACATTCTCTCAAAAGCCTGTCACAGTAGCTTCCACGCATCCACTTATTAAACCACTGTTTTGCTTTAGTAAAGTATCATGTTGTCTTTCCTGAAGGCTTTAAATCAGTCTGATCCACATAGGTAAGGGTAATGCACCCTGATTCCAGATTTGAATGTGACTGTAAGTCTATCCCTTGGTAAATTAAATCTGTACAGCAGTCCTTCCCTACAAATGTGTAAGTGTATTGAAGGTCATTATATAGTGACAGTGCAAATGCACCATGATTAGCTTGATGTATACGAGTCGCTGCCCTAACTGGAACTAGTTTGGCTGTTTTAGGATTAGTCTCTGAGGGGTGTACATGTGGAAACAAGGCCCCAGTCACTGCATCAAATTTAAAACTGCCCCCAGTGCGTCAAAAACACCCTCCTAGCACAGCAGCACACTTTTCTTCTAGGTGCAAATGATTGTTTTATAGAACAAATATCTATTGGACTATATGATGGTGAATACAAATGCAAATCTTACCCTCAAACCACTAATCACCCCCCACAGTTGGCACATTGAGTGTTTCTTTGTTTATACCACTTGTTTTATGTTAAATATTCTTAAAATGGTATTCTGAATTCAAAGCCAGTTATTCAGTGTTGTTTGGTTCCAAGGTTCCAGGCCAGAGTTATGTTGCTGTATCCCCTAAAAATCATTGTGTGTGTGTGTGTGTCGGGGGGGTGATTACATGATGACGGTATGGTATCTGTCCTTGGCAAACAATTATTGGACACTTTTAAACCTCTTGTTATTGAAATGGTAGAGTACTTGAGCTCATGGCATAAGCAGAGCTTGGAGACGAATACGGACCAAAGGCTGCAAAACACAGCGGTATTGCGAATCCTGTAAGCTGGTTATAAAATGATGATCTAGCACTGCTCCTGTAGGAAATGGCCCATCACTTCCCTGCTTGTTGGCTGTGTGTGTGTTTTAGACGGGGTGGCAAGAGTAGGTGAGGAAAGTGACCCAGTGTGGCCTGCCCTGGTTTCGTCTTGGTCCTCTTGCGCTTGCATAATGAGGAAGGGAGCTACTTAACAAGTCACATCACTGGGGGGAAAAAAGAATAGAAAGAAATCCGTAAGTAGCCGTAAGATCCCGTAGTCCATTTATGTCTCTTTGTCAGAGCTGTTGTCAGCCCCTGGTACAAATGGTCTCATTTAGTAATTATCAGATCAGGTGATTATTGAAATCGCTGTCCACTTAGGCCGTCTTAGATCATGGTGCTGGAGTCACCCATTTCATCGTGGTCCAGATGGATGAAAAGAGCTCTTTCATGGCCCACAATGGATGCATTCTGGTGGCAAAAGCAGGTGGTTTCGTTGTGGCCTTTTGTGTCTCGGAGTCAATAGAGTGTAGGCGACCGGCACTGGGCTCAAACTCTGCGTCCCTGTTATTGCATCTGCGTGATGAGCTGCAACAGTAGTGGAACAAAGTTGTCGCAACAGAATTCCCTTGAAAGGAACAATGGTGCTAGTGCAGCATTACCTAACCTAACTCTATTTCTCTTTAACATCAACACAAATCCCCAGGCTGTCCTCATGCACCTTGACTGTGGTAAATGCGTTGGTTGTGTGAGGTTGCTGTAGTTAGCCTATGCTGGACTAATTGTGGTGTGATGTTTTCTTGTCTCCCCTGCCTCCTGCCTACCCTTCTAGCTCTAGATAGATCAGAGGCCAAGAGAGATGGAGGTTACAGACAGAACTGGAGCTTCTCTCTCTCTGGTGACTGTGAGGAGCAGAGGAGGCATGAGTAAGCCCTTCTCTCTCTCTCTCGCTCTCTCTTGCTTTTTTACTCTCTCTCTTGTACTCCTTTTCTCAGTGTCTCTGTCCCCGTCTTTCACTCAGACTTGTCTGTCTATCCCACTCCCTTGTTCTTTTTCCCTCCTTCTGTACCATCCTCCATTCTCTTTCTCTCTCTGAAAACCTTCTGCCCGACCCCACTGTGTGCTTTTTGTCTATTTCCGTCAGCCTCTCCTTCTATCTTGTTTCCTGCCTGTCTGTTTGTCTCCATCTCCCTCCGTCTTTCTCTTTCTTATTTTTTTTTTTTCCTCCCCTTCGCTCTTTCCGAAGCTCATCACTGCATTTTGAGCCCTCCTGCCTCAGTGCCACCCACCCACCACTCATCTCGCAGACACGCTGATGGATCCCAGAGCCTCAATTGAGACGGTCACACCTGTGGTTTCTGATTTCACCGCCCGTAATGGCTGCGTTGTATTCTGTGCGGCTGGTGTCATCCTCAGAAGGCCTATTATTAAAAAGCCAGCGCACTTGAGGCTGCAATTTTCTGATTTCAATCAGACACTGCAGTCTAAGCTTCCATTATCTAGTTATTGTTGCATCCAAAAAATGCAGTGCATATGTCATTATCCTCCACATCGAAGAAGGAAAATGACAACCAGCCAGGCTCAGATTTGTACATAGTCTCTCTGTCAGTACATAGCTGAGAAAATGGCAGACATTTGCACATCTCATTCTACCATGCATGAGGCAGTTCAATGTGTTGCGTTGAGTGTCTTTTTCTGTCTCCTCGCAATAGTTAGAACGGAGTTGTCTTTTAATGAACTCGCTGTCTCTCTCTCTGTCCCCCTCTCTCTTTCCTGTCCTCTTCTGTCTGTTTTGCAGCCCTCCTGTGAGTATGGATGAAGCTGGCGGACCGCAGGAGCTCTCCCCCGAGGGGTTGAAGGTACCTCCCTCGCTCTGCACGCCTTTCGCTCTCGCTCGCTCCCTCTCGCTCTCTCAGTTCAGCATCTTCCTCCCCCTCTCCCTGAAAGACTCTATCATCTTTTTTAATGGATGCCAATCTTTGTCCTTTTTTCCCCTTTCTCTTCGTTCTCTTTTTTAGCTGGCTGCATCTCCCCCTCTCTGCCTTTGCCTGCCTCAGTGCCCCTCGTTCAGATTGACGGCAGTGTTGTTTTCCAGCAGCGCCACTCACTTCCTGTTTTGCTGGCCCTTGCTTCTTAATTAGCTGAAGCCCTTTCACCTACAACAGAATATAGTGTGGTATTTATTCACAGACAGACAGTAATGGCACAGTTCATTCGTTCGTTCCTGCCTACCCACTCCCCACCCACCCACTCGCATAGATGCACAAACACACCTTTAAAAGGCCATCTCTGATATAGTCATGCTGGCTCCTCCCCTGAGCATTTCTTCGCTGGGAACATTCTAGTATTTATCAGTATTTATCTTCCCCTCAGAAAGTATTGAACTTGTCCGCTCAGCAGAAGTGCCAGATGCATCATCAGATCCCTGATATTATTTTTCTCTCTCCCATGTTCATTTCTGCTCTCACCCTCTCCATTTGCCCCAACAGTCTCCCCCACTGAGGCATTTCACCTCCGCTGACACACAGAGGACTTACGAGAGAAGGCCCAGTCATGCAAATCATTATAGAACTCTAAATAAAATGGGAACCAATAAAATGCTCAGGTACGGTTGTCTGTTTTTGTGCAGCTTGGCTTGGCTAGTTGTGTGGTTGCTTTGCATTTGTGGTTGAGGGTTTAGTGGTTTTAGTTGAACAGTCTCTGAATGACAAAGGAAGTGTTTACTTCACAAAGCATCTCCTGTAAAAAAAAAAAAAAGAAAAAAAAGGAAGATGTATGACATCTAGTTCTGTGAGCATAATGCAGAAATTCTGTCTCAGCCTAGAGATGGTGTATGACCATATAACACCTAGTGAATCAAATTGGAAGGATGACCCAGACGATGTATTCTCATCCAGCTGCTTTCTTTTTGTTATCTTTAGGATTCTAAGTTCATGTGCTTTGTTCTCTGTTTTTCCACACAGTGAAAGTACACACCTAGTAGCAGCGTCTCAACAGATGTCCAACAGAAACAATTATTTTATCCACAGCCATTCGCCCTCACAGGGTGTGGTCCTTCACGGGAGGCTGTTCCAGCATGCACACACCCCCTCTGCAGTACGCAAGCCCACCCAAAGGTAAGGCCTAGTGTGTGCTGTGTTTAAATTTCAGTTGGAAGTTCTGTTTCTTTTTCTTTTCCAGCAGACATTTTACAATAAAACTTCCAGAGTAGCTGCTATCCAGCGCAGACTTTGACTGTCACATGGCACTGAAGGCTTGCAATTACCATCCGCTGGTCATGAGTGCAATTGGATGTGTAGGAATGTGGTGCATTTAAGATGGAACAGTCGCACAATGATCATCATTGTCGCTGCCATTATGGCCAGCTCCGCCACCACCGTCAGGTCTCCCACCTGCTCAGTGGGCAGGCCTGGGTGGTGTGACTGGTGTTGAAACCAGTGTCCAGTCGCACAGATTACCAAGTGATTCTTCACGTCTATACATTAGAGCTGCACGATTTTGGATGAAATATGGATGGTGATTTTCTTGTGCACGATTCGCTGTACAATTTGTTTTTGTTTTGTTTTTTTATAAATTGAAATGCCTGTTTGAGTTTAGGCCCTTAATTATTATTTTGGCCCTAAAAACTAAGATATCAAAATAGGTAATCAACACTGATTGTGTGGAATGACATAGAGATAGCCTAACCAGGGGTTTGTGTTATTTGTGTGGATAAATTTGGTGAGGGAGAGAGGCTACATTGCGGCCTCGGATGAGAATGCAGAACATTTATTCTCTTTAAGGCAAAAGAGACCCCAGAAGCACGTTGTCCAAGTCTTGTTAATTGAATGTGTTCTTTCTTTGTCCACTGTACAGTGTGAAGCTTTGTTTGTTGAGTGTTTTTGAAAGATGGTTTTGATTAAGGAAAATTATGTTTTAGTGTTGCTGGAAGGGCAAAATGAAGAAAGAATTATGCTCTTCCAAATTTACAGGTCTGTGAAATAAAGGATAATGATTGTCAGGGTGTTGGTCTTATTATGCATTATGTAATATTTGCAAGTGAAAACACTCTGGTGTGTTTATTGTTCATCTGAGGTGCTTAAATAGACCCAGATAGGTACGTTCTTTAGAGGCACAGATGACTTTGCTTTCATTTACACCTGCCTTCTTCCCTTCTTTGTTTTTGATCATCACTCAAAAGCAGTCTTGACTTGAAAGAAAGGTAAGGCACCAGACAAGTCCTCCATGCTTATAGACACACTGCTGGAGAATGAATCGAGTGCTCATCAATTTAGTTGTAACTTAAGGAAAGGATTTTTTTTTTCACTTCATGCTCCAGTCTCTTGAATGCATCTAGCTGCCTGTCGGTATTGCTTTGGCATGCATACTGCACAGGTTCCACACAGCATACATGTACATCCTCCCATGCTATGATCACCTAAATGCATGTGGACTGATGGATGCTTTAAAGCTGAAAGCATGCATAATGAAATCAAATGGTAAATGTATATAAAGGGATTGAACAGATCATTTGATGAACCATCCTATCCTCTTGATTTTTATTTCTGAAATGCATTGGTACGTCACTGTGTGTCTGTTATTCCTTCCGTTCATGTGAACTTGTGTGGTGTAGGAGCCGTTCTTATTTTAACATTTATTTGCTTGTTTTCTTTCCTGCAGAAATGACTTCAACACCCAGTCAATCCAAAGAGTAGATATTGAGAGCATTACACTCACCTGCCAAGACATCTCAGGTAAGCAACTACCCCCCCCCCCCCCCCCGCACCACCACCACCACCCTCTTCCCTTCTTTTCCGTTGCTGCCCTCCCCGCCTCTGCTCAGCCCACATCACCTCCAGAGTTCTTTTGATACTGACAGTTCCATTATCCCTGCGCCTGCTCTTTCTCTCTCACACGGCCATTTATTCCCTGTCTCTCTGTGTGAGTCCCTTTCTTGCTGTGCCTATGGAACATGCTGTTCAAGACCCCGCCAGAGAGATGCTCTCGTCTCCCGTCAGGGGATACGCACTGGAGAGAAATGAGAGCCGAGGAAAGGAACAGAGTGTCTTGTGTTGCCAACGCTGCGCCAATACAATTTTGTCGGTGTGTGCATTGGAGAGTGTTCTGTATTGGCTCGTGGACATAGATCATAAGTGCTTGTGCGTGCGCATACACACAGTCACGAAAGGTTACTAATGTATGTCCATGTGTGTGCTCAAAAGAGGGTTGCATGTGTGAGAGTCTGCAAATGGGTGTGCAGGGATATTTGTGTGAGCACATCATCCCAACGGGTGGCTGGGTTGTGCGTGCATGCTTGTGTGTGTGTGAGTGTGTATGAGCGAGCAAGTGAGAGTGCATGGCTGCAGATTTGGGCTGAGCCCTGCGTCTGTGTGTGCCAGAGGGAGATTGCAGGCGGCTCGGATTAATCCTCCCCGCTCCTGCGAGAGCAAGGAGCAGCATGCAGGAGACGGAGAGAAGGGCAAGCTGGTGGTGGTGGGGGGGAAGAATGACACACAGAGAGAAAAGGACGGGGGGAGAAAAGGGAAGCAAGAATGATGGAGATGGAGAGATGCAAATGGAGAGATAGGAAATGGTGGGAAAAAGACAGACAAAGAAAAGAGGTTTTAGACTGGCTGAGATGCAGATGTAGAAAGAAAATTGGGAAAATTGGGGAAATGGCCATGCATAGAGGAAGAGTGTCAGCTAAAGAGAGAGTGTGGCTGAGGGATAGATAAAGGGAGGAGAAGTATGAAAAGAGGGAGTGAAAGGCAGAGGGGGAGAGAAAAGGGAGGGATGGAAAGACAAAAAGACTGCGTGTGTGTGAGAGAGAGAGAGAGAGAGAGAGGGAGGGGCGGGCGGGCGATGGATGGCAGGCGCTCCCCTCTGTCAGGAGCTGGCAGGGAGCTGCACTGTTGTTCAGTCAGGCAAATTGTGACTGGAATACTGGGAATAATAATACCACATTGTGCTTGAAGGTGACCTTGTGTTCATGCAGATATAGGAGTGAGCTGGACATCACAGGGGGTCCTCTCTCTCTCAGCTCAGCATTTGTTGCTGGCATTTCGTTCAACCCAAGTGAGTTTTTATAGTGTCGGCAATGAGGCAGCACAGTAGATGAAAGTCTTTTGGTCCTACCTTTCTATAGTGAATAGATGTAGAAATATGTTGTATACATGTGCATTATGCAGTTGCCACATGATTATCTACAGTAATATTTCCTATTTCTCAACACAGCCTACATCGTAATTGTCATATTTCTAGCACACATTTGCTTTAAGATTTGCTGCCCAGAGTACATATCATTTTCCCATTTTGGGGGGAAAAAAAGAATCAAATTAACTTTGAAATTGGATTTATCCATTATTTCTTTTTCTTATCTCTCCTACCCCTGCCCCGCTGCCCCCCACAGACATCCGAGGATCATATTACAGCTGCCTGCCATTCTTGCATTGTGTTTTCTTTGTATTGGTGATTTTCACGAGAAACCAAAATGCATGCAAGACATTTTTCAAAATGTCCATTAATGTGCGGGCAGAGCATAATCATGCATTCATATGGAAACTCAGAGAAAGGCTTGTAGACTTCATATATGCAGACCTTTGAAGCATCCTTTTTGTTGTGTCTGGTGTGTTGTGGTTATATAATAACTGAACTCTTGACCTTCAGTTGTGTCATTGATTCAATCAGAGTTAAGAGTAAGTTAGGAGAGGCTAGGACGAAAGCACCTGTGAAGAAATGGAAGCGTGTATATGCTCAGTGTTTAAGTGGAGGAGGGTCAGTCAGACAAGGCAAACACACAGGAAGACCGAATGAGAGCAAAGATCTTTCTGAGGAGGAAAGATTTTGTGGTCTTAGTGAGGACATGTGTGCAATCTCTGTAATGCGGTTAGAGGTTCACGTCAAGCAACATATTTCCTGAGAGAGTGTTAAAGTCTCTTTACAGAAGTAGTGAACGCATACTTAATCGGAGATGTGAGCTCATGAAATTCCTAATGCCTTTTTGTCTTGAATTTATATCAGCCTTTGACATGTTATTTGTCTGAATGCCATTGTGAACCCTTTGTGAGCAAAGACTCACTGTAATTGGTGACATAGTTTTCTTATTAGTCATTAATCTTGATGGACATGTTTCCTTGTAAGGTGTACATGAATAATGTGTGTGTTTCTTCTGTTTGTGTCTCCTAGATACTGATGAGGTCAGCATTAAGAGGCGCATACAGCATAAACGGAGGCCCATGCATGACCCCATGGTCAGCTTCTCTTCCCCAGCACAGACAGTAGAGGTATCAGAATACACCTCACACACCACCCCACTCACTGTGCCCTGCCTGCAGAGCTACATTTAGTACTTGACTTAAAAATAAAAAGATGTACTTTTGTATATAATACATCTCTGTTCACTCTGTAAATAGACATTATTTATAATTATAAATGTATTATTCATTCAAATTTATTAATCATTAATTGTATTATTATAAGACAAAAGAAGCTCCTTTTAGATCCCTCCAACTAGAGCAGCTGTAGAGCACCTCATTGCCATGACAAGCTCATTCACTGTCATTTTTGCGTACATATTTAAATTTATTACACATTTCCTGCATGAAGAGAATGTCTTATTATACAAGGTATCAGTTTCTAGATGGTGATAAATAGTTCAGTGCATGTATCAGTAGATGCTAATTATTACATGAAGAATTAGGTTTCAAAATGCTATAAATCCATTTTTCAAAATATTCAAAAGTGATGTTTTTTTTAATTGTGCATTTCAGTAGTTATTGATCAAACTTACATTATGTTGATTTTATTATGTAAAAATAAATCTCTAATGAAAGCAACCCAAATGTAGATCCAATGATATCTGAAAAGCAAAATGTAAAAAAAAAAGATCTGAAAATGTATTAAAATTATGGATATAGTTGGAACCAAACTTTTCAAATATGATATGAGCTTAAAGAAAACTATTGAGGGGATAGCTTTTTGGCATGACATGAGCTCATGATACTATGTGAGAGATTAACACATCAGCTTTCCTGTGAGCAGTAGCACGTCAAGCTGTGAGGGAAAGCTGTAGGGTCCTCCTTAACAGCTACTGTGTTACACTGTTAGCTAATAGTGTGAGAATTGGTTGCAGGAGGTGGCAAGAGTTAAACGGTCACGCTTCCCGGGGTGTGCTAATTGTTTAATGTGTTAAAAGTGCACCAGATTTGCAAGTCATCTTGCACTTTGCTTCCTTTCAATCTGGTCTAGTGTTGATAGTGTCAGTGAAGGCCAGAGTCAGTCTGTCTTGCTTCTAGTAAAATGGTAGCGTTCTGACTGGCTGTCTGGCTGTATTAACCAAAATAAATTCCTGGCAAATCTATGTAAAGTATTTCTGATATATTAAATAGTTGGCATCTCTACAAATAAAGATATTACAGAGTATTATGTCATCTTCCCTCAATTTTGGACTTATCCAGTTCCTGTCTCTTCCACCAGCCTGTCCTTCAGCCTCACGAGTACTTCTCTGTGTGTGGGAAGTGTGGCAAACGCAGCGAGGACCACATCAAGTGCCAGCACTGTGGCAGTGCCCTTCCAGCCGAAACGCCCCCCTCACACCATCAGCACCCGACCCAGGCTGCCCCTACTCTCTCCCCCCACGCCAGGCCCCCCATCCGCTCCTCCCAGCCCTCCACGTCGGTCTCGAGTAACAACAGCAGTCTGACGCTTGGCACCAAGAACTTCTATGGCATGGCCGCCGGCGGCCTGCACTCGCCTCACGTGGACATGGTCATGAACCCACCCGCCCGCATCACCCGCGGTAACCTGCTGATGCCGCACAGCGGCGGACGGACGTGTGCAGGGCTTGCAGGAAATACGTCAGCAGCCTCAACGTCGTACGTGGCTAAAATCTCGAACTGCAAAAGGCATTCGCTCGCCAAGCCCCATGAACTCAACGACCCCAGTGAGTAGCAACTGGACAACTTGCTGTTTCATGCTGAACATTTTTGGTCATCACATTTCCGCATCTTGTTTGAATATTGTCTCTTCTCAGGACCTGAAGACTAACCAAATGTTCTTACTAGAGATGTAACAATATGGAAATTTAATTTTCACAACAAACACAAGTGTGTGCATGTGTTGAAGTCAGTGTAGCTTGGCTCGGAAAACCAGTAGTTCATATGAAGCATCAGTGAAGCTGTGGAGCAGCTGTAGGGTTCTAAAGAGCACACACAGAATATGGCTGATGCCATTGTGAGGTAAAATGTGCCGAATAGTGACTTGTATCATAAGTTAAGCCTTCAATAAACCTCCTAACACGGTACTAGTGAGTGAAACTAGCACCCTAGGGTCTTTGTTCACTTGCTAGTGCACTTGACTCCCAGTCTGTGGTGCTGCAAGTTGCTGGCTTCAAACCTGGGTGTGTGCAGGGCTGAAGGATGCTGGTTAGCACAGGCTACCAGTGCAGTGTTTTGTTGTTATTAGAGAGGTAGGCTGTGTCCACTTGTTTTGATAGCAAAAAATTAATTATAAATATTAATAAAGTTAATAAGTGTCCTCTGTAAATAACCCTGCAAATAATGAGGATGCATTTTTTTCTGAATGTTACTGAAGTGTTATTACCTTTTTTTTGCTGTTACACTAACAACCAACCAACACATGAATGGAAATTAGTTTGTGAGGCTGGTCACTGCCACACAGTTCTTCATGCTGGCACTTCTCCTTGTCTGTTTTTTTCCAGAAAAAATGACCTTGATTTAGTTTCTCAAATGCCACTGCCCATACTAGGAAATAATTCAGACACAGACACACGTCATGCTGATAAGACCCCTTTTGCCTGTGTCACAAGCGCAATGACTCCAGTTTAAAGAACTCTGAATCTGTGGATTGCAGCCTTTTCTAAGACTTTGATTAGCAATCGACAATCTTTTCCCAGTGGGAGTGTCTGCATTGAAAGATCTCCCAGAGTCTAATGAGCCCCCTCCCCCCAGTAGTGACAAATATTTGCACAGCGCAAGCAAACAGGCTGTGAAAATGTTCAGGACGGACCCAGGGAAGGCCTTGAAACTATGCGACCGCAGAAACCACGGGCACCTGCACGGAAATTTGAAGTAGAAACAAGAGAGACGGGTACGCCACAGCAGTGCGGCTGACTGACTGGCTGGCTGGTCGTGAGCTGACATACAGTGGGTACAGAAAGTATTCAGACCCCTTCAATTTTGTACTCTGTTGTATTGCAGCCATTTGCTAAAATCAGTTCTTTTTTTCCTCATTAAATGTACACACAGAACCCGATATTGACAGAAAAACACAGAATTGTTTGCAGATTTATTAAAAAAGAAAAACGGAAATCTCAAATGGTCATAAGTACTCAGACCCTTTGTTCAGTATTTAGTGGAAGCACCCTTTTGAGGCAGTACAGCCATGAGTCTTTTTGGAAATGATGCAACAAGTTTTTCCACACCTGGATTTGGGGATCTCTCCAGTTCTGTTAGGTTGGATGGTGAACGTTGGTGGACAGCCATTTTCAGGTCTCTCTAGGGATGCTCAATTGGGTTTAAGTCAGGGCTCTGGCTGGACCATTCAAGAACAGTCACAGGGTTGTTGTGAAGCCACTCCTTCGTTATTTTAGCTTTGTGTTTAGGGTCATTGTCTTGTTGGAAAGTGAACCTTCGGCCCAGTCAGGTCCTGAGCACTTTTCTTCCAGGATATCCCCGTTCTTGGCCGCATTCATCTTTCCGTCAATTGCAACCAGTCGTCCTGTCCCTGCAGCTGAAAAACACCCCCACAGCATGATGCTGCCACCACCATCCTTCACTGTTGGGACCGTATTGGACAGGTGATGAGCAGTGCCTGGTTTTCTCCACACATACCACTTAGAATTAAGGCCAAAAAGTTCCATTATCAGCCACAAAATATTATTTCTCACCATCATGGAGTCCTTCAGGTGTTTTTTAGCAAACTCCATGAGGGCTTTCATGTGTCTTGCACTGAGGAGAGGCTTCCACCAGGCCACTCTGCCATAAAGCCCCAACTGGTGGAGGGCTGCAGTGATGGTTGACTTTCTACAACTTTCTCTCATCTCCCGACTGCATCTCTGGAGCTCAGCTACAGTGATCTTTGAGTTCTTTACCTCTCACCAAGGCTCTTCTCCCCCGATTGCTAAGTTTGGCTGGACGGCCAGCTGTAGGAAGGGTTCTGGTCGTCCCAAATGTCTGCCATTTAAAGATTATGGAGGCCACTGTGCTCTTATGAACCTTAAGTGCAGAAGAATTTTTTTTGTAACCTTGGCCAGATCTGTGCCTTGCCACAGTTCTGTCTCTGAGCTCTTCAGGCAGTTTCTTTGACCTCATGATTCTCATTTGCTCTGACATGTACTGTGAGCTGTAAGGTCTTATATAGACAGGTGTGTGGCTTTCCTAATCAAGTCCAATCAGTATAATCAAACACTGCTGGACTCCAATGAAGGTGTAGAGCCATCTCAAGGATGATCAGAAGAAATGGACAGCACCTGAGTTAAATGTATGAGTGTCAGCAAAGGGTCTGAATACTTATGACCATGTGATATTTCAGTTTTTCTTTTTTAATAAATCTGCAAAAATTCTGTGTTTTTCTGTCAACGTTGGGTGCTGTACGTACATTAATGAGAAAATGAACTTAAATGATTTTAGCAAATGGCTGCAATATAACAAAGAATGAAATACTCTCTGAATACTTACCCACTGTATGAGCTCAGGAGAGCCTGCTTGTCAAATGCTGATAAACTCAGTCTGCCACTGGCAGTGTAGTCAGCAGAAGATTAGAAAAGTAAAGAAACTGCTATTTTCCCCATTCATTATCAAACCTCAATGAATAGTTAAAAGAATGTTCTAAGAAGTCTAATTGAATGACTTAATAACTGTTTATCACCTCATAAATCACAAAGCTGGTGTGTGCAAATGACAGGAATTGAGAAACTGTTGATTATGTTGGTCATGGTTTTGTTGGATCGGGTTTATTTAGAGACAGACGTCAGAGAGGGCAGCCCTGGAGCATCAATAGAACATAACAGTTGAGTGCATCTCCCTGCGGGATAAGCCTGTCAGCTGCATGGAGCTCTGGCTAATAAGATGAGTTGCCTGCAGTAAATATATAATTGCATAATTCTCAAGCTCACCTTGGAGTTGCCTGTAAGAACGCAGAGTGATGTAACCTATCTTCCCATATGATTTCACCTGAAAAACATGAAATTCCAACTGATTTTATGTCATTTATAGCGTTTTAGTTTTGCTGTTTTAAATAAAGACCACACAACAAAATTGTTACTTTTAGAGGGGTGTTTTAGAGCTGCATTTAACATTGTCTTTCAAATGAGTTTTGACGGGCCATGAAGCAGACCTATGCAGGCTGTGAACTAGAGGCCTGCACATCAGTGGTTCAGGTTGGAGCAAAATGAAAAATCTTATAAAGGCCTTGCCAGTATTGCCAAAAGCCAGCAGTTAGGATGTGGTAAGCTATTTTCAGTGCCAGCTAGGATGTTTATGCAGGTAGTGTGCTAGTGTCTGTTAAAAACGGCATTAAAAACTCTTATACTTTCAATTTGTGAGTATACCCAACAATATATTGATCCAGCGGTTTTGGTCACAAATGCAAAATGCTGAAAAGACATGCAAGCACAATAAATACAGTGTTGTAGTTAACACATCAGTTAATGGGTAAAAGACTATCCAGTCATTTGTCCTTATATCAGGATTGTCATTCCATTAAACAAAACCTAGAACCTACAAGAAACAACAGTAACCCCATATTCAATTTTTTTTAAACCTTTTTCTAAGACTGATTGACTGTGACACAATTCATTTACAGATGACTTCCAAACCTGCCCACTGGATCAACAGTGTTTTTTTAATGGCTTGTTTTCCTGATTCACTCATCTGTCTACAATACAAAATGAATGGAACACAGAGTTATGCTTTGCTTCCATGTGTTTTGACCATTAGAAATACGTTTTGCTCATTATAACAAAACATTTCTGAAATTCCCTCGCGCAGTTGTGCTGTCCAGTGATGAAGAGGAAGAGGCGGACAATGCCAGTACAGGTAGCGTCAACCGATTGGACAGTGTGTCTCCCCGGCCTGCAGACTCTGCCCACTCCTCTCCGGCGCCCTCTGGGGGCAAGGTAGAGGCAGCGGTGAAAGGGCCGGTGGAGCAGCAAGATGAGCTTGCGTTGGACTACTTCACTGACATCACAGACACGCGCCTCGCTATACCCAGGAAACCACGCATGAAAGATGCGGTAAGAGAACTCATGTTGCATATTTAATTTGTAATGTATTTGTAGTTTTTGCCAATTCACCTGGCTGGCAAGTTTGTAAGTTTAGCACTTGATAGACATGCCAGCCTCATCAGTTAAACACCGTTTTGAGTTCAAACCGGTGAGCTGCTGGTGCATGTCTACTTAGAAGGGATGGGAGCATTTTGTTTACATAACATAGTCTGAGGAACAACTGAGAGGGGCCAACTCCAGTAAGCATGACAAATGCTTTTGGAGGGGTGCAGTAAGTGCATGTCCCATGATAAACCATTGTCTGCAACAAGCCTAATGACTTTTATGGCATCAAATTATGATCATGGGTACCTAACTCTCTGAAAGGTGCCACCATAACCATTATTTCTAAAGCTTTTCCATCTCATCAGCTAAACTGTGGGCGACATATCCTAATGGTGAGAGAGACTTCTAGAATGCTAATAATGATGGTAGACCAGACAGGCAATCAGACCAGGTTTGTGGCCAGTTAGAGTAACAAGCCTGTGATATTTATTGTCATTAAATGTGCTTGCAAAATGATGCACACTGTTTGATTGAGAAGACTTCATAAAACTTCATAGTGTTTATCAGGGTAGGTCTGAATGTGAAGAAACATCAGATATACTTGATTGTGTTATACATTATTACTTGATACATTATCTGAATAATGTTGTGATGTTGATAATGATGCAGTGCATGATTGGTGTAGATTGCATAACGTGGTGTTCTTCAGTACACTGTTTACTGGTGTGGTGATTCCAGGCACCATCACAGGACCTTGTGTACTAACTCCTCCAGCGGTGTTGGCAATTTAACAGTAACCTAAAAAAAAAATGCATCTTGACATGGATGACCACTTTTGAATGTAGTCTTGAAAATACAGACCTATATTGCAGAAGGCATATGAACACAAGCTACAAGCCTTTTCTAGGCTGTCATGATTCCTAAATTCCTAAATTGGCCTATATTTGAATTTTGGAGCCTTTTGTACCATGTCTGACTCCTTGATTTTGTCTTTGAGCAGACTGTTTGTATTTGAAGCTTTGAAGTATTGTGTTTGTATGTGAAGCATTTCTTTTACATATGTTATTGGGTGTCAGGTTTATTGGATAGCTTGATAAAAATGTATGAACTTGTTGTCATCAGTTCTATACATTAGTGTCTCCATTTTCCACAAGATAATGCAGGGTTTATTATGACTAGTGAAATATCTTTTTTTCCATAATTTTATCAAAGATTATAATTTTTTCATCTATGTTGTCATGAAATGTGATGTCTTTCATATGAAAATGTAAGGGCACTGCAGTGTGTGAGTGTCTCTCCTGCTAGTGAGTGGACAACAACACTGTCAGACCCAGCCCTGTGCTCTTTGCTGCTGGAATGAAGTATCTGCAGGGGCGGGGGGTGGGGGGGGGTGTTGGTGGAAAGGGCCACTCGAGTCCTCCCTTCGGCAGTTGTGCTTGCATGCTCCAGTGATGAAGGCTCCTATTTTATGCGCCCAGGCAGCCTGACAGCCCAGTAACCCCCCCGAGTGAGGGAGGTAGGCACTAAAGTGTGGCTTCGGAGTGCGCTCTAACGGGAGATGAGACATGGGGATCTAAATATTGCATCAGCATGGAGAGCAATGCTGCACATTTCCTGCAAGCAGACAGACAGCGACGTCAATGGCGGAATTAAAATGCGCCTGGGCTCATGTAACTGGCTCTTTCCCAGCACGTTTGAAAGCCACCTCAAGGAAAGGCACTTGGCGTGGAACACAAAAAAAAAAAAAAAAAACACACTAATGGTCCTCTTGGCAGGATTGAAATAGGATGGTTTTCACATCTGTTAGTTGGAATCTTGACAGATTTGTGTGTGGATGGGTGGGGGTGGGTGTGTGTGAGTTGCTAAATCAAGGGCATTCATTCTTTAAACACACGGTATATAACTGGAAATCATGCTGTTATTTATTTGATATTTGAATACATTTAAAAAGCCTACAGTGATGTGAGTGATACCTTGTGTCTGTTTTTTGACGCAGAACCAAGCAGCATTCTAACATTTGAATTCTTTTTGCCATGACACATGTCCTTTCATTTGTCTTCCTGCAGTTTGGGCACCCTGTGTGTGAGGACCACGCTATTCCAAAGAGGCGTAAGATCACTACTCCCAAACTGGAGAGCATTATCCTGGAGTGTCGCAGTGTCAGAATAGGGACTCTGCGACGGATGGTCACCAAACCTGTCATTGTGCGTTTAATCTCCGGCCCTCTAGTAGAAAACATCTCCGACTGTCTGCCTTGGTTTAGACGCCATCATTCTCTGCTGCAGCCTCAAAGCTGTTTTGATAGTCATACAATAACGTTAGTGTAAATGAAATTACAGGTGAAATAAACATGTAGAAGAAAAAGAATCACACATGAGTTAGCATTGTAGCAGCCTGACTACTCACATAATTACTGTTTATTAAGTGCCTTACTGGAACTCTGCAAGCATGCAATTTCATATCTGGGAACAATTAGCTGTGCATTGTTCTATGCATTTAACAGTATTCTCTCTTTGTTGTCCTCCAGTTCTCATCAGAATACATTCAGCTTGAAACTGAAAGTGAGTGATGGATATATATTTATATATTTTTGTATTTTTATTTGGGGATTTTTATTTAGATATTTTTATGCTTTGTCATCATCATTATCTTTGGTTTAATGCTTTGATTCTTATATAATGTATGTGTGTGTGTTTGTGTGTGTGTGTGTGTGTGCACGTGGCAGGTCGTGACGTGGAGGTGATGGAGAAGGTGCGTCTGCGGGCGTCGGAGCTAACCAGCTGTGAGTGGTGTAACGTCAGGAAGCTGCCGGTGCTCTTCTTCCAGACCAGCGCCGCCGAGTGTCAGCGGCTGCGCCAGCAACTCAACATGTCTCAGGAGAACGGAGGCCTGTGGTACGACTGCAGCGGCAACAGTGAGTAAAGATGTACCACCCCCGCCGTGTTTCACCTGCATAAGTTCACCATCTCTCAAATGGTAATTTGGGCTGCAGCTGACTACAGCATCAATACCATAAACAGGTCAACTACCCACTAACTAACTAACTGACCTTTCCTAGTCATTTCCCAATTTGGCCCCATTCCCTAGTACTCCGTCCCGCGTGATTCTTGTCAACATTCCCAATCCCATCAGAATAAAGTCAGAAAGAAATACTTTAGGGGAAAAAATAGCAATTTATCATAATCAAATCATCAGGTTGGGTGACAAGATTGTGATAATAACCCAAGTATTGAGTAATTATTATTATTATTATTATTATTATTATCATCATTAAAAAAAATATATATTTTTTTTTAAGATCTAACTTCAACTACAAGTAAGAAAGTAAGTGTGTTTGAGTTAATACATGCGTCCTCTGCCACCTTGGTCAAGTTTTTTATGTTCCTTTTGTCTCCAGCTTCCTTACAATCTGATTGGAGTGCAGCGCATAACATCATGTAACTTACTAGTGAACAGCTAGTCTGGCTTTCCCATTTTATTAATATTAGTGCAGTGATTCTCTGTTTTAAGTACTAAGGCTCTTATTAAAATATTTAACCCCTTTTGGCTATTTTAAAAGGTTTATTGTCCGTACAGAAAATTAGCCTGTTATTGCTCAGGATGTTTAGTTAATTATAACGTGTGTAAATTGCACAGGGTATTTTGTGAGGAGGATAAAGTCATTAAAGAACAAAGGGAGAGGGGAATAAGCTAGTTTAAACATCACTTCAAGTTCTCTAATTTATTAAGAGTCTCCTGTAAGACTGGGGATTTCCCTGTAATCTAAAGTCTTTTTTCCCCTCAGTCAAACACAGCCAAAGTCACTTGTCTGTCTTAGATGGCTTTGACTTCGAAGCAGAGGAGTAGATCAGTACTGTATAAGATTCAAATGAGAGCACTGGCACTGAACTCCTTTGGGTGAGGGTTTTGTGGCAAAACTCTCTAAGGACTCACTGGTCCAACATCACCAATCTCTATACCCTTCCTCTGCTTCTGCTGTCTTGAAGTCCATAGGTTTCTGCAGTACTTAGGCATTTTTTCATTCAACTTATTTGCATTTCATATTCACATTACTGAAAATCAAGATCAAGAGTATGCATGTGTGTGTGTGTTTCCATCAACTGTATAATGCAAATTAAAAATGGACATTAGCATAATCAGATGACATCCTCTGACCAACTGCTGGATTAAAACGTAAGGACAACGTCTATGGATAGAAATGCTAATATAGCTGTTAACTATTTCCATTGACTTTAATCACATTATGCCTTATTTATATGAAGGTATTCGTCTAATTTATATTCCCATTAGTGGGACTGATGTGAATATGCAGGTGTTTCCAACTGAGGATTTCTTATTTGCTTAACTTAAATGTGCATTAACAAGTTGAATGGAAACCCAGTGTTACCCAGTGTTACTACAAAGCCTGGCAGTCCTGGCTGCCTTTTCA
The DNA here is from genome assembly GCA_027481765.1 of Tenualosa thibaudeaui. Lineage (NCBI taxonomy): Eukaryota > Metazoa > Chordata > Actinopteri > Clupeiformes > Clupeidae > Tenualosa > Tenualosa thibaudeaui. The sequence goes on along the minus strand of JAIFZK010000001.1, from coordinate 13,467,862 downwards.
TACGGTTTTTAGTGTTCTTAGCCCCTGTTTGGCTCCTGTCTTCCACTCAGATCTGGACGAGAAGTACATAGTGCTTATCTTTGAGAACGGGCTCTCCATGCACGAGCAGATGATTCTAGAGGAGATCCTGGTGGAGATTGGCGGCACCAACGGCCTGCAGGAGTTTCCCACCAAGCTGACGTTCGCAGAAGCTAACGTGAGGCTGGTGCAGTACAACAAGGCTGCCAAGGAGAAGGAGAAAGTTAAGGTAGCACTCGTTAGTCTTGGCTGCAAACCCTAGTATGTGTTAGTCATTGCGAACAGATTTTCACACCTGGGGAAACGCACCTTCCAGTGTTCACTGATTTGGAAAGAGATGTGGGAAGAGTAGCTGCAACCTAAAAGTACTGAATAATCTGAATGATTCACAGGTGTATCTGCAGTATATGCATTTGTAATTTATCCATTTAGCCAATTTTGCCAGAGTAGCCCCTTTATAGCAACCAAGCATGGATTTGGAATAGTCATGTGAAATAATACCTGAAGTATGATATTGGTATACACCTTCTCCCTTATAATTACTGCTGACCGCTGAGGCTCACCTCCCTACTGCACTAATTTTCCAGGGCAAGTCTTATAGAACATTCGTCTTCAATAGGAACTGCAGTGTTTGCACTGACAGAATGGAATGTCCAAGATAGGCACCGGATAGCTGTAAACACAGCGTAGTGCTAAGGGGACTCTTCATCATGGAACAACCAAAGAAGAAGAAGCCAATGTTGGAGGAACAGAGAATGAGGAAATGGCAGTGTAGATATCAGTCCAAAGCTGTTGGGAGAGCTTTGTAGAGAAACATGCAAGCACAAACCTGAGACAAACTGAGAAAACAGCAAAGAAATGGCTGATCTTGCATAGGGAGGCATTAATTCCCATATTGACTTTCTGCAGGTGCAGGAGAACGCCCAGAAGAATGGGGCAGCGACGACGACAGCCACAGCCACAGCTAACGCTACAGCTACGTCCAGCAGTACACCCACCACCACCACAACCACCATCACCACCACCGTTACCCCTTCTAACACCACCCCCTCCAGCCCTGCTCCCCCGGCACCTCCTACTCCTCAGGCTTCAGTGCGGACGAGGATGTCCACACGCCTCCACTCCTGCTTCGTGGATGAGGACGAGGACGATATGGAGCTGCAGCCCACTTTTACTGGTCCAGTAATAAAGTAAGAGGAAATGGGATAAGAAACAGACCAAGAGGTAGTTGGCTGTTTAATCACCCATGGCTTGAAACAAGGTTGCTGCCGGGTTGTTTACTATAAAAGCAACTTGTAAAAACACTCACTTTGAGGATCTTTAATCAAGCATGAGTGGTATTAATTTTTTTTGTTTAATAACAAGGGGCGAGTGGTATTTCTCCGCTGAGTAATCCCACTCAAATCCCACTCATCGTAGTGCCATCAGCAGTTCACATATAGTAGGTAAATGCTAATTTCACAGCTGTGACACAATGTTTCAGTTTTAGGGTTATGTGTAGGCCTGTGTAATAGACCATGAGCTCAATGACTGTGGAAAGTTGAAGGCTATTTGTGGCTGAGGGCTGTGTAGCGTTTGGTGATTATGGTCATTTTCTCCTCCGTCCCAGCATTTGAAAGGCAGGTGTGTGTTTCTGCTGACTGTCCTGCTTGTTATGGCCCCAGCTGCGGGGCTGTTTATGCCTCCTGGGTCAGCCCTGTGGTATGTGTTGTCCCGCAGGCTCATGGTGTACCCCCCTCCCCCAGCCAAGGGAGGAATATCCGTGACGAATGAAGACCTCCACTGCCTCAACGACGGAGAATTCCTTAACGATGTCATCATTGACTTTTATTTAAAGTGAGTTGAGGCTTTCTCACACCCTGAACAACCCAGTTTCTGTCCCTTCTGAAGCTTGCCCTTGTTTATGTCTCCAGACCTTGGTCTTCTATTCTGTTGCTCAAAGAAATTTTCTTATTCCTGTCTTGCCTGTGATCTGCTAGGACTTAGTTAAATTGCTTGCATGTTTTGCGAGTTAAAGTCATTGTAGTTTTGTTTTGTTTTTTTTGTTTTTTTTTTTCCCTGTACTTCCCTCTTTGTGTTCACTCTCTCCTGACTTCCCCTTATGTCCCTCCGCAGGTATTTGTTCTTGGAGCGATTGAAAAAGGAAGATGCAGGGAGGAGCCACGTCTTCAGCTCCTTCTTCTACAAGCGGCTGAACCAGCGCGAAAGGAGGAATGTTGCGGACACAGCCAATCTCCCGTAAGTTTGGCACCACCTCTCATCCCCATCATGACCATCCAAACACCTCCCCAACCCCCCCGTTCCACATGCCTGGCTGCTTGTGTCACACCGAGCTACATCTCTCTCTTTTCTCATTGTCTCTGTCTTGGGTCTCTTCCAGGATCCAGAAGAGAAAGCACAACCGGGTGAAGACCTGGACTCGCCACGTCGACCTCTTTCAGAAGGACTTTATTTTTGTCCCCATCAATGAGTCGTGAGTCTGCCTTCCTCTCCCCCGTCTCTCTGCACAGCCCATCTGCCTTTGTCTTCTGTGTCTCATCTGCACTCCCTCTCAGAGCTTGGGCCTATTTCAGGGAGCTCAGCCCACCCAAGCACAGTGCTTCTCACAGACTTGCTGCTCCTGCTCCAGAGATAAAAGGATTGACTAGCTGTGTTATCCATCTCAATCAGGCCTTAGGCTCAAGGGAACTGGTGGGGAATTCTCTGCTGTGTAATTACTGGTTGATCATACATAGAAATCTAATATCTGAAAAAAAATATGCCAGAAATTTGCATTGTTTGTCTCCTTTCACTTTTCCCAGTTGTGCTTGCATGTCCAAAATGATATGTTGTTTCTGTCACCCTCTAGGGCTCACTGGTACCTGGCTGTGATTTGTTTCCCTGGCCTAGAGGGCCCTAAACTGGAGCCTAACCCCCTCTACCAGCCTGCCTCCCAGACCCACGCCCATGCCCAGACCCACAGCGTCAGCAGTGGCAGCCCCACGCTTGACCGGCCGCAACCATCCTCAGCCCAGGACGCCTTGACAACGCCAGGCCCTGCCAACCCCTCTCCGCCCCCCAGTGTTGCCACAGTGGCCTGCCCGGCTGGCCCTACCACTACCAGCCACCAGCACAAGGCCATGCCCGTGTGCCCTCACATGACACAAGAGACAAACTGCAGCCACAACATCAATGGTCAGCTCAAGGTCCAGTACACAGGTAAAACAATACATTGCATGTCATAAGAGGAGGATGCTCACATGTGCTTAAATGTCAAATAAGCAAATTCAATTAAGTTGAAAAGCACTGCAAGGATCTGGATGACATTTTCAAGCAACATGGGTATTAAGACAAGGAACAGATTATTAAATTTTGGTGGCGATCCGGAACACCGTCTGGAATTTGTATTGCGTCAATGACCATATACTGCCTTGGTGGAGGTCTGCGCTCTCTGAGTGCTTTTCTAGATTTGGACTTGTATTAGGCTCTGAAATATTGACAAAATTATTTCAGTTCTATTTCATTTCTACTGACTGCCAGAGGTGGTGCTTTCAGCACCTGGATGTTCATCACATGCACATGTCATACGAGTGTTTATACCAACAAAGTCGCTTACGACGGGGGTGACGTACACCTGCTACGGTACTTAAGGTACGCTCGCCCCCGAAGTGGTCTCTTATCTTCTCGTGCAACTGGTTTATATGTTCGAAGTGTGAATTGTCTGAAGTCTCGAAAACCTTTTTTGGTGGGAGCTGCGATTTCTATCGCCCTCCTGCGATTCAACTAAAATTACTTTGTACCAAATAACGTGTGTCAAGGTAAGTGAAGTTCCATTCTAAGTAGCCGTTGTGAGTGTTTTCACCCTGGCCGTGTTTCCACCGCTTTGCACGGGTGTGTGACTGGTTGACTTAGGCCTGTTCCCACAGTTCCCAGGCAGTTCCCACATTACTGTGCTCCAATTCTGTTTGGAGCAAACGCTATTTTTGTAAAGCTTACATAGCACGACTGGTTATCACTTGGGTAAGCTACGGCTCTGTCCATCCGCGATTGTTACGATTGCATGTATCGATTGCATGCAGCGAGACTGTAGCTGACTGATTGCATCCTATAGAGGAGTAAATTAAAGCCTGTGATTTATCCAGGTCGAGGTAAGTATATTTATTTTGTTTAGGTCGAGGTAAGTATATTTATATATATATAGAGCTATGGCTCTATATATATAAATATGACTCTATGACTACCCATGAACCAAAGCCACTGTACTGGGGCCTGATTATCGTTTGGAGTTGGCTACGGTTCTGGTAACCCGCGATTTATTCCGAAGCCATGTTGCTAATTTATCGTTGGTCAGGCTAAGGATCTGATTGCCCACGATTACTCAGCTTTTTGTCTAGTTAGTTATCTATTTGTTTGGCTTTTTTCTCTCCTTGACTCAGTCAGTCACCTTCTGATAACCTCCCTTATCTGGTGAGCACTGACACAGACTTTTGCTTGTAGCTTCTCTGTGGTAATTATATTATGTTGCCTTGGCATCGAGCACCTTAGGCAGGGATTGACTGAGCACACTTGCATGAATTGTGGGGGCCTTCGCCTCGCGTAAAGCTAGACAGTGGACTGGAGTGTAGAGAGTGGACTGGGCTCTCAGTCGACTTCTGCTCAAAGGGATGATATGGCATCCTCACAGTGGCCACAGTGTCGCCTGACCGACGATTTCATTGGCAAAAGCTATGATGCAGCAGCATGAGCCGCCCGCATAGGCAACTCCATAATGTTGGCCATGTCACAGACCCTCCAGTCCTCTGGAGTTGACCCGTTGGTGCAAAGCATGAGTGAGGCCTCACTACAGGCGTTTGCTTATATGTCTAGGGAGCTTGGGAGGTTAAAGTAGTCACTGACACTTGCTAGGCATTAGATATGGTTGGTGCAGTTACCACTCTCAGTCCAGTAGAAGGACCCTCCGCACCCTTCCTATGGCCCCGGGGCAGCTGGGGCCCCAGGGCAGGAGTGGCAGCACAGCAAGCCTTGGAGCGCACCCTTCAAGTCAACCAAGTCAGGCAGCAGTTTGCTAGCCTGCGTTGTGCACCACTGTGCTCACGGTCTGAATAGATCTGAAGGACGCATACTTCCACATTCCCATCGCTCCCCATCACAGACAGTTCCTCTGCTTAACTTTTTGGAGGAAGCGCTTACCAGTTCTGCTCCTTGCCATTTGGTATTTCCCAGGCCTCACAAATTTTCACAAGGTTTCATTGCGGCAGCACTTTCCCCACTCCAGAGCAGGGGCATGCGCATCTTCCCGTACCTCGGCTCATATGCTCACGGTCGAGAGTGGACGCGCTCAGCGACTTGGCTCTACTGCTCGAGCGCGACTCCAGGCTCGGACTCTCCGTTGATGAGGGCAGCGTTGAGTGGACAACATTGTCCAACTCTTACAACAGTTCAGGAGGGGCCGCACTCCACCGCTCAGATCTTTTCAAACGCTGCTGGTCACACTCATAGCAGCTTTCTTTTGGGCCTCCTGACATTACGACCTCTCCAGATCTGGATGAACAACTTTGGGTTACATCCACAGCACCACAGGCACAGGCCGGTCAGGGTCACTGCTGGTTGCCTGAGTTGCATCCATCCACATCCACGGAGACGGCATTCACACCTGACCCACGGGTCCCGATGGGTTTCATACCATCTTGCAGAGAGGTTCTGATGACCGGCGTTCTTGGAGACGGCGTTCACGCCTCACCCAGCGGGTCCTGAGGGGTTCCATACCATCTCGCAGAGAGGTTCTGACGACTGGCGTCCTTAGCCGACTGGGGTTCATGGACTGTGCAACAACAAGAACAGCACATAAATGTGCTAGAGCCGAGGGCTGTTGTTCATGCCCTAAGGTGGTGCAGTCCATCTGGCACTGCTACAGCAGAGCAGAGGTGGACCTTTTCGCCTCTCAGGCCACAATGCACTGTCCCCTGTGGCTTCTCTGCTTCTCGTCTTGACTACAACAATGTGTGTCAAGGTAAGTGAAGTTCCATTCTAAGTAGCCGTTGTGAGTGTTTTCACCCTGGCCGTGTTTCCACCGCTTTGCACGGGTGTGTGACTGGTTGACTTAGGCCTGTTCCCACAGTTCCCAGGCAGTTCCCACATTACTGTGCTCCAATTCTGTTTGGAGCAAACGCTAGTTTTGTAAAGCTTTCATAGCACGACTGGTTATCACTCGGGTAAGCTAAGGCTCTGTCCACCCGCAATTGTTACGATTGCATGTATCGATTGCATGCAGCGAGACTGTAGCTGACTGATTGCATCCTATAGAGGAGTAAATTAAAGCCTGTGTTTTCTCCAGGTCGAGGTAAGTATATTTATTTTGTTTAGGTCGAGGTAAGTATATTTATATATATATATAGAGCTATGGCTCTATATATATAAATATGACTCTATGACTACCCATGAACCAAAGCCACTGTACTGGGGCCTGATTATCGTTTGGAGTTGGCTACGGTTCTGGTAACCCGCGATTTATTCCGAAGCCATGTTGCTAATTTATCGTTGGTCAGGCTAAGGATCTGATTGCCCACGATTACTCAGCTTTTTGTCTAGTTAGTTATCTATTTGTTTGGCTTTTTTCTCTCCTTGACTCAGTCAGTCACCTTCTGATAACCTCCCTTATCTGGTGAGCACTGACACAGACTTTTGCTTGTAGCTTCTCTGTGGTAATTATATTATGTTGCCTTGGCATCGAGCACCTTAGGCAGGGATTGACTGAGCACACTTGCATGAATTGTGGGGGCCTTCGCCTCGCGTAAAGCTAGACAGTGGACTGGAGTGTAGAGAGTGGACTGGGCTCTCAGTCGACTTCTGCTCAAAGGGATGATATGGCATCCTCACAGTGGCCACAGTGTCGCCTGACCGACGATTTCATTGGCAAAAGCTATGATGCAGCAGCATGAGCCGCCCGCATAGGCAACTCCATAATGTTGGCCATGTCACAGACCCTCCAGTCCTCTGGAGTTGACCCGTTGGTGCAAAGCATGAGTGAGGCCTCACTACAGGCGTTTGCTTATATGTCTAGGGAGCTTGGGAGGTTAAAGTAGTCACTGACACTTGCTAGGCATTAGATATGGTTGGTGCAGTTACCACTCTCAGTCCAGTAGAAGGACCCTCCGCACCCTTCCTATGGCCCCGGGGCAGCTGGGGCCCCAGGGCAGGAGTGGCAGCACAGCAAGCCTTGGAGCGCACCCTTCAAGTCAACCAAGTCAGGCAGCAGTTTGCTAGCCTGCGTTGTGCACCACTGTGCTCACGGTCTGAATAGATCTGAAGGACGCATACTTCCACATTCCCATCGCTCCCCATCACAGACAGTTCCTCTGCTTTACTTTTTGGAGGAAGCGCTTACCAGTTCTGCTCCTTGCCATTTGGTATTTCCCAGGCCTCACAAATTTTCACAAGGTTTCATTGCGGCAGCACTTTCCCCACTCCAGAGCAGGGGCATGCGCATCTTCCCGTACCTCGGCTCATATGCTCACGGTCGAGAGTGGACGCGCTCAGCGACTTGGCTCTACTGCTCGAGCGCGTCTCCAGGCTCGGACTCTCCGTTGATGAGGGCAGCGTTGAGTGGACAACATTGTCCAACTCTTACAACAGTTCAGGAGGGGCCGCACTCCACCGCTCAGATCTTTTCAAACGCTGCTGGTCACACTCATAGCAGCTTTCTTTTGGGCCTCCTGACATTACGACCTCTCCAGATCTGGATGAACAACTTTGGGTTACATCCACAGCACCACAGGCACAGGCCGGTCAGGGTCACTGCTGGTTGCCTGAGTTGCATCCATCCACATCCACGGAGACGGCATTCACACCTGACCCACGGGGTCCCGATGGGTTTCATACCATCTTGCAGAGAGGTTCTGATGACCGGCGTTCTTGGAGACGGCGTTCACGCCTCACCCAGCGGGTCCTGAGGGGTTCCATACCATCTCGCAGAGAGGTTCTGACGACTGGCGTCCTTAGCCGACTGGGGTTCATGGACTGTGCAACAACAAGAACAGCACATAAATGTGCTAGAGCCGAGGGCTGTTGTTCATGCCCTAAGGTGGTGCAGTCCATCTGGCACTGCTACAGCAGAGCAGAGGTGGACCTTTTCGCCTCTCAGGCCACAATGCACTGTCCCCTGTGGCTTCTCTGCTTCTCGTCTTGACTACAACAATGCCCTCCTATCAGGTCTTCCAGCCTGTGCCGAGACCGCTACAGATGATCCAGAATGCAGCTGCACGTCTGGTTTTCTACCAACCAAAAAGGGTGCATGTCAGACCTCTGTTCATTGAACTCCACTGGCTACCCTTAGCCGCTCGCATCAAATTCAAGGCACTAATGGTGGCTCACAGGGTGATTGATGGTTCTGCTCCCATCTACGTGAATACTCTACTAAAGCCCTATGTCAACTGCCGACCACTTCACGCCTCTGAGGAACGTTATCTAGCACGGCCAACACCTTGTGCATGTCAATCCAGACTCTTCTCATGTGTTGTTCCATGCTGGTGGAATGACTTTCCAAGTGCTACGAGATCAACAGATACCCTCTCCACCTTCAAGAAACTCTTGAAGACCCAGCTCTCCCAAGAATATCTCTTGGCTTAAATTTTAAGAATGCACTGAACCTCTTATACTTAATCTCTCTTTTATACTGCACTTTTATTACACTGTTGCACTTTCAACTTAAAATAGTGCAGTTTTTATGTTGGCAATTTCATTGTGTTGTAGGTTGAATGTTATCCTCTTTTCTAAGTCGCTTTGGATAAAAGCGTCTGCAAAATGCATAAATGTAATGTAAATGTAATGTTTTCACTGGTTGAGTCGACAAGCCCGTTGGGCCAGGACGCGCTGGCACACGAGTGGCCACAACAGCTCCTCTATGCCTTCCCACCACTCCTGCTCATATTACCCACTTTGGAAAGGATCCTCAAGGAGGGTCACCGGGTACTTCTCGTAGCCCCAAATGGCCCAGGAGAGTATGGTTCCCCATAGTCTTCGGGCTACTGGTGGGGAAGCCACACTGCCTCCCTGTGCGGGCAGATCTCCTATTGCAGCTGGGAGGCCAAATCTGGCACCCGGACCCAGCTCGTCTACAACCCTGGGTATGGCCTCTGAGGGGCCTGAGCCCCTGTTAGGGGCATGCACTTCTGTGGTGCTATGGACAATCCAATGCTCCCGCACACCCTCTACCAACAAGCTTTGTGCTAATCAATGGAAAAATTTTTGTCAGCTGGTGTCAAGCCTGCCACCAGAAGCCTACATGCTGCTCTGTGCCTGTTTCTTCAAATTCTTACAATCGCGTCTTGATGACAGCCTCAAGCCAGTCAAGGTGTATATAGCTGCAATATTAGCCATGCATAACCGAGTAGACAGAGTCGCTGTGGTCTCCCAGACTCTAGTGAGTCGCTTTCTTAGAGGGGCTCAATGACTGAGACCCCCTCAACGAAGTCTGAGAGTTTTTTGGGACCTGCCCCTTGTTCTGCAGGTGCTGTGTAAGCCCCCATTTGAACCTCTTGGGGGATCAGAGCCAAAGTGGCTATCGATGAAGACAGCCTTTCTTCCGGCCATGGCATCAGCTAAGAGAGCGAGTGAGCTGCACACCCTGTCTATCAGCCAGGAATGCCTACATTGGAGCCCTGATGGCACAGGAGTGACTTTTTGGCCTAATCCTTCATTCCAGTCAAAGACGTTTTCCGCATCTTATGTAAATCAGCCTCTCAGCCTTGTAGCCTTTACACCTCTGACTGAGGGGGATGAACTGACGCAAGGTGAGACTCTTCTGTGCCCAGTCCTGGCATTGTAGACACATCCGGATGACTGCTGTATTCCGGTAGATTCACTCTTTGTCTGTCATACAGGACATAGACAGGGCCATGCCTTGACTAAGCAGTGATTGTCGAACTGGATTGTGGAGACCATTGGCTTTGCCTACACTAGCACTGGTCGTCACCTCTCATAGGGTTGGTAGGTCTTCCTCGTGACCCTGTTGGTATATGTCATCTAGGTGCTGAAAGCACCGCCTCTGGCGGTCAGTAGAAATGAAATAGAATGATGGTTACGCATGTAACCATGGTTCTATGAATTTCGGATGACCGCCGGAGCTTAGCTGTCACTCAGAGTATTGGAGTTTGTCAGTGATCAATTCACATTTTATCTGCCCGCTAGCTTGTCGAACCAATCAGAAAATGAAAATGACAGTTGTTAAGCAGTTGTGAGAAAAACTCCAAGAATTGCTGTCACAAGAGAATTTGAGGGTGAATGCAAGGGTGAATGATGTTTTGCAGTTTATTTTCAGTTTACCGAAGTTCGTTTCGAAGTAGTAAGTAGATATTTCTGATCTGTGTGAGGACTCTTGGCTGGACCAGTGAGTTCAGAGTGAATAATAGGGAAATTGTTACTATTAAATTCTAGCCTGTTTTTTTTTATATTAAGTTTCCAAGACTTCGAAATTGTAACGATTTGTAGTGCTTCATTTGTAGTCCTTAGTATACAATCTTCCAGTTAATCATGGCCAAAATTTTTTATTTGGAATTCAATATTTTAGTACCAAAGTGTCTATGTATTTATGTATGTATGTATGTATGTATGTATGTATTTATTTTTGGAATTGTCTGTTTATCCTCTCGGTGGATAATGCCAGGTTTGTGAGAAGTTGAAGCTCTTAATGTTGGGATAACTTCTTGTTGCCAAAGCCAGTATTTAACAGCCATCCAAACAAAGCAAGGTAGACTTGCATTGAATATTGAAGTCTTTGTGCATGGCTGCATTGTCCTGCTGTGTGGTATTCCTTCCTGGGGAGCACAGAGCCAGATCAGCAGGGGGATTTCTCCTCATTTGCATCTCTGCTCCTCCTCTCCTCTCCCCTCTCCTCTCCTCTGCAGACGGTTTGCACAGGATCAGCGTGTGTTATGGATCAGGGAGTAGCCATGATGATGCCTTTGTCTTTCCAGATGAGAGAAGCTCAAGTCCCGTAAGTACTCTGTTTTCTCTCAGTCTTCATCACCAGGTCATATTATTGTGTGAATTGTGCCACAAAGATGAGGGAAAATATGCCATTGTGGTGATCTTTGTAACGGATAGGCTGCATTTATTATTGTATGTCATGAGCCTCATATGCTCATGTATGGTTTCTATCTCTGTAGGATGAATGCAGTGAAGACGGGACGCTGGCGGACGATGCAATCAATTCTGAAAACATGGAGTGGGCGTCCAAACCTACCATCTGTAAACAGTGAGTGTGCATTCCCCTCTGCCTCCAGCAGATGGCAGCGCTGCAGCTAGCATTAATGCTCCACATCACGCATGCTGAAGGAGATTATTAAATGTACCGCCTGCTATGTTGCTTGCCTTTGCCGACAAGAAGTTAATGGTGTGTGACTCGTACAAATAACTGTAATGACTCAGAATGAATTAACGTTGCATCCTTATGTACCCTCCCCCCTTCCTGACTTTCCTCTTAGGCCTTGTATTCTCATTATGGACTCCTTACGTGGCCCTGCCAGATCCACTGTCGTAAAAACTCTAAGAGAGTAAGTGTGTTTTGCAGATAATTTTGCAAAATTCCACTCACAATTTACTCTTACTGTACTTAAGTTGTACACCTGTGAACTTGCAAATTAAACACTTGTTAACTTTTTACATTTCTAAAATGTACAGTGATTAGAGTATTAAATGGAAGTTCTCCGTCTTTGAATGATAACACCTCTTCTAACTGGGAATTTGTCTGTGTGTCACAGATATCTTGAGGTGGAATGGGAGGTGCGTAAGGGCACCCAGCGGAGTTTTGGCAAGGAAGTGATGAAGGGCTCGAGTCCACGCGTACCTCAGCAGGACAACTTCAGTGACTGCGGCGTGTACGTCCTGCAGTACGTGGAGAGCTTCTTCGAGGTGAGGTGCTTTGGTCTTAAGCGGCGTGTGGCAGAACTGGGCAAAGTGCTAGTGGCACATGTGATGTAGGCATAAAAATAAAGGATGAAGATAAGAATACACCAACAGTAGGAGTGTGTAGGAAGAGAGAGAAAATGACACAGTAATCAGTGTGGATGCACTAACTGTATTGTACTCTGAAGGAGTTCTGCTGGTAGAGGGAAAAAAGGTAGAGGGAATATGTGCCCTGTTAGCTGTTTTTTTTTAACTTAGACCTTGTGCTACTGTTTTTGAGTGCTGCAGACACAAATGCAAAATGCCCCCAATTTAGTTCTGACTTAGTCTGAATTGTCACAATATTCCTGTTCCAAGCTGTTCAGTGAGCTACACAGCCAGCATTACACCTTATAAGGAATGGGCTCTACCCACTTTAGGAAATATCATCTGACCTGGTAAGCTCGCAAAATAAACAGACACCAAGCTATGACCATAAATATATACACTTTTAAAGATGTTTGTGAGCAAAGTGATTTTAAAGAAGCCAGCATTCAGCAAGTATTCTCTTGAAGGGCGAGAGTAGTCATCTTATTTGAGTTGTTCTCAAACGAATGAGCTTAGTACTTGAGAAATGTTATTTGGTCCATAGCAAGTCAGTTTTTGAATTTTGTACTTGCACTGGACATGTTGGTTCTACAAGCATTATAAAAAAGAGAAGGGTTAGGTTTGGGTCTAGTAGAGTGGAGCGGGGACGGAGTCCTTGTTCATTGCCCTGCAACTGAGGCCAGTGCCAGGAAATAAAGGTAAAGTTATTTTCAACATTGTTTAATCTGTCATTACTCTGTTAGATTATAGTGGTGTCACAATGACCCACATGTTTTTGACCACTAACAAAAACACAAGTTTCCAAAATGATATCATGGTGTCTTGGGTTTGCCAGACTGTGCTTGTGGCTCCTATTTGGCATCATGAACGTATTTGCAGAATTGTGGTTAAACTGAACTGCTGATCAGTGAACTCCAGAAAAAGTCACTTTGGTGTCATGCAATGCATTTTGGTGAATTTAAATTTCAATGTTATTTTCATATACTGTCCAAGCAAGTGTTAGGTTTGCCACAGAAAATGGTCAAATCTCATTTAATTGATTAAAAAAAGTGAGATTGTGTTTGAGTCTGAAATGGTCAAAAACTCTATTAGCAGGATTAGTACACCACCTGTGTGATAACTAGTGTTGTCAATAAAAAATAAAAAAAAAGAATAATTAATCGCAATAGATATTTTAAGTTAATCATGATTAATCACAACTAATCACACATTTAAAGCTCCAGAAAGAAATAATGCCCCTGGTTAGCGCAGGCTTCAGCAAAGGGGCGCTCCTCGGTTTCCTTCACACACAGTGTGAAAGAGTGTAGTTGTCTATGACAGGGGTGCCTGACCACATGATTTTCTAACCTTCTCACAACCCTTCAAATCTACCACGGTTTGGCTTTTTCCTTGTACTTTCATTCAACGTGTCTGTCAGCTCTTTTAAAAATGCCATATTATAAAGCATCTACAACCGACATTATGCTGCTGGTCAAAGAGAAACTCTTTTTCCCCAGACAGAGCAAAATCTTAACAAGAACTTAAGAATAGGCTACTATAGGCTACTTTACCATATCAGTAAAAGTCAACCTTCAGTAAAAGTCAACCTGCGTTGTGACCTATATTCTTTAAGTTACCTTAGAAGAGAAAAGACTTAATTTACCGCAAGTTAGGCAGTAGTTTGCAGCAGCTGCAGTGCTGTCTGTGCCAGTGGCGTTTATGTCAATTTTCTGTCAAAGCCAAAGTGAGGAAGGCAATGGTGGGTAGTGTGATGTATGCATCTGCATGATTAATTAGCAAAAAAAACTTTACACAAAAATTACTTTATTGTAATTGTTTTATAAACTTCCAAAGTTCCTTGTGTCAACTCTATTAGTTACAGAAACTATTACATGTTACCTTGTAATATGTAGTATGAAAACGCTTACCCTACCTTACCCTACAGATGTACAAATCTGTACCTAGCACTGCATAAGAGGATGGCTTTTGTGTGTTATATATTTTCCATTCTTATTTAGGTAAGTTATATTTTTGGACTTTTTACCTGTAACAAGATGGGTCAGGGAGGAGATGACTAAAAATTAGTGCGAACGGTGATGTGTGGGTCTGGAAAATGGCCAATGGGCTCCCAGGGGTACAGATGGTGATGCTTGTGCCAAAGTTGCCTCTAATTAGGTGTTCAGTTTTAAGGGATTGATGTATGCCTTCCTGTCTTTCTCCAGACGCCTATCCCAAGTTTCCACCTCCCCATGAACCTCTTGGACTGGTTTGCGCAACAGCGGATGAAGCGGAAGCGTGACGAGATCAAAGACCTGATCCTGAAGCTGCAGTCACAGCAGCAGGCCGAGGGCATCACGCCGGGCCTGGGGGCCAACGAGGATGCTGACGAGGAGGACCCCGATGGACTGGACGTGCAGGACATCCCCATCACCTCCTGAGGCCCCCAAGCCCCTTGGACCGCTGCCTGATGCCGATGCTGCTCTTGTGTTCTTGAGTCTCACACATTTGGTTGAGCCTGGGCTTCCCCCCTACCCCTCTCGCTCAGACCCTCCAGGGGGAGGAAGAGGGGTGCTGGCTCTCATGCCAGGACCCTCACACCACCCCCCCAACACCCACCTGCCCTTCCCATCTGTGATTGTAGGCTGCTGGATAAGTTCTCTTTGAATTCTATCATAAAATGAAAAAAAAAGAAAAGAGAAAAAAAACCCAGATAAACAACACATCTCTGTCCTCTCCATTACACCATTAACCACAACCCTCAGACTTCAAAGACAACAAAAAGAAAAGAGAGCAAGAAAGAGAAACAACAACAGCAACATTAAAAAAAATATTTTTAATTTGTATTGATAATAAAAAAAAAAGAATAAAAGAAGTGTACATACTGTGCGCTGGAAGTTTTTGCTGCCTTTGTAAATCGCTGTTGTCAGTCTTCATACACCATGATTTCCCTCCTCCCCATCCCTCACCTGGTTTTCGATGGATCAATGTACACGTCCTTATCCTTTCCATAACACCCATAAAGTGGAGCTTCGTGTTCTTTTCAGAAGGACTAGCACAGTACTGTTAAGTGTTTTTGCGCCTCTCAGTATGTTTTGTTTTATTTTCTTGTTTTGTTTTGTTTTTTGTTTTGTTTATGCTTTCAGGGAGTAGAAGTTGCTGTTGTTTGTAAATTATTATACCCACCAGTCTGGAAGAAGAAAAAAAAAAGGACAATGTTTTTAAACTTCTACTTCTCATAAACGTTGCTAGCCAGTGCCTGTTGAAGCTTTACATAATGTTACCACGCGTGGGTGGATTTCATTTTTGAATATTAAACTAATTGAGCTGCAAGAGTGCACATTTTGCCTTAGTCCACACAATACAAGAATCTCAAGCTCCCAACATGAGTTGTGTTCTTGTTTTTGGAAAAAAACACCTCAAGTGCTGTGGGGTCAGTAATCATTTCAATCTACATCAAATGTGGGAGAGAACTTCAAACAACAGATTCCTAGCACAACTTCAATAACAAGTTAACCTGTATTTTCTGTGTGGTGAAGGCTGTTGAAAGAGGTGTATTTACGTCAACAGAAACTTTTGTGGAGAAGAAAAAGTGAAATCTGGATGCTCTCGTGGAGATTAAACTCCAGTGATGACCAGGATTTTGTAGTTCTCAGTGAATGACTGGTGATTCATTCACTGGTGCCATTGACTTTACTCTTGAAAATCTAGATGGATTTGAAATTAAATTGGAAGTCATCATGTGTACACTCACTGCATTTTCATGGCTGTATTCATGATGGGTTACTTAGGGTGAGGAGAAGAATGGGTGCATTAGAAATGTTTAACTCTAAAAGGGGGACAACCTGAATTTTGACCACTAAATAAGAACAGCTGATTTAACAGTTGATTTGACAATAACCAATGCATGTTTTTATTTTTGTAAGTGTAAGTTCGTAACGATGAGGTGTCAGTACTTAAGACCACTATTTGTGTAGTGACCAGATTGCACTCACCTGTCCACTTCTGTGTCCTATAGTCAATCTTGATGAGCTTGAAGAAGGTCATGTAAATATTTTAGGAGACTTAATGGGATCAGTGTCCTGTTGTATGCCAGAGTGCTGGGTGGCTAGTCTTTTGTTCTCTAAACTATCAGCTGCAACCACTTTTCTGAAGGCATTTTCTAAAGAATGTCATGTACATTCAAATAAGAGGAAGTGCTAGTGTTTGAGTGTTTAAAGCCTGAGTGACCAATCTCCTGTGACTGAACAAGACGTAGAGGTAGGAATACTGAAAAGCAAAAAAAAATCTGGGATGGAAGATCCATAGCTGCAAATTGGATGTTCCTTTACGCACTACTACTAAATTTGGTCAAGTCATGCCTTGTCTGCAGAATAATTGTACCTTGCAGGCTTATAGGTCATGTTGCCAAGATCATATTTTTAAAATAAATGTAGGCAAGATGAATATTAATACTCCTCACGGCAATGAAAACTGAGGCTGTGAAAGCGCCATGACTGCTGAACCAGTGCACTGTTCTGAAGCGCTTCCACCGCCAATTGGATGCTATGGCTATTTCATTCTCATGACGTCATGGACAATTCCCTGCACTTCATTCTGTGGAGGGAGTCGGAGGCTGCTGCAGGAAGCGAAGCTCAGGAGATCACAGACTGGATAAGCTACACCGTGAACTGCCGTGGGAAGTTGCATTTTTGTACATATAAACACAAGAAGGGCTTCACTGATTGATTCGCATTTCAGGTGAGCAACGTCTCCACTTTCAACGAACAGGTTACCATTGCGTTTGATGGTTAAATTTGTTTCGAACCTCCTCGAAAGAAGTGGGTTGTAGAGTGCACTTGGCTAGTGTAGTTAGCCAGCTAGAGGGTAATGCCCGTCATTTGCAGTGATGCAAATGGAGGCTGTCAAAACAGCGGCAGCGATTCCCATCTCAAGTAATCTTTCGCTTTGTCATTAAACATAACATGGTCGGCTCTTCCCTGCGACGTCTAAAATGAATGATGGCAACAACATGAGCGTAGCAGCGCCGCTACAATTGTATTGTGGAGGGGACACATGTATTGTTGGGCTCGTTTCCCCATTTCACTCGCCGACGCTAGCATAGTGGGACATTACAATGCTATGGTGAGCAATATTTGTGTTCTCTAGCGAAGTGCATGGTAGCGCACATCCGATTTGTACAGCTGATGCAAGGGAGATGTTTTGTAACATTCCATCGCTACATTGAGCTACTGTGAAATTGCATGGACTATATCGACTGTGGTCAGCGTACAGCAGACAGTTCTGCGACGTGCTTCACTTTTGCTGAGCAAAGGTGCACCTGTAGGTGATGGTTTTCCTCTCCGACAAATTTTACTTAATGCATTCCTTTTGATCGGTAAGTCTGGAGTCTGGAATGAGCAGATTGGTGAACTAGGCCCAAATGCTTCCATTGGACCGTAAATCCTTCGATAGTGCGGTGCGAGGTTCAAAGGTTGAGAGAGGCCATGGTTTCTCCTCTTTTGTTGAAACCTCGCTTTGTCCGATAACGTTAGCTAACAGACCCATTCAGTTAGAGGTAGAAGGGCTAGTGTTATCATTGCAACTAATATCCCCAATGTCTCTCCAAGTTGAAGTCTTGACAGGGCCGGTGACTCCAATTCGGTTTCATAATTCATCTTGTATCTTGGCCTCATGTAAAAACATGTTGCACTTACATCGAGCCTAGACTTGCTCGTATTAAGCCTACAGGTTCTCTGTAATTTATTATAGGATTGGGTAAGGTGGTGTCCAACATGAGAGAACTTTCATGTGTTGGTATAAATGACTAAGCAACACGTCTTTTGCAGCTGTGGAGAATTTATGAATGCTCTGCATTTAGTGATCACGAGATTGCCTTATATGCTAAGATGTGGATCTGGAAAAGCTCTGACCCTTGCCCTTGCTACTCAAATGTCGTTCAACTTTATGACAGGAGTGGTAGACATTTTCAGACAACACCTTTTGTATGCACCTTTGAAGCTGGATGGTGCTCAAGGCACTGAGCTCAGCTCAAGTTTCAGTTTTCATACTTGAGTGTTATCTTTTTGTAGTAGATCATGCAACACTGTCAATAGTCTTGAAGCTTACTCCTCAAGTGTCAGTCCAGTCATGTCTGACAAGAGCAAAACACTCAATTTTCTGTGACAGCATGGGACAGGCTGGATCATGTTCCCGAAGATATGGGAGAATTAGCTTAGGCCATTGACTCATTGACAAGGCCATTGTAATTAGAGGAAGGTGAAATTAGTTAGTCATGCACCGGAGCACAGGCTAGACCCAACCCACCCCAGCCACTGACCAGACCGCTGTCTGTGCAGGGAGAGTGTCCCATTGTCGTGTCTGTGTCCTGAGTCAGACTTTTAAACTATCTGCCTTCTTGCCAGTAGTGATGTTGGTGTTAGAAACACACATTGTTTGAATGGGGTCTTGGTGTTTAGTAAATGATTAGCACTACCAAAGTGCTGATTTCGGTTGGCTTTGTGTGTGTCAGCAGTACTAGACGCATCATGGAGGCACAATATGTCCTTTTGACCTGAACACTTGTTTGCTTAATACAAGGATAGTGCAGGTGACAGATCTGTTCTTTTGCTGGGAGTCTGCTATATGAATGTCACAAATAAAGATTTTTATTGAATTATACTTTTGACTGGAATCCTAATCTGAGAGAACATTTAATCTCATTCCAAGACATCAGCCAAGCATGAGCGTGTTTCCAGGAGGCAGAACAAGTTTGTTAATAATGTCAGCATAACCTTAACCCACAAATCTAAATGTAGTATAATCCATCATTATCAGAATATGGAGGTGGTCACTTGTGTTTTAGATGAAAGTCACAGATATAGAATGGAGAAATCGACTCTGTATCCTGGATATTCACTTAAGAGTGACTGAAACTTAATTTTAATCCTTAATTATAAAGAATAGTAGTAGAGTTGTCATAATGTGTTATCTTCATCATCTTCTAGTTTGACTACTTGTTTGGTGTTGGAACTGGACACTTAAGAAACAGCTGGAAAATGTGGATAAAAACATATAAAGTTCAATTTGCAAAAAAGTGCATGAAAAGTATGAATGAATCTTTTCTCTTCTTTTTTTCCTCCTTTTCTCACCCACACTCAGCTTTGGTCCAAGACTGCCCAGTGCTCATTAGCTGGGTTTATCCTGAGGAAACTTTGACCCATAATCACTACCCACTCTCTGTGACGGACCTTAGTGGGAACAGTTTGCCTGTAATGCCTTTTTAAAGTCACAGAATGGACTTTCAGATGGCCCAAACTCCCAGCTTGTGTGAGGCTGCATGAGAGTCTCAGTGTCATGAAGAAATCTGAAGTGACCATGATTTCCAGTTCTTTTTATTGCAACAGTGTGACAGCAGGGTTTACAAACAGCCGAGTCCATTTTTGTCCAGTGTTTACCCAATTCATTATTTAATGGCTGGTTATGGTGTGAATTATTTATGGAGGTCTGCGTGCAGGCCCTGCTGTGTCCTGTGCCATTGTTTGTGTACGACTGATGTGCCAACAATACGTTGATGTGCTGGTGCTGCATTGTAAACTAATGGGGGAAAAGTTGCTTTGTAAAATCTGTTAGATTGCCTATCAGGTCTTTTCTACACACCCAAAACATTTAGCCTGTTTTCCATGTTTTTCATGTTTTTTCATGTTCAATGAAAGGGTGGTAATGTCTCAGGGGACTCAGAATGGGATCCAGAGACCCCATGAGCAGCTCTGCAGGAGGTGCAGCCGGTTTCCTGAACACTATCTGACCGTCTGCTTTGCGTGACGCCACTGATGTCAACCCACCCCCCCACGCATGCACACACCCACACATTTTCAATTTCCCTTTCCATTGCCCCCACTCAAGGGCTGCTAGTGCTAGGAGAATAGAGCTCTCTTTTTGTGCCTTTTCACTCCTCTCCCAGTCTCTCTCTCTCTCTCCCTCTTTCTGTCTGTCTGTCTTCTCTCTCCCTTGCTGTGTATTTTGAATTCTCTCAGTCTCTTCACTTTCTCTTTGGTCTCTGTCGCGGTCCCTTTCATTTGTAAATGCTCGCTTTTCCCTTTAGCTTTCTTTTTTGTGCATCACACACACTTTCCCTCCTCTCTCTCTCTCTCTGTGTGTGTCATGATCTATCTCTCTGTCTTTATCTTTGGTTCAAGTCCTCAGTAATCTTCAGTGGCTTACATCTATTGACAGCAGCTCACTCCGAGATCATAGATTACTCTCTCGTCCAGGCCCAGCTCAGAGCAGATTGAGCTCCTCTCTCACTGGGGTGCCTGGGACTGATGGCAGAACAAGACAATCCAGATACAGGCGAAACACATGTCCACAATCCAGATACTGTGGACATTTTGTCTTTTGTTTTTTTTTTACAGGAAGCAAAGAGTGTCTGTTGACAGCAACGTTGCCTCTACAGAGCAAATTGCTGTTCACAGCAGAGTCTTTAAACAGGCCTGGCTAGGCTAGTCTGTAAGCAGAAGTGATTGAAGAGAGGTGTAAGCGCTAGATTAACAGGATAACTTGAAATGGTGGGTGGGAGGTTGAACTCACAATCTACATGCTGAACAAATAGGACACTCTTTAGCCTGGAAGATTTTACTACTGACAGGGGCAAGGAATGTCAGTATATGACATCCTCTCTTGTACTTTACCCTGCCGTTACCACGGAATATGGAAGGAAATGGCCGTGAAATTATAGTTTCTGTGTAGTCAGTGAGGTCTGAGACCAAGAGTGCTCTGCACTGTTCTTACTATTTAGTTACTGATTTTACTAGCGAGTCACTCTGATCATGGGTGCCTTTTTTATTGCTGTTAGAGTTTGACCCTCCAAAAAAACTGTGAAGATGGTGAATTTTTAATCACTGAAGATGGAATGCCAGTTAGGGACTGGGGATGCGGAATTGCTGACATCTGCAGAGGTATTGAATAGGGAAGGGGTAAACTGAGGGATTGTGGGTTGTCAGGAACAGCAAAGGAGTTTGGGGATGCCCTCTGTCCACTCCTGGCGGGGTTGACCTCAAAAGCGCTAGTTAATACTGCCCCCCCTCCCCCACACACCCTCACCAAACACACACACTCACACAGTCAGTCAGTCAGCCAGAATGGCGGTGTGTTTGGCACTTTCCCAGTTGGGACAGAGCACATTAGCTGCTGTGGCCAGTGATCCCAAGAGAGTGGATCCATGTGGGGGTTGGCAACAAGTGTGGGTTTACCTCACTCACTTAGTTTTGTCTGCATGGAGATTCACATGAAAGGTTCGATGAAAGTGGTCGCTTTAGCAGCAACATAGTTATTAGTTTAATTGCCAGAGAGCACAAAGTACTGCTAAGGTAAGCCGCTAAGCTAAGCCAAGCACGGCACATTGAAATGCAGACTATCAGGAAAAGGTGCTTATTTCAACCAATGCTCCACTCTCGAACAAATTGTTCTTAGTTGTCAGTAGACAAGCGAATGGTTCCACATTTTACACTTATTTCTAGACAGCTTGCCCTTTCTTGTGGAAAAAGTTTGTGATCATGCTACTATTAAAAGTTAGAATAGTTCACATGTTATAAAGAAAGTCTAATGATTATTTTCTGAAGGCTGTAGGTTGACTATGTCTTGTAATACAGTCTTGTATCTTGTTTTACTAATTTTACTAATTTGTCAGTCCAGTGCTTCCTCTGGTGCTTGAGGGAAATAATTTGTCACTCATACCTTAGGAACAACATTCAAGTTTGCTGGCTAGAGTTTGTCCTCATAGGTGTGGCTGCAGTAAGATCCTCTGTTAAATCATTATGCTGTTTTAGTGAACCTGTTTGGGTTGGTCAGATTTATGTAACAGATGAATATGAATGTGTGTGTGTACTCTGATGACTAGGTGGACGCACCCCTGCCGAGAACAGGAGGGTGCAGAGCTGTGTCTGAGCTCACAGGGCATGAGGCCACACTGATAGTAGAGCTGTTCCATCAGATTCTGTCCCTATAGTACTGATTGCACTCACCTCACTCTTCGAGTTACCGTAGCCTAAATTATCACCCTCCTTTTTTCTCAGAGGCATTATCTTCACCATTTCACTTATGTTATCTCTTAGTGTGTTCTTTGCCTTTGTCTCTGTTACCCTTCCTCTCTCCTCAGGGTCTTTAGAATGTGGGATGCGATATTTTACCAGCTGTGGCCGGCTGTGGTTCAGGGGCCTGAGCCGTCTGCTAGTTGGCAGCCAGTTGCTGTTTGGTTCAGTCCTAGCTTCTGATGTGCTGATGGCAAAGAGTTGTTGAGCTCTTTGCTAAGTACTCTTACAAGCTAACTGGCTGCCTCTGGCCATTGGTGGGTGATTGAGAGTTGTTTCTTGTCAGGTGTGGGGTTATGTAATACATTGAGAACTTGAGGTTCAAGTAATTGGGAAATAGGAAATAGTTGTTGATAATTAATAGGAAATAGTTGTTGATAATTGATATTTCATACCACAGCTATGAATATGGTTATTACCAGGGTGTTTTAGTGTAGTAGCAGATTCCCAAGCTTTAATCAGGGCTCATTTGTTGGCACTGGCGTATTCAGGCTCGCCTTTAAGCTCGTTCTTCCTAAAGATATCACAAGCTTTTGTGTTCTGCAAACACTACTCCATCACGTGTCCCCCTCCCTAACCATCACAGGGAGCTTTCAGTGTGTGACCGGCACCACCACAACAATCCCCGTTTGTCCATGCCGGGAAGGCGAGTGAGCCCACAACATGCCAGTCTCTCAGGCCATTCAAACAGCCTCTGGGAGAGTTTTTTTGCACCCCTTCGACTTCCATCTCGACACACACAAGACACAGGAGCAGCCTTAAATTTTGCTGCCTTCAGGTCACTACATTTACACATCAATTTACATCTGCATTTAGCAGACACTTTTATCCAAAATGACTTACATTTGTCAACTATCAGTTACTTCAGGGCCAGTTTCCCCTAGAGCAACTTAGTGTCAAGTGCCTTGCTCAAGAGCACAACGGTGGCAGCCAAGATTCGAACCCACAATTTCCAGGCTACCAGCACACTAGCCAGGTACCTTAATCGCTACGTTACTACCACCCTTCTGCTTACTACAAAGGTACAACTGGTTTTGAGGGCAAGCCTGCACTCTTTTTTTGTTTTTTTGTAGAGCAGACTTCTCACAGCTCTGGATGCTTCGTTTGGACTAGAATAGCAACTTTCAGCCCAACCCTTTTTTTTGAGATGTAGCATTGTATGGTTCCTGCTCTGGAAAAGCCTGTTTTTCCCAGAACTTTAACCACATGTACTCCTAGGTAGTGTATTGGTAGGTATATATTTGCATATTTGGAAAACAAAAAACAAACAGGACAAAGTGGAGCTCAAACCAAGGGAGAAAATAGGACTGTGAATTGTGGTTGATAGTTTGCCTTGCAAAATAAAGCCCACATTAAGTATATACTCTACACAAAATATAGGCCTGTGCATTGTTTTGTCGGTGACTTGCAAGTGAATTAGATCTCTGTGGAACCTGCACCTGTTCATGAAGCAGCCAGGTGTGAACAACATGCATCAGTTCTCCATACTTCCCTTTGCTGCTTTGTGTGTTCTGTCTAGCTAACACAGATCACTGCTGATCTTTTTTGGGGGGTTGATATTTGCTTTCTTGAGGCTTTTCATTTTGAGATTCATTCAGTGCTTATCATTGTGCTTATTAGTAGATTAGAGTAAATGGCAAACATGAAATTGTATTACAGTGACGGCATCAACACTGTGTGTGTGTCTGTGTGTGTCTGTCTGTGTGTGTGTGTGGACGCGCGCTCACACGTTCCCCCTCACAAAACGGCTTTGTCTCGCCATTGTCATGTCTGCCTTTGTGGGCTTGGGTGGAGAAGTAGGATGTGAGGCGCTGTGGAACACAGAGCCATATGTGTGTTTTCAAACATTCACTGATGTTATTCTAGCCATGCTAACCCGCTGATGTGGGGGCTTTTTCCTCTGTGGCTTCCAAAGACATTTGTAAATGCATTTGCATATGCAAATAGCCTACAGATATGGTAAGCAAATACTTCCTGACTGCTCTGGTCAAGTTGACTGGCTCTTTCCAGTTGACACTTGCTAACAAACAGGTCACTAGACGCAAAGTGAACTACTTACTTCCTACCAGATTGTTGCAGTGGGGAACGGAGTTGAAAGGTCACGTAAACAGTTTTAGGGTGAACTCAGACAGGAGGTCAATTTCCTCCAGGTCTCACAAGCATGTCCTGTCAAAGGATATTGGGATGCTGCTGGGAGAATGGAAGCTGTGTTTCTGACTCGGTGAAAGGCAGACGGTTAATGAAGAGATAGTTTTTGTTTTTGTTTGAAGACAAGCCCAGTGAGGGCTGGTGTAAATGAGATGTGCTCAGAGGAACAAAAGGCCAGAGGATCGATGATCTGAGCTGAGATGGAATGAGCTGTGATGTTTTGTGTTGGTTGAGGGTTGGGGGGCAAAGGAGGAGGAGGGAGAGAGAGAGGCGGAGATGGAGACAGTATGCTCCTTGTTAGCGCAGGGCTGTTCAAACAGCTTGCTGCGCTCATCTGTTATACACAATGCTTTTGCATTCATTATCTGGCCCTGCTGGTCACAGGCATCTGTCAGAGCAAATGGATTGCTTAGTTTAATTTCTTAGTCAAAGCTCTTCAGCAGTCAGCCTCCTGAGGACTGTAATGACTCCAGCAAATACCCAGAGCCTGTGTCAGGTCCTCCTCTGGTAAAATACATAGCTAGTAGCAGGCTAAGACTGATTCCCCTCAGCCATTAGCCTTATAATTAATGATGGCCAGCACTTGGGTCTGTTTGTGTATCCAGTGCACTACAGTCAATGTTTTTGTCCTCATGGTTTCTTTGGAGGAAAGGAGGGAGTGGTGTGTACGTGTGTGTGTGTACTGTGGTGTGTTGAGGTGTGTGCAATGACATCAGATCAGCTGAGCACACACAGCAGCTCCTCCTCCACTTCTGTGTCATTACCGGCCAGAACAGCTGAGCACACCTTTTAACCAGCTCACCTGAGCCTCTCACCATCAGGGCTGATGCCATTTTTCTCCAGTCCCTTCATGTGCTTGTGGGCAATTTACACTTCGGTTCAGACATGTTTCATGAATAAATGAATAGCTAAACAGAAGAATCACATTCTCACCCAGCCATTCATTTCCATGTAGTTATGTTTGTTCCTCTCTGTGAGTAACACAACACAAACAACTGTGACCGCTGACATTTAGGTGACATGTCATGATCACATGTCCTGTCAGTTTTGTTATGGAACCCAGTCCAGCGAAGTGCAGAAACATATCAGACTCTTAGTTTCTGGCTATATGTAATACAGATCCTGCAGATACAACCACAGCTCTACACTGCTCTAACACATAGGGCAGCAAATCCACTGCTCATCATCAATTGGCCTGTCATGCCTTCCCAGTTATTATCTGGCAAAGAGAGAGCGAGAGACCCAAGCAAAAGAGAAGAGAGAGAGACCCAACCAAATGTGAAATCTGCACAATTAGCGCTAGCGCGGCCAACTGCTTAATGCTCCCACGAGCACACCACAGCTAATGGCTGCAGAAGAGTTGCTGCCTCCAGCAGATTTGTCCCACTGTGCTTGCCATCCTGCCCCTGTTTTTTCCCCTCTCTCATGCCGCTATAAATAGACTGCATACATCTTGTTTGCAAAGCAGCATCAGATGTAGTTAAACACTCACTAGGATGATCATTAGGCCGTGATATGATTGTGTTTTGAAGCAAACGAGGCTCTGTTTGTTGGGCCCTGTACAGCTCCATATTCTCTAGCACAGTATTAGTGTAGTAGGCATGCCTGCAGTGGTCTGAATGCATTTTGACAGTTAGTTTGGCTGTCATGACATTCTCACGAGTGCCATGTGTGTATGTGTGCAGCACTCCAGTGAGGCCTGCTCTTGCCCCCCTTTAAATAACCACTTCCTTGAATGACCCTACAGTGCCTCAAGCAACAAGCTGCTCTATATAGCCACTGTATTAATTCTGTAAAGATCTGAGTGGCCTCCCGCTACTAAAACTGTTAGCATGTGCAAAAACACTTGCTACAACACATGACCTAGGCCAAACAATGTCTGTGTCCAGTCAGAGTTGGTGTTACTGAATTGAGTTGGGTTTAAGAGTCCTGAGGAAATTAGACCCATGGTGTTTCATTTCTCTGACTAAGGTCCTTATCAGTGTGGTTACGATTGACTGGAGAGTGGCATCGGACTGAGTACTCTTTGGATGGGGTGGTGTTCTGCTCTATCAGTCAATCTGGGTCAAGTCAATAAGTAATCTGGGATCGGTCATGCCATCAAGGAAACTCAAGGAATGACATGTGAACGGTGCTTCCTGATTTTGTTTCCGCGATCAGAATGGCAGCTGACTCAGTCTTTTTTGCATGTTTATAAACAATTTCCTGAACATATTATTTCTGTCATTTTTGCCAAAGAAACCAAGGCTCTGAAATGTATCCTTAGTGTGCGTAACATTTTATTTCCCCTGTATGTGTGACTGTTGAATGAGATATGATGTTCTGCAATGGAGCCAATGTAGTTGAAGTAATTAAGATCAAATACACTCAAGTCAATTTAAAAGTCTTAAGACCATGATGTTACCTTTGAACCTTAGCCTTTCTTTTATCATGGTGACTTGGATAAAGGGTATAGCCTACAGTTTAAAACACAGTTGGCGGAGATCTTCTCGGTGTGGTCGGGGAGGGGTCGAGAGGGGTCGACAGGCTTGAAGTCAAATCCCATGCACCTGAAAGTAAGGGTTAAATGTGCTCATCAGAAAGTTATCACACAGATTTCAGGACATTGGTCCTCTCCAGTTCTAATTAAAGGAGACTTCAGTCAGCTATTAGCAGTCCAGCATCCACAGAGTGTTGCCAGATGTCACAGTCAATTACATTAGATTTATGTCATTAATGAAAAATGAACCGACAAATATTTTCCACCAAATTTACAAGCTCACTAAATCTCCAAATAGGAACCTTTTAGAACACTATGAAGAGCAGGGGCCATCAAATCACCTCTATTTAGATCATGTTAGACTAGTAAACGTAAATATTTACAATAGCCCTTAGTGTCCTTACAGTGACTTCAGAGTGGTTGGCAGCGTATCACTGCCCTGCACTAACCACAAGGAAGCTCTGTTGTATATTTCCCAAAACTTATCTGTCTGTTTATCTGTCTCTTGTCCAGCCTGTTTGCTTTATTTTGCTGTCATTTTCAGCATGGCTCCTTGAAGTTATTTTGATGAGCAGAAGAGTGGCAGGGGGCAGAATGAAGCCATTGTGTTCGGACGGGGAGCGAATGCCAAAGCATGACCTGAATAATTGATAATTGAGAGCTGGAAGTCGGCACCCCTGAACTCGGGCCTGTAATGTGGGGACGGGCCAAAACTGGAGTGCTTTTGTCTCTTGGGGGAGCTATGGTGGCCTGCGAGGGACCCACTTCTGAAGATTTTGTCATTTGTGGGCACAAGAGGGAATGTCAATGCGCCTGGGGGCCAGTGGGCATAGTGGGCAGTCAGTGTGCATTTTTTCAGTCAGTCCTTAGTTACAGTTTCTGTGGCTGCAGAATGCTGAGGACTGGGAACAGTACAACGGAAGTCTTAGGAATAAGAGAGCCAAGGCTTTTCAGTTTACTTACCAAAGCAAAAATTTTAATATAGAAAAAGAATTGCTAGTTTCCTGTTCTTGCTGTTATGTTGTTGCTGTTTGCAATCTCTTGGTGCTGGAACAACCTAGACTTGGTTATGTCCCAAATAGTGTAAGTGTGTGTGTGTGTGTGTGCGTGTGCGTGCGTGTGTGTGTGCAGGTTTTCTGCTTTTTCTGTCCCAGAGGGAGTCTGCTGTTCATTCTACTGTGTGCTCTTCACAGTAAGAGGGTCAGCTGTTCTCACTGCTCCAAAACAACATAATTGGAGGACATGCTGGATTATTCGTCTGTGGGGATCAGGTTAACCATCAGAGGCCTTCTGATTGCATACTTGTAGAGAAGAGAACATGTTTACTGTTTGAGTTTATACAGAAATGCTGATGTGTGATTCCTACTCATCCAGGAACACAGACATTACCAGTTTGTCTTGTGTGTCATCGGTTTAATGACTATCTTTTGATCAAAGCTTTCCTGGCACATTACCATCTACATATTTGGCAACCACTTTCTGTGTAGAATTTTAATCATCAGTAGGCAAATTGTCCTGATCACTAGTAGGTACATTATCATGCTCAGCCAATCAGAACACAAGAAACCAGTTATATGGTAGTCCCACAACATTGCTGAAATGGTTGCCCAATGTATCATTCATAACTTTCAAAGCTGTTAACATGGACTGCCTGAGAAAGCATGAAAAGGTCTCAGTGAGAATATTGGAGGAATTTGTTGTGTGATGGGAACAGCAATCACATTGACTTAAAAAAGCTCTAATTCATTTAAAGGAGCTGATTGATTGTGGAAGAGGGTCTCGCAATGATGCCGTCTCTAGAGACTGACTGCTGAAGCTGAATCTAGATTAGCTGAAGCTAGATTAGCTAACTTATTACTAGATGAGTTAGAGTATGATGATGCCTTAAAACAAATACCACAGTCCACTCCACTGCAAGCAAACATTAACAGCGCTGCAACGGTCATTTTTCAATTTTGTAGCCATGAAGCCTTGCACTCTTTCATCTGCTACTTCTGTCTCATCCCTTGTTTTCTTTCTCTCCCACTTCCTAGATCCTGTAGTGCTGCGCAATGGAGGATGGGAAGCCGGTATGGGCCCCACACCCCACAGATGGGTTCCAGCTGGGTACCATCGTGGACATCGGAGCAGACAGCCTGTCCATTGAGCCCCTGAAGCAGAAGGGCAAGGTGAGCTCGCTCCCCTCCCGAACCCCCCCCACCCCCAAACCACCACCACCACACCACCCCCCACACGCCCCGCCCTGCTAATCCTAATGCTCCTTAAGCATGGCGCGGGGCTAACCCAGTGTGGCAGTCCACTTCTCCTCACTCCGCTCCACCACCGGCTGCTACACTACACCTTCTGTCAAACACGCTTAAGCTGCTAGGCCAGTTCATCATGACGATGCCTGCTACTGTGGTCTAGGGGGAAAAAAAGAACGTGTTGGAGTCGGAAAGTTCTTGGATAATGCTTCCTGATCTTTTCTCTGATTTGTAATGGAAAACATTACTGTGGCTGTTCCAGTGCATGTAACATTCTAGTAGTGTAAGGGCTTTCTCAACCAGGGCCGCTTATCCTATGGTTAATGTTTAGCCCTTTAAAGCAAAAGGCGGCGTGACCTCCGGGTGTAAGTGAGACGGAGCGAGAGCAGGCTCCTCGTGACCGACGATGACGGATGGGTCTCATGCGGCAGGTGCGCGGGGTGTACGCAGAGGACACAATGCGCAGTCTGTTTCCTGTTGCCCCACTTGTGCCAGTAGCCCCGCGGGCACCCGCAGCAGCCGGTGGACTAGAGTGGGCATCAGTGGATAAGTATGACACCTCTTCACACACGAGCACAATGCTGTGCTCTGTGCTGGCTTCTCTCTCTGCCCAGCGCCGCCGTCACCTCTGGCTCTGGCCTCAGATCAGGCTATCTGTGATTAAGCCCTTCCTTTAAACATTGTGGGGCAGGTGGTGTAAGACTAAAGCATGGTTGTGTCCTCATGCTTCTTTCATGTAGGCTCATGGCAAAAAGTTTTGGTTCGGTTTTCTTTTTTTAGATGATTTTACCGTAACATACAAGTCAGTCACTCTGTTCAGTGAAAATGGCCTCTCCTCTACCCAAACGAATTTGGCACTAGTTTGAGAGCTCCCCCACAGTCATGTCACAGCGCTTCAGGATTGATGTAGCGTGTGTTTCACTAGAAAACGTTCCGACCACAGGCACGTCGTACATCACAGTCCTCGAGGGACTGTTCTTTGCCACAGCTTTGCCAGACATCACCTGGTCCTCCCCTGTGTGAAAGATGTAGGACACACTGCTCACCTCCCTGTGTCCCGTGTCCTTGTAGTGTTTCCTGTGAGGAATTATGTAGTGTACCCCTCCCCTCCCTTTTCTTCCTCTCTCCTCCTCTCTCCTCTCCTCTCCTCTACTTGCCCAGCAGGGCATGCAGCCAGAGAGCTGACTTAAGGTTTTAGCCACTGAACCAGCGCTGCTGTGCCTGACCTTCATGTGCAAAAGTCACAAACTCAGCATGTGCTCCCCAGAACCCTCACAAGTATTTTTCTCAGTGTTGTTGTTAGCCGCTCTCGGAGGACGCGTCTCCCACTGTTTCTGTGGAGCTGGACGGGGGGCGGGGAAAAACTGAGCAGGCTGTCAGTTCCACAGCTTTTAGCTGGAACACTGATGAATCCAACAGATGTTTGTGACTTTTAAGGAACAATGAATGTCAGCTAGTTCTTGGAACTCATAGCAGGGGATCGTATCCTCACTTTGGAGTTGCCAGTGGCATGTTCTGCCAGCCTAATTTGTTTTGTCAGACCTTTGTCAGACCAGACTTTTTTTTTTTAAGATTTAAGTAATTTGAAATGGAGCTACCATTCAATTTTTCAAGAAGAAAGACATGTTCTTGAGCGCCTGGCTCTCTTGGACTAGTCTAAATGCTTTACAGGAAAGAATGCTGGATACGCTTTTAAACTCTTAACCGTCGGCTCTGCCGTCTTTGATGTTTAAAAAGTTAGCAGCTTAATCTGTGAGTTTGATGAGGCACAGACAGAACCTGTGCCTTTGACTGTAGGCCTACGCTTAAATCTGAGGCATGTGACACTGGCTTTCAAGTAGCCGCCCCTCCTGGTCCCCCTGGCCATAAAAGAAGGCAGAAAAAAGAGTAGGAGTGTGACTGAAAGTGTGAGAGAGCGAGAGAGAGAGACTATGACAGAGAGGGGGAGGGAGAAATAGAAACAGAGGAGAAAAGAGGTAATAATACTGGCCTTCTCAGGAATTTGTGCAGGCAGCATTGGCACTCTGAAAGGCTTGCTGCCATCCTGCCTTTCCCCCACACACTGCCACCACAACACACACACAAGCCTCAAAGCCAAACTGTGGTGAAACAGCCATTCTCTTCCTCCTTCTCCTCCTCCTCCTCCTCATCCTGACTCCAAGGCTGTAGCTCAGTGTCTGTGTGTCTGTAAGTCTGTGAGTCCTGCTGTATCGGCTTTCAGCTGCCGGACAGCTGATGGAGCTGATGAATAATACATGGAGCCACTGCTTTGGGGCTGTCCCCACCCCCCACCCTACCCCCACCTGCCAACCTCCCTACTGCTCATGAGGTGAGGAGCGACAGATGCCAAGTTCAGGGCCCCGCCACCGCTGCCGCAGTCTTTTGGGCAAGCAGATGAACTGACCGACAGACAGACCCTCACACACACACACATACACATACACACAAATGTATCTGGTGTCTCTTGAGTGTGGAATTATTCATCAGCAGAAGTGTTGAATACCTGTGTGACCCCTGTGGAGCTCATCAGAGTTGCTGATGCATAATTAGCCACCATGGCTTTTGGTTATGATACAGCAGAGAAATGTTGGCGGGGTGGGTGGGGGTAGTCAGTCAGTGTGTGCAACATTGTTACACTTTTCTACTACCTGTCTCTTTTCTTTAGCACATCATTGTCTTCTCTGTTCACTGAGGATTAGCAAGTTTTCGCTTTTACATAAACATGTACAGAGGATGCTTCGATTTTTTTCCACTCAATATGTATTCTACGGCATCTCAGTCCAATTGGCTGTGCAGGTCTCCAGTGCATGAGGGAATAGGTTCAATAAGCACTATAGGTGCTCTAGCCTGCCCAGTTATTTTAACCAGCATTTAGCATTTTGTATTTTGTATTTCACAGACCTTTCTAGCGCCGGTCAATCAGGTGTTTCCTGCTGAGGATGACCCAAACAAACACGTTGAAGACAACTGTGAGTGCATTTGTCTCTGTGTGTGTCATGCATTTGTCTCTGTGTGTGTATGGCATAACAGCAGTGCATATTTGGCAGTGTTTGGTGGTATATGCTGCAGTAATTAAGTATTTGACACATTTTTGGTTTGCAGGTTCGTTGATGTACTTGAATGAAGCCACACTCCTGAACAATGTCCGTGTTCGCTACAGTAAAGACAGAATCTATGTAAGTCATTTGTTAATCCCAAGCTCTCCTTGTCCAGAAAAAAACATCTCACACACACACACACATAAACATACACACACAGGCACACACACACACACACACAGGTCTATATTTTAGATGAGCTCATTTTCTAACCGAGTCAGGTTCAAGGCAGGACAATCAGTCGTTGTCTTGGCTTGCGTGTGTGTTGTCACCGCCCACCCTTGTGTCATCCTCTGGCCTCCTCTGTCTTTTTCCTTTCTCCCCCTCTCTCTCTCTCTCTCTCTCTCTCTCTCTTTCTCTCTCTCTGCCTTTTTGTCCTCCTGGTGCTCGGGTGTGACGGCACCACCATTGTCTTGGTGTGATGCTGTGCCACACAGCCTCAGGCCCCTCCCCTCCTTCGGCTAGTGGGACGACCCGCCTGCTTGCTGTTTTCAATCAGTGCCACAGCCCGCCCCCCTGACCTCCCACCCTACCTCCCATCCACCCCTTCTCTCAAGTGACCACGGATCACCCCGAGGTTGCCACGCTATCCTGCCCTCCCTCTCCTCACACTCTGGACTTAATTAGGTCTTTTGAGGTGACGGTGGTGCCCCCCTCCTTCCCTTCTGTCCCGTGGGGTGTGCTTGCCACCTGGTGAGTGTAGTCCTGGGGACATGAGGTGCTCACAGGAGACACCTCACATGTGCCCAAGCTGGCCTCTACTGGCTACGGGGTGAACTGCAGCTCAAATTTGAAAACCTTTCGAGTTAGTTACTTATCTATAGGTTACTTATTTGCAGATTGATGACATCTGTCCTTTGTTTTGTTTTTTTCCCCTTCAATTGTATGGTTTATGTCATGTCAATAGGGATAACATATGGAGACAAGGTACTTTAGAAACACCAAGATAATTATCATGACGAATAGAGGAAATAAAAAAATTATGAAACTATAAAAAATGTCCACAAGAAGTCCATCGTACATGATCACTAACCAATCCGCCCACTCCTCCCCAGACGTACGTGGCTAACATCCTGATAGCGGTGAACCCATATGTTGACCTCCCCAAGCTGTACTCATCAGAGACCATCAAACAGTACCAGGGCCGTTCACTGGGCACGCTTCCTCCTCATGTTTACGCCATCGGTGAGTAGAGTCTGCCGGGCACTCAGAGTCTCCTCATCAGTAGTTCAAATGTAGGACCAGTGAACCTGCTGACATATCAACAATAGACTGACATACTAAAGCAAGGTTATTAAGGCCATCATTCTTTTTTAGACGGGCTATGTTAGAGGTGCACTGTGTGATACGTAGTATGTTTATGCTTTATTTACAGATATACAGCTGTGAAATTTTGCTCCCAACTGAGCTGTGAAATGTGTTTTCCTCTGAGCCCTGTAATCCATATCACAATATGGCCCTCTTGTGAGTGCTGTCATGTGGCACCAGTTTTTAAAAGCAAGTCTGTAAATATGTAACTATGGTGACAAGCAGCAGTGTGTAGGCTTCGCAGATGTAGCCCAGTAATCCACCATGGCGTACTGTACTGTGTGCTTGGATTCCAACATTCACTAGGACTGGCCTTCAGCCAGTGTTTGTGAAGTGCACCGAGCCTGAGACACAGGCTTTGTAAGTCACTAGCTCACTGTCTAGACAGGATGGGCATCTTTGGCAAGTGGGTGGCTATTGTGTATCTGCAAGGGCATTGTGTTGTCAGGGTGGGTATCTGTCAGGTGTAGTGCAACTTTCTCAACAGATCCGTAGCGAAAAAAAAACAAACAAAAGAAACAATACAGGTTGAGCCCATGATGTTGCACATTCCTAGCGAGGATGTACTTTCATTTTTATCCACATGGAGGCACTACAGGAATTCTCTCTCCTCTGTTTTGCTCTTTATACTGTGGTGTAAGTGATGGCGGCAGTATCAGCACCAAATGGCTGCAGCTGCAACCCAAGCACGCATGAATGAGGGAAGCCATTTAGACTGTGTAACTTTGTGTATTATTATGAGACCCATTTTGTTTTGTTATAAAAATGTCTATTATTAATAATTGCAGTTAATGAAGTTAATGAAAACACATAAATCCTCACTAGAGTTCATAAACATTGATGGACAGCAAATGATACAGCAGAGCTTCATAGAGTTGATTTGTAGAGCTGCTGAAGCACCCATATTGCAGTATTAAATTGTCATTTTGCCATTGTGCACAAAATGCTGTCAAGTGTTACGGCCGCAGTTGAGAAGGTAGTTTTTCTGTAGCAGTTGTTAACTGACTGTAGTGGCGGTGTACATTATAAGTTGATATGTTACAAGTCTCTCTCTCTCTCTTCCTCCCCTTCTCTCTCTCTTCCCCCCCCTCTCTCAGCGGATAAAGCTTACCGGGACTTGAAGGTGCTGAAGATGAGCCAGTCCATCATAGTGTCAGGAGAGTCAGGGGCTGGCAAGACGGAGAACACCAAATTTGTGCTCCGGTAAAGACAAGGGATCTAATCTGCCACCATTTCTCACCTGCCAGCAAGCAGGAGGGAGAACATCTCATTTCTCTGCCACATACATGTCAAGCTGTAGAAGTAGAAGAAATAGTCTAAATTCAACAGGCCGCTATACTGATGAATTGTACAGATCTGTGAATGTGTGAGTTACAGTGTCATACAAGCACAATAAAGAAAGACAGACAAATGTATACAATAGTAATTGTGATTTCTTCTCGTCACCCAGGTACCTCACTACATCCTATGGAACAGGTCAAGACATTGATGAAAGGATAGTGGAAGGTGATTTGTGTGGTTTGAGAACATGAAGCCATGATTGTCATTCAGAATCTTCCAAAAACCCACTGTGTCAGTCGGATCTGAAAGCTTTTCCTGTTGTGTTTCAGCCAACCCTTTGTTGGAAGCTTTTGGAAATGCCAAGACTGTCAGAAACAACAATAGCAGTCGTTTTGGGAAGTTTGTAGAAATCCACTTTAATGAAAAGGTAGTGTCTCTCTCTCTCTTATCTGACTGCTACAGTTTGCACGTTCCGCATTGCATTTGGATCAAACATGATGTGACATGATGTTGTACTGGAGCTTGACAAGGTATGGCTTAAGGTAGAGGCATTTTTAGGCCTGACCTTGAACCACTTAGAATGACCTAGAAATAGTAACAGAATAAAAAAAAAAAAAAAACTATATCAACAGAATGTCAAAAACACCTGAGATCTGTGTTGTCAAGGTCCACTGAAGTTTGCACGCTAATCAACTAGGACTGGACCTGCTGTCTTGGTGTCTGAGTAAATACATTGTGTTCCATGAAGACACCACGCCATAGCAGCTATTTCAGGGAAATCAGTGTTATGTTTGCATTTGGAGGATGGTACCAGGGAGTGACTGGTTGTTTGCAGAATGCGGTGGTGGGTGGCTTTGTGTCGCACTACCTGCTGGAGAAGTCCCGCATCACTCGCCAGGGTCAGGAGGAGCGCAACTACCACATCTTCTATCGCCTCTGTGCCGGGGCCTCCGAAGACATCCGGCAGAAGTTCTACCTCGGCTCCCCGGACACCTTTAGGGTGAGTGATGAAATACACACACACACACACAGACACACACATGCGCACACAGACACACACATTCACTTACTCAAAAGTCCTATTGACAGACACACACACACATAGAAATACACACACACACACACACACACATATGCACATTTCCACACTCACATTCACACATACACTGAAAAATCCAGGTGTACACACACCCACACACTGATGGTATGTTTACATGGGCTTTGTTTGGATGGTAGTTTAAAGACTAGCAGAGTGCCTTTCCCCCTCTTGCAGTTAGCCGTAATTAAGCCTTATTTGCTGCTGGGCACGAGCCCTCCTGCTGATTCTCTTCAGACGCCCTGCTGGGAAACGGCTAGGGCTGCCACTTGCTCAAAAAGAAAAACTCCCTGGGCTGCAGCACCTCGCTCTCACACTAGAGGGCAACACAGACCATGGCCAGCCTGCTTTTGCTGTTGTGTGACTATTTCTTTTACTTTTTTTTCAAATGCTGTCCTCCTCCTGCTGCGGAAGTGTGATCTAAAACAAAATGCTGGACCAACCGGTGTGTGTGATGAGGAGTGTGAGAGCAGAATGATAATATGGCCCCTGTGGGGTCTTGATTAAGCTTGGAAGATACAGCACGCACTCTTTCTTAAAATAAATAGATATATTTTATTTATTCATTTAAAAAAATGTTTTCATATATTCCTGGGAAAGCATTTTACACTCTGAAGATGAAACATCTCATTATATTGCCAGATATGGCCCTCTGCTTGGCGGAAGGGGGGGCGTGGGGTAAGAATCCCAAGCCACCGTCACCTTCTTAATGCTCTGTGTCTTTAGGAAATTAGGTTGGAGAAATATCAGATGTCTGTCTGTCCCAAGACGTTCTTTCTCTCAGTGTGTTTTGTAAGACACAGAGTCCACCTGAATGATCCTAATGTAATTACATGTTCTAATGATGATATTTGGCAAGCTCTTTATGTGGTCAATCCTGGAGTGATTGTGGCACTGATTGAGGGCAGCATCCATCACTGAGAGGGCATCCCTTCTCGACGACAAACTAGCGAATTTAATACACCTCATTCGCACCGCGGTGCTGAGTCATCCCTCACATATGATTACTCTTGGCCCAGATGCCCTTTCTCCTCTTGGAGATCGTCATTCATTCAGAGTGACCCATCTACCCTTCAGAGTACATTGTCACTGCTCCTGCGGTAATGATGTAACTGGCCACATTATACCTATCTGTCCATCTCTCTGGCTTTTCAAATAAACATTTTGAGATAATATTCCTCTCTCACACACCCTCTGTCTCCCCTCTCCCTCCCTTTCACACACACACACTCACTCTCAATTCTCCTAAGATACTTGTTTCTCTTTGCACCCCCCCCCCCGCTCTCTCTGTCTCTCTCTCTCTATCGCTCTCTGTCTCTCTCTCTCTCTCTCTCTCTCTCTCTCTCTCTCTCTCTCTCTCTCTCTCTCTCTCAGTCTTCCTCCCCTTCTTCTGAGCCCTTCCTGGGTGCAGTGGAGCTGAGTGCAATGCCAGAGGGTTTCTCAGTCAAAGCCTCTGTTGTTCCGTCGCCACAGTGCTGCCAAATGGCCTGTTTCTTGCGTACAGGATGAGCTCTTGTTTGTGTACTTGTTAACTACACTCGCAGCCCCTTTCCCATCCGCTCCCTCCTCCCACCTGTGACCTTCCTCTCGCACTCATCACTCACACCTTTCCGCTGATTGGCCGCATGGAGTGCTACTCAGCCACCCCCAAAGCAGTGAGACACGGTTATATATATATATATATATATATATATATATATATAGTCCTGCTCCACAAAATTCATATTGTAGGCCATTATTCCCTGTACAACTAGGTTAGATTATGCACTGTGTTTGTCATGCATGACAGGTGCAGTCAAAGATGTCTGTGAGTTTTTTTGAATGCATGTGTGTCTGTCTCTGTGTTTGTGTTTGTAAGGCTTTTGACGCTACATAAATTGTGATTAATCGTTGTTGGCGTGCTCCAACGCTGGATGGCAGGACTGACTTTATGCACTCCAGAACCTTGCTGACGAGTTCCATTTCCATATTCATGCCACGTTTGGTGGCGTCGAGAAAGAAGCACAGTGGCAGCCCATTTGGGAGGGACAGAATGGGTAGAGGCATCGCAGAAAAGCCTTAATTGCCGTTCTGTTCTGTCAACACCCCGCGCGAGCCAGCTTGTAAATCTACAGTCAGTGCGGATGTTTATTGTGGGGGGTTGGAAGGGGTGTGAATGCAGAGGCGTGTTAGTTTAGTTTTGCCAGATTTTTTTTGGCTGTTTAATGATGCCATTGTAGAAAGAAGTGGTTGTGTCCTTCTGTTTTGTGAAATGTTATATTGCAGGAACTGAGATGTATTTACATAAAGACTTGCCAGCACTTTTGCCCTGTTGTTCAACAAATGTAAAAAAGTAGTTTTGGAGTTCATCAACATGTTATGTTTCTCTCTCTCTCCCCCTCACCCCCTTCCTCTCTCCATTCCTCCCTTCTTCTCTCCCCTGAAACAGTATTTGAATCGTGGATGCACCCGCTATTTCGCCAACAAGGAAACCGACAAACAGATCCTTCAGAACCGCAAGAGCTCTGAGGTAAAGTTCCACACTGAGCTGCGTCCTGTGGCAATGTTCCATCTCCCTCTCTGCTCATTCACTCTCTCTCCCTGTATGCCCTTCCTTTCCCTCTCTCTTCATTCTCATCTTTCTTTTTGTCCTCCTTGTTTGTCTTTCCCTCTGCCCTTCATTCTGTCTGTCTATCCCTCTCTTTTCCATGTCTTGCCTAACTTCCAAATAACATGGAATGAATTATGGAATGATTTTCTGTTGGTTTGTGCTCTATGTTACTCCGTACATAAGCCATGCATTCAGGGATTTACTGTACACACACACACACACATGCACGCATGCACGAGTCTGAGTCAGAGCATCTGAGTCCTCCCTCATCCCCATTCTCATCTCG
Source organism: Tenualosa thibaudeaui (assembly GCA_027481765.1). NCBI lineage: Eukaryota > Metazoa > Chordata > Actinopteri > Clupeiformes > Clupeidae > Tenualosa > Tenualosa thibaudeaui. The sequence continues at coordinate 13,429,305 of JAIFZK010000001.1, read as the reverse complement.
GCATTCCCCTGGCCTGTACTCTTGGCTCATCTCATGGAGTGAGATGCACTGCATCTCTGCACTGCATGCACTGGTGCAGTGTGATCCGTGTAATCCGAGATGAATTGGCAAAGGTGGCTGTTTGAAATCCGCTCTTTTTTGTGAATAATAGCCCCCACCCCCCACCAGATATTAAAATCAGAGAGCAGCTTCCAGTCTCATTGTCAAGGATTAAAAACATGAGGTCAATTCTTCTCTTCCTCTCCTCTCACCACTGTTCTTTTTTGTTAATTGTCATGCAAGAAGACCTTGAAAGTGTTGTAGTCGTTTTATATCATAGCAGTGCAGTTCTCAAAAAACATTCAGTCTTCAGTTTTGCCCTACTCTGTGTTGCTACATATACGAGTGAAGAAAGGAGATCCCTCTGGCAAGCCTGGGGTGCCATCCTGAAACTGAAACTATCATATTGTGTCTTAAAATGTGGGTCACATTAAAAGGTTCAACAGAAGGTAGGTGGATCAGTGTTTGGTAGTTAGCCAACACTCCCAATCAGAAATGTCTGATATGAGAACTGAACCTTTGCTAAGTGCAAGATGTTTAAAGTGTAAGAGATGGTTTTGTTTTTGTAAAGCTAGGGACAATATAGATGAGTGTAATCATTGAGTAGCATGCTCTGAAACATTTCAGCTATGCTACTTTTACGCTAAAGGAGGACGCCCAGGGATTGATAACATGAGCAGAAAGCAATCTGTGTCCAAGGGACAGCAACAGCTGTGAGAAGTGTTTAGATTCAGAGGTCTGAGGTTTAGGTAAACATATCAAGCTGATGAGCTGATCAAGCTGATCTCCCCCTCTCTCTGGTCCTCACGCCCCCCACCCCCCATCTAATCAAATCTAAAGTTGAGACAAGATTCTTTTCCTCTGGCTCTTCTGTTAGCCTGTCTTTCAAAAACCTGTGGGAAAAAAAACTCATAGTTTGCACCTTTAATAATAACTGTGATGAAACTAGACACCATTTTCATCTCCACACACACACACACACGTATACACTCACACTCGTGTACTTGGTGCCTGCTCTCTCTTCCCTAATTCAAATGAGAGTAGATGGTGTTGTTATATCTGTGCTGCAGGCCTGCAGGACCTGCTTAATTAATGATGATTGTTATTAGAGGATCCTGTGATTCTCTGCTCTGGGTCCTCAGAGGGCCATTAATTATTCATTCATTAGGTCTCAGTACTCAGAGGGAGCTAAGCCACCAGTTTGAATGGTCTTGAGTAGATTATTTATGTAATGATTTATTTATGCGTGTGTGTGCGTGTGTGTGTGGTGGGGAGGCTGAGTGGTGCGAAGCAGCCATTGACACCTCATGTTTGTCCTTCCATTATACTGTTGACACATGGTTTGCCTGGGGTGCCTGGGGACACATGGTTTGCACATCTGTTTTAGGCCTCATTTAGGGGGAGAATTTTGAAATGAAAATAAATGAAATAATGTGAGATGATGTTACCCATGCTTAGTGTGATCCCAGTCAGCCACCCTGTGACTCACTGTTGAAAATAAGAAGCAGCTGTTGCACATCTGGACTGTGATCATGTAGTCTGTGCATGCGTTGCCCATAGAGAGTTTCTGTGTATTTGCATTTGTGTGTGTGTGTGTGTGTGTGTTTTCCGCCTGTCATTCACTCACATCATCATGGTTGTGTGTGTGTCTTTGCATTGCCTCTTCTCTGTGTCACTCAGGACAATAAGGTGATTATGATTGCGATGTTCTCTAAGAGGGTGTTCAATATTTTCTAGTCTAGCTTTTTTCCGAACTATTCTGCTCTCCACCGAGCTAATCAGCTTTTTCGAAAGCACTCAAGGGATGTGGCTGCATGTATGTCTCTGTCTTTGCTTTGGGCTTTGCTCTATTCTGCAGTAGTGTAGAAGCTACAACATAAGGATTTTGAAATTCTACAGACACCTCTTCTATCCATCTCAGAATGTCACAGTGCAGTGGGTTATGGGATGCCAAGGGCTCTGACCATCTGAGATTTATAATTTGGAAAGCCACGCCTATCCTTTTCAACATACAGCACAATAGCAGTCACACTGATGCATGGCTATAGAAGATGACTTGGACACGCTTGGCACCAAGCACAGATCTGTCTGCTTTATGAGTTTGTTATTTACAGTCTGTTGTGGTTTGAAATATCTGTAATCACCTTTGAAGCCGTGCATTTCACTAGCGGGAAGACGAGCTGGTCCTACATGCCGACTTTTATCTCTGTAATTTATTTCGGCGGATGGAAATTTAAGGCCTGTTTGGCAACCTATGGGGCTTTGAGCCGACAGTAACAGTTAGAAAAGGCCCTACAGTTCAATGGGACCAGATTAGTGGGGCTGTACAGCTGCTACAGTCAGCGTTTGTGCCAGGAACCTCAGTCCCAAGACTTAGTACACTACCATAGTACATAGTACACTACATCGTACTGGGACATTCATCTCTGGGACATTCTCTCTCTCTCCCTTCTTTTTTTCTTTCTTTCTTTCTTTCTTTCTTTCTCCACACACATACTTAAATATCCTGTAAGTGGTACTGCTTTTCTCCTCTGGTTTATAAAGTTTGTAGGTTTCTGTGCTGTGCTTCTTTCTGGGGTGAGGTTTTCATTCTTTCATGATACTTGTCAACATATGGTACGCTTTTAGCGGTTCTGTTTTTTCCTATGTTTGTGTGTGTGTGTGTGGTGGTCAGTAAGTATACATGCATGTACGTATGTACGTCTCTGCCTCTTGGTGCTGGGATGTCGTGTGTGTGTGTGTGTGTGTGTGTGTGTGTGTGTGGTGGTCAGTAAGTATACATGCATGTACGTATGTACGTCTCTGCCTCTTGGTGCTGGGATGTCCTGGGTGTGGGTGTGTGTGCCCTGTTTGAAAGTTGGGTTGTTGTGCGCAGAATGCTGCTACTCCCTCTTAGCCATGCGTGTGTTTATACATGCAGACCTTGTACTCAGTAACTGTTGGATTTTGGACTGTCTCCCACTCCAGCACCTGAAGGCAGGCCCGCTGAAAGACCCTCTGCTGGACGACCAGGGCGACTTCACTCGGATGTCGGTGGCCATGAAGAAGATTGGCCTGGACGACACAGAGAAGCTGGACCTGTTCCGCGTGGTGGCCGGCGTGCTTCACCTCGGCAACGTTGACTTTGAGGAGGCCGGCAGCACCTCAGGTACACAGTTACAGAGCTTAAAGCGTCTGCTAAATGCATAAATATAAATTTAGATATTGGGGCGGTAGTGGCAGAGGAGTCTGGCCCTGAACTAATTGATAGTTGACAAATGGAAGTCTCTTTGGATAAAAGCATCAGCTAAATGCAGAAATGTAACTAATAATTCAGACATATAAACTAATACTGTACATAACATGACATTGGTGAGGTGAATATGCTGATAGACCTCACTTGTGATCTATCAGTGGCCATTATCTCACTTGTGCACTTGTGAGTAATAGACACACTTGCTTTTAGCATTTCCACAGAAAATGGAGTTTCACATCCATAAGGTCAATAAGTGCCATGGTATTTGTATGATATGAATGATTATGTGAAATGTGAAATTATGTGAAATGTTCATACCATTTTTTTTCATGAAAGTAAAAAAATGGCAAATTCTCAAATTTCATGTAATCACTACCACACCATTTTATTGGCATTTTGCACGTAACCGAAGGTCAGTTTTCCATGCAATTGTCCATTTTCTATTTCCATTTTTTATTTTATCTTTAACATGTTTTATATTCACTTTGCTTGAAATAAGGGAGTGTCTGTGTGGGTCTAGAGTGAGCAAGAGATGTTTGTCAAAAACTGACTTCTCTCTGTGTGGGTATCGGTGTGTGTATGTGTGTGCGAGAGAGAGAGTGAGAGAGAGATGGGGAGACAGGAAGAGAGTGTGTGTGTGTGCGGCTGAGAAAGCAGCCGAATGATGCAACAGAATGATCGATTCTCCTTATCTCAGTTTTTTTTGTCTCTGGCCGCTGAGCTGTGTTCCTTTTGACTGTGGGAAAGCTGTGATTCTGAAAGCTCAGCTTCTCCACACTTACACACACAAACACACACACACACACACACACACACACTGTCAGGCCTTCACTTTCAAACTAATGATCCTGCCAGCAAAGGCCGTGCTGTTGCTGGTGGTCTCTGTTTAGCTGATTTGGTTTGGGCCCAGAAAGATCTCTCATGTAGACAGAGTGCACTGCCTCTGACCCTCCAGGCTCTGGCCATTGCTCACTGAGACACAGGCTAAGCTGTTGGCAGATGAACAGACAGACAAACAGGTGGGCAGACAGACAGACATACATACAAATAAAGAGTTTTGCAGGGAGATGGGAGGAACTGGTAGGCAGGCGGGCAGGCAGACAGACAGACAGACAGTCTCACCCTGTGGAGAGAGAGAGAGAGAGAGGGAGAAAGAGGTCTCAATGACCCAGAGGGGAGGTGCCAGCCTGCCTGTCTGTGCTGGACTGAGTCCTGGCTGATGAGAGCGCTAGCCTGGCGATGTGATCAGAATGGAAAAGCTTCCCTTTGAAGTCCGCCATGCTGTTCGTCACGTTCAGCTACCACTGGCTGAGGATGAGTGCATCTGAGGCCATCCTCCATTGCATAGTTAGTTTTTATGTGCAAGCTTGGTTGATTGTTGGGATCAGAATGGTGTGGCAATGGCTGTTTGGGTGTATTTGGGTTTTGCCTTGAGTATTTTTTTTTTTCCATTTGTTTGTTTTGAGAAAGTCTTTACTTTAACAGTGTGAACTGCTTTTGTGCTTCGAATAAGGTTTCAGGTTGTCTTTGAGTGACCATTACCACCTGCACAGTGTAGAGTAGAGTTTAGCATTCCCTTTCTCCTCTCTCCATTTGCTCATGACACAGACATCCGCAGGCCTGGCACTCCTCTGAGACTGCCTGATACTTACAGCCAAAGCCCATTCACTTCCACAGGACAAAAAAAAACAAAACAAAAACACTTCTTTTAAATCAGTAGCTTGCTTTCAAGAACACTGTGCATGAGAAACGACACTGATGATAAATGTTGCCTCATCCCTCTCTTTCTTTATCTCCCTTCTTCTATTCCTCTCCTTCCCTCCCTCCCCCACTCACTCATTCTGTTCTCTCCATCTCTCCCGTCAGGCGGCTGCAACATTAAGAACCAGTCGAGTCAGACGCTAGAATACTGTGCTGAGCTGCTGGGCCTGGATGAGCAGGACCTGCGCGTCAGCCTCACCACCCGGGTCATGCTCACATCAGCGGGGGGCGCCAAAGGCACGGCCATCAAGTGAGTGTGTGCACTGCCTCTACTCCCCCCCAAACACACACACATAGAAACGTACACATACATGTACACACACTCAACCACATATACTGTGAGTACCATCATTATGGTTGAGTATGTGCTCTGACTGCCGTATCAATAAGCCTGGTTTTAGCGTTGCAGTCAAGTTGCACGTTTAGCACCCCGGGACACACGCATACACACAGATGTGTACTAGGGAACTGGGAACAGAAGCTTCTCTGGGTGAACCGGTAGAGCCTATAGGAGGCGAGGAGATGGAAGGAGAGTGAGAGTGAGAGGCTGGCAGAAGAATGTGGAAGAGGAAAAGAGAGAATGAGTGAGTGAGTGGGCAAAAAGGAAAGAGCCATCTGTGCAAGTCTGGAGACACTTATGTCATCTGGAGAGGTGCTAGTTTGTGACTGAAGGGAGCAGCTTGCCTGCTCTCACACACACACACACCAACATACAGACACAAACACATAAACACTCCACACACGCGTTAACACTTGACGTTTACGAGCAGCAGGCGCCCTGTTCGCTGGCTAGTGCAGTGTGCCGCAGTCACTGAGGCCAGGCGAGGCAAGGCGAGTGCTGGAGTGCTTTAGACACCCGAGTTACAGTCAAGAGCTTAGACCACCTTGCATCACAGGCACCCTCAACAAAACACTCACAAAACACCAGGGTTAATTCACTTGCTTCCACATACTGTCCCATCACAGTGGTGTGTGTGTGTGTGTGTGTGTGTGTGTGTGCGCGCTAGTCATCGTTACAAGTATTCCTTCTTCAGGATTATCCACAAACAGCATCTCTGCGTGAAATGCAAATGCATTTTACTAAAAGTATTTGAAAAAAAAATAATAATAATGAGTAGATGTGTGCCTGTGTGTGTTTACGTTTGTGTTTGTGTTTCTGAAAATTATCATGTTTGTGTAAGAGAGGCAGAGACACACACAGGCAGACTGTGTCTCCGTGAGACTGAGAAGGGCATTGGAAGGACACAGGGGAAGGCAGCAATGTTTGACGGATGCAGAAACAGATGCAGAGACATTGGCCGCCTCGCGGAAAGGCCAATCTGGCATTTTCTTCTGGCTGGAGAGCCACCTCACCTGCCGTGCTTTTAAGACTGGCCGCATGCGAGGTGCTCCAAAACAAGCCGCTGTTGTTTAAAGGGAGCAGTGTCACTGAGCGTTCTGCAGTTGAATGTCAAAGCACTTACAGCCATTACCAGTCGTTCCAGACTAATATTGTTGTTATTGTGTCCTTTAAGGCCCTGTGCTTTTTTTTTCCTTCTCCATTTCCTGTGTCAGTGGCCGCTTGATTGTCTCTGCTTGTAGTTTTAAGGAGCAGTTGGCATTTTAGTGCCTTTCCCCCTCTTTTATTCAGCCAAATTGTTTGTTTTTTTTGTTTTTTTTTTCATTTCCTGTTTCTTTTGAACCTCCTCCTGTGAGCTTTGTACTCACTAACCTCTCCCACTTGTGTTTTTTCTTGCCTTCTTGGCTTTCATTTCTTTCTCTGCATCTGAGGGCAGATCCATATTGTGGTGAATGGCACCATAGCTTTGGCTCTGTGGAGGTGAGGTGTGCTGTTGATGTTGCTGTGTTTGTTGTTGTTGCCGTTGATCATTGAAGCGAGGCCTGTGTCTGTCTGAGGAGCATATTTATAAACGGTACAATTTAGAGGCACAATGGCCCCGGGGCTAAGTGACTTAGGGCCACAGGGGATTTGTGAGGGCTGTGGCCTAAGCACTCTATTTCTGCGGTCCTTACATAAGAAGGGGGGAAAGCGCGGGATCAGATGGTCTGCTGGTCTGCTGAGGCGTGGATTTGGCCATTTTGCATGCAGGGAGGAGTGGGGTGGGCAGTGTCACTAATCATGCCGTCACCTGCATGGGAGAGTTCAGTGCTGTATAGGCGCTGCTGTGTTAAATTTCTGCCTGTTGAGGCCCATGGACCTGCTGTCTTTTACAGACAGATTTTGCCTTCACATTGATAGTTGCACTGGTCAAAAGTGTTACCTTGTGAATTATTTTTTTAAATTATTGATACATCTTGTGTGGTGTATTTTTGTACCCCTCTCTTGTCTGTGTCGTTTTCTTTGCCAATGTTGCCAGTGTTGTTTTTCATGTTTTTTTTTAGCCCCAAGAGAGAATGACAAATCTGTTCAGAAAAAAAATGGTTGGTATCACTTAGTGTGTGAGTAGCCTGTGTGAACACCCGGCTCTGAGAGAAGAAAGTTCTAGAGGCTGGGCTGCTGAGGTCATGGCTGGGTGTGTGTGATATGACAGCAGTAGTGAAACACTGGCGTGTGTCTCTCTGGTGTGTGTGTGCATGTGTGTGTGTGTCTGGTGCAGTGTGTAGTTCTTCAGAGCAATTAACAGTTTTTTTTCTTTAGTATTTTTTATTTTAATTTGATAAAATCCAAAACATTTCAGTCTGTAGATGCAACCGCCTCACCTTGGCCCAACCCCACCCCCAGTCCTGACATGAAGAGCAAGCAGTAAATACAGACATAGGCAGAGGATGAACGGACAACTTTCAGGGCCTTATTTCAATCAGGGCACATGCACACAGTTCAGTAAATGTACTTCACAGTTATAACAATGCAACAACATTCACAACATTTCATTGTGTATATATATATATATATATATATATATATATATATATATATATATCTATATATATACACAGCACATACTCCAAAGATTCTCCCCCAGGTCAGATAAATCTCTGGTGAAACCCTGATGTGTGTCTGTGTCTGTAAGAACGATGGGTATAGTGTGTGTGTGTGCGCGTGTGTGCACTTTGGTCAGAGTCTGTGTGTGAGTGTACATTTCTGGGGAGAGAAGGCTGTTTTGTGGTCAGATGTGCGGTCCAGTGCACTGGGGATGAAAATGAATACTAGTTAGTTGAAATAGCATTCATCTCTGGGTATGAGTGTCAAATAGTGAGGTTGAGTTGGAGTTCAACTTGTGTGTGTGTCTGTCTGTCAAGTGACAGAGAAAATAGATATAATAAAATGGCAAGCCGAGAATGTGTGCAGTAGAATCCCATTTTATGAGTTTGTGTGTGTGTGTCTGTGTTGATGTGTGGCAGAGTGGCATTCTCTATATAAATGATAAAGTCAATGTTGACCCTGTGTTCCTGATGAACCCTGTCTGGACTTCAGAAAGAGTGAACGAGAGAGAGTGTGCGTGTGTGTGTGTGTGTGTGTGTGTGTGTTGTGTTGTGTTGTGTCTTATGAAAGAGCTGAGGTGTTAGCTCTAGCCCATTGTTCTGTCTCCCCCCTCTAATTAAGAGGACATCCAATACTCCAACTGATAGCAGTGAATCACACAATCATCAGCAGAAGTCCTCTTCTGCTCAATAACTGGGTTTCCATTCAATTTATTTGTGTTATACAAGTACATTCATGTAGTATATGTATATTTTATATATATTCTTGTGCATTCATGAAAATGTGTGTGTAGTTCCACCATCCACTCTGTCATACTGATTGAAAATGGACATGGTTAGTGTCATAATGTTAGTGTTGTAAGTGTACTTACGTTTCTCTGTTGTACACATTGGTATCTTGCATTTGTCACTTGCAAATATTGTCATGTTACTGTTTGCAATAAAACACAAGTGATAGGTGTGACATGCCAATAAACTGTTTCTATCCAATATAATCGCATTACAGTCCTATGTCCACAGTTAATCGACAGTTAATCCTCCCTTGCAATCGAATCAAATTTATATTCGCATTTGAAGATTGATGTGCCTTTATTTTAGGTGTTTCCTAGTAGGGATTTCTAATTCTAATAACTAAAATGGGCATGAACAAGTTGGATGGAAACCCAGCCGCTAACTTCTTTAATACTCCAGTCAGACAGAAGAAGCTGCTACCAAAACACATAGATTAGAAAACCATTCACAAAAACACTGAAAAGACTGAACTGCGTGGTGAAATTAGACCATTATGTTTTTTACTATATTTTAGGCTGTCCTAAAAAGAGGTGTTTATGATGTGATTCCCATTCAGCATAACCCCTCTCATTACAGAGCAGATGGTAGCAGGTTGACAAACTCCAGAAAGTAAAACTCCTGGGGGTTTAGGTGGTTAAGTGATGAGCCTGGGGAAGTTAACCAAGAGAAAGTGGTAAACCTCCTAATAGAATAGCCTGCTTGCTTTGTAAGAGAATGATGACTCACGGCTCTTCTATTATCAACTCTATTTAACACTACCTTTGGCTTAATTTACCCAGATTTGCCACTTAGACACCTACTTGGAATGGGCCTATTTCACATATTTCAGCAGCCATTTTTCCAAGAAGTTGCAGGGTAAGCACAGGTGTTGTTAATGACAGCCAATAAGATTCTGATTCAGTGTTGCAGAATCAGATCCTTATTGGATGTCATTATTAACACCATTAATTACCCTGCACCTTCTTGGATAAATGGCTGCTGTGAAATAGGCCCATTCCCTGTGACTTGTACACTATTCATAATACCTGTGCACTGAACACAGGTGATATCCCTAATTAGCCGATTCACTGGCTGAAGAGCTGTGCTAATTATGATCAGCTGCTGCAGTGAATAGTTGGAGCAAATGGAAGAAAGATTTGCCAACCAGTCTGAGTGAGTGAGGCTGCAGGATCATGTGCACAGTGTTTGCCTGTCCTGAAGTGCTTTCCATGATGTCATATTTTTTCCCTCAATGTCAGAAATTTAAATGTCCTGAAATTCTAAATGAGAGATTTGTTTGGAAACTCCTTGTATTGGTTAGACACCCACAAACCTTTGTGAGACATATGCTTTCAGCTGATTAGCACAGGTGTTTTCACTAATTAGCTCATCTGAAGAGTTGCGCTGACCAGAATCCGCTTGTTTAGGGAGTTGATTGGGGCTGTGTGGTGAAGCAGTGGAGAGGGGGCCTTGTCTTTGCTCTGATTGAGTGAACACCATTTGCAGACCTGCCTGCAGCATTTGCTGAGCCGACTGATTGTTTTTGAGGCCTATTTTGTCATACTTGGCAGTGTTTGTATCGATTAAGATAACTTTTAATGGACTGCAGACTAGAGGTCTGCATTGGGATTGGGTCCCGTGGGACCCAACGCAAATCTCACTGGAACGGGCTGTTTGAGCTTGGCTGCAGGCGGGAATGGGTGGCTAAAAAAAAACACTACGGGTTTGTGTGGGATAGCAGTGTAAGCTAACCTAGCGACTACAGGATCTCAGTCAACCAACGAAGTAGAGAAGAACATTGAACAAGGTGTGTACACCACTAAAACCAAACAAGGCAAGTCCGACATTTGGAAACATGAATTTTAAAAACAAATGCAAACGATGAAATAGAAGCTCTATTCACAGTGCGTCAAAAGACGTGCAGGGAGAGAAACAAAACAATAACCCCAATCTCAACTAATAGCATAAATGGCGTGTTTCTCTTGCGGGACAGAAGACACAAAATCAATGCATCTCTATTACTGTGCGGGTATAAATTCTCAAAGTTTCGCAGGTTGTGGGCGGGAGTAGACATACACATCACAAGATTGGGTGGACACGTTGCGGATGCAGGCGGTAATGGTCGGAAATTCAGCGGGAGTGGGCAGGAGCAGGATGGAAAAAATAGTTCATGCAGTTCTCTACTCCAGACACCTTTGCCTTGTGGTATGGCAACCTCGGAACGCATTTCTTTTGGGTTTGCAGGGTCTTCATGATCTTGTCTCAAGGGGCTGCCAGGATCTAATTCATACATCAACTAAACCATAGGAAAGTGCTATTACATTGGTTGGAGTTGTGCTGGGTCATGCAGCTGTAATAGGCTCTGTGCACAGTAGTCAAAAAGTCCTAGAAGGAAGTAAGTTTCAGGATGGTCACTCTTTCCTGCTGAACATATGGTAGGCTAGATTGATATTAGGCATAAATATTAGTTGTATAGTGTAGTTATACTAGTTTACCATCCAAAGTAAACTGAACTATGCTCTGCACTAAGCTCTGATGTTCCTTGGCAGTTCATTTCCTAGTCAACTCGTAGCTATAGCGTTGATTACAATTGTTTACCAATGTAAAAGCGAATTACAAGAAACTGTAGCTGCGTAGCTTTTCTAGGGTTGTGTCAGTACAGTGATTACAATATGAATACTTTATGTGCATTTGTGTGTGTGTGTGTGCCCGTGCCCACTTTTCCCAGCTGAGATTATGTTGTATGCTGTTTGGCTTTCCTATGTCTGCTGTCACTGACTGACAGCAGAGAGCAGGCAGTTCAGATAAATCAATTCACCAGAGCTAGAGTTGGTGCAGGTCAAGGCAATACAGTAAAAATTTGCCTGGCTTCCCTTGATGTTCTTAACCTCATCTGAGCCCGCCTCGTGCCTAAAACTAACCAACCCATTGAAAACTTTGTTGGTTGTGACATGACCACAAATCACATTCAGAGGCATGAATAGGAGGAAGAACACATCTTGGGGTGTCCTTAAAATAAAGAATTCAGCGCTCAACAAAAGTCTTGTCAAGTGACAGATCGAGTGCTTAAGAGCAAACGAATATGAAAGGTGCTCGCTCTCTCTCTCTCTCCAAGCATTTCATGGAGGTTTTTGTCACACACTACAATAAAAATTGGTGAGTTCTACTCGGCTCTGAAATCCCATGCGTCCGTGCGCACACACACACACACAATACGCACACACACACAAACGTACACACCCACACTCTTGTCAGGCTGACTGTGTGCTCAGCAGCCCCATGGCTGTACTAAAGGTGGCTGCCAGCTGCTCCAATAGGCCATTGGAGCCCTCCATGGTTCTGAATGCGCTGGGCCTAAGGGATCCCTCCATAGCCACGGCAAGGGGGGACAAACCTTTGGCAACAACCATTTTGCATAATGAAGATGTGATGTTTATCAGATAAATTAGATCCTCATAATAAGAGCAACACAATAACAATAATAAAAATCCATGTTTTGTTTTCAGTAATGATGTAAAATGCTAGGGGTGCTTGTTTAACAAGTGTCAAGCAGTGTCAGAAAGACACTGCTCTTGACTAAAAGAGATAAGCTGGGCAATTTCCAATCCAGTGTAGCCGCAAGCAGGGCCTGATATAATTGCTATTACATAGTGAGCTGTCAGGTTTGAAAGCATTTGAATTGCATATCTTTTAAGGAGAAACAGCAGCTACACCATCACAAGGTGTACAGGGCCCAAACTACTGTTCTATCTATATTTGCTAGGAATGTTGTAAGGAAGGAATCCAGATTATTCCAGTGCTGTTACTACTTGAACTTGATTCTTCTTTCTAACATCTGTACTAGCCCCACAGACTTACAAAAAGAAAACATGTGACTAAAGGTGATGACAAAAATGCAACATTTTCTTACCTATATCGTGTTAAAATGATGAAAAATAGAAACAAGAATGTGACCAAAACTATCTAAGGGTTATGGCTAAAAGTAAATCATAGTCGCCAATATGTGGGGCCTTGTGGTCCATCCAGCAGATCAAGCCAAGACTCTTATGGTTTATCTCCCATTCTCACCGGGGACTTGATTTAGTGAGAGCGCGGGTTCTCCTTTTGTCCTCAGGGTACCCCTGAAGGTGGAGCAGGCCAACAACGCCCGTGACGCGCTGGCCAAGGCTGTGTACAGCCGCCTCTTTGACCATGTGGTGACGCGCGTCAACCAGTGCTTCCCCTTCGACTCCTCAGCCAACTTCATTGGGGTGCTGGACATCGCTGGTTTCGGTGAGACTGCTGTTGGCTCATGTGTACACACACACACACACACACACGCACACAAATACTTTATGGTGCTTCTGTCTGGAATTTGAAATAACCTGTGCTGCAAATGTCACTGATGGGGTATGGGAGTGCGATTCTCAGTCTGGCCTGTCCTTTTCTGCCTTGTGCCCTTCCTCTAGAGTACTTTGAGCACAACAGCTTTGAACAGTTCTGCATCAACTACTGCAATGAGAAACTGCAGCAGTTCTTCAACGAGCGCATCTTAAAGGAGGTGAGTGGCTTTGAAGCAAACGATTTGGTGGGGACCTCTCAAATTTCCTTTATCTCCGTCTCTTTCTGCCTCTTGCCGTCTTCTCCCCGCTCTCTATTCTGTCTATCTCTCTTTTCTGCAATGTCTCTTCAAGTTACTCATTTTTTTGCTCTATCTTCTTTTCTCTGTCTCTCTTTCTCTCTCTCATGGTATTTCAAACAGAGAGCTACATCAGTCAAGTGAGCTCTAAACCATGTTAATATTTTGTCTTTCTTCTATTTTCTGCTCACTATATTGTGTTGGGGAAAAGTTGCTGAACTGGTTACTAAACAAAAAAATGTGCCTGCATTCTGAGAGAGTGTGTTTTTTGACAGTGTGCATCAATGAAAAGTTAACCTTCTGTGGCCTTTTTAAGACTTCAGAAAACCTTTTTCAAAAACTTGCGCTGACTTTCTTGACTCCTCTTTCACTCAGATGGAGTTGTTGAAATGAGTTGGAAAAATGTCAGTTTTGCTTTTTTGCTGTCATGACCTCCCTTCTAAACCTTTAAAAATCTTTGGTTTGTTTCTGTGCTTTTTGTTTGCTATTGCTCAGGAACAAGAGCTTTATCAGAGGGAGGGGCTCGGAGTGAACGAGGTGCACTATGTCGACAATCAGGACTGCATCAGTAAGTAGTCCTGGCTTCCTCATTGATTCAGATGAGACTCCCAGGGGAGGGTGTGGAGCGTTTGAAAGGTGTTTTTAATAATTTTTTTATACCATAGCTAATTAAATATAGTTATTTCAATGTGACTGTTTGTTCTCTGAGTTAAAGGAAGTGTTTTGTATTTAGTATATATGAATCCAGCCACAGCTACCACACTTAATGGTCTTAGCATCCTTAAGTTAATCCTTCAATGTGTGGTTTGTCTAGAGCGAAGAGAATAAATAAATAAATAAAAAACTAGAGGCAAACACAATTTTGGGATGAATGGAAGCAAAAACACGAACAAAACCAACTTTCTGTTAAGCGCAATGAAATGCATCTTCGTATGGAATGCAGAAATTCACAATTCCTGTAGTTTTTAGGAGTAGCTTTCAACATTTCAGGCAGTTAATAATTAAGAATTGATGGTTTGGAAACCAACTTTTGAAGTGCAATGTGTGTATGTGTGTGTTTATTTATGTGTCCCTTGGTGCTGGTAGTAGTCAGGCGAGGTGGCAGGTAAACAGAATGGCATCTGGCTTTTGAGCCTCAGCATGTTAATCCCCTCAGCGTCACGTGTGCAAACACAAGCCCGGAAAGGCTCTGATAGATGGTGCCAGTCGTGCGCTCTGCGTGTTTAAACACAACTGCAGGCTGACTCCAAAAACAGCACAGCATAAGGAAGGTACGCTATGAACATTGGAAGGAACATGAAAAAATTGAACAAGAAGGCTGTTTTCACTCTTCAGAGACTGACCAGTGAAAAGAATAGAAGCAAAAGATAAAGGAAAACAAGGAGAAGTGAAGAAAAGGTTTAATTGAGTCTTTCAGTAGATTCTTCAGTAGATCAACAGTGATCATGAATCATATGCGGCATTCTAGAGCATCGCTGAACAAATAGAATGTTTAGGTTTAGATTGCACCAATGGCTACAGAGCAGGACGTATTGAGCGCCAAGGGAACCTGGCTTGCCAACATGTGAAGCCCAGCCCTATTCTATACATCCTCAGTCTTTATATAGAAGGATGTATCTAGTTCCCATCGACTTGACACACACACACACACGCTTTTCCAAATTTGCACAAGCACACATTTACACATTCCCTGTGCGTGAGCAGCTTTGAGAGCATGCATCTGCATGTATCTGAGCGGCTTTGAGAGCACGTCTGACTTCCAGCCTGTAGGGCTGAATTGTGCTTCCTGTGAACAAGCCATCTCCAGAAACCTTTTGTCTGTGAGCGTTTTAAACAACCAATGTTTGTAAACATATTTGTCAGGGTTCAACAGGACGAGACAGGGAGAGGGAGAGAGAGAGAGAGGGAGAGTGTAGGGCAGAGTGAGAGAGAGAGAGAGAGGGAGAGTGTAGGGCAGAGTGAGAGAGAGAGAGGGAGGGAGAGAGAAAAAACATGTTTTCTTAGAACTGTGGTTCCACTGAAGCAGTCACTTGGAGAACCGTGTCTGCGACACAATCCCACTTGCATTGTCTGTGTGATTGAACGGTGTATGAAGAAAGTTCCAGGCCAGTGAGTCAAGGTGGTTACTGATCTACACACTCACTAATGAAACTTTAGTGTGCCGTCTATTTTTGGACACTATGCCACTTTGGCTTCCTCCAAGTATTGAACTTTTTTTTGGTCACCAGAGAAAATGGCCTAAATTCAGTTCCATTTTTTCTTCCCCCTATGTACCCATCATGTTCTCGATACCTTGCCTGCAACCCCCCTCCCCCTCCACCACCACCACTGGGGGAATAAACAAAAATGTTAAAAATAACATTAGCACGGTTCAAGAGCAGAGCCTCGTTATTATTTCATTGTCATTTTGGTTGTGTGACAGCCTGACTCCCACTGTTCTGAAAGACAATTTCCCCACTCATAATTAGATATCTGCACAGTCTGCTGCACTGGGTATTCCAGACACAGCTGCTATAATGAAAGGCACACACTAATGGACATGGTCCTTGTGTTATGGAAACAGCCATTTTGTGTGCTAAAGGAATGTGTGTGTGTGTGTGTGCATGTGTTTGTGTGTATGTATCCATGTATTAATCTGTGTATGTGTGTGTGTGTATGTCCGTGTATTAATCTGTGTATGTGTGTTTGTGTGTGTCTGCAGACCTTGTGGAGGCCAAGTTGGTTGGCATTCTGGATATTCTGGATGAAGAGAATCGTCTACCTCAACCTAGCGACCAACACTTCACTGAGATGGTGCACAGCAAGCACAAGGAGCACTTCCGCCTGACTGTAAATCCCTTCAACTGCTTAACATTGCCCCCCTCTCTGCCTCGTGTTGTAAATACGCATGAGTGATTTGATTGAAAAATATAGTTATGAAGGCGATTATCTATCTGCTTTATGTTTGAAATATGCATACTTAGATATCAGGCAGGAGATTTCACTTGTATTTGTTTGCATGTGTTGCACATGTACTGCAGCCTGTTGGTGGGGGATGAAATCCTCTTCGTCGTTCTGTCTTTGTGAAACACTTCACGTAAATAGCAATGGACATTTCACTCCATCCCACTCAATTCACCTCTCTGACTCTTCCCTTTGTATCAGGTGCCCAGGAAGTCCAAGCTGGCCGTGCACAGAAATGTCCGCGATGATGAAGGCTTTATCATCAGGCACTTTGCTGGAGCTGTCTGCTATGAAACGGTGAGCAGCAGAGAATACTGATGGGTATAGTGGAAGCTGTGAAAGGAGAGCTTGCCATAATCATCTTTGTAGCCATCATTGTCTTCACCATCCTCTGGTCTAAGTCCATGCTTGGGCCCAGCACCTCTATTTTCTTACTATTTTTCTTACCTTTTTTTTTCCCCAAACATGCCCTTAAATTGTGGAGCTGTTTTTTTGACAAAGAGTCTTTTTGCTCATGCTTGAAATGCTGTATAAGAGAGAGAATCTGTAAAAGAGGGCTAGAGTCCACACAGTGGCACACAGTTTACCCGAGCCTCGAGTTTCAGAGCAATAACACACCGTGGTAATTGATAGAACAGAGTTAATTCATAAAAGGTTGGGCTGAACCTAGCTGATAGCATTGTTGCCCAATACTGTTAATACTTTGCCGTAAAGTGTAAATATAAAGATATGAAGTTTTATGAAAAATAAATACAATAACAACAGGTATGATGGCTTAGATTTAGTTTAGTTTTCTGTCAAAATGTGTTTAATGGAGATACATTTGCTGCTTTAGATCAAGTTTGCCTATAGAAAAGAGATGCAGAGCTGAAATCAGATCTGGCATGATAAGTATGCTGTTATTCTTATGGATAATAATTCAGATGGTGTCCCTAAGAACTAACATGTATCTGGGAATGATCAATAAATTAAAAAGTGTAGTTCTACTGCCCTGCTGATTTTCCATGCTGTTGGATGGCAGAATATCCTATTCTGATCATAAAGCAATTTTCACATTAATTAGCCAATAGATAAATGTAACAGTTGTGATTAGTGTATTTTAATCTCCTTTGCCGGTAAGGCCTTGCTCATGTTGGAGTCCCCACAGGGGACTTTTGCTGTCAGACTGGGTCCTTGAAGTTAAGTGAAGACGATGACTGATTTTTATGCAGTTCTTCCTAAGAAAGCCCTTTGCATCTCTTTCTCTGATCTTTATTTATACCTTTCAAAAAGATTTCATAACCTTGTTCTTGTCTGTTTCTTTGTTTTTGTCTCTGACTCTGACTCTGACACGAAATGAGCAGACCAAGTTTGTGGAGAAGAATAACGACGCCCTGCACATGTCCTTGGAGTGTCTGGTCAGTGAATCCAAAGACCGTTTTGTGCGCGAGCTCTTTGAGAACTCCAACAACTCCAAGGACTCCAAGCAGAAAGCGGGGAAACTCAGCTTCATCAGCGTGGGCAACAAATTCAAGGTGAGCATCACACTGTGCGGCCTCGTCCTTTTCGCTCTGTCTTTCAACTCAGGATCCTCCACTGCAGTGCACACACACTCTGGAGAGTTTGATTTGCTGCTAAATGACTTTGTAGCACAGTTAGCTTATCAAATCTCATGTCAAGGAGGAGTGTGACTTGAGTGGGTACAGAGGATTTGGAGGGCACACATTAACACTGACCACTTAACAAACACTAGCAGTGCTCACAGTTACAATTACAATCACAATTAATAATTTAATTAACACAAATAATAACTTTTTGATTATTTCACATTTTTATATATTATATTCACATGAAGAAATATCTCATCTATAAATGTATTGCATAGCACCATGGCAACATAGAGCTGTTTATTATGACCACATTTCATTTTAAATCGGACCCTAACAAACTTAATCCAGAAGAACAACTTCCCTGTGTGATGTCAGGAGCTCTATGTTGCCTCTTAAACAGAGGCCGGTTTCATTGAAGTGTTTGTTAAAACCATGGCTTTGTCTGACGTTGCATCCCTCGTAATGACCCTAAGCCGACTCCCTGTGGTGGAAGAGGCCAAACAGCCGCCAGGGCCCTCAGGCGTGTCTATGAAGGCATCCACCCTGCCGGGGAACAGCGTGGTGTACAGCACCAGCAGAACGTTTCTATGATTTAGGTTGCTATGTGCATAGCCAGAGTGAGTCTACAGAGAGGGAGGAGAGAAATAAGAGAGAAGACAGACATAAAGGAGAGAAAGTGGTGTAGTTTTGTTTTTTTTTTCCTTGTGGGATATGTGGTCTCTCTCTTCTGTTGATTCTTTGTATCTTGTCAAACCTTCTCTCTGGTGAAATGTATGAGATAGAGATGGAGAGAGAAACAGGAAACCATTCAGCATTGTGATAGAAAGGCTAAAAAGAACAGCAGAGCTGTCTCTCTGTCAGGGTGAAGGATGAAGGAGACGGATGATTGGTTATGGTTGCTCTCCAGTTTACTTCTCTGCCAGAAATGGAACACACTGGTGAAACATGCAACCATCCACATGCTTCTGGGTCGATATCCACCCAGACCTGCGTGTGTCTGTGTGTGTGTGTGTGTGTGTGTGTGTGTGTGTGTGTGTGTGTATTTAAGTAATTTAAAGTGTTCACTTTCTTTAGAAAGCATTGTTTGGGCTCACGTCTCAGGCAAGTAGTCCAAACAGCGCACCTCTGTTTACAGAGCCTCACATTAGGAAGCTATACAGGCCCTGGGAAATGAGTCTGCAGCCATTCAGCGTGAGCCGCAGATAAATGGGATGATTTATGTGTGTGTGCGTGCGTGTGTGTTTGTGTGTATGTATGTGTGTGCGTGTATGTTTCATATCACACTCATTTGTCCGGCAGCCCTCTTTTCCCCAATCAGATCCGCCACCAGCTCGCCCACCAATCAGGTGCTGTTAACCTTGACTCCGGGGCAAGAGCAGCTAACTTTCGCACTCACTCGTTGTCTCTGCCCGCGAGGCTGTGAAATCTCCTTGTTCATCTCAGCAAATGGAAAGTTCTGGAGGTGATGCATATTGATTGGGCCCAGCCTGTGGGCCGCTGCCTGAAGCCTTGGCTCTGCATGGTTAATAATATGACTGCCCTGCTCTCTCTCTGTGTGTGTGTATGTGTGTGTGTGAGAGAGTGAGAGTAACACACAATATATTACATTACACCTGGCTGCAGTTCAAAACCTTACACAGAGCAAAGCCAGTAGCTCTTATCATGAGACAATCCTGGTGACTGAGCTTTAATCTCAGAGATAGATGCTAGTAGTTGTAGGATAGACCTTCTGTATTGAAATGCATTACATTTTGAGTTCAGTGCTCAAGAACAAATAGCCTTAATATTATCAGCCCTTAATCATCATGGTATAGTGAATATTGCATATCCTATTTGCAGCATGTGTTATGTTTCCACAGTCAAGACCTATGAGAGCTACATCTGAGTAGGAGAAACAGAGTAGGAGACAGAAATATTTTTTTTGCCATTTTTATGATTTGTTTTTATTTTATTTTTTTTACCTGTGTTTCTGTTTCAGCACACGTATGTTGAAGTAGTTGGAGTGAACTTATGTTTGTTTACTTGTGTTTGTTTTTAAAACAGACCAGTTTGAGTGGTTGGAAAGCCTATCTAACAAGCATGTGCAAATGTGTCATTGCCACTTCCAGTATTGAATCATTTATCTTGTGTAATTATGAACTTTTATTTGGCAACTAAAGTTAATGTGATGTTATGTTTGTCTCCACAGACCCAGCTGAACATTTTGTTAGAGAAGCTGCGCAGCACCGTAAGTTTCAGCCTGCTGAGATGCCCTACAGACACAGAATGTATCGTCAGAAACATTTCACTTAGTGTCCCTTTAATCCATCACCCCCTGGCTCATAAATACACTCTAATGATACTGAATCAGGTTCCCACAGAGAGATTAGATGGAAGTTGTTAGTTATTTTTCTCCTCCCCACACATCAAGACACTGACACTGACAAGAAGATCAGTAGAAAGAACACTGAAACTATTGTAAATGAGGGTGAAATTCTTCATAGTATGAACAATAAACCATACCAACACAGTCACACACACACACAGACACACACTGTCATGCACACAGACACACACTCTCATACACACACTTCTCTCCGCAGGGTTCCAGCTTTATCCGCTGCATCAAGCCCAACCTGAAGATGGTGAGCCACCAGTTCGAGGGCAGTCAGATTCTCTCGCAGCTTCAGTGCTCAGGTTGGTAATGGCAGTAACAGCAGCCGTCTTAACCTCCACAGTCTATGACCTTCCATACGCAGAGAGGCAGACCCCAGTGCTCTGTTTTGACAAACGCTGAGGAAATTGCCTTAGGCTCCAGTGTCCTTCGCCCAATTTCTCTATCTAGGTCCCTGCTATGACCTCTGTTCACTCTCGCTCCACTCTCTTTGGTTCTGTTATACACATCCTCTCTCTCTATCTTTTTCTCTCTCTGTCTCTTTCTCTGACACTTGCTCTCATTCAGCTACGGCCCCTTTCCAAGTTCTCTACCTTTTTCTTTTGTGTTTCTTTTACTTTTCTGTCACCTTCTTGTCCTCCCTCCCTCTCTCTCACTCTCTTTTTCTTGTGTTCATCCCTTTCTCTCTCCCCCTCCTCCCTTCATCACCCCCCCAACACACACACATACACACACACTCCCCCCACCCCCCACCCCCCCCCCCCCAACTGGAGCAGGCACGGGGAGAGGGGGAGAGGGCAGGAGACGAGTGCTAAATCACATTGTCATCATCCTCACTTTTCCTGTCGTTGGCACCTAAGTAGTGCCAAAGACATCATTTGCATATTGCATCTGATACATACAACTCTATGGGTGTCAAATTAGTGGGCGGGTGAGTGAGTGGGTGTCGGATCAGTTCGCCTCAGAGAAGACAAGTTTCAGCTTTGAAGCCTTAGCCAAATGTTGTCGTGGCCTCAAGTAGATGTTTTGCCTCCATCATCCGTTTCTGTTCTTTTGTTGCTGGCTGACTGGTTGAGAAGGCCCTAAGTGATTGTTTTGTTCTTTTGACAGTTTCAAAGCT
Organism: Tenualosa thibaudeaui; assembly: GCA_027481765.1. NCBI lineage: Eukaryota > Metazoa > Chordata > Actinopteri > Clupeiformes > Clupeidae > Tenualosa > Tenualosa thibaudeaui. The sequence goes on along the minus strand of JAIFZK010000001.1, from coordinate 13,407,933 downwards.
ACATTGCTCAATTGTCAATAACTGTTAATTCAAGTAACTGAAGCGGAATGTGGCAGAATTGATTTTATTGAAACATTTTGCAGAAGTTGTTTGAAAAAAAAAATAATAATACTTTTATTCTACTGCTTTACCCAATAATTTCAACTGGTGCACCCATACTTAGGAAACTGGCTTAGGAGAATTTGTGACATTTGTGATTTGCTGTCCTCGTTGATCCCTCTGACGCCCCCTCTCGTGTGCTTTCTGTAGGAATGGTGTCTGTCCTGGACCTCATGCAGGGCGGCTTCCCCTCACGCGCCCCTTTCCATGAGCTGTACAACATGTACAAGCAGTACATGCCAGCCAAGCTCACACGCCTCGACCCAAGACTCTTCTGCAAGGTCAGTCTCCATGGCATGACCCACTTCCCATACTGTTAAAAAAGACATATAAAAATGCTTTTGAACTACATAGATGGGCATATCACAGGGGGTGGGGGGGATGTGCAAGTGAGGAATGTGGAAGGAGAACAGACGGGAAGTGAACGAATGAAATAGATTCAGGAGAAAACAAACTTTGGCAGTTAAGAATGTGTCTGAATTTAAATTCTGACTTGCAACTTGCAGGATGGATGACTTGAGAAAAAAGACAAAATCCCAAGAGACACTTTCATCGTCAGATGAACAAGTGTATTTCTTGAGCAGGCTCTCGCTTCTGTGTGTGTGTGTGTGTGTGTGTGTGTGTGTGTGTGTGTGTGTGTGTGTGTGTGTGTGTGTGTGTGTGTGTGTGTGTGTGTGTGTGTGTGGGCGGGCGGCCGTACGTGCATGTGTGTGTGTGTCTCAGCCCATTGATCATGGCGTTTATGGCCTCCTGCCAGCCGAGCTGCTGTGGAGCCTGCAGCTTGTTGGGTCCTTTATTCACATTCATCTTTCAACTGGTCTCTCTTTCATGTAGGGAGAGACAAAATATACAGGAATGGTAAACTGTGATCAAAAACTTCCAACCATGACCACTTATACTGCCTCTCTTTCTCGCTCTCTCTTCCTCTCTTCTCTCAGGCTCTATTCAAAGCCCTCGGTCTAAACGAGAAGGACTACAAGTTTGGACTGACCAAAGTCTTCTTCCGACCCGGAAAGGTGAGCCACTCCACTTTTTCACCCACTTGCGCTTTGAAATGGTGGCCTTGGTATTCATCAAAGGCAAATCTCAGGCAAGCCAAGAGCTCCTAGCTTGTGTGGAGAGGGCCAATGAAGCTGGACAGCAGGTCACGGCCAACAGATGGGCATTTGATTCACAGCTAAATGAATCATTAATCTGAGTTAAAAACCTGTGCAGAGGAGGAGGAGATGAATGAGGCCTGGGCCATGTTCTGGGCTGGGAGGAGACACTGCCCCAGAGGGTGTGTGTGTGTCTGTGCGTGTGTGTGTGTGTGTGTGGGGGGGGGGGTTAAGGGGTTTCAGTGCACTGTCCCTGATGAAGAGATAGGGTGCAAAGTGAGGCTCTCAATGTTTTTTTTTCTTCCCTTCTTCTTTCTCTACTTTTTTTTCCCACTATGCTAGAAAATGAGTTTAATCTCCCCCTCACACAGGTGTCAATCCAAGCCAACTGAAAATGCATTTATCTCTTGGAGTTGCAACCGCACTCATTTTGTTTGGGCCAAGCATGGTGTGTGTGTGTGTCTGTCTGTGTGTGACATTGGAGAGGGTGGCTCCCTGTCCTCAGAGTCTGGCAACAATTCTGAGTGTGTGTGTGTGTGTGTGTGTGTGTGTGTGTGTGCGTGTGTGAGAGAGAGAGAGTTGGTCCTCCCCTCATATACTGACTGGATCTGATACCAGTCTGGGTTTCATTTGGGAAGTGCATACTTTAACAGTTCTGCCTTGGCACCAACTGCTTGCCCAACTAGTGTTAATGAGAATGAAGTTATCTGTGTGCAGTTTGTATTGGCTCCTTCCTTTCTCTGTTTCATTATTCAGTCTTTCTCTATTTCTACCTCCTCCTCTCTCTTTTTTTCTTCTTTTTTTGTCTTTTTCTCTTTTTCTGTCCTTTGTCTATTTTGCCCTTTCAATAGTTCTCCTCATCTCTGTCTCGGTGCTCTCTTTCTTTTTTGACTCATCATACTATCCCATCATACTATTCTCTTTCTCTCTCTCTCTCTCTTTCTCTTCCTTTCACTATCCATTCATCAAGTTGTTCCTCTCGGACTTTTACCACAAGGACATTACTTGAGTGCAAGTCATCTATTAACACAGTCTCCCAGAGATGGCAATCTGGGTGACGGGCCGCCAGCAGCAGATTTATTTTACTGGCATATTATCAGCTCCCTCTGTGATTTATTCATTCTCTTTTTCTCCTTTGTCATTATTTACCCCCCTCAGTTTGCGGAGTTCGATCAGATCATGAAGTCGGACCCGGACCACCTGGCTGAGCTGGTCAAGCAAGTCAACAAGTGGCTCATCTGCAGCCGCTGGAAGAAGGTCCAGTGGTGCACACTGTCTGTCATTAAATGTACGTACTGATTGCAGCCCAACCACTTCCTCCTCCTCCTCCTTCAGCCCAGACCTGTGCACATAATCCCATACTCCCAGAGTCCTGGTCCTCATGCAGAATTGATTTGCAACGCTACGCAAACATATAAAGCCATCAGAACCAGGTGCTCTGGGAGACACTGATTAGCCATCTCTGATGTATTGAATGAGGGCAAGGAGTGAACCAGTGGAAGGCACATAGCCAGGATCAGGGCTTTGCACCATTCCCAGAGAGGAGAAATGAATTATTGAGAACTCTATTGAATAAAATGCCACATGGTGATCTTAGGTTTTGACAAAAAAAAAGTAAGTTGAAAAAAGGTTTCATGTAAAACTTATGTGTTTGTGTTAGATAACAAAAGCAATTTTACATGCAGAAGAAGTAAATACAAACACACTATTATCTAGGTAGAATTCTCAAATGAAATAGGAGCCTCATGTTCAGACCAGTGGAGTGGGCCTGGTTAAACTGCTTCAGGGCTTTAGTCAGTAAAAGGCCTGCTGGGGATTTGCACTTATTAACCGGCCCAGTTGACACGAGAGACTGATGTGGATCGTCCTCCTCATGATCTGAACAACCCGTCCTCCACTTTGTGGGACGTGGGCGGTCTTATTTACAGAGCAATTTATTTAGCTCCCAGCCTCTTAGAGAAAAACATAACACTGTAGTCACACTTGGCTAATTAAAGGGAAACATTTGTTTACATGCATATAATTTGTTTCGTTTTGAAGGATATTTTCCCTTCATTTTTTTTTTATCCAACACAAGTTGTAATTGTGTAGTCAAAATTGGGTCAGATCTGCATGCATATGAAAAGTACAGAGAAATTTTGTGTAATCGATTATAGAATTGCAGCTGGAAGGAAAAACCTTGACAATTTCCGGTGTCATCTAAGCCAGGGAGCTTTTCTGTCTGCTTTTGGAGATTAGGACATTACCACAGCACAAACACGTGTCATTCTAAATTCACTTTTTCACAAGTTTGCATGAAGGCTCAGTAATTTAGTTTTTAAAGCCCTTTCTGTACAGCCTTTTTATAAAGCAAAAGTTTTGATTGATGGGTTTAATTTCAGCTCCCTCACTTGACCATCCATCTTGTGTGTTTGTCTGATTTCTCTGGTGGTGTTTGTCCATCTCACTTCCAGTGAAGAATAAGATCCTGTACCGGACCAGCGCTTGCATTCAGATGCAGAAGACCGTGCGTATGTGGCTCTGCAAGAAAAAGCACAAGCCCAGGTGGGTCCACTCTACTCCGCTCCAGCTCCACTCTTTTCTTCTCTCCAACTCTTCCTTCCTTTTTTTCCTTCTCTTCTTCCTCTCCATTCCTTTCTTCTCCCCCCCCCTCTTTTGTCTGTCTGCCTACCTTCTCTTCTCCCCTGACTGCTGTCATTTTCCCCTCCCTCCCTCACACCTCTCTTCTTTCCCTGTGTCCTCCCTCTCCCTCATTAGATGGTGCTTTCACGGCTCGGTGCCGTTGGCACCAGCACGCCCCTCTCCTCATTACTGTGGGGAGGTGCATTGGGGCGACCCGGGTGCAGCTTGGGCTTTATTACCCGCTCAGCCGCTCTCACAGGGCCCCTCTTGATGGACAGCTTAAGAACAAGTCAGGGCCATGCTCACGAACAGGGGATTTCTGTCACTGCTGGCAACCCAGGCGTGCTGGCTTTTATGTATATGGTCGATGGGACTGGAAGTTCTGGCCTAGGCTAGATGGGGGAGCCTCTCCTGCAGCAGTCAGTGCATAGACTCTGGACCACTTAGGAAAGGTCTTGAATAAGAAAAGATCGGTCCTGATGTCAAGCAGTGAATGTCTAGTCTGGGCTGCTTATTAGCCAGTGCCAAAGCCTTTGTGAAAGGAAAATGTCCACTTTTTTGGCAAATTAGTTGATTTTTATTCCCCAGAGATATGAAAGTTCATAGCTTTCTCTTCCCTGTGCTTGCAGTGTCTGGTTTGGCACCATTTAGCTTCTTATTATTCACTAGAAATACATGCTGCCAGCAATTAGCATTTTCCTTTAAAACGGAATATGTGACTAGTGTGTGTGTGTGTGTGTGTAGGATCGACGGGCTGGTTAAGGTTCGTAATCTGAAGAATAGGATGGACAAGTTCAACGAGGTGGTGGCGGGTCTTAAGGAGGGACAGCAGGAGATGCGCAAGCAGATTCAAGACTTGGACGCCTCCATCAACACCCTCATGGTCAAGATCAAGGTCTGTGTATAAGTGTGTGTGTGTGTGTGTTGGCATATTGGTCCCATTTATCAACTGTGGTTCTCTACTGCTTCCTAGAGTCCTGTAAGAATTGTCTTAACCGCACACAAACACAGTAAATAGGCTCAATCTGTTCCCCATTAGTCTCCACAGGACTCTCTCTTGCTCTTCCGTGCACATAGACACACAAAGCAAGCAAAAAAAACAGTTGTGGTGTTTTTATTTAATGGAAGCCAGATGGGTTGGTAACTATGAGAGCTCTGTCCTTGTGCCGGTGTGAACTTCAGGAATGAGTTGCATCTCTTAAGAGCTTATCAATCAGTGGAAGCTCTCTCTCTGTCTCTCTCTCTCTTTCTCTCTCTCTCTCTCTCTCTCTCCACTTGCTCTCCCCCTCTCCATCACTCCATTACTGTCCTCCAGTTCTGGAGCAGTGGGAGCAGTCAGGGCCTCATCAGGGGCCTTTAGTCTCTGTCTCCTCAGTAGCAGTATCTTTGAGTGCACTATTTATTTCTGTCCCTGGTCTGCTCTTAAGGTGCACAAATGCCCTCCAGGCCTGTTCTGCTGTGCACCTCACCTGGCTTTGGTCCTTGCTTAGTGTACCGTTGCCAGGGACTGGATGCCACACAGTTTTACTGCCTAGGTAACACAGGAAATGTTGCTGTTGGTCTCAACGATTTCTGCCTGTTTGGCTCATGCTGGCCATCAGTGAACTGAATGACATTCCTCAGAGAAGATTGAGAATTTGATGAAAAAGAGAGCATATGCTCAGCCTCTGGAAATATGTAAAGTCGGGGGCACTGGGCCGAGGGCACCAGGACTATAAAAATGATTGAGTAGAGATAATACCCTTGCTCTTGAGTATTGACAGTGGAGATTTAGGGGTTTTTTGTCAATAAAATACAGATCAGGAGAAGATCTCTCACAGACAGGACATCAAACAAATCAAAAGTTTTCAGTGTCCTTGATAACTGAAGTCTTGGTTTCCTGTAGATGTGTGCACGTGCACCTACATACATATCTTATCTCCTTTCTTTGTCTATACATACACAGTATCCCTAGTGACTACAAAGGCATATGCATATTAATCAACACTTGTTCTCCCGTGGATGATGTCATGTGTGTAGCACTAGCTGTTTGTGCCAGTGATATTGGTCACACTGCAGATCAAGAAAGACAAACAGGAATGGAAGGAGCCAAACTAAAGTAGATGGAGAGAAGCACAAAATAATGGTACACACACTCAGTAAGGACAAGTTATTGCATTTCCCCTGGTCTAGGGTTGGGAGGTGTAAGGTGACCGAGGTGGCTGCAATCACCACAACCATGTTTTTTACAGAACAGTCTTGTGTTTAGTGGCTACTGCAAAAATAAGGCAGCGGCCAAGAGGGAGATGGATGGTAGTGGGCAAAAAGCAGACATGCAATGTCCTGTGTTTGATGACAGAGGTTTGCTGTAAATTAGTCAACAAAACAAAATGTAAGAATCAAGAATACTGGAAAGAAATGAAACCTTGCCTTTTTGCATATTTTCCGCTCTGTTCGTACCTGTAAAATATGGGTGAAAACTAGGCAGAAAAATGGGACTAAATTACTGAACAAAGAATGGAGAAAAAATATTTTCTAAACATAGAAATAATAACCTCCGGCAAAATTAAATTAACGTTATTGAAGGAGTCAGATCTGTTTCACTCTGATTATTAAACAATCTCCCTCACAAACACACATACACACCATCCCATCCTTCCACATCACAGGACTCCTTCCCCCTCCTGGCTGTCCCACTGTTAATCCTGATGGCAAACACCAGATCCAACAGATGAAATGTCCTGCTGATAGGAAAGAGACAAGGACAGTTGCAAGAACAGAGAAAAGGTTGTTGTGGCACATTACTTTATATTTGTACATAGGAAGCATGGGCTGCATACAAAGATGCTTCAACAAAAGTCATTGACCAAAAGAGAAAAAATGCAGAGAGGGAGAGAGAGACAGAAAGAGAGAGAGTGATTGACAGGGTGAAAAGGAGAGAGATTAAGAACGTATTGCACAGATGATGGACTGCAGGACTTGCAGCGGAAATGACTGGAGAAGAGAGAGTGAGCAGAGAAGAGAGATGTGATTTAACAGTTTGCTGTGGGTCTGAAGAGTGAGAGGAGCAGAGAGATGTAGTGTAACCCTCTGAAGAGGGCCTTAGAAGAAGCATGCTAGTCGGCGGTACTGCTAATGAGCGAGGAAAATGCCTCATCCATTTATCATGCATTTTTCCCCTCTTGAAACAAGAATGAATATCAGAGCTGAGGTCTTACTACCACTGAAATTAGGTAGACAAAAGTTAAAAATTAAAAAATTCTCTATGCAGTTCAACATTAAGCAGCATAATGCTGTGTCAACTCAGTTCTAGAGTTGAAGAGAAGAGCAAACAAATCTTCATTCATATAGCACAGCTTTTATGGGGTGTCAAGGCCTGTTATAGGCATCATAAGACATATTTGTACTGATGCGCTGTAATCCTGTTACTCATATTGAAGAGCCACAAAGATGTGGTGTGTTCGAGTTACATTTCCGATGAGCACCGAATGCTAAATGAACCACGCTATAAGTAAATCTGGGATTGGAGCATCCAGGAAATGATTGTTCAATATCTGAGCGCTTATTCACTCAGTGGAGCTTGGAGCTATATTCTGATGGAGAGCAATACTCTTGAGTGGAGAGTTCATGCCTTACCAGCGTTACGCCACTCTGCATGTTACTCAGCCATTTCTAGATGCAGCAGAATGTCAACAACAATGTCAGAACTTAAAATGCTGTTGCCATTTTATGGGCTTTGTTTTAGCTAGAGTCAAAGATTTTACATCTGACAGCATCATGTTTGGCTCTGACTCCCTGTGGAAGCACACAGAGGTCAGATACACAAGATTTTACCGTCAGAACATAATCATTTTAGCATACCCACGATGCATACTAGTGTGCAGTGTATGGAAAGTTTCAGAACATTTCATGAGAGTGCGGAAAGAACAGAAACAATGAGGCATATGTGCTAAAATCTTTGTGTGTGTCTGTGTGGGGTGTGTGCGTGTGTCTGTTTTTGTGTGTGTGTCTGTGTGTGCGTGTGTGTGTTTGTGTGGTGCACAGAGCACGGCCATGACACGCATCGAGATCGACCACGAACACCAGGCGCTAGTGACGCGCTCGCAGCAGCTGCTGAGCGCCATGCAGAAGAAGAAGCAGGAGGAGGAGGAGAGGGAACGCCTCAAGCGCATCCAGGAGGAGATGGAGCGCGAGCGCAAGAGGAGGGAGGAGGAGGAACAGAGGCGCAAGCAGGAGGAGGAAGAACGCAAACTGTGAGTTCCCCAATAATGGCTGCACACCTCACACTCCCACCCCCTACCCCCGCCCCAGTGCTTCAGTCATTGTGTGTGTTTTTTTAACACACACATTCAACAAGTTCACTGGTGTTTTTTTTATGTTTATCTACGTCGCATAAGGTCACCAGAAAACTATTTACAGTGACAGTTTGCACAATTATCAGCAGAAATGCTTAGGAATTTAATCAAGGCAAATTAGGGTAATTAGGGCAATCCAGGCACGTTGAATGCTAAGGCTTTGTTCTGTGTAGTCTAGTAGAGTCCTCAGTTTGCCCTAATAATGCAATCTCGCTGTGAGATTCTTCAATACATTCGCCTCTGTAGCAGTGTGCTGTCAAAACACTACCCATGAAAACACTCTCAGGCCACTTTGTGCTGTTTTCATGCACTAAAGACTGACACTCAAGCTTGAGCAGCTTTTGCTTTTTACACATAGTGTACCCTTTCAGGTTAGATTGAGGTAGCACAGTAGGCAGTGTTTGTAAATGCAGACAGCACAACTCTTGGCTCAATGGTTGCAGACATATTTGGTCACGCCTGGGAACCATATTTTTTTTTAATGGTTGCCATAAAATCCTTTATGATGGGCTTCATCCCACATTCCACCTCTGACTTTAGTTTGGGTCATTTCAGGGGACAGACCAGAGTTTATGGGCCTTGTCGTCATCACAGAGTCCCGTCAAAAAAAAAAAGCCCACCTGACAGACACGTGTGAAGGGCACTGCTGGGTGACCATGCTGCTCTGTTGATCTGGCCCCTGGTCCACAACTCCCACCACCATCACCACCGTAATCACAGAGCAGGCAGGCCTGCCTGTCTGTCTGCCTGCCTGTCTTTCTGTCTCACTGTCTGTCTGCTGTAGAGTTAAAGTAATTGAATTGAACATTGAATTATGAGGGGGCAGTGAGCCAAAGTTCTTGAGCCAGCAGCAGATTGAGGATGGGTGGCCATGGGGAACAGGTTATTTACTGCGGCTCTGTGGTGAAACAAGTGTGTCAGCTTGTTTTGGCATGAGCTCGGTGCTCTGACGCAAGCTACGATTCACTTCATTTCACTTGACCTTGTCTCTGGGCTGGGGGCCACCCTGCTCTTCTGCAACGGTCACGACAGGCAGGTCGATGTCCATCACGGCGTCATCTGACACTTTCTTTCTCCTGGATAGCAAGAGATAGAGAGGAAAAAGTGTGATTTTTTTTTCTTTCTTTTTTCTGCTGTCTCTCAGGAAAGCGGAGATGGAGCTAAAGAGGAAGCAGGAGGAGGAGGAGAGGAAGAGGAGGGAGGAGGAGGAGAAGAGACTCCAGGTGAGTGTCCTCCAGTACACTGGTGTGTGTATGTGTGTGTGTGTGTGTGTGTGTGAGCGTGTGTGTGTGTGTGAGAGTGTGTGTGTGTTTGTCCTCTTCACTAATCCTCCAGCGCCAGACCCTCATCCCGCTGACTTGGGGAAAAGCATCTCAGTATTTGCACTCAAAACACTTACCTCTCTCTCTCTCTCTCTCTCTTTCTTTCTCACTTTCTCAATCTCACTATCTCACTCTCTCTGTGTCTGTCTCCATGGAGAGGAAGGGTTTCTATTTTCCTTAATGAAAGCGCTTTAAGAGCTTAATAAGACAAATTTTTATTATTATTTTTGTATTTTTTTTTATTTTTTTATTCAGCAATAACAATCACCCATGTTGATGTAGGTTTTTCTCAGCATTCTCTCCTGATCATTTGTCCTCATCACGCTTTTCTTTCCTGTCACTTTCTGTGGCTTCCGTTCATCTTTCCTCTCCTCCTCCCCTCCTCCTCTCTGCAGCACTGATTCCCTGTTGGACAGCGCTGTGCTTGAGCTGGATGAATCAGTGCTTTTAGCTTTTATCCTTCTCTCTGCTGGGCCCCCTGGCCTGATCAAAGTGTCTGGCCTAAGGCCTTTAGCCCACGGCTCTGTCGCACCATCCCTCCTATGCTGTCCTCCCTCCTCTCCTGATCTCAGATCTGCTCATCTCCTCATCTCTCCTCTATTGTCTTCTTTGGCTCTCTCACACTTTTTTTTCTTTTACTGGGTGCCTTTTGCTGTTCCATGTCTCTCTCTCCCTCTCTCTCTCACTCACTCTCTCTTGCTCAGTTTAACTTGCACACATTCTTTCTTTCTTTCTCTCTCTCTCCCTCTCTGTCTCTTTTTCCTCTCTCATTTGCCTCTCGTTCATATTGTATCTCTGCCAGCTTAGCACAAACACAAACCATCCTGTCAAGACTGTAGAGTTGAATCTTATTTCTAACATATCAAAGTTGGCTGCTTCACTAATCTCAGTCCAGTTCTCCTTGTGTAACAGAGCCACTCTCTCTCTCATTTCGTTTCTTTTCCATGCTTTTATATTCCCCTGGAGACAAAAAACTTTATCTAAGGTTGTGTTGATGCTCAGCCCCTGTTTGGCCCCAGCACTGTGTGTGTGTGTGTCTCTGTGTGTGTGTATGTGTGTGTGTGTTTGTGTGTCCTACATGGGTTGTCATAAGCCTTAGCTGTCCCCTAAACATAGATTTGAGAGCTAATAGGTTGTTATGTCCTAATTGAGAGCATGGAAACCCTCCAGAGTGCAGAGGAGCAGTGGTGGCCCCTGTGAGGACCCAGACACACAGACAGAGCCCAGGCTAATTAGTGAAAGATGCAGGAGCTCTAATCACCCCAAATAACGTAGTTTGAAGCAAGGGGCTTAATTGCCCGCTGACACACAACCCCCTCCCGCTTTTGGACTGCATTCCCACTGTGTGTCAGTAGGGACCTTTTCTTTATGTGTGCAGGAGAAGATAAAGTCAGACACCACAAACACCTTTTGTAATCCAAGATGGAGACTTAAGCAATTACAGAAAGGTACATCAGAGTTAGAAGGGCTTGCACTCTTGTTGGCTCTTTAGCAAAGAGTTTTATATGGCACATGGGCTCCTTAAGCATAGACTGTCACGGGTGCCCTGGCTTGCAACTTTACTTTTAAGTAGAACAGCCAGGAATGTGCTAGAAGATTTATGTCATGTCTGTGCTCGGAAAGAAATTCGGCCCTCAATTTGTAAACAAAAAGTGCTTTTGGATTATGGATCTATGGACAGTCTCTGTCTTTCTGACCTTAAGGAAGTGTGTGTGTGTGTGTGTGTGTGTGTGTGTGTGTGTGTGTGTGTGAGAGCGCGCACGGGTGCACTTGCGTGTGTGCCCTTCATGAGTTGAAGTTGACTTAGAGAGCAGACACATCTATCCATCATCGTTGCTGTTTTTCCTACTTTCTCCTTTCTCCTATAGTGCCCCACCCCTCACACACACACACTTCATTATGGAAGTCTGTCAATGTGTGACAGAGGAAATTAAGTTGTCCTCCTGTACTGCCCCAGGTCTACTATGAGAGTGTAGTGGTGTTTTTCTGTACTTTTAATCTTTGTTATAGATTGCTGCTTGTGGGTGTGTAATTATATGTGTCATTTTAAAGCCTGTGAAGAAAGTTGGTTGCCTTAAACATATGTGTTTGTCAAAGTTAAATAGAGGTTAGGTAAACCTGCCCACCTGAGGCTGACTTTAATTAAGCTTCCTTCTCTTCCCTGCACTCTGTTGGGTTTGAGGATGGAAGCATCGCTACAAAATACTTTACCTCTTTCCCTCTGTGTGTGTGTGTATGTGTGTGTACGCGCATTTGTGTGTGTGTGTGTGTGTGTGTGTGCTTGCATGCGTGTGTGTGTGTGTGTGTGCATGTGAGGGTAGTAGTAGGATTTCTCATGTAGTCTGGTCTGGTGTGTTCAGGAGGAGATGGAGGCTCAGCTGGCGGCTGAGCGTGAGGAGGAGGCAGCGCGACAGGCCATCTTGGAGCAGGAGCGCCGCGACCGCGAACTCGCCATGAGGATCGCCCAGAGCGAAGCCGAGCTCATCCCTGAAGAGACGCCAGCGGATGCCGCGCTGCGCAGGTAACACACACGCACACACACATCCCTGACGGATACACGGACACTTACTTGTTCATAGAGATCATGTGATCATGTTGTAGGTGCATGCAGTAAACAGAAGGCCATTTGCACACGTCAGCTCAGCTGGTGCGTTGTGCTCTCTAGATGTGTGCATCCGTGTGCAGGCACATTAATCAGGGAGCTGTGGACACATCACACCCCCGATCACACTCTCACACACACACACACATGTGGCCATGGCCACACTTCCCCATGCTTCCTCACACTGTCTCCCTGTGTGTGACGACATACACCGGAGCAATGCCATGGCCTTAAGGGAAGGTATGAGAAACAGGAGCCACCCCTGAAACACTGGACCTAAGGGAGCTGTCAGAGAGGAAATGTCACCATTTTGAAAAGCTCTGGAGGTGTGATGTCTTTTAACCTTATTATCTCTGTCTTTGTCACTTTCTCTCTATCACTCTGTGTTTTCTCTCTCTTATGCTCTCTCTCTCTCTCTCCCGCTGTCTCTCTCTCTCATCTCTCTCTCTCTCTCTCTTATCTCTCTCTCTCTTTCTTTCTACGTCTTGGTGTTTCACTCACTCTCACTCTTTTTCTGCATCTTCCTGTCCTTTTTTTTTCTTTCAGTAATGGCTCAAGTGTTCCATCATCCCCAGAAAGAATGAAGTAAGACTATAAGACACCCCAGCCTTCTCCCAGTCTGACATATGAAGTTTTTCTGTGATCTCTCTGCCCTCCTCCACCATGCATGCCCCCCTGACCCCCATCCCCCACCCACCCCCATGACCTGCCAATCAGTCTCACTCCCACTGTCTCTAAGCAGCCATTAACCTGGAAAACTGAAATGTTCATCAACCGCCCAATGATTCACAATGAATCACCGTTTGCGTTTGAGTTCTGTATAAAAAAAAAAAAAAACGTTTAACTTCTGTGCTAAATATAGCAGGGGAGTGTAGGCACAATGATCTTCCTGACACACAATCAAAACTTCGATCCAATACAAAGGAAAGTCACAGCATGGTGATTCAATCAGTTTGCATTTTGTTTTGGAAAGGTGTTTTTTTAATGTGATATTTTTTTTTGCTTTCAGTGTTCCTGCGCAGCCAAAGCTCAAGAGTTTGACCATGTAGGTGTTTCTATTTTATTCCATATTTCAGAGTTTTTAGACTTCACTAGCACAGCTTCACAAAGTAGCATTTTTCTGTTGTAGCTCTCATCGGGTGATGAGAGAGGGCTCACACCACACAATGTTCACATTGGTTGAATGGTTTCTGTCTCCGTAATGTGCTAATGCTGTTTACTTAAGAGCAATGGAAGAAGGACCATCATGTTGGAATGCGCTGCATCGTGGTTGCAGGCACATGTTCACCCTGCTGTCCCCTGAAGAGGCCCTTTTCAGATAATAAGAACAATTACTCAGCAACCTTACACAGGAGCTTATAATAATTATCCGTGGAAGACTAGACGACTTTTGTGTCTCAGCCCGCCTAATGGGCTTGGCTACAGCAGACGTGTTATTAGTCTAACTCCACTGAGAGGAGATGGCTCTTCTGGTGTTTAGTTTCATTAGCTTTAGCAGTGCTGTATGAATGCCTTCGCTTTTTTTTTTTGCTTAGCTTTTTTTGGGAGGGGGTGTGGTGTCGAGCGGAGAGAGAGCTTGAAGAGCATGTCATATGACACACAGATGTACACCCGCAGTTTAAGAAGTTTCACATCAGACACGTTTGACTCAGAAGAGCAGTAACTTCTTCACTGGTTCGTTGCGCACTTGCCTCTGTCCGCGGCGTCCCCAGCGCAGAGAAATGCCAAATTGTATGCAGATAGTGAAGATGAAGTAGCACAATCCCAGCGCTGTGTCAGTAAAATGTCTAATCTGTGCACTGGGCTCATCATTCTTTATAGGGAGGAGATGGCCAAGGAAATGTCCGATCTTCTTTCTCGGTGGGTAGTGAAATTGACCTTCCCTTCAAGCCAGAATGACATGAAGAGGGAAAAAAAATCAATGGAAAATCACTAATAAATGAATGACAAACAACAAATGTTTGCACAACATCACGCTATAATTCCTGTCACCTTTCTGATCTTGAATTCATTCTCTGTAATTCATGTTAATTGGGTTGGAGTTGAAATGTCTGTCAGTATGCATGCCTAAATAATGCAGTTGTCAATCAATGCTGTCAGTATTCAGAGGGGACATGACTGTGTCCAGTGAAAATGACATGTTTTCAGATTTACTCGGGCGTCCACGAATTGAATTCGTAACCAAAGGTATGAGGTGAGCCAGCTTTAATGGAAGAAAAATCATCCCTGTAAATCCTCCGAGGGAGCAACTGTGAGGAATACCCTCACAGAATTTCATGGCTGAGAGCCTTGCCTGACCCTCCCTCTCACTTAGTACAAAGAATGCATGGAAATGCATGGATTCCTCCGGAGCTTTATCCAGCGGTGTGTACTGTGGTGGCCGTGGATGTGAGCAGATGACATCCAGAGGAGTGCGTGCTGCGGCGACGCAGCGGTGGCTAATCACGCACAGAGGCCTCAATGCCGCTAATTGGCTCTGCCCGCCACCCATAATGCCACCCCCCCGGCACATGGGACGGTGAGAGGGAGTGCAAGCGGCAGGTGACCACTCAGCTGGCCCCTCAAGATCGGCTAGCGAGCCACAGGAATTAGTCTTTTGGACTTAGGCTGTATGCAGGAAGCTGGCCTCTGAGTCTGCCAATAGGATTAAAGAATGCGATAGTTCGGGGGGTTGGGGGGCTAGCCTAGAGGGGCTAAGAGAGGCAGGACAGGAAAAGGTTTGTGTGTGTGTGTGAGTTGCCAAAAACCTCATGCTCAACAAGCGAGTGTTTTTGCGTGCTTGTTTGTTTGTTTGTTTCTTTCTTTGTGAGGATATGTTTACAGACAGGGTTGAGAGAGGATCACTGGCCAATTGAACATTTATAGTCCCCATGTAACCACGGTGTCACAGGCTGGTGACTACTCCGAATTCTCTTTAGTCTTCAAGTGGTGAAATTCTCTCCGTATTTTTATCCTTGTATCCTTCAGTCTATTATTATATTTCAGTCTCAGCTCTCTCAGTTAGCTCATTCATTTTGTGTCAAAATGGCGGGTTCCTTCATTAACCACTTCTCCTCTCATGTCACCATGCTTGTCCTCCTTTCTTTAATCCTGCCTCCACAGAAATCATTTCTGTTATGCTCTCTAATGGTATACCCACACACACACACACCTCCTTTATATATGTGTGAGTAAACGTGTGTGTCCGCTCTGTTTTTGCTTGGTGTGTATTTGCCCCCATTGCAGGGGTCCTCAGGTGCAGGCCACCAAGGCTGCTGCAGCCGGCACCAAGAAGTACGAGCTGAGCAAATGGAAGTACGCTGAGCTACGAGACGCCATCAACACGTCCTGCGGTAAGAGGGGAATTTCAGTCGGCTGCTTGAGCCAGAGGGGTTAGGTGAGCGTTCACAATAAATCCTCAGCTGATATACCCTCAGCTGAGTCATGCAAAAGGCAGCATTTGAGGTTTCAGACTTAAGAATATTAATTGTTACTTTTCTAGTAATGTTTTCTTGTAATGTTAAATCTGGTGCCCAATTTAACTCAATTTTAGTTATAGTTATATCATAATTTATTGTAATTGTCTGGAAAATGTACACAATCTGGATTTTATTCTTAGGTCAGTTACCCACAAATGATGTGGTTACAGCTGACAAATGTCTGCCATCTTCAGACAATTTATATCTTAGTTAGAGCTCATTTTAGTGGGCCGTCAATATAAAGGAATTAAATATTCAGCAATGTCTTGACTTGTCTTGTATTTTTAATCTCAGCAACAGGGCAGAACTCCACATAGCCTTGAACAGTCCTATCCTGGAAGTGATGATATTCATTTTCAAATGTAATCATCAGAGATTGAAAGCTGCCTTATGAAGCTTAGCCTTGGTCTTCTTACCCAGACACTTTAGAAATAAACTGGGATTTGTACAGTAATCAGTTATTTGAATTAGATTCCCTCCCAAAGGCTGCATTGTCATTCAAAAATAAAAACTGCCCTATGGTTGTAGTAATTTGAAAGCAACACTGTAAGCATGTTCACTTGATCCTGGTTCACAATTTATACAGCTGATAAAACATCACCTCAGAGGTTTAAGGGAAAGGCTACAGGCTATTGTAGGTGGAGAAATTAGCTGTCTGTATTACCATGGTTTATCCGCACCCAGCTGCCATGCAAGTACAACTACCACAGTGACAGAAAATGAGTGTGGAATTAGTACCATTTTCCTCCACTTTTCGC
This sequence comes from Tenualosa thibaudeaui, assembly GCA_027481765.1. NCBI lineage: Eukaryota > Metazoa > Chordata > Actinopteri > Clupeiformes > Clupeidae > Tenualosa > Tenualosa thibaudeaui. Next base: position 13,391,641 of record JAIFZK010000001.1, on the reverse strand, counting down.
CGTAAAAAAATTGTCTTTTTTCAAAGAAGCATCAAAATTTCAATGAAATCACCAGAAATTACAGAGCTGGCTCTACATGTTCTTGTTGTCCATGTCAGGAAAAAATGTAATTGTGTCAGATTCTGATCTGAATAGAAAGGCAAGCAGCAAGACAAAGACCCTAAAGCGTTTTAGGTGTAAGAGGCAGGACTGTGAAATTGGTCTGTACTTATCTCTTTACGAAAGCAGACAGCAGTCTCCTCTCGTCAGCCCATTCCAGAGACTGACTTAACACACCTCCCATCTGGAAGATTCCTTTGTGTCTATATGGACAAGCTTTAGCATAGTGTACCCTTTTTTTAGCGTAGCTATATTGACCATTGTTCTTAGACACAGGCCCATCAGCATGTCTTAATGTTCGGAAATAGTGTTGCCCTTTTCATGTCTGCTTCTTGTGGCAACATCTCTTTATTCTCTCTCTCTCTCTCTCTCTCTCTCTTTTTTTTTTTTTTCTTTCTTCCAGACATTGAGCTGTTGGCTGCCTGTCGAGAAGAGTTCCATCGCCGTCTGAAGGTGTACCATGCCTGGAAATCAAAGAATAAGAAACGCAATGCAGACACTGAGCAGAGGGCTCCCAAGTCTGTCACAGACTATGGTAAGGGATCCAGGGACAGAATACCGGTAATACTCTTCAGTACCTCTCGTCCATCCTCAGAGATATACGCCATAAAATAGAAAATCTATGCAGTATATAAGTATTTGACATTTTTGAGGAACACGGAACGACAGAACTCATCAAATGTCCATGTGTTTGGCAAAACATGCATACAACAAAGATGTGTATTCCTATGTTTAAACACACACATTTCAAACACAAAGTAAAAGAGAAATGGGAAAGGAGCAGTCAGGCAGAGGCCTAAGGCCTGTGTTTAGTGTGTTTGGTTGGAAAGGCAAAAGTGAGGCTGGTTAGGCCGTGCTGTCTTTAGGCCCTGGAGATGGTATCCTCTCCCAAAATAAGTGCAAGCTTGTCCTCTTGATCTAATGTGTCAAAATGGATGATGATGCTAAATTTGTTCAAATAATAATGACTTTAGAGTGGCTGTCACAATGCTGAAGAGGCTAAGCTTCACTTATTCAGTTATTGCTAAGTGCCTTTTCACAGTCCTGTTTTTGGCTGTCCAAGTAATGCAACAGAGACCCTCGAAAGAAAACATGGCACAAATGTTTAAGTTCCGTGTTCCATTTTTTCAAGGAGGAGGGGGAAATCCCCTGTCATGCAGACCATAGTCGAGCCACTCATACTCTGATACAGAAGATCATTGAAAAGTTTGTATTGTGACGCTGTCTGACACTCCCACTTACATAACGTATTATGTTGCTGTATCTTGGTTAATATTCAGTGATCTTTGCTGATATCACTGATTGTTTTGAGGACATTCTCTGCTTTAACATGTGGTTAGTTTGGGTTATATTTATATATATATATATGGGCGTAATATAGGAATGTTTATGGTTTCTAGCTCACAGAAAATAGAAGATACTGATGTCAATTTTGACACACTGACCATCAAATCCCTCCATAAACAGACGTGGGGTGTTTATTTGTTTCATCCTCTGTCTGATACGCAATCCAGTTATTTTATTAAAATAAATAAATAACTCCGTTATAAAAAATAACTACGTTATTTTTTTTATATCCTGAAACTCAAGTCACCATGGTGGCAGAGCATTCGTGCAGAAATTCAGAATATACAAAATCATCACAATAATAATTATTGTGATTTATTTTTATTTTAATACTTAATATTTTTATTTTATTTTTATCGCTTTAATGAAAGACACTGCATCTTTTCTTCAGTGAGGTGAAGCCTACTGTTTATATGCCACCGTGATAGATTTGCCTGCCGATGTTGAAGAAAGTCTGTATAATCCGGGCTGCAGATGGGGCCCATGCATCCTTTAATAATGGCCCCATACCTCAGGCTTCCTGTGGAGAGAGAAGGGCATGCTTTTGGGGAGGACAGATATGATAATAGGGTCATTAATTCAGTAATGTCCATTTTATGCCTAGTTTGTATGACGGAGCCCTGAGAATACTACCCCTGTCAGTCTTTTTTTAAGGCTATTTCACTGTGCCTCAGTCTATTCTCAATTCTGTTTCACCCATACCCTTTTTTTCCTGCCTTTTTGGTTATTTATGTCCTGAATATAATTTTTTATGTAGTTTTTGCCCATATATCTTTGAATATCTCCCCATTGAAATGCCTCTATTTTATAGATGTAATTTTGCAAGACCTAGTTATTGTCATGTCCTCTTACTTACATGAGATATTGCATTCATTTTCAGATTGTGCGAAGAAAGCACGTAAGTCTCTCTCTGGTCAACGTAACACTACTAACAGCAGTGTGCAGTTCTGACATTAACCATGGGATGTTGCAAAGAGAGCCGTTATTCTTACAAAGCTTCCTGGTCACTGGCTTCTATAGTTAATCCTGAACTTGTATTTTGTGTCAATTGCATGTGAGCATTCATAAGTGGGGAAATGCAGTGGCTTTTGATTGGTAAGGGGAAAAGAACTGCATTATGTTGTTTCATTTTTGACCACATAGTGTTGCCCTAACATTGGTAGGAGCATAGACATCACAACCCTGAAAGCAAGGTAGATGAAATCTCATCTCATACTGCAGTCTGAAAAGAAAGAAAGCATGACGTGGTAATTGATTTCCTGTCAAAGTACAAAGCAAGACAGACTTTGCCCAGGGCTTTCATGATGCAGATCTTATTGCTCACAGTGTGTTTCATTCTCTTCTTGTCTTTTTAAGAGAGAGAGATAATTGTCAGCCTTTTACATAAAGTAGACATGGTGACAATGAACTTGCCAGCCAGAGGAACTGACAGCGTGTCATCCAGGGACACCATGGGAATGGACTTTGCTCACTGAAAAGCCAGTAGTAGTTGAAGTTGAAGTGGTTGAGGAGTAGAGGAGCACAACACCACATTTGAATGGTAAAGAATTGATAATAAATGGATAATTAAGTTAGTGTCTGTGAACTAGTTGTACAATTAGCATTTCCTGTGCTATGTTTCTGTGCTTCTGTACTTTAATGTTGGTATTGGGAGCAGGTTAGTGAGATTGTGTCTGATTATTTGATTGATTATTTGAGAGTTTTGGTGCTCGTGGTCATTATGGACAGGACATTGCATCAGAAGAACAATATAGGTCTTCACAGGCCTTTATTGTTTTCGTTTCTTTGTTTAGTCAGTTCTTCCTAGTTCCATCCTCAGAGAGCCTCTGACAGCCCCACTTTCCCTTTAGCCACAATCTCCCATCTGCTGAGAGCCCTGAAAGTCAGCATACACCGCCATTCACACTTCCTCTCCTCTAACCGCAGCAACTGCAGGGAGCGATTACGGGACCCTGTGGAGATTGTTTGTAGGAAGCACTGAAATTAGCAGCAGATAACTCACGTTATCGTTCTGTTGTGGAGGTTTTCCCGTTTGTTGTTGTTTTGCCAGGTGTACCAGTGATGTTGGATCAAGAAAGCATGAAAATGTGGGCAGGCTTGATTACCTGGCTGTTTCCATATATGCTTTCCCAATTTTTGCTCCACATTCAGTACGCTGCCCGAGTGGGATGTATTTTTTTTTTTTTTTTTTCATGGTCTTTTTTTCATCCAATTGCAGATTTATTTATGAGTAACAAATAGCCTGACAAACTCACTCTACCTGTGCTCTGCTCATGCTGCTAAACTCTTTCTGTTGACAACACATTCTTGTGTTTATGAGAGGAGAGTAGGTGAGAAGCTTTACTGAAATGTGATGCATATATGTATGTGTTCGTGATTCCCCTACAAATTGCTTTTTGACGGCTTTGGTAGAGCATCGTCCACCAAAAATGCACTGACCTGCTTTTCATGCACCCGCGATGAATAGAATTAGAATTAATAGGGCTCTCAGCCACAAATCTTGCCTCCCTGCTAGATGCTAGTGTGCCAGATCTCCAGTAAACACAGAATTATGAAGATCTAGGAACCCTGGGTCTTAGTATGTCTGGCATGTCTGATTGATTCATTTTTATTTGTATTGAAATCATACTTGTATTTTTTTTCTATATCAGATCCATCAGGCCTTGTTCTTATTACGATTTTCAAACCGTAATGGATTTGTAAGGTGATCATCAATCTGTAATCTGACTGTGACCGTATGCTTCATCAGTGTAACACAATGTACAAAGAGAGGCATCTGAATGTAAATCTTAAGATGGCAGATCTTTACACGACGCCACATTATCTCCCTTGCACCACCCCCTAGCCATGCAGAACACCGCTCCACCGATCCCGGCACGGCTGCACGAGATCACCATGAACCGCCAGCAGCGCTACTTCCGTATCCCCTTCATTCGGCCGAGCGACCAGTACAAGGACCCGCAGAACAAGAAGAAGGGCTGGTGGTACGCCCACTTTGACGGGCCCTGGATTGCCCGGCAGATGGAGCTACACCCAGACAAGCATCCCATAGTGCTGGTGGCAGGTAAGTATCTATATTTGCTCCGTGTACATGGAAGTGTGCATGCCCATGCATTGTTTTGTTTGTGTGTGTGTGTGTGTGTGTGTTTTGGTACGTACTAACCACTGTACGCACCCATTCTTCGTTTGAGCTTAGATACTTTTAATTTAGCATATTTAGATACACATCGGGGAGGATTGCTTCTCTTTTTCTTAGAGTTCTAGGTTAATGCAAAGACAGAAGTACCTCTGAGTTCCAAAGTTAGGTTCAAAGTTTCTATCTCTGTAATCACCCCTCCTCCTCCTCTCCTCGTCCTCTCTCTCCACTCTCCCAGGGAAAGATGACATGGAGATGTGTGAGCTGAGTTTAGAGGAGACGGGTCTGACACGGAAGCGCGGAGCAGAGATCCTGGCACGGCAGTTTGAGGAGATCTGGGAACGCTGCGGAGGCACCCAGTATCTGCGAAGCGCCATCGAGAGTCGGCAAGCCAGACCCACCTATGCCACCGCCATGCTACAGAGCATGCTCAAATAGAGCTGTGCGCAATACATATACACACCCACGTATACAACACACACGTGTAGACATATACACACACCCACATGCACAACACACACGTGTATATGTGTATAGTATATATGCTTTATGCAAATGCAGAACATGCACATGTACATAAATACTTGTACAGACACACACACACACACACAAATACATACATACGCACACAGACACACATGCACATGCACACAAGCGTCTCTTGCAAGATCAAAGGGAAGAATGCCGTTTCTAACATAGCCAGCATTCAGAAACAAAAATAATGGTTTGGCTGGTAGGCATTCCCAGTCAAAAAAAGGACTGTTTCTTGTTATGTTTTGTTTTTGATTAATTGACTGTATGTGTTTTTAATGTTGTTGGTCTTTTCGGCATTCTGTTTGTATCAGTTGTATAATTTCATCGTCGCAGTTAAACGGATGCAGACATACTGTACTTGCTGATTATTTTTTGTCTTGTCATGCAAATGTGACTCCACAGTACGTCTGCGACTTTGAACTACGAGGCCTTAACGACTAGTTGCGACAGGGTAGTTGCTGGAGGCCGGCCATTTGAATGGCTCTTGCCTCCTTGAGTAAGAATGCAATATTAAAGCACCCCCTTGTCTCGCACTAATAGCACCCCTCTGCATCAGACTACAGTCTGCAGCTCATCTCCAGCAGACGTCTTAACTGGACTCGATTACCAATAAGCTGTTTACATGTTTGAATTTTATGTGCGAAGCATCGTGCAGTAATGGCTCCAAACCAAGGGCCTTGAGTTTCATAGGTGTAGTCAAAATAAGCATTCCGTTCTTTCTGACATAGCACCTTCTCCCATCAGCTTGTGCAGTGCACCCGATTCCATCAAATGAAGTATCGCTCATAGACCAGTGAACCTCCCGGCTGCTTCTTCCACTGCTTTGGCCTTACTGCGTAAACATATACTGTATGTTTTGTTCAAATTTTGCACATATTCTGTTAAGCAGTTAATAATAATAATAATAATAATGATGAAGACGATTATGATTAATAATAATTATATTAATAATTACAGTCATTCACTGAACAAGCAATGGATTTCAATTCTCATTTTTCTTTCTTTCTGTCTTTCTTTTTTTTCCGTTTGTTTTTTCTTGTACATTTGAACAATGACTTCAGAAGAGATTACACATAGAGATATCCTAACAGGGTTGAGCGCCATTAAAATCCAAGACTATATATTTTCTGAGCATCTTTTTTTTTTTTTTTTACCTGTGGTCCCCGAACTACTACGAGCTTCCACTCCTTTAACAACTTCACCCAGACTGAATGTACAAGGCTTCAGCATGTCTCCTCATCCCTTACCCTTCCCCCCCGTGACGACAGGTCTAATAATGGCAAAAGGAGAAATGAGCAAGAACATCTTAGATGAGATTTTTTTAGTGACCTTTTTTCTAGACTTGTCCTGGAAACATCCACGTCCTCTTTGCACTGAATTCTGAACAGGATCTCTGCACTGAAATGCACTGTGGTCTTTCATTAGCAAACAAAAGCACATGGAGTTCCTTGTGGACTGCATTTTAAATAATGTGACGTGTTAAATGTTGTCATACAAATGTGTAAAAGTCCTCACTGACCTGATGGATCAGTTGAATTATGCAGTTATCAAAAATCAAGAGTGATGTGGGTCACTTGGTTTATGCAGTTATCACACCTTGTTAGACCAAATGTGTTTACATGTTGATGTGCTCTCACTGACCTATGATCAGTTATTTGCAAAAAAAATTAGCAGTTATTTGCAGTGTGGACTTGTGAATGGTGCATGTCACTACAAATATCACAGTGTACCCCCCCCCCCTTCCTCCCCCAAAACCTTAATATTATTATGCATTTCATTCAAATGCAAACACATTCAGTGCATCCATAAATATTTTATATACTAGTATGACAAACACAAAAATGTTGTCATGTTTCTATAGAATTGTACAAATGTATTTTTCGTGATTTTAAGGGTGTGGGCTTTTGACTATATTCCCTGTAAAGTTCCAAAGTTCTTTTGTAACTGCTGTCGCGCAAGAGCGCTCCAGAGGGAGAGAGAAGCGATATTTCCTACTTTGGCTCTTGCTCCCTCCTCAGACTGGAACTAGCGCCCTCAGGTAAGGCTGATTGTGACCGTTGGGTTTGCAGTAACACTCCTCTTTCCTTCGATATTCCTTTCACTCCTTGGCAAATTGACTCTCAGTTTCCGAGACAAACGTTATGCTTAACCTAGAATGTAATACAGAAAGCTGGCAGCCTAGTGCCACTGTGCTGTAAAGGAATTTGGCTGACCAGTGCAGTGCCCTTGTGCCTGGCATCAGGCACATCCCTAACTATCCTGTCGTGTCTAAGGCAAAGGACAGGCGAGATTTCGAGCAAAGGATTTATGTTCAACTTGAGCACTGTAAACCCACACGTTTTTTTCACAATCATCCTTGATTCTGCCTTTTTCAGTCTTTTCTAATTGTGATCTCTAACCTTATGAAATAAATGCATTTTCAATTTCACTTACAGACTTAAAGCATTTTTTCTCTAATTTGAAAAAAGGATATTTGGCTTTTGAACAAGTAATGCAACAGATCTGATTTTTGAAATAATGTGTCTTTTGTATTGGTGTTTTGAAGTACTAAGTGGTATAAGGATTTCATTCAAAGAGATAGCAAATAGAATATTTAAACACCTGTCAAAGATATTAAACACAAAATAGTATTTTTATTGATTTGCAAACCAAACTTTTGAAGACAACTATATAAAAAAATAGCAATAGTAAATAAGCAGTAGAACATTAATCCAAGATCTAGGGTACACCTAACAACATTGGAGCCTCACTGCATTAAAATGCTAAGCTTGTACATAATTACTTCTAATTGGTTCTAGTTTGCAAAATAGACTTAATGACTGAGCCAACAGCCTTCTGCAAATCAAAGGCCTCTCATTTACTTTTGGCCTAAAATAACTCAGTATGCCTAGTCTATGAATCTGTTGGAAACTGAAGAACAACTGCCCCTCCTTTTGAAAATGGACCATTTCCAGCATAAACATCAAACCAGGAATAATGCAACCAGATGGCTTTAGGAACATTAGGAAAACAACACACACACACACACACACACAGGGAGAGAGAAAAACGTCATAAACCATAGTATACCAAACCTCACAACCATAGTATTAATTGCCTCACTGTGAGGAAAACGGTACTTTAGGTGCTTCCTTAGTCCACAGTTCAAAAGAAAATCTCATTGAAAAACAGAACATGCAAGTAAAGCAATTTGGAGCCCGCTGTCTCTGGCATTCCATTTCAACCAGGCAAGCAAACAGCGCTGCATCAGACCTGATGTGAGAGAACAGCTCAGAGGACCATGTCCTCTTTGCCCATTACGTCATTAATGATTCAGTGTTCGGTCTTCTGTCTTTCAGATGTAGGGCCAAGTCTTTGGGGTTCATGTCACAATCTATCTGAACAGAAGAATAGAAACACAGCCGTAGTTGCACATATATTCATGGATAACTTGGAAGATCAACCCAGTACAAATGACTCAAAAGTGGCTTGTAATTAAAACACAAAGGTCCACAGAGGGAGAGAGAGATGGAGAGAAATCATTAAGCTTATCATTAGATTAAGTTTTGTGACACTGCATTCTCAATAGACAAAACCCAGAGACAAGAAAAAATCTAATCATGGCCCTAGGCTAATAGCTTAATGACAAAGCCTTTTCTCAGTAGACCAAATTAACTGCCAGTGGCATGCTTAATGATCAGTGAACGTCAGTCAACGTGTGATTGCAACTGAACATGAAATTGCTACATGTCTGAGAGAAGTATTATGAGCTCATATACCATTAACACTCACAAGAGCTCACAAACTACTGCTACTGTTTTCTCGACAAAATGGCTCAAATGTTTTTAGGATTACATACAAATACCCATGAGGATAAGGTGTGAATCCTATCCCTAATCTAATCGAATATATTAATCTGCATATTTGAATGTAAGATGACAAGTCACAGTGTGCTATGTCAACATAAAAGATGACAGATTTAAGTTGAATCCACCAGGATACCCACCTTTTTTCTGATTAACTTGTTAGTCCAGGCAATGTGTAGGTTACGTGATTCCTGTAAGACAAAGAAAGACCACATTGGGCAATGCTGTGAGCCTAAACACACTTTCAGGCAGAAGAAAAATAACAAAGAAAGAAAATATTGATTATATGAAAAGCAAACAAAGAAGCAAAACAAAGTTCACAATACATTCTTCCAAGGGAGTAAATCACAGGGGGTGAGGCACGACAAGAGCTTTTTTCTGTAAAGAAGATGCATTAGTCAGGAGGTCTACACACACAGAAGCACAAAATCTGGTACCTTAGGAAAGCCCATGGGTGCACTACTGCGTTTGATGCAGTATCCTCTTTTGAGAAAATGTGTAATTACATTGACATGACTTAAAGCTGACCATTCATGTGTATTTGTTAGTTTGGTGTATTCAATACATATTTTCAAGATTTCAGTATTCAATATTTCAATATTTTCTTTTAAGTGTTTCTACTGGAAGCACAGCTGTTTTCTAATGTACCTAGATTTAACTATAGGCTTGGGAATTGGAATAAAATGCAAGTACATTTCTGACCGCAATTATGTTGCATCTGAAGTGGAAGTTTCTAGAGGAAGTTATTTTATCTGGCAGCTATTGATAGTCGAACCATGTTTCCTGATTAGAAATCAGATGAGGTGAAGGATGGGGTTGACATTTGAACTCCCTTTGACTCTGGGGTATGTTTAATCCAGAAAAGATAATTGGTCAGATAAGTGGCATTTGTGTTACATGAGTGAGAGATTAATCCTATTTATATCCAAGAGAGGATACTGATACAGCATGGACTTTACCTAGAAGTACTAAGCATCAGCTGGAAGCACACACTGAGCAGCAATAACATATTCAGACCTGTTTTTGCTCTGTATGACTAGCATGTCATAAGAGCTGCATGGTGAGGTTAGCTGTGGTATGTTCAGAGTAATTTGGTTGAGCAGTGTCAGGTTTTATATTAGATGGGGTGGTTTGTCTTTAGTAAGTATGTGTGTGGCTACATTACACAGTCATGCAAGGCATATACATATCCCCACATAGTACAAAGTCTTACGGAAAAAAAGACCTGCTTACACCAAAGACACTGCCTTTCTGGTCCGTAAACATTTCCTGAATATGAGTATCAAGTGAGAAAGCACAGCATATACAATGAGGAGGGACCCCACAAGGCAGGCTATGAAAAGAAATGGGTCTACAGGCTGAGACACCAGCTCAGTGCACCGAGATCCCTTAAAGTGCCAGTATTTACCTACAGAACATCTACAAAGGGGCAAAGAGAGAGTTAGAACATTAAACCTGGTAAAAACAGATGTCTTTATCAGGATCTGTGTGTGTGTGTTGACCAAGCACCATCTCACTAAATGTGGCCTAGTGTGTTAGATGTATGCATTTAGAGTTCCACACACTGTATGAGCAGACATGTATATATTGAAGTATGTGTGCGCACAGCTCAGCATCTGCTCTCACACAGTCATTAAAAAAGCAACACAGCAGACAGAAGAAACGCAACAGTGTCATCTTGATATCATGTCAGTATCACAGTATCAAGGCCTAAACATGATTAACAATGTATTTATTTAAAAAAATACATTTTTAAAATTAAATCATATAGAAAACAACTGATGGACAATAAAATATGGAGTAAGGGTAAAATCACTACAGTGCTAATGACCTATTTTCTAATATCATTAAAGGTTTAACAGTAGTCTAACCTACTAGGGCCAGGGTACATTTGAAGGAATTCTAACCTAGCTTCCCTTACCTGCATGCCGCACCGTGACCTGGGACTATCTCACACTCGCCACCATTGTGGCAGAAGTCTGGTCTGACCTCACAGATGCTCTGACAGGGGAGCCCATCCACTGTGACGTACCCAGGATCGCACAGACATTCTGCTTCTTTACTCCAGCGGTTCACCACACAGCGGGAGAACTCATTGCAGGCCAAAAATTTGCAAGGGTCCGCTTGATCCGCTAGAAAGATTATTTTGTAATCTTACATTCAGGTTCAAAATCACAGCATGACTGACTTTTAAATTAGTCGTAAAGATTACAAAAATTCACTTAGTGAAACTTTCAGTTAGTGAAACCAATTAATGTTTGCATACCAAAATGATATGTGTACATGTTGAATTCATTAAATAATTTTTTGAAGGGCACATATTTAGCTTTTTCTGACTTGAGAACAACTAAATTGACTTTGACATTTGAACATGTCTTTCAGCAAGGCACACAGGTCAGTGAACTACACAAAGTATAAATCTTACCAGGCTCCACATCAAGGGAACCACTGTCAATCTCTATGTCCATTCGCTCTGCTGCTGCATTGCAGAAGTCTTCCAGGACACAGTGGACTGCCATTGTAACGTTATATGGCACCGACTTGGCAAATGTCATCTTGCTGTTCACCACCACACTTCCCTTCCTGAAGTTAAGGATCTCCAATTGTTTAAATCCCGTCAGATTGGACTGGAGGTATGGGAGTAGCTGGAGAAACATATGGGGGAATATACCCAACGAGACATCACAGTGATAACAGAGCATACGCCATATTTTCCTTGTCAATTCTCTATGTTCTCTGTTACAATGAATGATTAGTGGGCTTTGAAGAACAGCTTAATTATCTACAGTGATATCAGTGCGACTAAAACACCACCATGGGTGCCTCATTAGAGGTCTCATTTTGAAAATTATATCTCCCATCTCTCACAGCATGAGCCCTGTCTTTTGGAACAGTTAGGCAGATATTTGATATTTGGCCTACGTCACGTATGAATTCTCCTTTTTAATAGACTGCAAAATACAAGCATGGAGATCTCATTAAGCAGATTAGGCAATATATGATAAACAGGACAAATAAAATCTACTTACAGAAGATAAATGCAATTTGAACTCTAGGAGGAAGATAATAAAGCAAACCTCAAGAGCAATTAAGAGTAATGATCATTGTTAAGACATTTGAAGGTGTTACTTTGTACGTGTTTGTTATAACAGTCAAAGGAGCTTGCAGAGATATTCCTCTGCCTGAATGGCACCCTTGACAATCATTGTTAGGAAATAATGAGCAACTTGAACATGCCCTGTAGTTCCACAAAATCCTCATAGTAAAGCTGATTGTTCTGCAGTCCTCTAACACATAATATGCATGTAGAGCTAAACAAGTGTACAAAGTTGGCATTTAGACCTCAGGATTTAAACAAGAAATTTGCCAAAAAGAATGTTTTCTTGTTCTGTATTTTCACTGCTTCATAATTCTTCACATGATAAGCTGGACAGGGTGAGTAGAATGTGAAGATATCATGCCTGTTTCTCAGTGAGCTCACTTTGGTATCTGTCTCATACTGCATCTAAATGCTTCTGGAATGATCAAACTTAAAGTCATGATGAATAACTGATTCATGACAGCTGATTGAGAAACAATCAATACATACAGTGCATTAGCCATAACTGTATCCTTTCTGTGTAGACAAAGTAAAACAAGACTTACCAGCTCTGTGAATTTGTTTTCCAGTTCTCTATACTCTGATGAGCTCTTGTTGAAAAGGTCTTCAGAAAACCTCATGTTTGTCATCCGTAAGCTGAAGAACACCACAAGCTCTCTGCCTCGGCTTGCCGTGGTCATAGAAGGAGTGGTCAAGTACTTAAGAGGGGGCACAGCTGTGGTCTCGAATGGGTGCTCATCACTAGTGCCACTCCCATAGCCCAGCAAGTCAATAGTCTCTGTGCTCACAACATCTGCCTGGTCCATCTCTGAAGCAATATCCTCCATGTTAGTTTCATCAGATGAATCACTTTCAGAAGTGTCCATCTCTGTTTCTGTTTCCACTTCTGTTTCAGTCTCTGTGTCTGTGACCACATCTTCACCTTCACCTTCCTCAGCAATGACTTCAACCCCTGTTTCTTCATAGGGCTCATCTGTTAAAAACACCTCAAAGAGTCCCAAGTCGATGGATGGAGTTGTTGACAGTGGCTCCTCTGGGAGCTCCGTCGGTGTGACCTCCAAGACGTTTTCTTCCTCCTCCTCCTGCTCCTCCTCCACCTCCTCCTCCAGCAGCTCAGGACCTGCCTCCTCTCCTATGGCCTCCTCAGGTGGCTCCTCCTCCATAGTTTCCTCTAAATCATGAAGAAGCGTCAACAGGACGACAGTTATGTAAGTGGAAAGAAAACCATTAATTAATAATTAAATAATAAAGCACATCTCACAGCAAGACAGAACGCTTTGAATCTTATTTATAAAAATATGATGAAGAAATAGGTCATAGTTATTACTGCAAAACTCACAGTCATGAAATTTATTTTACATAATCACATCATAGATCAGTATGTGCAGATGGGTTATTTAACTTTCAATGAACTTGAGCCTCAAAACTTTCTTTATAATATGATCTGAAGGGGCCATAATTGCATTCACCGAAAAATGGAACAAGAACTCCATTTCTCAGCTCTGGGGCAACACAAATTATAATTGATCTACTGAGAGAATTTTGTAAATAAAGATTTTTTACACAATATGTTTCAAGACGATTTTAAATAAATCAAACAATAACACACAATTCTTTCATGCATGGTGTACATATTATAGTATTATAGTGGACACACATTTAAGTTTCATAAAAGTTTCATAAACATTTTTACTTTCCTTTCTATGACCAGTAATGTAACCGGTGGCAACTGTCCATTGTAGTGGATGCAATGCATGAAAGGAGTGAAAAAAGGTGTCCATTGTGGTGGACACTACGCACCAAATGTTATATTTTGACAAAAGATTTTTTGAGTACCCTCCCCAGTTCATTGACAAAACATCAAATAAACAATATAACAATGTATTTATTGTATACATACTTGAGTGAGGGTGAATCAATTGTATTAATATTAATACAATACATACATTTAGAATATTTCTTAAAACAGAATTTGACAGAATTTATTTTATACCACTGATGTGCGGTGTCCACTAGAGTGGAAAGTTGTGTATCTTGAGATTGAGATTTGTTTTTGTTTTTGTTTAAGTAGAAACATATAATTTTACACAAAGTGGTTAATGTATTTTTTTTATTTGACCTCACCTGGCTCTGGCTCTGGCTCTGGTTCTGGTTCTGACTCTGACTCTGACTCTGTTTTGGGTTCTGGTTCTGGTTCAGGATCTGGTTCTGATTCAAGTTCTGGTTCAGGTTCTGTATATTTTTCCCCACCTGATGCCTCTTCTGTTTCTTCCAACTCAACTTCTGTTGCCTCAACATCTGTTTCAGCTTCAATCACATTCAGGTCCTCTGGCTGCTGGTCTGTTATGACTTCTACAACTGGTTCCCCTGGAACATCTTCCTCACTCAGACCCTCAATCACGTCCTCTTCAGGCTGAAGGTCACTTGGTTCTTCAGGTTCCACATCTTCATTTGGCACAAAAGGAAGATTGTCCTGCTCCTCTGGCTCTGGAAAGTATACGTCTTCTTCATGGTGGATGTCGTCATCAGGCCCCTCTGGTACAATGATTTTTATGCTCTCTGAGGGTGGCGCCGTTGTCTCCTCCTCAAACTCTTCCTCGGGAGGAGTTGGCTCCTCCTCAGCCTCTGTTTCCTCCTCAGATTCTGTAATTTCAACTACTTCTGAGGCCTCTTCTGCGGTTACTTCAACCTCCACCTCAGCCACTGGTTCCTCAGTTTCCTCAGCCTCAGGTTCCTCTTCAACAATCTCTCCCTGAGCTTCCTCTTCAACAATCTCTACCACAGGCTGAGAATCTTCCTCTCCTACAGCTTCCTCTGGTCCTTCAACATTGATATCCCCAGGCTCCCCCTCTGAAATCTCTTCCTCAACAGGCTCTGGCACATGAGCCTCTTCAGATTCTACCACTTCTACTTCAACCTCTTCCTCAGGCTCAGCACTTTCTTCCTTCATCTCTTCAATGATTACCTCCTCTTCAGGTTCACTAATTTCCTCCTCGGATTCACTCATTTCCTCTACAGGTTCACTCACTTCCTCCTCAGATTCACTGATTTCCTCTTCAGGTTCACTCACTTCCTCCTCAGATTCACTGATTTCCTCTTCAGGTTCACTCACTTCCTCCTCAGATTCATTGATTTCCTCTACAGGTTCACTAACTTCGTCTTCAGGTTCAGATTCTTCTTCAATAACTTCCACTTCTGGCTCACCTGGCTCCTCTTCAGTTTCACTCACTTCTTCTTCAGCTTCTACCACTATTTCTTCCTCTGGTACTAATTCTTCCTCAGGTGCTTCTTCTTCACTGTCAGGTGTCTCCACCACCACCTCCTCCTCTTCCTTTACCACCACCTCAGTCTCCTCTACATCTCCGAGTGGCTCAGTAGGGGGTTGGTGGGTTATTGCTGAAAGAGTGGTCACTGGAAGGCTAGAATCAGATTCCTCAGAATGTTCTGGGCTTACTGTGGCCACTGTCAGCAGAGTCTCTGTGGTAGAACCTGGTAGACTGTCTTCCTCTGGTATCACGTTGGGAAGCAAGTCACTATCCAGACCAACCTCTTCATCTGGTTTAGAGTCAGGCAGCTCTTCTGTAATGAGGTTAGGTGAAAGACCATCAACAGGTGCCTCTTCTTCTGCCTCTGCTTCTGATATCGTAGATTCATCTTCAGCTGGTAGCTCAACAGCAGTATCATCCACTGGGGCCTGAGGGATGTAGTCCCTTACAAGTTCACCAGTTCCATCTTGGATGATGGTCTCAATCACATGGGTAATGAATGGCTCCTCCTCTTCTGGGGGACTGGTTGGCTCAGATTCCTCATCTGTTGGGATATCAGGGTAGTCCTCACTGCCAACTGTGGGTACTAACAAAGTCTCCAGTGCATTTTCCTCTTCAGGAGAAATGTCAGGTTGCAGTTGTTCCTCAGAGATCTCAGGTTCCTCTGCCTTCTCTGACACATCAAGATCATTATAGGTGTCTGGCTCTACAATCTGATAAACATAATACACATCAGGAAAAAATCACACAATTATTCAAAGCCAGGGGGAATTAATGAAGCTAAATAAATGAACAAAATAATGAATTTGCCAACCTAATATTATAACAAGTCAATTGTATTTTTGCCCTTGATAAGGTCAGTGTAAAGAAAAACATATATCACCTCTTCACTTGTTTCATAAACTTCTGGTACCACAGGGCTTTCTTCTGCAAATTAAAGGTAGACAGAAAATAGATCTTTTAAATGTACCATTCACATATGATAAAGTGAAAATAGATGAAAATAAACTAAGCATGCTGGTAATGTGTTGTACCTGGGCCAAAGACAAGTGTGCTGAGATCAATTGGAAGAGTTGCCTCCTCACTCAGAGCAGTGGTCATCAGGTCCTTCAGGCTAGGTGGAGAAACAGTGTCTGCATCTCCTGTCCTGTCTGCTGTGGCATCAGGGCCAATGTTTTCAAACAGAACAGCATAGTGCACTGAAATTCCTCCAGAACTGAAATAAGACCATTAAACAATTATCCCACATATGGACATGCATATGGACATGCAACTGGACCTCATTGTGATTGCAAAATTTTACCATCAGTCAGCACTTGCTGCAAAAAAGTGACTATCTTGTTGATGACAATTTGATTGTTTGATCTTAACCTTGCCTGAGCAAGAGATAGGACTGGTGGAAAAAACGAATACCTTCCAACCCTTACTTTCAGAATGAAAGATGCACAAATCTAATGAGCAAAGATCATTCTTGCTTTCATAAATCAACAAATACCTTAGAGTCCTGAGAAGTCAAGTGTGATTTGCTTAGAGGATTTAGCATATTGCAATGATTTGTACAGAACTTAAACAGATAAAAACAACCTTAATTGAAATATGAATTAGTTGTATATTCTGTAATCATGATCAACTTGGTGTGAAATTAATTTTTTTGTTGCTAAAACCTTTTTTTCTTTGTAGGAAACAAACACAAGATGGCAAGCAACAAATATTTACCCATCATCTCCATCCGTTGCACTGGAGTTTTGCAAGGGAGAAGAATAAACAAAGGGTTAAATAAAAAAAGTTCATAATTTACCACACACTCCTGTCCTAAAGCTTTCACATGCTTATCCTCATTTCTTAATTCAATGAAAAATGTGGGCACATATTTGAATTGATACCAAAATGAGAGCCTCAATTATACATCAATTATTTTCCTTTCGGGCCTCTTCTAATTTCAGTGATATGGGGTAACAGCAGCTGGGTCTGAGGATGCAACTGATGAAGATGCCAGTGATTATCCTCATGTGGAGGGATGAGAAGCCTGGGCCGGTGCTCCCAGTACTCTGACTCACCTACCTCATTACCAAAGCTCAGATGGTCTCTCCCCATATCCCTCTACAAGCAGGAGATGGCAACTGCTGCTGAATATACTCAGCTCCCCTCACTACTAAATCCCTCACGCTTTTTTATGCCTTTCCCCCCTCTGTTGTTCATTCATGTCCAAATAGGGGAATTAAAGGAAGGCTGCACCTTATTCCCAGCACGTTAATTTCTTTGAATCCAGACAGTTTGTTGAAGACGTGCAACATCTGTAGAAAAAAAGAAAAACATGAAACTTTGAGCTTCTCTTAAAACAAAAACTTTCATTTTTCCTCTTACTACCTAAATGACATTTACAGTATCAGAATATCATGAAATATACAAGCTATTCAGGAAAATTTTTAACAGATTTTGGTAACACGTGGCATTTATAAGTATAATTTTTGATTTGTAAATACTGTATATAACATCCTGTATATCCATGTATGTGGCAATGATTGAATTCTTGAATATGATGACAGACAGAGCAATAGATTCATGATAAGATAATGATGGTGTTTAGCCACATGGACAAGTAGCCTAGGGCTGAATCTAGGCCCACTCTTAGTCCTGCCTGCCATACGGTGAGAGTTTACCCAGGCTGTCTTATAACCTTTTAGGCCGTCGATTGAAGACAAAAGTATACATGGTGTTGAGTTAATCACGGCTTTCCCTGACATGACCTGGCAGCCCTTAAGTAGGTCTCTCTGGGCTCCTTTTGTCTTACCATCAGTGTGGGCTGTAGCTGCAACAACACCACTCATTACCACTGATATTGTACCAGCTAGAATAGGGTACATTCTCACAGGCCACTTGAAAATGTGTGCACATTGCCCAGAGGGCAGCCTTTTATTTTTGTTCGTTACATTTCAGATGCTTTTTTAGGACACTACATTCTATGTAAGTTTAAGACTGTTGAGTGTAAAACTGTATCCCTACTCCAAAGTTCAACTTTTTCTTAAGGCAGCACTTTCTCATTCACTTGAGAGAAATGGGTGCATGGTCACCATGGTCACCATGGCTGTGTTTTCATTAACCCAAGCCTAATCCTCACCTGTTCCTGTAAGTGTCTAGACAGGTCATGGTACTGAGGAGAGTCTGCATCGTCAAGTAGTTCTCTGTAACCAGGGTCCACCAGACTGATGGTGAATTCCACTGTCTGCTCCACAGACTGCTCTGGCACCACATTGGTCAGATCCTGAAGAACAAGAAAGAGAAATATGATATTTTGGTCATGGAATCTTTCAGATGATTGAGTTCATGAACAGCTGCCATTAAGCTGAAGTGAAATGACGTGGTATTTTGTAGATTAAGCACACAGTATTTTCTTACGCTATGTAATATTTTTCATACACAACGTAAGATTTTTCTCTTTGAGATGTCGGGTATAATGGTAGCTACACCCAGTCAGTGAGTAGATTGCGTGTTGGTGATAAAATGATCTATTGTCTTAACCTCACAGAGTGTGAGGCCAAGACATCCCAAATGGAGCTCAAAAAATGGGAGGCAACAAATCCTTATTATTCCAGCCCAATTTGCACTCGGATGTCAACAAGGGTGAGTGGCCAGGTCATTACCCCCTCAGCTGTCTCAGTGCCTCCTTTGTCACCATCCGCCAGGGTGCCAGGAGTGGCATCGGGGGCATCTGTGACCGCAGGTGACTCTTCTTTCTCTCCTGCATCTGTCTGGGCCCCCTCTGGAACAGGTGGTGGAATAATCAACAAGAATTTAATCCTGGGCACTAAGTTACAGAAACAAACTAACATGCCACTGAAATTAGACTGTTGTGTACCTTCTGTGCCTGCTGCCACACCAGGCTTCTTGTGGGCTATATCTCTGTGGATGACGACCATACACATAATGGAGGTAAACATATGCAAATTGCAGAGGAAACTACTTTGCTAATTTACTTGAATAGTACTATCTGAAATCTTGCTTACTTTATCTGTATTATGTATATGTTTTTTTAGGGGTTTTATTTTCAGGTGGATTCTCACTATCTGTGAGTATAAGATTCTGTATTTTCATATGACCTATTCATTTACATTTACATTTATATTTAGGCATTTAGCAGGCGCTTTTATCCAAAGCGACTTACAAAAGAGGATAACATTCAAGTTACAACACAATGAAAGAACGAACAAGGAGTGCATATTGTTAACATAGAAACTGCACCATTTTAAGTTGAAAGTGCAATAATGCAGAGAAATTAAATTGTTAAGTGCATTCTCAAAGTTTACACCAGGAGATATTCTTGGAAGAGCTGGGTCTTCACAAGTTTCTTGAAGGTGGAGAGGGTATCAGTTGATCTGGTAGCACTTGGGAGGTCATTCCACCATCGCGGAACCAGTCTATGCCGAATTACACTTGTCAAGAGACTCTCACTGAAAGAAAATAGTGTCATTTCTCCCTTCAGGAGAGAGCGCAGCTTGTATCTTACCGTCCTGGCAGCTGGTCTGGGCGCAGGTTCAGCCTCTGCCAAAAGTCAAAGTCAATTCCAGACAGAGAAGATAACAATAATTAGAGTCGCTCATCACCACGCTGAGACACAACACAGATTATTACCCTCAAATTACTCAGTAGCAATCACTCAACTGCTTGCACAATATAATTACATAGAATGCGTGGAGAAGACATAAAGGTTTAGCAGAGAATGGAGAATGTGACCCCAGAGTACACAGAACCCAAGGACAAAATCCTGTGACTAGAAAAAGAGACACATTTACAGTAAGGCTGCTGTGCTGGAAGTGGGAAATGGTACTTCACAGGAAAAAGAACACCATTTGATTCCTTTTAAAGGTGTGCAGACAGGTGTACAATTCAAAAAGGTTAGAAGCTAATTACCCTACAGATTCATAATCACTCTACAGCAATGTATCACCAACAGCATCATATGTGTCAGTTTAAATAAGAGGACTGTAATTAGTTTTAGCCTTGAGAGATTATTTAATTTATCAGCAGGGCACTATCATGTGGGTTATTTATTTATTTATTTATTTAATTGCCCAACTCAAGTCTTAATGCTCTATGTTTAATGTGTCATTTGGTGCCCCACTTACAAACTGGATGCTGCAAAGGACCTGCATAGCAGGAGTTTACCATCACTCCTGGTCATTCACTGCTTGTTTATACGGTAAGCGTGAACATGTGCCAAGAAGGTCATTGAACGGCACATTTGTTAGAGGTTGTGTTAGCCTTCTCTTCGGGTTGTTATTCTACAACTGTCGCGGCAGTCCATGAATAATGCATAAGGGGAACATCAGTATTCTTGAAAAATGCCCATAGGCATTTAACTCAGCCGCGGAGAACAAACAGTGCATATTTCAAGTGGAATATTCACATGGTGTGTAGATACACTGAATGTATGTAGTTTCTGAATGAAATTTATACAATTATCAGGATGCAAGGTTTTTAAACTATCTACCTCCTGGAACAACTGTCATTTCTGTATTTGTATAACACAAGATGTTTCTAAGTATATTTTGATACAAGGATTTGCTTTATTTCTTGACACTTTTTAAATGAAAAAAGTATTTAAGCAGCTAATGCATCTGTTCTGCAAATGTATTTTTTCTGGCTTATATCTTCACAATTTCATGTAATTTCCAAATTCAATAAAGTAAATTCCAAACACTTCACTAAACTTAATATTTGATTAAAAATTGCTGTGCATCATGGCAAAACCCAATGTCTTCCAGAAGAGGGGGTAAAAAAAAACAATTTCATGCTCAGAAATTATAAGAACATCACCTTCACTGGCTGACTGTTTTGAAAAATTACCCGGTATATCATGTTTAGGTGCTCTTCTGAACTGCTGAAGTTGTTGGCGAGGTCCGATATGCAGAGAGACTCGTGCTGGCATGTGTGAACCCAGCGCTGATACTCTGTGGTTCCTGGGATCCGGTCGAAAAAGATCCGGAAGGCCTCCCACACGGCCTCCTGACAAACTGACCACACAGAGAGGAAAGAGTGACAGGCATGGACGGAGACTGTTGATAAAGCCTGCAGTCACAGCCCAACACAGAGCTTCTTCACTTGCACTGATTGACTTCTTCTAACCAGTTAATAAGTCCTGACATATTTTCTCTTAAACACATGAATCTTTTCTCAGAGCCCATGTTATTATCACATTTATTATTTATGTAGAAGAATATATCTTTAGCTTTGAACAATAGTTAGGAAGCTATAATAAATGCTTAATTTTAAATACACAATGAAGGTCACCGCATGTCATAGTTGCAGATCAAAGTGAGCACTGTAAAAGTTTTAAATAGCCTGCACACAAACAACGCAACTTTAACCAAAAAACTAAAAAATAATTTCCCACAATTCCCTGATGCTTTCAGTTCCAGTGGTGGGCTAACAGAAGAGAGCTCACTGATGGAGATCTGCTGCAGCTCTCTCTGGCACCCCAAGAACAGTACTTTGGGGGCCTCTAACTCCTCAGGTAAGAACAGTGTTAAATTACATGCGTGTGCAGTCTGTGTATTCATCATTTCACGTGTCTGACAAGCATGACTGCACTAAGGAGGCGCAGCTCCGCACAGCCCACTCTGCAAACTCTAATTCATTTGCTATGGTCTAAAAAATTTACTAAATTAAAGGGACTAAATTAAAGCAGAGGTGTCTGACAGATTGACGACAAAGCCCCTCCACACACATAGCACACAGCACGCACTGTGCACAAAGTGATCTTATGTGGTTCTACATGCAATTGTAACAGGTAACAAGACTTGCCGGTAGTACGTCAGACAAAGTATTCATATGTGGCAGTATTTATATGTATATATATACTGCCACATATATATATATATGTGTGTGTGTATATTATATATGAGGATTTATATCCTCAGTATTATTGATGCTGTTTAGCCATAAAAATGTATTTCCTCTGCAAATGAATGAAATCTGGCTCCCTTGTATTAACTGTACAAGACTGCACAGTAATAAGCACAAACTACACCATCATTCTTCCACAGCTATGAAGCGTGGATGATTTATGGGTAATCTGCACTGAACAGTGTTTGTGACTGTACTATTCTCAGTGCAGAAAAAACAACATTATTTGAGCTAATCTGGGCACATAGGCATGTTCAGGAAAATGCCGTTCAACAGAAAAAAGTGATTTATTCTCATGGGGAGGAATGGAAAGTGCCCATCACATTGCTAGCATCTCCCCATGTCAGCAACTGTCACTTTCATAAAACAATAGATTGTTTTGATGTTATGTTTCAGAGCAAAACATTTTGGTGTATGTCTCTTACCCAGAGCAATGTGGAATAATTTTACTGCAAACACAAATCAATATGTCTTTTTTTGCCTTGGCCTTACCTCTGAGCTTGTAGTAGGCTTGGTGACTGGCGATGACCTCTCGTATGGTCTCCTGGGGACACACTTTCACCCCGGAGTGAAAGAAAGCTGCTCGCTTTGCCCGGTGTGGCGTTAGCTCAAACACCGTCCTGATGCCAGTGTTCTGCTTGCTCGGACCTATCAGCTCTTGTAAGCGCAGGGAGTTGATGGCATCAACTGAATTGAGAGCGCTCTGACTGTGCTGGTCTGTAAAAGGGAGAAACTTGATTATGTAATTATATGACACTATGACATGGCGATAACAAGTGCTTTAATCAAATGTTACGTGGTCATTCACTTTTGTCCTAAAGGAAATGTATGTTTTACACTACTTCCATTATATTGACTATATATCAATTTATCAGTCAGAACCCTGTGGTTCACTCACTCATGTTTTCACATGTTTCATCACAAACTAACAAATGCTTAAAACTTCCATCTTGAATTTCTTCATCTTGCCTGTATGTTCTTGTTAAAAGTAATCAGATAAGGCACCCTGGTTGTTGAAGGCCTTGAGTATCTTGAGTACCTGTAAGGCACTAAGGAAACCCATCAATCACTACTCTCATTTGCAGACAGATCTGTGCTCACACAGGGTGATGATTCTGCCCTATCCAGCAGTGAACATAGATGTTTGAAATTCACTGCAATCACCATGGAAACAGAGAATGAGCTCTCAGCAGCATGGCTCCATGACTTGCTTGGTAAAACAGGCATATTTAGATATTTTTTTTTTTACTGAGGCACTAAAAACTTTGTGTTGTTAGTATTTTTATGGTACAATGCACATTTTGCCTGTCAACAATTCAGGGCTTTTATACACTGTAAGCTGACAGAATTGATTCTGGTCACAACAAGCCACTGTTGTTGTCTTTTGCAGGCTGTAAAGACCCACAATGAGGATAATTGTTTGGGTTTTATAGATCTGCTCAAGACTGTGGATTCCACTGTCCATATCATGTGGATTCCTAACCTCCAAACCTCCAGTCAATAAAAAGCAACAAGAGGACGCAACAGGGATGCAACAAAATTCTGCAAATACAACGCATTTTAACAACAAGGAGAGCAATACTTTTGTGTTATAAAACAGCAAACAAGAATTTTTCCTTAATTGCGCAAAGCCAAGATTGGGTGGTTATCAAACAAACATTTCTGATTTAATTTATGGCTCCTATGGCTTTTATTTGAGGTTGCTGACAAGGGATTGAGTGTCCTACAAACAGCCCAAAATTAAATGTGGTCCACTTCCTAACATGACCTCACTGACCTGTATTCATTGCTATACGTCATTAGGATGTAAGCTCACAGCGGAGACATTAGCATACTAACACACCAGCTTCCTGGCGTACAATGGACTAATGGGACATATTAATGAAATTTGCTATTCTGTTGAAAACTCTACTCTGACCTATTCTGATGAAAAAAAGGGATTCATCTTTTTTTGTCTAAAAAAACATGCTAACAAAAACATTGCCCCAAAGTAAATCATGCAGAAAGCGGTGTAAATTGAGTGGAAAAATGTGAGGGGAAAGGCTAAAGAGCATTGTTTTGTTTGTGTGGCATTTAAACCATTGCTCTTGGTTTAATAGCATGCTGTGCAATGATGAAACAATAGCTTACGGGAGGAAGAGATTAGACTACCACTGCCACTATTGCTCAGTCTGATGTCTTAACCTAAGAGGGACCAGAGATGGTGCGGGCAAAAGGCATGGCTGGTCCATACAGCCATGGCCACTTACACCATCACAGGAGGTTGTGCCAGGCTGTTACGCAATGCCAGCAGGGTATGTCAACGGTCATAATTAATTCTACCCACATACATTGTAAGACTTTTGGTGTTGTGATGAACAGGTTGGTAGCACTTTATATTAAGTGTCTACAAAATGGTGACATGAGCCTGTTATAAACATGACATGACACGTATCATAAACATTAATGACACTTCATTCATGTTTATGTCAGTTATAATTAACTGTCATTCGGTTTTTGTAATGTCTGCATCCCAAAGTCTGTATTTCAAAAAACGATGACAACAGTCATAAACATGAATGAAGTGTCATTAGTGTCAGTGTTTTAACTGGGTTATCAGGGTGGCCAGCGTTACGATCATAATGCCTTTAATGAATCGTATAACGTGTTTAGCACTGGCCTGTTCAGTAGGCCTATATCTATTCGGCATGTGTTCACCTCATACAAAAAAAAAAAAACACTTAATGGCCTTAGGAACTTTCATTGCCATTTGCATATGCAAGTCTCTCACATCACTTAGAATTCTGAAGCTCTGCATCACTGCACAAACATGGGCCTTCCAATCTTTGAATTGTAATTCTACTGCAAGAAATTGCACTGCATTTTACTGTACATACATGTATAGATGGATGGGGGGGGGGCACGTTAATGACTTTTAGTCTCCACAACTCATATAGACACTCCCTGCCACAGAAAACATCACTGTCTCCCGAGAGGAGGCTTTATTAGGCTTTTGCCATGTACCTACATTTCTAGAATAATTCACAGGATATATCTTTCACCGACAGACTGACAAACCACAGACCTTAACATTGTTTTTACACAGCATTTAGATCCTGTGTCTTGTACTTTAACTAATCTTTATTTTTGATTAAACAACTATTTAACCTGCTTTTTCAAAAGAAGAAAAGAAGAGTGTTTTAAAAATGGATTCAGAGGTCATCTTTGATCTCTCAGTGTACAGTAAAAAATTTAACAAGATGATTTACCTGCTACTCCAGAGACGAGGATGACAAAGAAAAGCAGGCTGATGAAAAGCTCACATTTCAAAGGCATGGTGGAGATCAGTGTTTTTTTCCCCAAGATTAATGGAAAAGAAAAAAGAATCACAAGAATGCACAAACACACATGCTCAGGCACACAAAGACATACATACACACACACATGCACTCGGAAATAGTCCCAGAATCCGAAGTAGGCAACGTTCAGTGACGACAAAGCCAACCCTCTATCTCAGGTGGATGGTCTGGGCTCTCTGGGAATCATTAGCGCCCGTGGGAGATTCAAAGGCTCCAGCTGAAGCTCTGACATTGGAGGTCATGGAGGCTCAAGCCGCAGTTCACTTCCCCTGAAGGTGGATACCTCAGCCTCCAGCCCTAGTCTCCATCTGCCTTCCGACTTTTCTATCAGCCCGTCCCTGAGTGTGTTTGTGTTTTTTGTCTGTGTATGTTGGCACAACGAGACCACCTGTGTGTATGTGTGTGTGTGTTTGGGTGGGGGTGTGTGAGTGAGTGGGTTGCTGGCTCGATCAGTGTAAGGGGGGGTGAGGTAGGGAAGGGATCGGACGTGTCATGGACGGACGCGCAGGGAGCGAACAACCTGAGCACAGGAGCGAAGAAGCTAAAAAAGCCAGCTCTGTTTCGGGAATAATCTGTTTATCTTCTGCTCAGACATAATCCTGCTTTACCCCATGGGCCAGTCCAGAGTCATCCTGTTAGTGGCTTTCGCCAGAGGAGCATCTGTTGCTCGCGGAGTCAAATGCTACTCTGAATCTCTTCTTTGTCCTTCTCTATCTATCCTTTGTGATAGCCTCTATTCTTCCCCTCTGTCTCATCCCCCCCCCCCCTCTCTTTCTCATTTTGACCTTCATAGCATTATCTGGCCTTATAAGGAAGCTCAGTTTGCTGTCTTTGTGGCTGCAATTGTCCTCCCTTGATCTCCTCTTGGCCGTTTGGCCCTCCAACAGCTCTCCCAAAACAGCCACTCACTGGACAAAACTCTTTCTGGACCAAAGCCTGGTTTGTTTTTCTTTCTCTCCTCTGGAACAAATGTAGCGTATCAGCTTATTGTCTGACCACAGTCAGACATGTTGTGTCTCTAGTGCGGTTTAGTGTGGATGTGTGCTTGGCCCCTTTGCCTGGCAGCAACTCAGCAAGTTTAGAGGAGGCAGAAAGCCTCTTCTGGCAGCTGAACGCAGCTGAACCCCTCTGATCAGGATGAATGGGGGAAAGTTGATCGCACTTCCAGGACAGATGACAGCCTACTGACACCTCCTGTTATATATATATTCCCCCCTGTAACCTAGAGAACCCAGGAGCAACAGGGCAACTGATCACTGGCAAGTGCACGACCACAAACAAAACCAAGATCAAAGGTCAAAGCAAAGATCCTGTCAAGGGGAGTGCCAGACACAGGAAATATCCAAGCTCGGAAAGATGGGCTTGCTACAATGAGATAAATAATACCTTAGGTATAAGACGGTGAGTCCTGTGGCTTTCCTTTTGATGCTTTGATGGAGATCTGTGCTTCTCATGAAAGATGTCCTTAACCACATCAGCTAAAGGACTGTGGGAATTTTTCTGTCCCTTATCACCATGTGAGATATTCCCTTCCCTCTCACGCTCTTTTTCCCATGAGTCGCTTTCGTTTTGTTATCTCAGTCATACATTCTGCATCCTGTTCAAACTAGATGAGCAACACAGAACATTAAAGGAGAATTCAATCCATAGGTGAAAAAAGAAAATTTGACATTTGACATTGACCGAATAGCAAATCCACAGCTAACGTTAACAGAATGGGGCATAGAAAAATAAAACTGAATGTGAGTTTCGGTGCCCCATTCAGTTAGGCCCTGTCTCATTTCTACCATTTCCACTCATTTTTGGCACTATTTTTCTGCGCGTTCATGTATTAGGGTGTCCCAATACTTTTAAGAGCAAGGGGAAGTGCTTTTCAGCCCTTAAAACCACCTCTTAAAATGGTGGGAGGACAGGTGCCGACTTCCAATGAAGTGTAAGGATGATTACCCAGCATACCTTGTGTATTTACACAGTGAGAGTCAAGAAAACAGCCGAAAAAAGTTGATGGCCAGCTCGGGAAAAGATAAACACAATGGATATTGTTGCAATTAGGCATGGGAAATTCCAAATATTTTGGGGACAGGGTTGATGTAAATGTAAAGAAATTATGTTCAGTCAGAGCATGCATGTTTGAAAATCGTTTGAGGTAGACATAAAAATATCTATCGAGAGTGTTTTGAGAGGCCAACAAATAGATGTGAGGTCCACAGCTTAATGAATGAGATACCTATATGCCTGCGTTTACATGAACAAAAGCATCCCAGTGGGGCTTCCGATAGTATCATTTTCGAAATGTGCCATTTACGAAAGTGGAGAAATTTGATTAACGTTAATCCTGTGAACGTGAGTGAATATAGGCCTACTGTCAGTACCCCAAATCGTCTCGGTATTACATACACATATTTGCATGAAGTGATATTCTATTTTGTAGGTACATATTTCTACCCCTAACACTTCTCACTTCATCGAGGGGTATCTTCTTTTAGAATGCACTCGAAATCAAGTGCTATTGTTAAGGGAGGAGAAATGTCTTTGCAGTATCAAACTTTCTCATTCTTTTTCCTACCGACAGCATTCAGTGACCTCAAACAACAGGCTATGGATTGATTCACACTGTATTTTCCCTAAGTTCTGTAGACTTTTCTAGTAATCTTTCATGTGTCAGCGTTTATGTGGTCATCATACTTGCACTTGCATCATACAGCATGCTGAATGCACATCTAGGACTCAGATGTGCACTGAAAAAAGAACACAAGATTCAAACTCATGCTAATTAGTGCCTGACATTGCTATTGTATATATTGCCTGTCACTTGATTGTTATGATGTTAGCATATGTAGCGGATTTTTTTTTTTTTTTTTGATCAGCCAGTATGCCGCCTGCAGCGGCTCTCTCCTGATTGATGTGTCTGTCTCAAGTGCTCCTCCGCCTTGCAGACAGCAACAGCTTGCCTCGTTTAAACCTGTGACCTAGAAATTATCCTCTGTTCAAACTGAGCCACTAGAGATTTTTGTGGTGAGCTGCTGGTGGGTAAGAATTTTTTATGCTTCGTTTTATGCCAGTTAAAACTATAACAGTGTGATCTTTGCCGATTTAATACTTTTAATCCAGTCAGTTTAATTTTGACCTGCTGACTGTCGATATAAGTCAATCAATCCTTGATTATTCCCTAATTCTCTGATTCTTCATTCCCAGTCTGTTGGTGAGCGAATATTAGTCAATGACACTTACAAAATGAATGAAGGAGTAGGATCTGAAATTCAATTCAGTTGAAATCAGATCAATAAATCAGTGTTGGTAATTGTGTGTGCGTGTGCATGTGTACATGCTATCGCACGTGTCTGTGAGAGTGAGTGGTACGCCTGCTGTGACAAGGGAGCGGCATGCCGCATGTTACCAGGATCAGGGATCAGCAGGAGTCCGTCGAGAGTGTCTGGGGTTACTAGGGTTAGCGCACGCCACTCGTGAGCCCAGACCCCTTCTGGCCGACAAACATGAATGAAGCCTTTAGATCAGATCAGCGTGTTGCAGCTTAGCAGGAGAGATCCCCAGCGTTCCCCTCAGACGCCAGCCAGACTCCACAATCCACATTGGGGAGTGAGGAAACAAGAAAGCATCAACATCCAGTCACTCACCACAAGGCAGAAGCAGAGATAGTACAAGACCTGTACACCACCCGCCTCACCCAAAAAGCCATCACAATTGTCTGCTGAACAACTGCTGAACTCTTTCCCTTCCCCACTCCCAGCCCCAGCCAGCAGAGGCACCAGGATGGCAGGAGTCTAGGAAGACACTGGACTCACCCCCCTCCCAAAACTGAGACTCTGCATATGCAAATTGCACACATCTGCTGCTAATTGTTCTGTTTTTACATTTATATTTGCACCACTTATTATTATCATTACTGCTGCTACTTATTTGCACATTGCACTTTTGCACTAAAAACACAATTACAACTATCTCTAAATGCACAAAGCTGGAACACTCAGTCAACTTCACCTCATGCCATGTCTGTCTTGTCATGCCCTGCTACATTAGTAGTGTACTTAGGGTACTCTATGTCTTGTCTTGTCATACCTATTATGTTAGGTAGTAGTACTAGGCAAAAGTAGCCTTAAGCTACTTGCACTTATTTATTTATACAAATTTAGGACTAGAATTGTCTTGTTGTGCATCTGCACTTTACAGTTGTCCACGTACATGCATGGGATAGTGGGAAACATAATTTTGATTCCTTTGCATGTCAAGTACACGTGAAGAAATTGACAATAAAAGCAACTCTGACTTTGATAACCATGAGAACACATACTGATGTGGAACATCCAAGATAGATGAGATTTGGTTGCCTTCTGATTGGATTTAATGAAAGAGCCTCAAAAACCAGAACTGTGTGAGAATTAATTTTTCATGCAACTGCAGGCTTTGGGCCTGTACTGATCATTCTACCCAGTTAATGTGGAGAAGTTTCTTGGAAAAACCCAAAGTAGCAGAGAAGTTTGTCTTGTTCAGTCAAGTCTTTATTGCGTTCACAGAGAGAATGGTTACAACAGGTAATCCTCAACCATTCTAACCTTATACCTTATCTTTCTATCTTAAATACTCCTGCCAGTAGATGATGTAACTGGCACAGAGCCAATCCTACACGAGATCTCAGTCTCTATCCTTTTACGATGATGCTCTAAACATGGTTTCAACATACTTTTCAAAAGTCTACTGTCATGCACACACTCTACTGCATGCACTCTTCTATTCTTGTATACACTCAAACACACATATATTGCTTTTACAGAATTTCCGAAGAGTAATGTGTGCTATTTTGCAGATGGTTGGTCTACATGGGATATATTTTCTGTGTGTGTGTGTGTGGAGGGGGGGGGGGGGCATTAAGGATGTCTTATAAAATAACATTAAATAATGGTACTCATTGTGCTGCTCTTTGTATGCCAGTATGCTTTATCTTCTTAAGCACCTGTTCAGCTCAAATAGCATGTGGGTGTGGATGGAGATTGTATGAATGAGCATAACTGTGTATCAGCTCAGCTGAAAGCAGAGTCAAGTGTGCAGATGCACTTTGGCTGTCTGTCTTTTTCAGTGAGGGATTTTTCATTTTAATTTTTTACCAACTTTTCTTCCATCGGCTGTCTTGAAGTTTGTTTATTTTATACATTCCTATGAGTGCACCAAATGGGTGACCCATGGGTTTTGATCAGTTTACTGATCAAAGTGGACTGTGTTTGGTGGATTTTCAACAGATAGTTCAAAGAGGAGGAAGAGGTTTTATAAATTTTGTTTGGTGAAACGTGGCGTGTGAAATTTATTAGGTACAAAGGTCCACTTCAAAAACTGCCATAAAAAAATATTTTCCGCACAGTAGTATTTCTGGAATGTCATGGTCCGTGTTATTTATGAGGAAAGAAACAAAACAGCAAAGATTTTAAGGCACAAAGAAAAAAAATACAAATATACAACATCATATTTTGCATATATCCACATCTTCCACATTAGAATAGTAAATAATTTTTTATAGTAAACACACACAAACAATGTTTTCTTTTTTTTTAATTGCCCAGTTTCAGTTACCAAGCTTTTTACCCTGACATGAATTCTTTTCATGCATCAGTCATAGATTTTTTCACACCTTCAATCAAAACTGAAACAAACACTAGTGCAGACTCTCTCCTGAGAAAAAAAACAAGGCTATTTAGAACCTGTGTGCTCAAGCATTACTCCAAGAGTCAGGTTACAATTATTTTTGTCTGAGCCCATAGCCAAAGGAGATTTCACCAATTTCAGAGGTATTTATGGATGTTGTTAAATCTGAGATTGATGTTTTATTTTCTTTTTTTAAAGTCTGTCATGCAAAGATTGTGTTATAATTTCATTGTGGCCTTTGAAACAAATATGCGATCTGTTCCTTGAGGGCTTGAGGCTGTGTATCCTCGTGACCATACATGACTTGGCTTATTTACTCTTGCGCACCATGGTGTTGGCTAATTAGGTTACATTTCTTGAAATGTCAGTTTGGATAAATGAAAACCATTGGAGTATATGAACACATTCAGAGAATGCAAGCAGCAGGATACCTTTTAACACCTCTGACATTTTCACAGACTCACTAGCTTCTCTAGTTATCAAATGCTACACAATTCAAACATTGATTTTTTTTTTCTCTCCACTGAGGGAAACATTACACTACCTAGGGAATGAGCTATATGATAGTTTGTATTATAGATGTTATGGTTTTCTGATGTAAATGTATTTCAACAGCAATAAATGACCATACAAAATCATCCCAGAAAGGCTGGGTCTTATATAGATTCCATATATGAAGAATATAACCATTACACTAGCACATCTGGAATGCCTTCTTTCCACCATTCTTCAAACACTGCAAAATGTTCGTATAATGATGTGTGTGTGTGATTCCTCTGTTAAAGAATTAAAACTTGCAACTATTCACTTATCCATCCTGTTTCCATCCAATTTCATGCTAACAAAATAACTTTGGGGAAATTTGGTATCAAACTTTCAGGAGGGCTGTCATTGTTCGCTCCCAGCAAATGTCATTCCTCCCTCCATGGGAAACATCCAACACAGTACATAATGCAGCTCTGTTACAAGTGCTTTCGGAACATTGTAATCCCATACTGTATGATGCAGCATACAAAACTACTTCCTAAAATATGACTTTATGCTGGTTGTGCTCCTTCAAATTTACATTATCAGTCTGAGGGAGTCAGCTAGAAGTGTAGAGATTTGTGAGAGGCCTGTGATAGTATATTATTTAAAATGTGTGTTTTGGAGGACACTCAAGGGCCATTTGTCCTGCTGTGGGCTCTGATTTACTGGTTCCTTTGGCAGAGCTTTATTTGCAATGAAAGTCAACCGCTGCCTTGGCCAGACAGCAGCAGGCTGCCGAGATGTCGTTTCTCTCCAGAGGCATAAAGTTGAACTAGTAGGTCAGACTGACAAGAAACAAATTTGAGATGTCAAAATTATGTCAAGCAACAGACAAAAAGTCAATGAAACAATGGGATGATTTGTAGATGTAGTTATTGTCTTAAGTTGCAGTAAATAAATACTAGCATGAGTCCTTCTTTTATAGCTTCTCTCCTTACTCTATTTTGAAGTTATTACATTCACTCAGTGAGTAGTGTTATAAGAGTGACTGATATGGGAGTTTGTGTCTGAAATTGGTCAGCTGTTACATTCCATGCTATGGATCTCCCTATGATGCAAGTGTAGATGTTGATGAGGCACTTTCAAGGCAAACACTGCCATGGTCAGCAAACACGGGACCAGTAGGTGAAAATAGTCTCTTGCTTCAGCAGTTTTAAAGGACTGGAAAAGTTATGCAGGACTTTAGGAAATTAGGAAATTAGGAGTCTGAACACACCTTCACCATCTCCACAACAAATAAGACCCAAAGTCTTTGTTTATTACCATCCTTAATCCTACCCATATATAAACTCTCAAAAACTAAGCCACCACATGTGCAGTCAAAGCAGCTCTGTGATGCATTGATCCAGGACAGTAACAACTCTGCTCAGACCAAGGCCATGTCTTCCCTGGGAGATTGAAAGTGTTCTCTACTAGCAGAGTTTCCACCTGAAATGGGCCATTTTTGTCAGTGACTAAATGTGTTGGACATCCTAAAACTCAAGAAGCTGCAGGTGCCAGTTCACTTTCATCAACAAAATGATGAATCTCAGAATCAGCAGAGATATTCACATGACCCCATTTGTGAGTAGCAAGGCTAACACTGGGAGCTGAACTGAATCCTTATTAATCGTTTGAGAGTAATATTCTATTTTGTCAAGCTGCTGTTTACTGAGTGGAGATTGTTAGCACAGCATATGGAGAAGAGTAATAAAGCATCATGAGCATTGAATTATGTCTATTCTGTTAGTCTGCCTTCTGTAAATGAGCTCTGGCATGTGAAAGGTGGCTCAGTCTGACCTCCATCAGTTTAATCATAGCATTGATGCTTTTCTTTTGTAAATTATTTCACAGCCCTTAATGCATGGAAGCCTTCCTGACAGACTCTGAAAATTTCTGATCAAGACATGGCTCAGTGGGTTGTTATCACCTTAAACCCTGAGTGTGATATGCCAGTGTGAGGCTAAATGATTTTCATGTGCGCAAGGGGAAATTGCCCTGTCAAGGATGTTTTGCATGCAGCTAATGTCAGAATATCAATGATGTACCATAAAGAGAGATATATGAAGGTGCCTGCATGCAAAAAAGGGTCTTCATTAGTGGAAGCCATATGCTAGAAATGTTTGTACTTACTGAATACTTTTTAAAATCATTAATCATCTGGGTTGTCATATCGTGTGAAAATCTATAGGCCTGTAGCATGTAAAAGCAATGAAGTAGGTGGTTTTATTATCTTATAATTACACAAATAAAAGCAAAGTGTAAACCATTTGAAAGCCAGAGGGCTCTAAATAGCTATACCATTTAATATTATATCTATAAAATACTTGAAGACATTTACAGGGGATGCAAATGCAAAGACAAAATGTAGACAGCCCATGCTGTGATATTGTGCCAAATGATTATGAAAAGCTCATTAAAGCAATTCTATCCTCCCCTTTCCACAAAAACGATCACATTATTGAGGGGAACTCACAAAATAATTGAAAACCCTAAAAAAGAGAGCCTCCTGTGAAATGCAGATGAGGTGGTTGATTACTAAGGGAATAATGTGTTGCATGGCTAAACAGGATTTTATGCATGCAAAAGACCCCAGCGTCCAGGCAGAGGGGCCTTCGGATTTTAATAGTGTCATGCTTGAACTACCCCCAGCCAATTTCCTGCAACTTAGCTCATCATGTCGAGGGAGAGTGGACAAATCTGTCACAGCAGAGCTGAGTGGAAGAGAGGAAAGGAAGTAGGGAGGAGGAGGATGGGGAGGACTTGGTGTGTCTGAGTGAAGTGGACCTAATAAAAGGCTGGCTCTCAAACAACCTTGTTAATGGAAATGATTCCATGAGGGCAGATTATGGCTCCTGATGACAAGTACGCGAGCTGCCATGGCACATCCTAACTGACCAGGCCATGAAGAGGGCTGATGGCATGTCGCGTTTCCAAATTTAATTTCCTCTTTCCTCAAAGGTCAGTCAGTGAGTGAACTGGGCTGGATTGTCCACATCTGAGGATTTCTTCAAATGTCTGGATGAACTGTTTCTAGCACACTCTGTTGACTTTTTCAGGCTTGTTCGGTTGCTTGTTGACTTGCTCAAGGGGATTATTGAACACAGGCTTGATCTTTGAAACATGAAACGTGGGGTGTACCTTCATGGACTTGGGAAGACGAAGTCGGACCGCCATTGGACTGATCACCCGCTCGATGGTGAAGGGGCCAATAAAACGAGGTGCCAGCTTCCGAGACTCAGGTCTTTGGCGGAGAGGCAGGTCTTTGGCGGAGAGCCAAACTGTCTGACCTACCCAGTAAACCGGAGCAGGTCTCCGCTGACGGTTAGCCCCCACTGCATACCTGGACCCGGACTGCAGGAGGGTGACCCGAGCTCTGGCCTACATGCGGCGGCAACGCCGAGCGGAAGCCAACGTGGATGGGCATGTTGAGTCCCATAAACACACTGGAATGGGGACATTCCAGTAGCAGAGCAGGCGAGGGAATTGTGCGTGTATTCTACCCAGACCAGTTGTTGGACCCAGGTGGAAGGACTGCGGGATGCCGTACACCGGTGAGTCTTCTCCAGCTCCTGGTTAATACGCTCAGTCTGGCCGTTGGATTGGGGGTGGAACCCAGAAGTTAAACTCACCGTAGCTCCCAATAGGTGGCAGAATTCCTTCCAAAACAGGGAGGCAAATTGAGGACCGTGAGCTGAGACAATGTCCCTCGGGATGCCATGGAGCAGGAAGACGTGAGACTGGATCACCCGTGCCATGTCTCTGGCCGACGGGAGTTTGGGGAGCGGAACGAAATGAGCCATCTTGCTGAACCGGTCAACAATGGTGAGAATTACGGTATTCCCTTCTGATGCAGGTAAGCTAGTGACAAAATCCAGGGAGATGTGGGACCAGGGGCGCCTCAGGACCGGCAAGGGTTGGAGAAGACCAGCCGGTGGCTGGTTGGAGGACTTGTGCTGGCAACAGGTAGGACAAGCCTGGCAGTACTCCAGAACGTCCTTCTCCATAGATGGCCACCAGAAACGTTGGTAGAGGAGCTTGCAGGTGCGGGACACACCTGGATGGCAGGCAACACAAGAATCGTGTCCCCACTGGAGAACCTGCGACCGCAGCTGGCGTGGGACGAACAGCCGTCCTGCAGGACAGGTACTTGAACCGTGCTGGTCCTGCAGGGCTTTCACCACCAGGTCCTCCACATCCCAGGTCAGGGCTGCAATGACCTGGGAATCAGGCAGAATAGGAGGGGTATTCGTTGTGGCGTCCTCCTTCTCGAATTGGCGCGATAAGGTGTCAGGCTTGACATTGCGCAAACCTGGCCGATAAGAGAGAGTGAAATTAAATCTAGTAAAGAACAACGCAAAGATCTGTCCACACCAGGAAAGGAATGGCGGCCCCCTCCAGCCAATGACGCCACTCCTCCAAAGCCAGTTTGACCGCCAATAGCTCTTGGTTCCCGATGTCGTAGTTTCATTCTGGAGGTGAAAGCCTTCTGGAGAAGAACGCGCAGGGATGGAGCTTGTTGTCATCACTAGATCGCTGAGACAGGACTGCCCCCACCCCTACGTCCAAAGCGTCGACTAACTGGCGTTCGATGTCTGGCATCTGGAGGATGGGGGCCGAGGTGAATTCGAGCCTTGAGAGCAGCGAAGGCGTCGTTGGCTGCCGGAGACCATTGGAAAGCTTGCTTGCTACTGGTTAAGGCAGTCAGGGGAGCCGCGATGGAGCTATAATTGTGGATAAACCGCCGGTAAAAATTAGCAAACCCCAGGAACTGCTGTAACTTCTTCCTGCTCTCTGGAACGGACCAAGAAGTAACGGCTGCCACCTTTGCCGGATCCATCTGAACGCTTCCCTCTACCACGATGTATCCCAGGAAGGACACGGTCTTTGCATGGAACTCACACTTCTCCGCTTTCACATAGAGCACGTTTTCGAGGAGGCAACGGAGGACCAGTTGAACGTGCTGCTTGTGCTCGGTCAGGGTTCGGGAGAAGATGAGGAAGTCATCCAGGTAAACGAATACAAAGCAATTCAGCACGTTGCGCAGCATGCCGTTAACAAGAGCTTGAAAAACCCCCGGGGCATTGGTTAATCCAAATGGCATTACTAAGTATTCATGTCCCGTAGGGGTGTTGAAAGCTGTCTTCCATTCGTCGCCCTCCCGGAGCAGCTCAAAAGCTGAAGCAATCAGTGGCAGAGGGTAGAGTTTTTTTACTGTGATGTCATTAAGTCCCCGGTAGTCGATGCACAGGCGCATGGATCCGTCCTTCTTACCCATGAAGAAGAACCCTGCCCCAGCAGGAGAGGAGGATGGTCGAACGATGCCCGCTGCCAAGGCATCCGAGATGTATTCCTCCATGACCCGTCTTTCAGGAGCTGAGAGAGAATAGAGACGACCTCGGTGTGGAGCAGTGCCCGGGAGCAGGTCAATGGCACAGTAGTGAGGTGGCCTTGGTTTTGCTGAGCACCTCTCTCAGATGATGATAGCATTCGAGCACCCTGGACAGGAGCAGAGCTTGCAGGTCTGGGGTGAGCAGGGGACGTCGCCGCAAGCAGGTAGGTCTGGTGGCAGGTGTCCATCCAGGGCTCGGGCAGATACCGGAACGGGTAGTGGCCGGTCCTGCAGCCCCAGCTGTACAGCAAAATTGGCGTCCACAATATTCGCCTCTGCGCCAGAATCAATGAGGGCGGACAGGGTGTGAACAGAGTTCGGAAGGTGAAGTACAATTTGGAGCAGAGGTTTACCTTCTTTGGAGGTCTGTAGGATCGTAGAACTCAGCCGGCAGCCTCCTACGACCGGTGAGCTAGGTCTTTTAAGCAGGCATGTGGACACCCAATGTCTCTCCCCTCCACAGTGCAGGCAGAGGTTGGCGTTGAACCGCCACTGGCGCTCCACGGAGGACAGGGAAGGACACCCAACCTCCATAGGCTCAGACCGGGCGTGCTCGCTGGAAGGCGTGGTTGCAGGCAGTGACATGGCAGCAAGACCCCCGGAAAGGCTGGTGGATGACTGGATGGATCGCCCTTTCTCTCGTCGGCACGCCTGGACTCTCCTATCGATCCTGGCAGTTAAGGCAATAGCCTCATGAAGGGTCAAAGGTGGGGCATGGGAAACCAGCTCATCCTTCATGTAGTTGGCTAAGCTGTGAAGGTAGGCATCTAACTAAGGCCCCCATGTTCCAACTGCTGCGGCTGGCTAGGGTTCGGAAGTCGATCGAGTAGTCAGCAATTGATTGTCTTCCCTGCCGAATACGCAATAGGTCACGGGATGCCTCGGCAGAAGCAGACCTTGTATCAAACACTCTTAAAAGTTCATCAGCAAACAGACTAAAAGTAGCACACGCAGGCGAATGTCTTTCAAATTCCGGGATCACCGCCGAACCTCTCCGGACTTCCTACCCGGGGTTTGGGGAGATTGGCTGCGGTGAGCTCTGGAGGCTGGCGGGCTGGCGAGCTGACCGAAGGATGTGTGGCCGGTGATCATCCGGGTCGAGAGTTGTGTGAGCACCGTCAGCTGCTCCTGTTGCTGCTGGAGCTGCTGCTGTTGAAATTAGCCAGACACGTGCGCTGGGTCCATATTTGGTCAGACCGTTCTGTCATGGAACAGAGCGAGTCAGACCCAAATGCGTCACGTTAAACACAGTTTATTAAGGGACACAGGGAAAGGGAGTGTGTGGATGCTCTTCGGGTGGCGAGTCGGTTAATCACGACTGGGGAGCAGAGCGTAGGTCGTGGGCAGGCAGCGAGTCGGGAGCCGGGACTGGAGATCAGAGCGTAGGTCGTGGGCAGGCAGCGGGTCGGGAGCCGGGGCAGGAGATCAGAGCGTGAGTCGGGGACAGGCGGAGGTCAAAGCTGGAACAGAAGAACGTTTACCAGGGACGGGTGGAGGTCGTTACCAGGGGCAGGAGAGCAGCGTGGTGGTCAATCGGTCCGAGGTCGTCAACGGGAAGCAGTCAGGCTGGTAACAGGAAACAAAGGACGGGGCTGGCAGGGAAACAGGACAGGAATACGGGAACAGACAGGCGACAGAGACACAGGATATATGGGAAACGGGAATCGGAAACAGGAGCAGGAGTCAGGGTCTTTAAATGCTTGCCTTGTGTGAGAAGCAGTAGGTTTGCGGACGGTTTGACAGGGAACACTGGAAGACAGGGGTTTAAATACAAGACAGACAACAGGTAACAAGTAACAGGTGAGAGTGATGATTGAACCAGATTAGCGTGAGTGAGTGGGAGGGGCAAGTGATCAGTGAGAAACCAGGTGACACTGACAGACATGACACTGTGCACTTGCTGTTGAAATACTTTTCCATTGTGGGAACTGACCTTTTGTTGTAGATAAAGTATGGGGCTCATTAATGAGGTGAGATTACAAGCAGAGCCATAGTTTCTGCATGCTCAGTGTGGATCTCCTGGGATCTAGATTGCATTTGGTTACTTAATGTAAAACCCTAAATTATACTAGTTTGGTGTTTGTCAGCAAAGTTTAGAATCTCCGTATGACATGTTCACTATAGGCAGATAAGCTTTCAAAAGTTAACATTTTATCTTTCTTAAAATTATGTACAGACTAAATCTAATATTAACCTGTGTCATTTATTCTGCTGTTAGGCTACTTTAATTTGGTCTATTTTTTTGACAACTTGCTTACATAACAACTGCAAACAGATGAGGTCAATGTGAGGTGTGCACATTTCAAAAGTGTTCTCCCTGGAGAAATTGTTTGGGTAGAGTAGATTATTAAGATCTTTGCTTAGGTAAAGCGTCCTCTACTTTTTAAATAACTACCATAAGACATCTGTATTAGGGATCTTCCCTCACTCTGATTCTGTAACATTGCCACTGAACAGCTGTAAAGATTCAACAGCGAACCAAGGAGTGGTGCACCAAAAGTAGAGTTTGCTATGCTTATGTGGCAAGTGTAGTATGTGTAGTATGTGTGCTAATAAACCTTCCTCCTGACACCTTAGGAAAGCACCTGTACTTTTCACCTCCTTGGAGTTACAAGCCGCAGTGGGTTTGATTTCAGATGTAATTTCAGAGTACAGGGCTAAGCTGTGTAGAACAATGACAAAAGCCCATGGAAAAAGGCAACGTAGGTTACACATATCAAAAGCACAAGGCACCAAGAACAGACAAGCCTTACACCTGAAGTCAACAATATGTGTAGTGCTCGTTGTGTATTCACTAAAAAGTGTTTTTGTTTTATTGTTGTGTTTGCATATTGTCTTGGCAGCTCCCCCATGCTGCCATTGGGTTTGATCTCCAGCCATAATGGCTCTAAGCATCAACAGTGCTGGCCAAAAGAGCTGGGGAGGCAGTCACCCTTCACATCTGAGGGGCCCCAGTGAGCCACAGTCTCTGTGCCAGCTGAGCCCTCACCAGAGCACTGCACAGGACAGAAGCCAACCAGAGAAGTCAACCACATCATGGCAGAGAGGAAAGGACGGAGGCAGTCATTACAACAGTCTCTGGAGGGCTCTGGGGCCATACACAGGGGCTCCTACAGTGGGTGAGTGTGAGGCAGGAGCCAGAGTGTGGGGGATCATAGTTGTTGTGGTGGAATTCATGATGAACTCTACATTCTGATCCCGATCCACATCTATAGCCTATCACGAAAATTATCTACAGCCTATTGGAAGCACCACCGGGATACTTTTGTTTGCTGCATATAGGCAGCTCATTCATTAGGCTATTGGGAAAGAAATGACCTTTGTTACCTTACCTTCTTTACATCCACCACTTCACAAAGAATATATGTAAGGTTTAGTCTAGTTCTTACACACACTGATCTGCTATGTAGCTCAGAATGGCCACAAAGCCTATTTCCACCAGGGCCAAGTCCCATTTATCCTCTCTTAACACTAGCACTTGATTTTGAGCACCATCCAAAAGAAGATACCCCCTGATTATGAAGTGAGAAGTATTAGGGTTAGAAATATGTACCTAAGAAATGCAACACCACTATATGCAAATTTGCATAGCCAGCATCTTTACCTATGTAATACACAGAAACAATGTGGGCTACCAATAGTAAGCCTATATTTCACTCTGTTTAAAAATGCCAGCTCATGTCCACAGGATTAATCAGATTTCTCCATGTTTTTAAACTCACATCTTGAAAATTATCTATAGCCTATTGGAATCCCCACCAGGATACTTTTGTTTGCTTCATATAGGCAGCTCATTCATAAGGCTATTGGGGAAAATCTTCGTTACCTTTTTTGGTTGGCCTCTCGAAACACTCCTGGCAGATATTTTATGTCTATCCTGAACAATTTTCTAACATTCATGTTCTGACTCAATATTATTTCATTACATTTAAATCAACCCTTTCCCCACATTGAATCTTGCATGCCTAATTGCAACAATATCCGTTGTGTTCCTGTTGTGTTTCCTGAGCTGGCCATCATCTTTCTTCGACTGTTTTCTTGACTCTCACTGTGTAAATACACAACGTATCCCTACACTTTGTTCGAAGTCTGCACCCGGCCTCCCTCCATTTTAAAGGGTGGTTTTAAGGGCTAAAAAGCACCTGCCCTTGGGACACCCTACCCTTACAGGTGAATGTGCAAAACCAAGTGCTAGGACAATAAACAAGTGGAAGTGATAGAAATGGGACAGGGCCTATGTCTCATTTGCCTCAGGGAGGGACCAATCCAAAAACAGGCTTTCACCCCTAACATGATGGAGGCAGGCTGATCACGTGTTTTGTTTCAAATTATGAAGTACCCTGCTCCATCTTAGGTCTGATTGGTTGTAGGTCTGTCCAGTGCATACAGAGGCATTTTGATCTATAGATTTCATCTATAGATTCCACCTCGGGGAAGTGGGAGGTGACAGGAAAGCAGCCAGACTGAGCTGCATAGCAGATCAGAATTTGCGAGAACCAGGCTGTGAGGTTCTGACACAGTCAATAATGATAGCCCCAGCAATATAAGAATAAGGGTAATTGAATTGAAGTAGAAGAAATAAAAAGTCTGAAGTAGTCACCATACTGTAGTCTGCATCAAACCCTTCTAAATTTCAATCAGAGATTTCAGGGTGTAATTATGAACCAAGCTACTGCAGAGCAATTGCCACATAATCATATTGATTACGGCAGCCTAGTAAACTAAGCATTCGTCATGCTGTGTTAAACGCTCTGTTATTGACACAGACTAAAAATGAGCCCCTGCGCTGGGGAAAGGTTGACAAGGCCTAAGTCAAAGGCTCTTGCCCTTCTATTAAGGTAATATCAATGTTTCAGAATCTCCTAGTTAGTTAATGATGGCTAATTCTGGTTGTACAGATCTTTTTCAACCAAAAGTCTGGTGTTAATGTGTGTGGCGCGGTTAGGATTTTTTCTTGACTCCAGCAATTGCTGTATTTTTTTGTCACTTAATGGACAAGAAAGGGCACCCCTCCCAAGAAGACCAAATAAACATGTTTACTGTCAACACACACCTCTAACCATGATTAGTGAATATGCAAACATCTCTTCCCAAGTATATATGCCTTATGCAGCTGACAGTGACACCACAAGACAAAACCAGGTTATTCCAAATCAGAACAAATATGAAATGTAAAAATATCTCAAAACCACCCAGTGTATTCTGGGATGGCAAATTTGTAAGTGAGTGGGGAAAACTATACCTTCATTTTACATGCAAATTCTGACATTAGCCTCAGAATTTATTATGAGATTATTTGGCTAACAAACCAGGTCCTAGTAAATATGAATCCAGGCAAATAGGTTGATGACATGCACAGCTGCAATATCCAATCAGAGCAGAACATACCCTAATTGAAAAATTGATGAGGGAATTGACTCTGGTGTCTGTTTTATGAAACATTTAATGGCCCGAAATAACAGCGTATCAAGGGGGAATTTAAATGGGCTAATGTTTCAGAAGTGGAGTGACGCTGTTGAAGAGGATGTGCTACACAACATATAAACAACTCTGAACTCAGTGACAACAACATTACACTGTCAATACATAACTACAACCAGAAATATATACTATAATTTTTTTATGTTATCAATATCAGTATGTGACCTATAATGGTATGCTGAGAACTTATTGGGATTATGATTTCCTCTGTATGTTATACATAGCGCAGAGTAAAACATAACGCTAATAGTCAGCTGATATTGACAGAGATTGCCGTGATTTAAAATTTTAATCATGGATTTCTGAGTCTCAAGCTGTCCCTTTGATTTTGGTGTTGTCATGCACTGTTTAAGGGTCTGAAGGACCTGAATGCCCAAGCTCCAAGAATTGTTGTGACTATCACTGTCAGGTACATTTGGGTTGGTTGTGTGTGTGTGTGTGTGTGTGTGTGTGTGTGTGTGCACTGGACCATGGTAGTGTTGGAAATGAACTGTCAGAGAGCTCTAGTCATGCTAGTCTTAGATACAAGACCTTGCACATGTAGGCCTATCAGCTGATAATGTCACTTTGACCTCAACTGGAAAGTCCC
Organism: Tenualosa thibaudeaui; assembly: GCA_027481765.1. Classification (NCBI taxonomy): domain Eukaryota; kingdom Metazoa; phylum Chordata; class Actinopteri; order Clupeiformes; family Clupeidae; genus Tenualosa; species Tenualosa thibaudeaui. The sequence continues at coordinate 13,348,452 of JAIFZK010000001.1, read as the reverse complement.
CACTGTAAAATAGATTATATCCACAAGTCCACAAAATATGTAGGGCAGTATCTTATTTGCAGTGGCAATGTTGCTGACCTTTATTAACACGGTGCAAGGCACAAAGTTAAATGGGCAACACCAAGGACGAAGGACCTATTAGAAGCCAAGTTCAAATTCAGGGACTGTCCACCCAGCATTCACGTCATATTTTGCTCAGCGGGTACATCTAGCCATGCACCATTAAGTCTTACCAAGCCTTGGTAAGACCAATCGCAATGTTCTGTCTTTGTGGAGAGTCATTGGATGGGCTGTCGTGGGATGACAGGGCTGTCAACAGTGGCCAAGGAATAGCAGTTGTTTGAATTAGCTTTGACATCGACCTTAGAGGAGTTAGACTTGGGGTTTTCTTTGAAAGTCTTTTGAACATCTAAACAAAGTAGTCCATAGCTATAACTCAACTCAGCTACAAGATTTTCTCCCATCTTCAATTCAGCACCCAAGAGCAACAGGGGCAAGGAAAAACTCCCTTATGTTCAGTTAATCTAGGAAGAAACCTTGAGCAGATCCACAACTCGAGGGGCTAACCCAACTGCCAGGGGTCATGCAGAAAAATTAGTTGTAACCATGACAGACTACAAGTTGCCTATGGTTTTAGCTAAGATTCATAATAGTTCATAATAGAGTATTATCCCACTTTACATTACATGGTAGTCAGTCCATAGGTGGTTATCAGGAATTATGGATGGACAGTGTAGCAGCGGCCAGATATAGTGTCAAACATAGTGTCAAAGGAGTGAGATGGGTCATGGGGGTAACAACAAGGGTCCATTTGACAGTGCCATTGTGAGGTGGGGTCAATCACAAAGCCTCAAGGAAGGGGAGTCAGGCCTAGCATGGGTGTCCAGGAAGGGTCTCTATGATGGAGAGTCGGTCCTGACATGGGCCTCCCGTAGTGTTGGTTGTAGTCCACTCAGGAGGGGAGGGTGAGAGGAGTCCGCCGGAATGACACTCATTAGCAGAGATAATTGTGGACAGAGGAAGAAAGTGAATTAGGCCAGGCTCACACATCAAAGAGCAAATGTGTAATTTGGGCATACATATATGTATATAAATATATATATATATATATATATATATATATATATATATATATATATATATATATATATATATTGAGAGCTGAAAGAGAGCGCGAGGGTAAGAGAGAGAAGGAGAGTTGTACGGCATGACACATGAAGCTTTTATAGCAGCATAACTAAGGTATGATGCATTCTTCCTTCTCTTTGGTCGTCAACCAACCTTATTTGTTCATCTAATGCTCCCAAAGAGGGGGGAAGAAAGGAGCTAATCACACACTGGCTATGTAGAAAAATGGAGAGAAGTTATGCAAGAAGCCCATGCTATTGTGATGCATAAAAGGAAGGAGAGGACAGAAGAATTACAATAAGCGCTCATGGAGTTCAACACTTTAACCAGCTGTTGAACTGCTGCTGTTGAGAATCAGACAGCCCTCTACACCTACGAAAAGCTAAGCCAGCTAACCTTTCCATGGTTGGAGACCTGCCCTGTGAGTGTGAGCAGCCCCTCAGGACCAGCAATGACTCTTCTGCCAGACCATCATTTATGTATCTTCTTCAGTATGAGTAAATAATACAGCAAGCACACAGACATTTTTGAGACATTTTTGACATTTATTTCAGTATTAAGTAAAGAAAAGGCTTACTATTCTAGTAGTGTAAACATGCAGTACAGTAGTGTGTACACTGTGAGCTTACTGAATGCATGGTTCTTTTCATTTTCATTTTCTTTTCATTCATTTCCAACATGAGTCCAAGAACATAGAATCATGTTTGATCACTGATATAAAAAATATGCAATGATCCTCTTGTCTCCTGCCATATTACAGGATTACAGAGATCATCCACCCTCTGTCAGAATAAGAAACCCCATCATTCTTGAGGGTGCCAAGCAGAAAGGGCCAGCCGTGATTTTGGAGAGCTTGTTCAAGGATAAGAGACCAGTGAATACTTGTTAATCTGCCCACCATGGGTGAGCCTTTCCTGTGGCCATCCGTACTGGAGCAAAGGCCATGGTAGTAGTTCTTTGGAGGCAACAGGATAAGCCCTAGTGCCTTGAGGGCTGACTGCTGGGGATCACGAGGGAACAGGGTGAAATATGCCACCCCGTCTCCCTGATGTGTCGCTGGCACTCTGCTCTTGTCACAGAGACGAATGACTCTTCCTCGGACTGACCCTAGACTCTGCACTGTCCTATTTTACAGCCAGTGATAAGTCAGTGTGACCCAGTATGGCTCATGTTTTTTTTAGTCCAAGACCAAAATGAAGGATTGAATGCCTCTCATTAGAAATAGTTACAATTTCAGTAATTTCCACAATGGCTTTGGAAATACTTCATAGTGTGCTTTGTAAACAGTTGCATATTAGCTAAGTGTTTTGTCCCTTGTCAAATCTCTAAATGCTGTGTGCAGCAAGAGGGACAAAAAAGATCAAAGCTTCCCATCCTCTTCTTTCACTCAGCAGAGATGAAACACAATTTATTCTGAATAATGCCTTCTGTCTGCATTTTACAGTTTACGACCTCAATGCCATACTTCAAAGAGGAAAAATAACCACTTATTTAGAGGGGGGAACTGATGCAAACCTGGACACTTTAGACTGACTCCTTGAGAATGTAATGTAAGAAATGCATGAGAAAGATTAAGCTGATCAGTTTATGACATTTATGGAATTTGAACTCTGTGGGTTTTCTTAAGATCCTAGTGACTTGCCTAGATAGTTACTTTATTGCTCATGCATGCATGGAACTTAAAAGGTTGCAGAAAAGGGCAGTGTCAGGCTCAATCTTATAGCAGATATAATTAGGTTGGGAGAATGTGCCACGATTCAAGAGTGGCATCGTCGTCCCGAGATTGGTATGCAGTGGGCATGGACGAGTTCACTCGGGGCAGGCTGTGGTGAGGAGCAGTCTCACAGAGGCTGATTTATTAAATCCTACCTGACAGATTGTGGGAGAAGGAGTGACTGTGCTCTTTTCTGAGCATTGGAGAGTATTGCCTCCTGTCTGCCAACCTACCCCAGTGAAGCAATATTGATGAAAGGCTAATCTTCCCCATGTGTATGTCAAAACAGGAGAGACATTTTCCTTTTATAGGGCAATCTAGGAGTGCTTGATGGGTTGTTTTCAAAAGCTGAGGCATGGTTCAGTTTTTATTCACAATCCAAAAAACAATTCTGCCAAATCCAAAACATACAACTATTCAATCCATGGGGCCTTTATACATTTCCTCTCCCATCACTTTCAAGTGTGACACTGGGTTGATGAGAAAGTGCCACAAATCTGTGAACAAAATGATTTGAGGGGGAAAGGAGAGCAACGTCAAAATCGCTAAATAGAACATAATTAGAGTATAATAGAGCATAATTTTCATACAGGTTTAATGTTGCAACTCTCCAGAAAATGTATGACACATTGCCAAACTGTCAGTAAAGGTACAATACAAAGGAGATATTTAGATTTAGCTTTAAATTTGTCATTATATTTTGCTCACTCTGAATGCAATGATGGATGGATTACTTTTTTTTCACGCGCATTACCTAAAACACTCCATGAAATAACATCCAACAGACAAATTATTTAGATTTAACATTAACAGCCAAGGTTTAATCCTGCAAGAGAGGGCATAGCCTAGAAAAAGGGGTCTTCAAAACAGAGCAGGCGAAGGAGGAGGAGAATTGGGGGTTTTGAGTCTTAGTCTGTGTCATGCCATGTGTGATAACTGTTCTGGGATTCTATATTCAGTTTTGGATCTACTTAGTATTCGTCAGTAACTCAAAAATCAGGATTCGTGAAGTGTGAAGACATAAAACTATTCAGCTGACAAGTTACAGTATTAACATGGAAATGGGACCATATTGAAAAGGTAAGGCTGAGGTGCGAGTTGAGATTGATTAGAGGGACATAGATGGAGGGACTGATCCAACAGGATTGTTGTCTGTACTCTACACTGTGTCAAACTGCTCACAGATAAATAGACTTGCCGTTGAAGCGGCCTAGAACTGGCCCTCACCTGTTCAGCACAGATAAGAGGATAAATTGAGTGTTTGTGTTTGTCCATCACCCATGGTAAATTTGTTGTCACATTTGTTTTGTGGCAAGACAAGGACTTGACGCCTCCAATCTCGTGTCCCCCTAGACAGATGTCATGGGACTAAACCACTGACAAAACAGCATACCTCTCATTTCCACTGAATGCACTTTCACACCAGACAGAATTCGCACATAACCTTCCCTCCTGCATTCTCTGTTCCTTTTCCTCCCTCTCTCCCCCACTGCACTTTCCTCATCATATCACATTTATTCATCTTCTGTTCGAGTCCCAGTAGGCCGACACCTCTGACACAGGACCAAGTGAGTAGCATGTCCTAATGATGGCCACTACTTGTCGAGGAGTCGCTGTAGGGCTGGCGTTGTTGTGGTCCTGGCTGACGAGATGAGGCAAGAGCAAGAAATCCTCTCGGTGCTACGCCTCCATGAGAGAACAGGCTGCAGGCAGAGGTGACTGATGGCTTCACACACGACCCTGACTCATTCACAGTTATCTATTCACCACCAGGCCGCTTTATTCAAAGTTGGCATGTTATTAACAGGTTTGTTGAGAATGGAACACATGACCTTGGAGCTGTCAGCACCTCCTCTGCTGGTGAAGCTGATGAGCCAAAGTATATGTTTCATTTACATATGAGGCCAAGGACCGCTTCGATTGAAATTGGCTCCAGAATGAATGCAGCAGCGAATTGCATTCACTAATCAGCTTATTAATCAGTAGCCTTTGTCTCTGACCATTCAAAAAGGTGGAAGCCAACGTGGAAATGAACTGACAGTCTCTCAGTCAATAGCTGACTTCTTCTTCACTTCTAAATGAACAACTAAAACAAGCTCTCACTATGCAGGCTATTTTGTAAATTCATATTTGTAATATTCACACAGTAGTAATGAATAAAGACTGCATGGCAGAGCTGACATGTAGTGTTGTTCATGGATTTTCTAAAAGAATGCTGAATGGGCTTGGCAGAGGGGAGGTGAGTAACACTAGTGTAATGTCCTTGACACTTCAAGAATCTCCTGTTAGTTGACTTGGGACCTTGGGTTTTTTGGTCTACTGGCTAGGATGTTCACCTCCCGATCTGAGGTTGCTGTGTTATTGTGAGGTTGCGGGTTTGAGCCCCCGGGCTGGACTGCACAGGACGACCTTGGTTACAGAAGTGACTCGGACAGGACTAAGGTTTAGAGGGGTAAGTGTAACAGATGCAGCTAGCTTAGCTGTGCATGTAGAATGTTGGTAAACCTCCCTCCCGACCCTTCAACAGTGTCTGACTGTGAGCCTGGGCTTTTCGATTCACTGGCTATCTATTTTTTTGCAGGCTTGTCTAACAGTTGAAAAGACAACTTGGTCAGGTTTATGCACAGTATATATCTGGATGTTGATCTTAGGGCTGCCAACTTCTGGATTAAGTTTTGAGAGATTGTTGTTTTTGTTTTTTTTGCTGTTAAAAAGCATACATCATGCCAAATCAAACAGCCAACTAGAGGTGGGGTAGCCCTAGAAGCTCATAAACAGGTGTATGCCCAGATACAAAAGCACAGCTCCTTGTTTTCCCCCACAAATTAAGCCCTTAATTAAGTTTTTGCGGAGCATGTATCAGACTTTCTATAGCTCTGTCATCTGCCATCTGTTCTCCCTTTCCTTCTTTCAAAAGCCCATTTCCTTCCACGGGTGTTGCCGATAAAATATTGCGATGAAAAAAGGAAGAAATAAACTCCAGTAACACGACCGCCAGTTGCGCTTCGCCAGTGATGATAAAACAATGCTTAATTTTGCACTCGTTTTAACGCAGTCACGGTCTGTAGCGTATCTACCAGAACTTGTGTACACAAGTGACATTGTGTTCTCGTTAACGTACGAATCTCTTCGTCACTTAAAACAACACTAATGGGCTACATTAAAAGTTACGTGAGGGAGTTGCGAGTTTGCGGCCGTGGTGACAGCCTTATTGTCCCTTAAGGCAAATGCGCATGTCATACGTTATTGAAAACAGTTGAGAACAGACAAATGTTTGCAGTTTTTTAATGATCATTTTAACCGATAGCTGATCTTGGATGCATTTCTATTGCTTTGATTGAGCTTAAGTGATGCACGTTATTAGAGAGCTAGACAAATTGGCCGATAAGCAAACTGGGGCTGACGGCCGTTCTGGCCTTTTCCAGAGCGCACAGATTGCCAGTCTGCCCCTGCTTTTGAGTATTCATTAGAAAAATTACAAGTCTTTACAGTCTTTTCAAATCGACAAACTAAAACAAATGTGAACGCCACAACTGTATTTAGTTCAACCCTTTTATATTTATGATGCAGGAGACCTTGAAGCCAAATAAAAAATAAAAACATCATTTCCAGAGTACAACAGGGCTTTCATTTTTAATAAAATAATTATATTTTGTCAAATAGGTTATGGTTGATCCTATCAAGGTAAGGGGAGCAAGATACATAAGCTCTGAATTGCGTTGTTTGTGAATGTATTGATGTAAAATTATTTCTAAATTAAGAGTTATTCACGTGTTAAAATGTATATACAAACCTACAGTGTTATGTAAATTCTGCATAAGAGTAAATTATACACCTAAAATATAGGCTAGTGCTGAATATTATCCATAAAGTAATGGATTTTACTCTGTGAGGTGAACTCTGAATCAAAGTTTAGTTTTATTCTTTCTGTGCTACATTAATTAATATGTTGTAGCGTCATAGTTGTCGAGTCAAATGATGAAGGACCACATTTGAACAGTATTGGGTGTAAGGAGCTTAACTATTTTAGTGTAAATATTTGGACTCCGGTTAGTTTAACACTGTACATTTGGACACAAAAAAAGAAGTTGTATTATGTACTGTCACATAGGTTCAAGGTGTGACATAAATGATGACCATGGGCAATGGTAGCACTTCAATGCAAACTGATTTATTGGGCCCGGCTCCCCAAACAACTACAACAACAAAAATGCAGCAAAAGTCCAATTTGCTAGACTGCTGGATGGGACGGCAGCCAAACTGCTGGATGGGATGGCAGCTGGAAAGGTGATGCAGGTGAGAGAGAGCCATTCCTCCCGCATGGCTTCATCACGCCTCATCTGAGCCTCCTGGCGACGCCTCATCCCTCATCCTCTGTGCTGTGAGGAACTCTGCACCAGTTCTGTCAGCGACGGCCTGGAGCCACTGGGCTGTGCATGGGAAGAGGTGACATCATCCCCTGAAGCCTTCGGCCTAGCTCCCTCCATTTCATAGTTTTATAGTGCTGCCTCCGCCCCTTCTGGCTCCTGCTCTGGTCCAGACTGAGAGGTTTCCAAGGCATCTTGCTTTAGTTCTTTAGATGATCCTTGCTCTGCTGATGACTGAGCTCTTCTTTGTGTAGCCTGGATGGGATCACTGGTTTTCTACAGCCGGCCATCCCACTTCTGACACCTTTTGTCACGTAGGTTCAAGAGAGCACCTCTGCGCCCACTGCTAGTCATCAGTTCTCCTTTCCAAATTATTGCCATGGACATTGTAGGCCCTTTGGAGAATCCATCGGTATGGATCTTGGTGGTATGGGACTATGCCACCCAGTTCCCAGAGAGCTTTCCCCTACGAAGCATTACTACACCAAAGGTGATTGGTGCCCTTGTCCTCAGTTGGCATACCTGAAGAAATCAGGGCCTTACAGGGTACCAATTTCATGTCTCGTCTGATCTCATCTGGCTCAACTTAGATTAGTAGAGCAATTTAAAAACTAGCGCTTTTCTACTCCTACTCCTACGAGCACTCAAAGCGCTTTACAGTATATTCCTCACATTCACCCATTCACACACATGCATTCACACTGGTGGTGGAGGCTGCCATGTAAAGTGCCAACTTGCCACCAGGAGCAATTTGGGGTTCAGTATCTTGCTCAAGGACAGGTCAGGCAGAGTGCGCCACCATTGTCCCATTTTAACCAGACACTCAAGTCAATGCTTTGCAAGTTTGTGTTAGATACAGGTCGAGACTGGGACTGGGAGTGGTTGCCATTCCTGTTGTTTGCTTATAGGGAAGTCCCTCAAGCACCACTTGAGCTCTTGTATCGGTAGGCTGGTGAAGGGGCCACTAGACCTACTGAAAAGCTCATGGCAGGGAATTAGAGCAGAGTCCAACAGCCAGGGCATGGTCCAGTATGTGCTTCAGATGGGTTACCAGTTTGAGAAGTGCCACCAGCAAGTCCAGGAAAATCTCCAGGCAGCCCAACAGACCCAAAACCAGTGGTATGAACAACACACACACTCCAGGGAATTCCAGCCAGGGCAAAAAGTGCTACTGTTATTACCCTCTTCTACCAGCAAGTTTTTGGCCAAATGGCAAGGGCCATACTTTGTGCTACGGAAGATGAGCTGAACAACTTATGAGGTCTACCATCCAGAGAAGCCCACTCAGATTTACCATATTAATCTTCTCAGGGCCTTTACTTTTTGTGGACACTTTTCCCACTTTTTGGGTAGTATCTGGAGGAGGAGGCAGAATCAGAGGAGCTGTTGCAGGCATGGAGTAGTGTAACAGATGTGAACCTTCCACATTTGGATGTAAGAAACAAGAACACTTGTTAAAAGTATTCAGTCACTATCCTGCACTTTTGCTACCATTTTTGCTCCTTTAAATGAATTGACCAAAAAGTCAGCGAGTAATCCTGTAATTTGGAGTGCTGAGTGTGAAATTGCATTTAATGCCTTGTGAACTGTCTGTGTGCCTCCCCTGCACTCCTGAACCCAGACAATAAGAGGTTCCTTGTGAAGTAGATGCATCAGGATGTGTTCTGGGAACAGTTCTTGCACAACGGTCTTGACAAGATGGTACTTGGAACTGCAGCCTTTCCAGTTCTGTGTTTGTGTGCTCCTTAGTGAACCACATCTGATGCTCATTTGGAGACTTAACACAGATTCATCTGTTACATTAACATTTATGCGTTTAACTGAAATTTATATTCAAAATATGTCAAAAAGAGTACAATGTGTGTATACCATAACTACAATGGAGCGTATACTCACAGAAGGGTTCAAACTACAGCACATATTTGTCCCAAAAACTTCTAAGATGTTAGAGAGATGAACAATTAAGATTATAAAAGTGAAACTAAAATTAGATATGATAAATGATAATGTGTACATTATTCAAGATTGTCTTTATTACATCTCATTTTACTAGTATAAGAGAGTAAAATTCTTGTTTTTTTGCTCCTTAAAAAATAAATAAATAAATAAATAATATGTTAAGAGTGTGTGTGAGAGTGTGAGTGGGTTTTGTAATGCAAAGACTGACAGCCACAGGCTTAGGCTGTCTTTGTTTCTGTGTTCATAAGTCTTATAGCTTGGTAAAAAAAACTGTTCTGGAGTCTGGTGGTCTGAGACTTAAGACTTCGATATTGCTTGTCGGAAGGGAGGGAGATAGAAAGCAAACACATTTTCTTGAGAGACCTGTTGTCCGTGTACCCTTGGGGCTAACAAGACAGAAATTAAAGAAAAGAACAGTGAAACTCATAACACGGTGGTGTGTCTTCACTGGTATGTGATTGGACACACTGCCTTATGCTGTCCTTGACTACAGCTAGCTTCCTCCTTGTTTGAGGATTCTCTTGCTATTCCAGAGTAGCCTTTGATCTCCTCCTTGGTTTTCTTTTTACTGTGCTGTCTTATTATTTCAACTAGTTGGGAGATCTGTTGTAGTTTACTCTCTTGGTAGTTTGAGCTCTCCTTTGTGAAGCACATCTGTCGCTCATTTGGAGACTTGTCATTAATTTGTTAGATTAACATTTATGCATTTAACTGGCATTTATATTCAAAACATGTCAAAAAGATAGTAGAATGTGTATATGCCATGACTACATTGGAGCAGATACTCACAAAAGGCTTTGATATCTCTTGCCAGATGGATGGGAAATAGTGTACTCTTAGGGCTAACGAGACAGATATTAAAGAAAAGAACAGTAAAACTCATAACACGTTGGCAGTAGTAACTGACAATATTACTGCACATAAAGGACATTCCACTGACAGAGCAGGACATTATGAAGGCACTTCTGCTGACAACTTTTGTTGTGAACTGCTCCTTTAAACTGCCTTGTGATGAGGCACTCCCAGTGGGAAATATTATTTACTGTTCATTTGTATTTACAAATTGTGTTGTTCTATGCATTATGCATTGTTTCTGCTGATTTGTTTGTTTTTGGATGTTTGCACCATCAAGGTTTGTTCTCTGGTATTAATATTTATTTGTTTGCATGACTATGCAATAGTACACAGATAGTAATCCAGGGCTTACACTGAGGAGGTAGGTGGCTTTACATTTTTATTTCATAATTCTCTCACAAAAATATAAAATGATTTCCCTGATCATGAAAGAAAAGCTTCCGTTATGTTAGGGATAACGGCCGCCAGGCTATCCCAGTATAGGGGAATAACGGACAAGGTGGGGTGAAGAGCAACATCAGCTAATCAGAAACCAAAAATGTCATTTCTCCAGGTAAAAAAAAAAACATGTATAATCTTAGGTATAACCTACAAATTAAAGTAGAGTTAAGTACTGCACTGTGGGCTGTCTGTGTAGCTGTTGCTGAATTACTGTTAGGCTGCTTGGACTGACCTTGTAGCTGTCAAGACAAGACTGTGCTCTGGGCATCTTTCCTGACACAACTGCCGATAGCAGTGACAACTTACAGTAACAGTGGCACAAGCACTTAGCATTCAGCACGATTCCATGACAATTCAATCAATACTGTCTCAAAGTCTTATCTCAGGAACAGGTTTGCTTTCAGGCGAAATTACAATGTACAGTGCTTCTAACATTTAGGGACAAACATGACGCACATTTAATTAGAGGTCATTTGTATCTTTTCTCCACTCCCTGGCTGATCTTGTCCAACCCATATGAGTTCAACATGGATTCCTTGTTAGATGTTCCTGTGGCAACTACTATGGCAGGGCACATTAATGATAGCAAGCTCAGTCAGTGTTGGTTGCCCTGAACATGTTTGATAGTCTCTTTAATGGTGGGAGCCTCTCCGACAAATAGCCTTTATACTGCATATCACAACTCACTAATGTCCCTAATGTGGGTTTTTTGTTGTCTTCTGTACAATCATTCAAAACTTTGAGAGACTGCAAACACATGCTAGCTCCAGAACAAGTAAGCCGAATATCAGTCAATAACCACTTAGCACCTGAACATTTGGCATTAAGCAATCAGTGACTTCAGCCAACAGGGCTATGGATTGATTTACATGTAATTTCTCCTTTAAAGGGAATTATAAATCTAACTTGAAACATTACAAAAACACACACTAGGGTGAAATTAAATTCATCAATTCAAAATGTGTCCATGAGAGTGTCACTACAGTGAGCACTCTAACACTACCTTCCCCCCTATTTCCACTTTCACATTTCCAATTAACTTTCTGTTTATCATTTCATATGCACTCTGCTCCCCCCAATTCACCTCCACCAGCATCTCCAGCAAGTCACCCAACCTCAGGCATGAATGGAATGGAATGATTAATATATCATATATGCTTGTCATCCATTTGCACGTTAACGGATCAGCGGTGTCCCTGCCTATGAAAACAATGATAATTATGCTATCAGATTGGAGAGCCGATGCTGCATGCAGAGGTTTTGTGCGACAGCGTGACATGCTGAAATGAATCTCTGATTAGTGGAGAGCTGGAGGGAACGAGGCAAACTCATGGGTCTGAGCCAGCCATCGCCGTAGCACAGGCTCAGGCTCTCACTCCAGAGAGGGACAGTAGAGCAGGTCATGTCAGGCCATCTGCTCAGAGAGTTGGCTTCACTGACCAGTGACCACTGTGACCATTGTGTTACTCTCTCCACTGTGGGAATCCATTTTTGGCTGATTGACAAGTACAACCTTTAAGTAATGTTTGGAATGGATGCACACTGCCATTTCAGGAAATGTTTTTTGTATACAGCTGACTTTGATCAGTTTTGATCTGTATTATACAGTATAATTATTTACAGACTCAAGGTCCAGATAGAGAAAAGACACACACACACACACACACACACACACAATATCCTACAATGTCTAGAATGACTAACATACATTGTTGTTAGTCAGGGACATTATAATTCCATTCTTTGAGTCAATTAACCTACACAATTTATACATAAATGTATTTCTATTGGACATTCACTAAATATTTTGTGCATACAAATAATGGAAGGATCTAAATCTAAGGATGATTATTTAACCATACAAATAGCAATTAATCCCTCATCATAAAATTCTTATCAGTACACATAATGAAATAGCAATTTAATTGGCCTGACATTACCAGTGTTATTCATGATGAAAATGTACATCTACTGTAAAGCAATATTGTATATACACACAACTGAATGAATGAAGTGTGTTATTTAACAACTTGATTTATTTTCATTCATCTCTGCCACTATTTTCAACAAAACAAAAAGAAAGAACAATGTTAAATTGTTTGAAAAAAAAAACTTTATACCATAATTTATTTTATAATGTATTAGGCCTATTCTTTGGAAGTGGCAAATGAAAGATGTGATGGATCCTCATGGGTTTAAAATGAAAGATGCTTTTCCATTAAAGACGGAATACTGAACTATTTCAAACCTATTTTCTTTTGACAAGAGCACAACATAGCCGTGCATTTTTTTTTCTCCATCTTTGCATATCCATCTTGACAGATGTGGTCAGGAACAGATGGTGTTGACATATATACCACATGCTCATCTCCTGCCAAACTTACATGCAAAGAGACACTGCAGAAACTTTCAGCAGCGGTGCACATGCTGTGTGCTCTGACATTCAACCGCCGAACCCCATGGCCGCGTGTAATCACGTTCCCCTGTGTGATGCTGGCCAGATAACGCCAGGCATACAGCTCCCCCTTCCAGCTCAGCAGCTGTGAAATGCTGGTCCGCTGGCACATTGAACCCACTGCTGTCATCCACACAGCCGCCCAGCGCATCTTCCTATGTTGTACTGGGAAATCAGCACGTTGCTGACCTGCCAGTATGTGCATGTAAATTGCCATTGCAGAATGTGCCTGCACGAACAAATACTGTGTACACACACAAGCACACGCACACACACACAAATAGAATTACTCTTGTGGAAACAAGGTGTGCCCAAACACACAAAAAATAAACAAATTCAGTGAAACATTTCCTCAAAGCAAATATTTCTATTATAGCACGACACCAGCTGGACAATGGGAACACACTGGTCAAATAGATGAACGTGCTGTTTGATGTATGCTGTTACAAGCACCAGGAAAGACTGCCCTGAGCAGTGCCTTTAGGAGTACAGAAGTGCTATGGAGGCAAGAGAAAGAACCAAGCTGGGCTATTTACAAGTGGTTTTAACAAATTGGGGTTACCCAGTTACAGGAAGTGCCTGACAGGATATATGCATAAGTTTTTTAACACACATAAAGATTTGTGTTTTCAACAGTTTGCCCAGTCCCTATCACTGTTTCATCACTTCATGTAGTTCCCTTAAGGGTTATTTGTTTTGCTGTTTTCCACCACTAGACCATTCAGTTCTAGAGTCACTCCTTAGTGGTTAGATTTATAGGCCTATACATGATGACTGATGAATTTTTATTCAAACGTTTAAACCTCTTCCAGTTTTCCCAAGCATGCTTTTCCTTTCCAGCAGAGGAAAGTGTTGCTTGAATGTGCGGGTGATTCCAGAGAGCTTGAGTATCTGTTTTGACTTTCATTCCTACCTGTGAGTGCTTGCATAATTTAGCCTCATATTTTGTGGACAGAATAAGTAGGCATTTTAGATGAATTGGTCTGCTGAATTAAACAAGATCCGGTCGCAGCTAAAGCAGATGGACTGTAGTGGGTTTTATGCAAGGGTATCATGTCTACAAACTTGGTGGGGCTAATTTTGCAAAAGTAGCCTACATTGAAGTAATAGTAATATTACTATATATAATATATAATATTACCTATTACGTGTATGTTTCTAAAAATGGCCATATGTTAACACCTTACATTGTTGCCTTACAATCAGAATTCATTAGTAAATTACTGCACATATTAATTCTTACAATTAGAGCAGTAATAACCACACTGTTTTTTGGCCAAATGATCTAGTTTAGTTGATGTTTAAGAACACATCCACCATGCAGACGGAGAACAGTGTGTGAGTCCTTTAAATATCCTGTGGTGGTCCTGTTTTTGCATTGTGGTGCCCCCCAGACTTTTCCAACTGCCTCATCAAATTTGCTGCTGTCTTTCCCTTTGTGATTTTATTAAAGAAAATGAAAGAAATTCAACGAACAGTACTTGAGTCATGCTCCACATGTGTACATGGCTATGTGATTAATAGTATAAGCATAGACAAGAACAGATCTCTGAGGTCCTCAGGTCGGTTACATAAATTGTGTGATAAATAGCGGTGCTTAGCAAACATCAAACACACACACACACATACACAAACACTTTATCAGACTGCATTCTCTCAGCTCGAGAATTTATCAGCTTGATAAATTCCCTTCATACACCATTGTCAATAAAAAAATATTCAAATTGTACTGTCTACTCTGCCATATACTATCTATACTAGGCATCAATACCTGGCATTGCAGATCAAGCAAATCATGCAAGTCCTGATGTGTCTGAAATGACTATGACCATAGCTAGACTATTTAGTTCACAATCCAAAAGCACAGCAAAATAAAAAAGATTTAATAGGGTGTGTTTGAAACATGGCAAAAATGATGTCAGTGTTGCTAGTGTTGTTTATAGAGAAAATAGGTGTTTATGGGAAGTGAGTTTGAGAATTGCCATAAAGGGATGCACCCATTAACGTTGTTTGTTTCGTAGTCTGTCTGATATTGAGAGGAACACCTTTATCTTCCGCCACAATATCGGTAGTTATTTCACCGGGCATAACGAAGATTGTGATGGAAAAATGAAAGAAACTCACAATGACAGACAGGACTCTGGCAAACAGGGCCTCTAGAGGTTGCTAAAGAGAGCCATTGCAACATGAGTCTGGAATTACCCATTGAAGGGCCATTTGAGACAGTGTTATGTAGAGGTTGGCTACATTTCCCATTGTGAAACACCAAAAAGAATGTTAGTTTGGTTAGGGAGTTTTACAGACCCCTGGTTCTTAGATAACAGAGTAAGGTGTGTAATCAACACCTACCTCCATGCACACTGATAGGAAGAACTCACTCTTGCATAGTTATACAGAGAGGTCAAACAAGGAGCAAAGCCAAGTCATAGGTCAACCTGTGTCACTGACATGATTTCACTGCATCTTGTGTAGTTGGTCATCATGTTCTACACTCCACTGTAGAATCATTGGTCACATCCAAGGCAATTTTCACAATGTGAAACACTGTGTTAATATTAAGTAATGTAATGTTTTGCCTGCTGAATCTTCATTGGCCTTGTGTGACTATTTTGTCAAGGGATCCATATGAACATTTAGGAAACGTGAGCAAATGTGTATACTTTCTGCTTCTAGAGACATACAAATGTGTAAAAATCCCAGTGTTTCCATGGACAGACTTTCACAAAACCCAGAAGTTGATATGACAAATGATGTGTGGTTTTCACATTCTTGTCATAAAGTATTGGTGATTGGAACACAATATGTATTCATATCTTTCAAATAAGTCATGATGAGGTGAGTTAAATCATCCTAGAGACCAGCATACCTTAAGAATTGTGCAATGGATCTCAAGTTGTTCATTAATAAAATAATAAAAAAAAGCGGGCTGCAGTCAGTTGTAACAAGGTATCCTTTACTTCACTGCCAGGCTAAAGCTGTGGTTGGGTCAAATAAAATCCACCTGAAACTTTATTCTAATGTATTGCTATATTTGTTTCCTTTAATATTCATAAAGATAAATTCAAGTGCCCACAGCCTTCAAATTATATGCCAAGGCAATCAAGAGTAGAACTGAAAAGGCCAGGCTCACACCTGAGCTATTTGAAGTGTCTCTTTTCGCCTAGAAGGCTAACCTTTCACTGTAGGGAAGAGATGTGGCTTATCAAACATCATTAGATTTTCTTTGTTAACTCTGGACTCACTTTACTGCGCTTGCCCCACTTTACCTGGAGAAATTGTGTGTATGTGTGTGTGTGTGTGTTTGTGTGTGTGTGTGTGTGTGTGTGTGTCCATTGGCTCCCCTGCCTTTGTTATTCTTCACCTCATTTTAACCTTGAACCATGCCGAGGTTCACCGCACAGATCTGAGTGATGCCTCAGGTGTTTGTCCATGTCCTCTTGACTCTTAGAAGATAAGAGCACATCATGGCTTTGGGATAAATCACTGTAAACGCCTTTGTAAAAAATCTCAATGTGGATACACAAACATCTACGGCCAACTTCAAAGCAATGCACTGGATAGATGAACTTATGCCAGGTTCAGACATTTGACTGCAAACTGCCTTTTTCACATAAAGTGTTTATCAACAGACTATGCAGCAGACCACATCAGGCTTAAGGGAAACTGTCTCTACTCTTTCATTTCCTCTTTCTCCTTGCTGGCAAGATATCAATACACAGCATTTTTAACTGTCTAAGTAATTGTTGAAGTCATATCTCTTTTGACAGTTAGAATGGTCAATAAACCACCCATATTGCCAGGTGATGCATCAGGTGATGCATGGAATTACAGGGAAGTTGGCCATAGAACCGCTTTTTGAGAGTCTCTGCCAACATGATGGCCCTCGTCTCTTTGTGCCAGATGGATTGATGTGTCGCTGCTTGGCTTGGGCTCTCACCTCCCCTCCTCACTGCCACAGGAGCCCTCTTCCCACACATCCCATCCGGTGGCTCAGGACATGCCTCATTACACTGAGTGTGCTCACAGACATTTAGGACTGGTACAAACAGCCACCCCAGTGAGGCGTCAGCAGGACACATAAATACCCATGGATGACACTGAGATACACGGGCATGACATGCGTAGTGCTGAAAGCTCCATCTGATAAAGGGCGGAGCACAGAGCAGGTCTGTTCTAACTGAGATGAAGGCAGTCTCATTCCATCTCAACTGTGCTTGATTCTATGTGTACAATGTCAAGTGAGTATCCAGATCTAAACATATTGGAAGTATCTAAAATGTTTTAATTATTATGCATAATTTGACATGTCTAAATATCATTATTTCACCCAACCCAATCAAAAATGCCTTGAATTTTTCTGTTAAAATAGAGGGAATACAACAACAACATTTTTTCTGGAAGGTATAGTACAGCATGCTACATCCTCAGAAAGGCTTCAGAGAAAATATATCACTGGCCTGTGGCCACATTAGTAGCACTATGGTGCATGTGTAATACATGTTTCATATTCAGAGCTTGTAGAAAGCTTTCACTGATGAAGAACAACTTTCCAATCTTCCTATGCTATATGATTTAAAATGCAAGCATGGTGCATGGCAGTTGAAAGATAAAATGGACTTTATTATTCCCATACACTTCTGTCACTTCCATGACAGAAATCAGTTGGTTAGAATGTAGATGTTTGGTTGTATGTGTTTGTATACTGTGATTTTATACAGTTGCTATGCTCTTTGCACTTAAAATGTTCATATACAGCGCAATTGATCAATCCTGTATATGGATACATTTCATTTGTTTGAGATAATTCACAACTTACTACTACATTCTGGAATCCAAGCAGTCAGCAGAGCAGCTCTCAAGAATCTAGTCTCAGCGCTTCTGCCCAGTGTAGGAGGCAGACATCATCTGAGAGATTCCAGGCCATCGGACACATTTCTTGGTGCAGGCCAGATGGATCTTTTTGAGGGCTTGCCATTTGTCAGAGTGATTGGAGGAAGGAGCCTGAATATCATAATCAACTTAAAGCTAAACATCATCACAGTGGAGTTCATAAATAGGGTTCAGTAGGGTTCAGCTGTTCAACAGCTGAGCCCATTGTATCAAGGTCATAGATGTGAGATGCAGAAAATACAACCATGCCTAATGTTACCATCATACTACCCTACCTCCTAGTCTGATGACATTTGAAAAATAATTATTTTTCTAGCCTGGTTGGCACCTACTGATCTGAGCTTGATGATTTCCCTCAGCAGTTCAGTATGGCCATGAAGCCTATTTCAACTGTGTTTCATTTGCCTGAGATAGGGACCAATTCAAATACTTTTACCCAAGATTGGCTAAACGTGTTTCAAACATTGTTTCCAAATGATGGTCTGCCCTGCTCTGTGTCTGTCTTTGCAGTCATTGGAATCATTGTCGTGATTGGTTGTAGGTCTGTCCAATAGCATACAGGCGCATTTTGATCTTTGTCCATTAATTCCGCTCCAGGGAACTGGAGAGAAAATGTGAACAGGGAAGATGACAACAAAGTATTCAGTACAAACGGTCATGAAAAACTCTACATCTAAAAGCAATGATCCACAAATAACGTCCATGTACATAAAAATCTACATTTGCTCATATTGGCGTATGTGTTTAGTAATCCGTGACTAACCATTAACTTTCATTGTAGGGATATAAGCAACAGAAATAGTAAATAAATTCTTCTGATTTCTGTTGCATGACTGTTGTACCCAATGAACTCTGTATTCATTATTACATGTGTGTATTAGGAATGCTCAGTGACAACCCCCTAACCATGGAGACAGTTCACAAATCCTTTCCACTCCAGCAGCACAGTGTTTGTTTGCTGTTCCATCGCTGTAGTGTGCACAACTCAAGCTGAATGTTACTTTTAATAATCACACAATATAATGACAATAATAAGAATAAGAATAATTTGATATTCTATGTTGTGGAAAGTCGATGCTTGACATAATTGAAGAATAATTTGCTATAATAAAAGACTGACTGAAAAGGATTATATTGAGAGTTATAAATAGATTGAATGATTGATGTAGCCATCTTAAAGTTTGCTGTCAGGTTAATTTAGGTGCCCTGTTATTAAACTGTGTTCATATAGAACATCTTTATTTAGTCGTGTCACTCTATCAGCGCTCTCCATACTAATCAAACTCCAAAGTACATTATCCCTTCCTTTATAATGCAAGGTATTTGTTGGCTAAAGGTCATTAGTAAGTCAGACTGTTATTACCCAAACCCAACCACAGAGGGATCAGTGCTGTATCAGATCTGCAGCCAAAAATTGGAAGGCAAATTTAATATTTGCTAACACCTCTTTCACCAGAACTTATGACTTGCAGCTGACAATTTCAAGACATTTATGCTCAATTTCAAGACATTTTCAGTGTTGCTTTTTCAGTTGGTCTGGTATGAGCCACCATTAAGGGAATAAAACGTGAATACAACAATTTGAAACAAAGAAAACAAGATGCAGTGACCAAACCCATTATGCTTTAATATTTCTAGGGCAATGTACATATTTGGATTTCTTTGGATCCCAGGAGATTCAAAGACAATGTTGTCTTTCATTAAACTGAGTTAATTTGCCTTTGCCAAGGTTTGAACTTGGACTGAACATGGACTGGTATGCTATACAGTATTCACTTCAGCATCTGTCACATGCTGCAGTCGCAGTCCTTAAATGGTAACATTTCTGCAACATATTTCAGATTGGAAATCCATCAGCTGCAATGCACAAGGGAATGAATATTGTTTCTCAACAAGGGCCTTTGATAGAAATAGAAATCTTGAAGGCCTCTTGTTTCATTCCTTCAAATTTCACTCATCCATTCACATCCCATCTGATCAAACAGGAGTTTGGGAATACAAGAACACAAGGAGGCTTTCTGTTTAACTCACATCAGGACCAGAAATGAGGTTTCATAAATTATTTACAAATAACACACAGAAGAGTTAAATAAATAAATCTTTTACCTAGGGCACTCACACACACACACAAACACACACACACACACACACACACACACACATGGGTGCGCACACACACACACACACACACAAATACACACGCACACAAAAGCACACACTAAATCTCTCCTTATCTTTCCCCCACTCCCACTTCCTGTCTTGCTGTCGTTCCTGTTCTCTCTATCTCACTTCTCCCTGTATCGCACTTTCTCCCGGTCTCCCTCTGAAGTCAGCCATGCCCTTACACTTCTAAGCGCATGATAATGCCATACCACTGAGCTGAAACATCCCCAGATAATTGATGTCCGTGGTAGTCATGGACTGAGAGATGTAGAATGAGTTCACACAGTGAAACAGTGAACCAGTAGGCTTTTTGAGCCTGCAGGGAGAGATGAGGAGATGTCACTCCAGCATCACAAACAATTACAGTAGAAGTTTATGATGCTTTGAAAGTCCACATCAATTGACCTAAATCTAAGGTCAGCATGGTGCCCTCAGCCAGTTGAGAATAATATACAATCTCTGCCTGACACAGCATGTGGTTCTATCTATCGTGCCCAAATTAAACATTATGCACTGAGAATCATGTTTACGCAAGTAATTTGAATAGAAACCATAGACACTGTTATCTGTTGGGTTTCTGAAATCAACTTTGCCACATTTCAGCCACATCTGTTCCAATGAGAGAGAGAGAGGAGAGAAAGAGGGGAGAGAAAGAGAGACAGAGAGAGAGAGAGAGAGAGAGAGAGAGAGAGAGGGAATTACTCTGGCAGACTTTCATTCTAAATTAAGGAAAAACACTGATAAGAATTCCCTGAACATACAGAGTTCAGACTTAAAAGAAGATCTTTTCCACCATGCCCAATTTCATCACAACATAAAGGATGGCAATAAACAAACCCTATTGACATGACTGCATTGTTTTATAGCACCTTTGTCCTGTACAGCACTGATGCAGTGCACTTCTGTTCTTGATTATTCATTCCAGGACTTTTGCTTGTCTGTCTCTAGCTTTCTGTGTCATTTGATGCAGATTTGGGGGAGCATTGAAGAGAAGGAAACTAATGGTTGGCCTTTCTCCCCGGCTTCCCCTGTCCAGTCATAGGGTTTTCTCATACTTATTTAATTTTCATCTTTCATATTCCTTACAAGTAATGTGCAAGACTCTATTGCATATAAAATTCAGCAGATTTGAATTAAAGATGAAAATCCACCAAGTTGCTTTACATTCAAAACCAATGAGTGAGTTTTGGACTTGAGAGCAGACACTCCTAATCTTTATATTCTGTTTCATTTCCTCTTAACTCTAGCCAGAGTAGCGCAGTCGCTAACACAATGTTATATTTCATTAGGAGCCTACTACATCAGGGTACTCTCCTAAGATTTCGTTTTCCCCAACTAGATTTTCTAGCAACGAATCAGTGAATAGAAATTGAAGACAGAACCAATAGGTTTAAAGCTTAAACAAAGTGCCCACCCACCACAAAGTAAACGTATGCCTATGGAGAGTGTCCACACTCTTAGCACATAGTGAAACACAGTGAAAAAGTCCATCAGGCTGTATTGTCTCTCTAATGTGTCTCCCCCAAGTAAAATTACGATATTCCTCAAATGTAAGATCAAATTTTATTTATTCTCTTTTGTTGTAGCAGCATTTTTTTTTACTCTATGTGGATGGGTCTTGCCCCACACAGCCAAGGCAGTTCACAATACATTGCTTAATTGCAGACAAGCATTTATGGTACAGCAGTCATTTTGATGAAGCATGACATCCATAACAAAGGCTGTTGCCATTTATGCAACACATGGAGAAGGCGAAATATACCCCCCACTGGTCGATACTCTGTGTTTATTTCCTTCCCTGTCTGTCTTGGGGTTTAGGCACACCAGGACTGTTCATGTGAGTGAAATCTCTATATTACAGTTGTTTGTGCTCCTTTGTTTTACCCTTAAACACATATCCAGGGAGGTTGGGTATCACATTCTGGAAGAGGGTTCACAAGTTTGCCGTTTTTAGTGAAGTAGTCTCAGACTGCAATCTTGTTGGCAGATCTATGGTGTTTTATATCTGACAGTTCCACAGACCTCATTTAAAAATAATATTACAAATACAGCGTATTAATAGAATGGATGACGTTCATACAAACACAGCAAATATTGCTTGAACACAGACAAAATCACTTGTCAATCCAAATCACTTGTCATCAAAAGAGGTTGGCAAACATTCTCCACTGAGAGAGCTATAATAGAAGAGTTGTACAAAATGTGCAGATGTCACTGATATGACTAAGCTGTGGATGTATATTTTAGGATGAAAACTAAATTATGTCTTTCAATTTTACACTCAGTGATTGGGATGTAAGATCTCCCTCCCTCTCTCTCTCTCTCTCTCACACACACACACAGACACATACGCCCCCCCCCCCTGCAGACACTTACAAGAGACGTGCATTTTGACAACTAAAGGGTGTACTCATTTTCCCCAACTTGTTGAATTCATATTGATCATTTCTTTTCTTTTTTTAAGATCATTCTCACATGATGACATTTCGTTTTGCCAGGATTTTCTTCACCTGTGCGAAACATGCATGCTTGTAATTGAAGATATTATCTATAGATGTTCAAATAAGTTCTCAATTGAATATCCAAAATACCCTAACATTTACAATATGTCAGTAATGAATATACATATTCTTATTTACCTGTTTAATGTTATCAAATTTGTGTTTTAGCAGTTAAGGACTAAACATGCTCCTACTGGAGCACACTCACAACACATGAAAAAGAGATATAATAGCCAGCATCTGTTTGGGTTGCAAGGTCATCCCCTGCAGCACCTGAAGCGTATGAGTTTATGAAATGCCTTCTTGAAATCCTCATTGGACATGGTATAAATGATTGGGTTTATTAGTGAGTTAAGATAGCCCAGCCAAGTGAAAACGTCAAACAGTTCAGGTTGAAAAGGGCAGGTTGTACACATTCCTGTTACTAACGTGTAGATGAAGAAGGGCAGCCAGCATATTATGTAGGCCCCCAAAATGATACCCAAAGTTTTGGTTGCCTTTCTTTCTCTGGCAGCCGAGATTCTTTTCTTTTCCAAAAGGGCATCCGACACGGTGACTTTTACCTGGTTTGCATTGGCTGATGAATTTGTGTCGCAAGACAACGTTTCATGCGTTCCATAATTCAGGGATGTAGTGGATGCCACTGATCCCGGTGAACTGGTGATCAAATGAGCTGAAGTGAGTCGTTTCCCAGTTTTTTTAGGCGACTGTTTCAAAATTCTTTTCCGTGCTTCGACATATATCCGGCCATAGAGAGCTATAAGAAGAAGCGTTGGTATGTAGAACGCCCCAAAAGTAGAATAAATAGTGTAGAAAATATGATCGCTGTTGACAGTGCAACTAGTCACCTCTTCAGCTTTGACTTGACGCCAGAAGAATGGAGGTAGAGAGATGGAGATGGAGATCACCCAGGCAGTGGCAATCATCCCCGCTGCGCGCGCAGAGGTCCGTTTTTTGGCATACTCGACCGCATCAGTTATTGCCCAATAACGGTCCAACGCAATAACGCACAGGTGTAATATAGATGCTGTACAGCATGTTATATCTGAGGATAACCAAATGTCGCACATAACTTGCCCCAACGTCCATGTTTGACTCACCGTGTACAGAGCACTTATTGGCATCACCAGAATTGAGACCAACAAATCTGTCACTGCTAAGGATGCTATTAACAAATTCGCTGGCGTGTGGAGCTTCCTTGATTGATAAATTGTGGCAATAACAAAAGCATTTGATAATGTTGTGGCAAAAGTTAATAACGCTAATATAACAGCAACACTTGCTTGAAACGCAAGATTTGTCTCTTTTCCCACTACCTTTGGAGTGTAATTTGAATTTGTATCGTTGGTTGATATGTTTAATAACTCTCCAATGACAGGCGTCGGCTTGAACTGACCGGAACGATCCATCCTCCGCTTGACAGATGTTTGAGATGTGGTTTATAAGCTTTGAACATATGTTAAAATATCTCCTCTCCCAATAGTTCCTCGTAAAACATGTTTACAAGGTAGAACACATTTTCTTGTCATCTTAAGCATACCAAAGAAGAAGCGTGCATTTTGTGTCCGGTGTTGCGCTGCATTTTTCCATGTAGAAAAACGAAAACTTTATCTTGGCTTACTTCCTTCCATCTTATTTTTGTTTACTCCATTTATCGTGAAGAAGAAAACGGATACATCAATACCTCATACATTTCCACTGCATTCAATTCTTCATTCAACTGCAAAACGCATGCCCAAAATGCGTAAAATAACATGCGTAAATCGAATCGGACAGCATTGTACGCTATGGATCGTTCTTATTGTTTCTTATGATATATCTATTCCCTGTTGATAGATGGCGATCCCCTTGCACTTCAGAAGTTCTTGGAAATGATGCGACCAAGGCTTTTCACCCAGCTTTATTGGGTTCGGTCTGCCTGCGCGCAAACCGGCTATGCGTGGGGATGGCACAAGTTCCCTTTCTCCGGTCATGCGCGTGTTTTCCACTGGGTCATAACGCCTTTTAATTTAAACCTTAGCAGTCAGAGAGCCAACAACTTTATATTCTTCATGTCAACACTGGGTCAATACTCACAGAAGTGGTGGGTGGATGTTTGTAGAGGACACTGTTCATACATTAGGCTTCATAATCTTTGGGGGATGAAAACATGAATTGCTTTGAGAGACAGAAAGCGCACTACAAGGGAAACTAATGTATTAATATAATGGTATATTAGATCTGCCTATTAAGACATTACTTGCCATTCCTAAAATAATACATAGCAAGTGCTTGAGCAGAAAATTTGTGATGAATAGGCATAATCAATCATATGTACTAAACTCCACAGAATACTTGGGTAAGGAATGCAATACATACACTTCTAGCACAAAGCACAATCAGTAATGCTGAACGAATAACTTAATGGCCAGAAGCACATCATGGGACGTACACACAAAATGTCACACAGGGAGCACACATCTCCCACATCTCATTCTAATACAAATTTGACCAATGGTTTCATGATGGGGTCACACAGGTAGGTGCAGAGCTTTGCATCCTGGTGACACACAGTAGGAGCATGGAAACTACCACTGAACTTTGGACCAGCTGAAGGACTCTGAAGTCCAGTCAGCTAGAGACAAGTACATCAGGACATTGCTGTGGCCCTACAGAAAGCTGACTTGAGTGAGTTAATCGGTTGTTGTCCTCTCCTCATCTGCATCTAGATCCGGGGAAAGACCCTTGGGTCCTGACTGTGGTCTCATCAAAGCTGTTGTGGGTCACTGAATTCCCAGCCATTGTCGCTGCTCAACATAACAGGTCTCTGACTTTTATGTGCTGGTGTCAGGGGGGCAAGAGCTGGGTAATGATCTAAAACATTCCCTGGTTTCCCCATTCAACAGCACCTATTTGACTGCGGAGCAACATGCTCTGTGTGGTCTTTACCTTGGTTACTGTGGAGCTCTAGTGGTGGCTTGTTACCGTGGCATTAGCATGACAACACAGGTATCTTCTGCACATGCCTGTGAACTGCCTGTGCCACTGTCAACAGCTCAGAGGTTACCTGATGCTACTGTTGTTTTTATGTGTGGTTAATGTTTAATTCTGTATTTAATGTTCTGGAATGATGTGGTTAGGCCTTCCCTGCAGTGACTTGTATGTTAGTGGTCAGGACTGCCATACTGCTGACAATGTAAAGAAATGGGACAAATTTCATTCAGGGTCACAAGCAGTAAGATGAGAGTGGGTGTAATGATCTTGTTCAATATGCAGAATAGATCCCATAATATACAGTCTAAAACACGTCTTCAACAAGTTTATAAGCCTAACTGAGCCAGGGTTATAGGACTACATTGTACGATAACTGAAGTGTTCTTTAATGTAGGCCTAATGAGTAGAAGTTAATAAAATGAGTTGAAGTGAATAAAAATTAATTACCCTACTAATATCTCAAAGTCTATGTTCAATCAGTGTTCACTGTCCATTTTTTCTTAGACATTTTAATGTCTTGTACTGGTTAATCTCACAGTATCATTTTTGCTTTCAGAGCCTAAATGAGACATAGGACTATTTTATTGTTTAATAGTATTGGCATATTTTGTATTTCGTCTTACTTTTGTTTCTCTAAATGATTATTTCTACTGTTTTGGTTTAGGTTCTTTAGGTTTGGTTTAGGTTCTTTATAAAACACAATTAAAGTGGCAAATTATCCTGACTTTGACTCTTGACCAGAGGTTTGCCTATCTTTTCAGTCCCCATCACCAACATCGTTAAAAGACCACACAAACATGTATTCCTTCGCAAAAAGGTACGCACAACTTTCTTGTTTGCAGCTTAGCACCTGGAAAGCAGTCATGCGCAAACACAAGTGAGGTGTTCACAGCGGAATATTCTGTTATCTAACGCTACACTGGGGGTCTTTGCTACTCTCATGTTCCCACCTAAACGCGGCAGTTTGCTGGAAAATTGCTGTAATGCCATTATACAGCTTAACGTTAAATTACTTTAACTTCAGATGATGAAGACAAAGGTTTCATCAGAGATGGATAACACCAGTGAGTGTGTATCTGGTAAGTCCTGTAAAATTCATGCTATTATGCTATTCATGTTATTATGTCCATCTAGCCTATCGATAGCTAACGTTAGCTAAGGGACCTGTCCACCGACATCTTAGATATCTGAAATTATCGTAGCTTCTTTGAAAATATAGGCTTGATCTCCAATTAAGTGGACTGGAGATAATTACATAAAAGTTTCATTTTAAAACTAGTTCTGCTCAAACTGAAATGCTAGCATACTGATGTTAAAGTTGTGTGGTGATCCTTCCGATGTAACATTAGCATGATTGATATTAGATATGGCTAACGCACTTGTCTGCCTTGCCAGTTCTTACCGCACAGTGTTACGTTATTATGGATCACTGTTAATGTTTTCTGCTGTATGATGTATGCGGATATAGTTACATGCCCAGACCACATTAATAAGAGCCTACATTTTTACCCAACTCCAACAGTATCCTTGAGTAGGCTAACATTACAGTGGCCTCAGTTTATGTGTTTCAGTCAATGACTAAATCCCAATACCCCCTAACCCTGAGCTCTAAACCCTCAAAGTCTTACCAGGCATAAATGAGCCAATCATGGAGATGATTCACACCAATTAAGTTTTTGAGGGTTTAGGGCTTAGACAGGGCATTGGGATTCAGACAATATTTGTGTGCTGTTAGGGAAAGCAGAGTAAGAAAGTGTTATTGTAATGTTGCACACATTCATTACGTTGCTTTACATTTTTAATCTGTAGGGAACACATTATAGCACTAACGGCAGTGTTCTCCAGCGCAAATAATTTTAAAACATGGGGAAGTGTGTGTGGTGGGGGTGACGTATCTAGGCTACCAAGCCATCTGTTTTAATTTGCTTTTTTGTTGTGCTCAGGAAATTCTATCAAGACATGGTACACACGATCAGCTAAACTTGCTGTGGCAGTTGCCATCATTAAGGGCAAACCACCAGGGAGAAGTGGTAGACAGTATGCGGAGCAGTTGGCTGCCAGGTTCAACCTTTTTGAGAGGTCGTGGAAGACCAAAGCCGAGGGCCTACAGGAGGAGATCCTGCGACTTCGTCAAGAACTTCTCCTTTCCAAGATGCTGTCAAAATCTGACAGGAACAGAGAACATGGTGGGTTCCATCAAGTAATCTGTCAATCCATCAAGTTGTCTTTTTGTTCTTTGCAATATCTGCATATTTTTCCTCACCCCACAGTCAGTGGCAGGGTTTGTGAAAATGAAATGGTATCAGTATTCCAGGTCAGCTATTCAGCAGCACGCAGTCAAGCCTAAAAGTGGGAAGCCAAGAGCTTCAGTAGCTTTTGCTACTGAAAAAGCTACAATTTATTCATGCTATACAGCATGAATAAATTGTAATGGATATAGTCACAGATTAAGTTTGTTTTTTATCTCTTAGACATCAGAAACCAACTGGTCTGTTGTTGAAATATAATGTGTAGCCCACAAAAAGGGGTGTGTCTGTTTTTTCTAGGGAACCAGTGTGAGTGTGATTTGTCAGTGAACATTATCAACAGAAAGTGATTGTGGTGGAGGTCTTTTGATGTGCTAAAAATGTAGTAGAACAGTGGAACTGTAGAACAGTCTTGTTTTAGAATCAAGCTAATTATCCCCTAGTCTGTCTTAGCAGTCAGCTGTCAAGTTTAAAAGCAATCAGTGAAATTAAAAGCAATCAGGGAAATTTGTGTTTTACTGCTGTAACATACAAGGACATTAGCAAAAGTGAAGACTTATATTTGGATAGTAGTCAGGGCTCTTGACTAACTTTTTGCACTGGTTGCACCTAACTTTTTTCCTTAAATTTTCATCCGCAATGCATTTAACACTGCAGTTTTACAGGTTCGCTTTTATCTCTGTCCATACAGGCAATAGGTAAATGATTAACTAACAATAAACATAAACTTCTTTATTTGAAGCACAATTCTACAAAAAAGGTAAATTAGTAAAAAAGTGCTGCTTTAATTGCTTCACTGCGCTAAAATTTTGACTTAAAATATCTCAAGATAAATTAAATAAACAAAATCTAAATTGAAAGTGCAAGTGTTGTAAGGGCTTCAAACTGAACATCTCATGGCTCAGTGTCTCATGGACTATCCTCCATTGCAGTCACATTGAGTGCTGGTAAGAGTAGAAAAGCACTATATAAATGCAGTCCATGTACCATTTACATGTCCCTCGGATGGCCAATTCCTGTTGTTTGGCCTTCTTGATCTTTTGCCTTGGCTAAACCAGCTTGCCACACTCTCTCTAGCATTTTCTATGAAATGTATTTGAGTATAATTTAAAGAGATGTTTAAAGCAGGGGTTCTCAAACTTTATCAGGCTGGGGACCCCTCATGGAGCAGAAATTATTTCAAGGACCCGTCATAATCGCAACAAAAATGTAACCATATAAGATTATAGCCATTTTCTCTGTCAGATGCTGTTGAACTTGTGTTAGAATACATTTATTCTAAAAACATTTTACTAATACCACAGTTTTTAAGGCATGTCATTGCATTTGATAAAACTTCACAGTTTTAAAATGATTTTATTTGTCAAATCTAGGCCTGCTGTGTAAAAAAAAATACTATTAGTTTCATATAACTAATAATAACTAATAATCATTTTGCTTGCAGTTAACATCATTGCTTAAGGAAACTCTTGAAAGATTGATGCAATGTATCATGTAGGCTAATTGTCACCAATGTTATGCTAGTAGAAGTAATGAGCACAATGCGATTTGGCTCTATTCTGATCTTTAGTATTTTCCTCTCCATAAGACAAGTTTATACTTTGTTGCAAACTGTTTTCATGGACCCCCTGGCTGCCATGGACCCCAGTTTGAGAACCAATGGTGAAGTGTTTTTTTTCACGATTTTCCAATTAATTGCAATTAACTACAGAATTTTATTAATTAGATTAATTGTAATAATTGTAAGATTAATTGTAATAATTTTTTTTTAAATCATTTGACAGCCCTAATTATAATGCAATATTCTTTTTCAGAATTTTCATTTTATTATGTTTATTTTTTAATTTTCAATGATAAGAATATACATATTGTGAAAGCAGTCAGGAGACGGTAGGATTATTATTGCCACATGACATGGCTCACCTTGGGCATGGGCATGCTCAACCTCAGTGTGTCCAATCAGGCTACTCACTTCTCTCTGTCTGACTTGCATGCACATGCATTTTCAAACGTACACACACGTACAGGAATATCTGGACCATGGCCAATCAGAGGGGGGGGTCCTCACATTATCTTTGAATGGTTTAGACCACGATATGGGCCTATCTACCTATGGGTATCTGTTTTTGAACCACAGGGAGAATACGCAGAGAATTTTTTTTTGCCCTCAAATGGCTGGTCACACTGGTGCAACCTCCGTATTTTGTAGTTGCACCATTGAGAAATTTGGTTGCATGTGCGACCAAAGTTGTCACACTGGAGCAGTTTTTTTTTAATGTGAGTAAAAGTTAGAATCAATGACTGCTCTTTATAGATTGAGATCTGTCTAGGCATCAGATGGGAGAGGGATGCTTTTCTCATGCTGACGGTGCACAAATAAAACAAAGCCAACAAAAATAAAACAGTTCACACACCTCCACAGTATCTTCTCAGTCTTTTCAAGTGATCTTAAATCTCTTTACCGTAGTTTATATTGTCTGCAGTGAATAAGATTTTCACATAGTATTGAAATAAGAAGACAGTTTTCTTTTAAGAGTACAGACTTTGCTGTGGAGTTGGTGTGCGTTTCTATACCAGTTACCCTCTCGCTCAGTGACATATGGCCATCCAGTAGGTTTAAGCCTCCTGTGTTTCTCATTGAAGTGTGTGTGTTTGATGCCCTTCACAGGTGATGGTTTAATGCAGTTACTGTCCCAGGATCTCATCCCTTCCTTTGGATCCCAGTTGAGTGAGCAGATGAACTCGGGGACGGATTTAGGCTGTGGAACAGAAAGTAACACAGAGTCCCTCCAGCCCACCTCAAGTGTGGAGAAGGGCCCAGCAGAGAGCTCATCTTTCGTCCTCACCCTTCCCAGACAGCCCCATTTCCCCCAGCTGAGCACAGACCTGCGGGAGAGTGCCCTACTCTCCCACATGCAGTTTCTGCAGAACCTTTGCGGCCTGCGTAAGCTGGGTGCCTCCGGGCCAACTCTGGACGGCCACGGTGCAGTGGTCTGGGACTCGGTGTGCCAGCTGCTCAGCACTCTGCTGCCAGCTTCCAGGGACGATCAGTGCCACCTCCACCAGGATCTGCTCCTCCAGGCCTCACAGGTGGCAGCACAGGTTGTGGATGAGTGGCAGGCCCACTGCAAACCCCTGAGGCCATTTCTCACTCAGGCAGAAGACTGCTTGAAGAGGCTGACCGATCATCTGTTGAACAATAGTCAACTCAATAGGGCAAGTCAAATTTGTGTATGATTTCTGTGTGGGTAAGAGAGGGATATTTAGTTCACCTAAGCTAAAGGAATATTGTGTACCATGTGAGCTAGACAGTGCAGTGTAATTCAGAGCTAATGGCTTATTCACCTGGTTATTGGTCCTTATTGTCGTTTTGCTCTAATTGCCATTATAGGTAAAGGATATTGAGAAGTCATTAGCAGAAAATAATTCCCAAAAAGGTGAGAAGGGTCTTGCTTAATCCTGAAGGGACATATTTTCTTATACTGACAACTGGTCAAAGCACTATCCCACTGCTTGTTTGCCAAAACGAGAAAAGAAGCATCACACAAATGTTGCCACTGACTGTGTGGTCATTCATTTTCTGTCACTTTCAGCAGTGTTCTGTAGAACCAGAAGAATGTCAATGTGTTTTTGATATAGAACTAAGTACCAAGGCTTAAAATACGCGTACTTCAAAATGCATACAGTCTTTCCGAAATCCTCATTCTTTTGTGATTACTTGTGATAGGGGACATAATGAAGATGGTTCTGCCAAAGTGTTTATACTACCTGCAGTTTTCCAATTACACTTTGAATTATTGCTTTCAGCAAGTCCAAAAGCACAGTAATTGCACAACCACATGCTGCGTAATTGTATTACTTTGGGAACTATGTTTGTAAATATGTGAAAAACACATGCACGTATGTATGTATTTAAATTCACTTTGGAGTGCAATTCAAGTAAGGTCATGCTTTTACCACATCAGGCTTATGAAGGAAAGCATGCCTCATGCAAAGCAAGTGTAGGTGGCACATCGGTATGCTTTGTTGCTCGCTCCCCAGATGTTCTGTTGGTCACTCTAGGTAGTTGTTTCTGCAGAGATGTGAGGCATGCTGTGTAACAGCCTACAGCTGTTCTAGTTTTTTTCCCTCCCCCCTTTTGAATCAGTACATCATTTATGCTAATGGACTGTGTTAAGTAATTTAAGGATTGCTCACCCCATTTAGATTCTATCACGGTTGTCTGTCTGAACTTCACGACAGAAGTCTGCCATAATAGATTTGCAGCAGAGAGAGTTGGGCTTTCATCTCCATGACAGTGAGACACTCTCATTTCTAACTCCAGCTTATTTTTTTTTTACTACGGAAACATTAGAAGGGCATTTTGTTGTACGGTGTAGAATTTTTTAGCTCAATCAGAACAGGCACAGTATGCAATTTTTTTTTTGTGTATGTGTGTTTGTGGGGTGGGGTGGGGGGCATTGCAATGCAATCACTGTTCTATCAGAATGCCTAAGTTAAAGCTGTCATGCTTTGGCATGAGGATGGCAGAGGATCGTGCCCCTTGCTGATGATGATTAATGCTAGAGGGCCCCCACTTCGTCAGGTGGATTGATGTCAGACTCTCAGGCCCCTGACGGACTCCCAGGCCCAGGATCAGACACACATTCACTGTTTTATACATCAAATATCATTATTGATCTTGAGCAGCTTTAGAAGAAAACTGACACGTTCAAAACGGTTGTGTCTATTGGGACAGTAGGCTAATCCTTTATCCATGTCATTACAGCTTGTGGAGAGTTCCTGAGAGACTTCCACAAAGTCTTCTTGTGATAATTACATTACAGTTAGCGGAAATCTCTAGGTTTATGTCTAAAAAAAATGGCAACTATGTGTCAGATCCTGTCGGTAGATCCTTTGGAAGCAGTTTCACGCATGTTCATGTTCTAAAGTAAATAAACATTACTGTAGCATCTGCAAAAACATTAGCCAACATAATTATTTATTAGACTGAAAGTAAGAATCCAATTTCTCATCAACTCCCATAAGCAGAAGTAATATTAAATTGATTACTGCTTCTAATGTCTTCCACAAAGTTTTTTATAAACTGGTGGTGCATGCCAGCCTTTGCAGCCAGACTCACTCTAGTAGTTTAACATTGCAGAAAAGATCACCGGTATCTTTATTCATGCCATCCACTGCCTAATTTAGAGTGGGGTAAATTTAGATGCAGTACGCAGTTCCAGAAAGGTTTTCTAGCATTGCTGTGCTGTTATAATTTCTTTTTTTTAGGGGAAGTTTTCTTAAGGTCACATATTTAAAACCGTTTTTAATTAAATGGCTCATAACTGAGAAGAGGAGAATGTGGTGAGCTTGAAGAAAACAAGCTCTGGCTCCAGGTGCAGATACTGTACTTGCAGCCACATAGGTCAAAGAAAACACAATTAATTATCAAGTTCCATATTAAAGTCAAGGAACACAGTCACTTCTGGAAAGCTATTTAGGAAGACGTGGTGTTGTGTCACCTTTCTTACAAGAAGCAGGTGCTCAGTCTTTGGCTTGAGGGAAGAGAGGTCGGCGGCCGTAAAAAATCAGGTACATTGTCCGCTAGGACCTTGTTGACTACAAGGGAGCACGCGTGCAATAACACTGTAACTCTTCCGACGGTGACATGCCATTTTCCCCCTTAAATGGACACAAGTGAGCTTTGCTCTGGGACCGCACCGTGCATTCATCATGACCACAGAAATTGGACTCCAGGCTCAGGGCTAGAGATGGAGAGACAAAGTCTTTTTATGGCGAATCACTGCTAGTCTGTCACCTCTCACCCGTTTGCCCTTACACCAATCTGCCTCAACCGTAAAGTAATGATTAACATCCAGGGCCGTCCATTTCACGCCGTCTTTTCATCTGAACCTGTTAGTTTAGCAAAAGGAGTAAGGAGGCGATCCCAGGCCTAGTGATATGTATTCATGGCTTCACACTCCTTCTGGTTCAACAGCTGTTCTGAAGTATGTATTCTTGCAAACTTGAACCGGAACATATATTTGATTTACCATGGTCAAAATATTGCTGTAATTGATAAACAGTTCTCAAGTCTGTAAATGCAGCCTGAGTTGGCAGGTGATGATCATATTAGCTTTCGTAGCTTATCCAGACTGACAGGATCAGCCCACGCTGTGCTGATCTCAGCCATCGGTTGACATTTGGCAGCACCCTGAGGCTAGCCGGAGGGCCTGTTCACCCACTCTCACAGGCAATGCGTGGCTGTCATAGCTGGCAGATATTTCATATTTTGACAATTCACGCTCCTTGGTCATTATGTCTGCCCAGGGTTGTATTGTGTTGTGTGGTGGTGTGTTGATTTGCATTGGTAGATGAGAAGATGGCTCTTATCTCTGCACCCTTAAGCTCAGCTGTCTCAGGTTTCTGAGGTCACCCAACATGACAGCCCCCTCAGGGTGTCCTGGAGGCTGGAAATGATGTAATGGACCTATCCTCATTTAGGCCTGGTCCTCACTGTCATTAGCTAGCATGTAGTTCGACACCAGACATCTGAAGAACGATACCATCCACATCTTTAGCAGATTTCCTCATGTGGTTTGACTTGCAGGCTAGTAAAGAGCCTAGGTAAGGGACTTTGTGTGCTTCCTTGGAAGTCCTCGAAGTTACTCTTTGGTCTCTGCAGAGGTGAAGTGGCACAGACATGTTGGAGTTTTGTGGAAAGCAGTAGCCTAGCAGTGGACCAGACTCTTTTACGAGTGTGGACCCTCTTGATAGGCATGCATTTACTTTGCGGTGGCCGCTTTGTTTGAACTTTTGTCGCAACCATTGGTTTGGAATTCAATTTCTGTACTCTGATTGGATGCTAAAAAAAAGTGGAGGAAACAAAAGCTTTTGGAGAGCACCCTGACTAGTACTGGTCCCTGACTTGCTGATGGGTTGTCAGTGGAGAGTGTGGGGATAGCCAGGCAGCACAAAGCATTGTACCATGCTTGTTTCTTCCATGTCGATCTGTGTTCAGCCTTACATCAGGCGTTCTCAGAGGGAGCGTGTTGGGATTGCAGATGTTGGTGGAAGGATGCTGGTTATCGCTCAGCTTTTTGCGGTGCCTTTTTCTCCCTTTATTTTCCGCTTGCCTCCCAGAACCCATTCTTTCAGATGACAGCATTTTTGAGGGAATCTCTGTGGAAGATGTGAGTGTCTCAGGGCTGCACTAATGGGGATCTCCTGATTTTCTTTGCTGTCACAGAGCATTTTCCTTCATCTGAACATGTGCCGAATGCATTGTTTTCTGGTTGGCCTGGATTAAAAAAAAACAGCTGAGCTATGTCATCCTGAACACAGGATGAATGAAGGACTGATGAAGCCAGATTGAAAGATCATTACCAGAAAAGGATTTGACTTTGAATTCCATTACCTCTGCCAAATATATGTATTTAGTGCAGTTTCTTTGGTTGTTTGTTTTGAGGATTATATATAATTGACAGGGCCTGTTGTCATGAAATCTGCAGAGAATCCACAAATAATTTTTTCACTTGTTAACAACAGTCAATGCTAACTGATAAGGGCAAGGAAACCTATCCCTACTGACTGCTCTCTGTGACCTCAAACATGGCAATGTGCTGAATTACTCAGTAGGATCCCTTTAGGTCTAATTGCCCATTTCTACTGCTCTCACATCTTGAAGCAGGAGAGCCATATATTTGCAGTAAACTGTTTTATTTTTTATTTTTTTATTTACAACTCTTTTAGGATTGGTAATTATTTGCTATATAGATTCACCTGCCCACTTACACAAGGGCCAGATTCCATCTCTCTGTCCCTGTGGTCAAGCTCAATGACTTTGAGCCATTCGCCATGACGTGGTAGCTGTAAATGAAATCAACTGCTTCATTTCGGTAGTCTTTAAAGCAGACCACTCTCCTTCCCACCCTCTTGTCCATGTTCCCTGTCCCTATCTTAGTTGTGATGCTCTCAGCTGGGAGTGAGACGTTCGGATGGACCTCTTTGCAGTTCAGTCACCTCTAATGATGGAGCTGTTATGTGCTGAGAGTGTGTGAGACAAACTGGGCCCTGCTTTAGTGTGAAGTGGCTGCTTCTCCTTCCCCCTTCATGCGTGCCACAGGCGCTTAGTTATCCATCCAGGACACTGTTACAAACGCACACATACATACACACACATACACACACACACACACACAGAGATACATATATACAGACATACAGGTCCAAATGATCAAGTAGCACATTACTCAAATGTCACTACTGATGAAGTACAAAGTGGGAAAAACTCATTTCTAAGCAATAACCTTTGGGAATAGCCTAGGGTGTGGAAAAAGAAAGTTTCTCTACGTGATATGTTTCTCATGTCAACATCCTAGTGATGAGGGGAAGATTGACTTTCACAGAACGATCCAGCTTGCCAAGAAATTGCAGTCATTCGCTCCGTCTGCAGAGGCCTGCTGCAATTGCAGTGGGATGCTAGAATTGCAGTGAAACATCTACAATGGCCTACCAACAGAAAGAAATTATTCATTACGTCATTTATATATAAAGCACTAAAGTAAACAAGTTAATTATAATAGTAATGGTTGGTTGCAAATTACAGTACTCCCACACATTAACAAGGAGCATCTAAGAGCAACAGGGGCAATGAAAAACTCCCTTGTCCAAGGAAGAAACCTTGGGCAGATCCATGGTTCAAGGGGCCAACCCAACTGCCAGGTGTCATGCAGGGAGAGGCTTACTGGTGATGCAGTGGGTTGGCCTTTAACTAGCCTTTAACTGAATTTTGACAAGCTAACACTAGTTGTGTTAGCACAACAAACATTACAGCAATAAGCCAGAATTACTCTGATTTATTTATTTACTTTTGTTCGGATATTACATGTGGTGAAATCCATTGTCAATATGTCCTGTTTTCAGTTTAAGGTTAGAGTTATCCGTCCATCCACCATAGACAGTAAAAGAAGTCGTTCACACTGCATGACACTTTACTGTTAGGGATGTCGGACAAAAAACTCAAGTTTTTCTAGAAGCAGCTATTCTTAGCATTCAGATTGATCAGATCGCCCGTCAATCAAATTCTGGCGAAAGGTCAGACTGAATCAAACATTTGATATTATCTTAACCTGTTTGTTCTGTGATCACTATGATACGAATAATGACATTAAAATGTAGGCAATTCAAAATTGTGCATAACCAACTCTCAGTCGAACCACAATGAGTCTGTAGGTTTGGCCCACTTAATCTTGTTCTAAGTATAAAATACTGAAACGTTTGGATTTAGTTTTCAGATTTTGCCCAAAGGATCAGAAGCAGTACATTTGGAGTGATTTAGATTGGCAATGAGTAGAGTGAGCTATGTTCCCATGCACCTGCCACCTTAAGCTTGAACACAACATCTTAGGAATGCAGGAATGATCAGTTCGTCTGGCCCCCTCAAAAAGTCACAGAATGGTTAAGGGAGACGATCTCCCATCATCTCTCGACTCCCAGCAAGCTGCTGATTTTTTTTATTCATTCCACTTCTCTGCCATAAATGATTAGGTGCAGCAAGCGCAATTATATTGTATTAACAGCTCATCCACGTCAGGTTGTCATTATGTATGCCTCATCATGGAAAGGCCTTACAATGTCTGTAATGTCAATGCTTTTGTTTACAGAAG
Source organism: Tenualosa thibaudeaui (assembly GCA_027481765.1). Taxonomy (NCBI): domain Eukaryota; kingdom Metazoa; phylum Chordata; class Actinopteri; order Clupeiformes; family Clupeidae; genus Tenualosa; species Tenualosa thibaudeaui. The sequence continues at coordinate 13,311,110 of JAIFZK010000001.1, read as the reverse complement.
ACAGCCAACATAACACAAAGAACCCTCATGCCAATGTGCAAAACTAGGTGTGTGTGCGCTTGTCTGCCAGGAAGTGTGTGTGTATGCTTGTAGCTACTGGAGTGAATTTGTGTGTGTGTGCATGTGTGTAAGAGAGAGAGATGTGCCTGCATGAATATTGGTGTGCACCATGGTGTATCCATGTTTTTGTCTGCAGTCTCTGATGTTTTTGTTTTTTTCTTCAATCCCTCTTGCAGTTCCCATCACAGACGTGCCTGTCAGATTGCCTAATCCGGTTGGGTGGCAGTGCCACACTCAGGCCTACCCTTCTGCGCCTCCTCCTCTTCCACATCAACCACCTAGCCGACCACCTGTCGCACACCTGCCAGGTACATTTTGGGAGCACTTTGGGTGGGCATGCTGGGGCTGACAAGCCTCAGGTGAGAGCATTCTGTCAGCCCTTTACAGTTTGTGAAAGTCTCTTCTTCAGCATGTGGAGTCTTTTACAGCACCCAGTTGGGACTCTTTCATTTTCAGTCTTCTTTTCTTTCTTCCTTTTTTTCTTTTTGAAAAAGAAGATTATGAATAGAATGTGCTGTGAGTTGTGTCAGTTGAAGAGGAAACTTGAGGGACCGCATCACATTTTTAACCCAGTTCCTCTTTGGGTTGTTGCTCCTCCCCCACGGAGTGCTGTCAGGCATCATGCTTTGCAGACAAAAGTGTTCTGCAGGAGAATGCACAAATTCTTCAGAGAGAAATGAGGTGGAGGTAGGGTGGCAGTGCATCTCTGGCATTTCAAATGCATAAAAGTGTTTAATTATCCCTTGAAAGACATCCCAACATTGGTTGCCTTCTGAGGAAATTGAGCTTAGAAAAGTCAAGACAGCAGCAGATGGTGTGAAATTTCAATGGTGTGAACGAGAAAGGAGAAAATATTTTATCTCGCTCACTCACTCTCTCTCTCTCTCTCTGTGTGTAGTGCTCCTTCCAGTGCCTGGGGAATAGGGTTTATCATGCAGTCATGCATATATGTGCCTGTATCATTGGCTTCCAGCTGAGGCTGAGGCAAGACAGACTAAATTCACCCTTTACCATGCATGAACATGTCTGGATTTCCTCCTCACAGCACCGCATTTTAAAAATGTGGCTTTTGAATACACTGTTTCCAAAGGCCATTTTGAGGAGAAAAAAGCCAATGAATATTCAATGCTTTAGGCTTCAGTTAAATTACTGTATGAGTCATGAGAAATTTGTAATGGACAAGAGGAAAAACATTTTGTCATAGGACTTAATGTATTCACATGAAGTGCAATTAGGCTACGCATTTTGTTTCTAGGTTGTTGCCTCTAAGCCTACTAGGGGAAGTATGCTTACGTAATCAGCACTTTTGAGCCTTGGCACTGCCAAGCGCAGACACACTCTCACTTAGTCGTCGCCACGGGGCACAAGCTAATGTAGACAGTAAAATCCCCTCTCTAATGGGGATCATCTATTAGAGGTGAATAAATGTGTCAGAGGCAGGTTCACCACGTCAGCTGTCCTTTACCAAGTTCAGCCCTGTTCATTCAGTTGTGCATCTGTTCACCTATTTATGTTTTTTTTTTTTTTTTTTCCTTTTGCCAAATGGGCATTTTGGTGTCTTGCTGTTGTGCCAACAAGGGCCCAATTAACATTGCATTACTTTTTCCTCAACGACAGTCCATAGACTTAAATGGCTTTGATTAGTGATACACATTTACCTGCTGTGAGCGTGATGCCATCACTGAACCGGTGACAGGAGGACAGGAGTTTAGCATTTCAAATAACCAAAGAAGAGAAAGAAGTCAAAAGCCTCGGTAGTGAAGCATCTATGCCTCAGTAAACCTTGCCAGGATATTTCAAAAGACTTCTCCTACATATCCTCTGATGAGTTCCAGCTGCTGACAAAAGGAGTAATGAAAGTCCTTCCCACGTTAAGCAAACAATTAAAGGCCCCTAGCAACCCCATCTTGGGATGCACTGCTACACAAGCGTCTGTTGGGAGCACCAGCTGTGTAACTGAGTGAACATTTAAGATGGATCCCACACCAGTTTGCAAATATTTTCACATTTCACATTGATTTCCTAGTAATGGTTGCATCACTGAGCAGCAAATAGTGGTTGATGCTTTATTTTTCTTTCCTGCCCTGTAATAGTTGCATTATTGTGTTTGAAGATCAGTGCAGCTAAGTCTTTCCTTTTGGGCCCACTGGAAGGGACATGATCTGGTTCAACAGGTCAGGCTAGCCTTCATAAATGATACATGACCAGGACAGGAAGGGAGGGAATACCTGTTTGTCATTATAGGTTTGTTGTAAAAGTCAAGGACAGTCATTAATAGTGGTGTAACAACCTGAAATAATGTCGTCATTTATAAACAGGACATGAGTCCCAGGCACAGAGTGTGTGAATTATAGCTGTGTGGTCTGTGTTTATTGCTATGGCTGTGTTCTTCAAAGCAGCTGAAGATTGAAGCTCTCAGTACGTGTCAAAACATACCGTAGGCTCGAGCCCAAGCTTCTGTGGCCATGTGTCGACAAAGAAGCAGGGTTCTGTTATCTGTCACAAGGTGCTAGATTTTCTGCTGAGAATTCTGCTGTTTGTACGATTGGCACATTTTATGTAACCTCTCATATAGAGCCCTACGTGCTATTTTGTTTAGTTTACAGGAGCAAGAACAGACTGTGGAGTCTGGGCCAGGTGAAGAAGTCAAGCTTTTGCTGGGAGATTAAACACATGCACAATTGTTCTCCGTCCTTATTTGTTTTATCCCAGCCAGCAGACAAAACATGCCTGTGATGTGGCCGTGGTCTAGTCCAGCACTACCTTGTGGCACACTGCAGCTGAATGCTCTGTAGCTCATGTAACCCTCATTGTAGTGGACTGAGAGAGATGGCGATTGGCCATTATCTTCTGGCTGTGTTGTCATGCCCCTTCAGTGTGTTGCCGCATATGTGAGTTTGGTGAAGTGACCGCTGACCGCAAGAAGGGGGATGGAGGTTCTGGATAAAAGCAGATTATTGTGGTATTTGCACCTCCACCACCACCCCCCTCCTCTTCCCCTGCGCTCAATCCATTCCCCATCTCCATGTCTGTTTTTCTTCATAACAGTGACAGCGGTAAGAACAGCGCTGTCAGGTGGGGGTTTATTTTTAGTGTTGGCTCGGCAGTGATGTATGTGTGTAGTTACAGAGCGTTAACCCCTCTCACCATGCGGGCCTGGTGCCCATATGCTCCATAGCTCAACGCCACTGACCTCACACAGACATCCTGCTAGGGGTTATGGCACAGCCCATGGCGGTGATGGGAAATGCCAACCCAACATCAATCTGCTTCTAATAAGCTTCTAATGCATTGCACAGAACAGACAGCACAATTTCACATTAAGCTTGGTTTTGTTTGTTGAATTGCAGTGGGTATTATTATCTATCAAAACTATTTTAATTAACAGTATAATTGAAACCAAAAACATGCATTAAACTACTAAGAAAAGAGAAACCTGGTCTCGTTTAGATTGTATGGCATGAGTGTAGACAGAAAAAAGAGCACAAGCTAAAAGAAAGTGATGGTGATCAAGGTTTTTTTTCCTTTTGCAATAGCCTGGTGAATAGCCTACATCTTGGGTTCCCATTGTAAGAAATGAGCACCAATAGAGACACTTCAAAGCATTGCTTAAACTGCCATGGGAGAAGATGCAAAAAGACATTATATGTCATGAAATTTAGTATTATTGCATTCAAATTGATTTATGGGTAGGACAGATTGGAGATGCACAGATTGAATCCTCTTTGTTTTCCTCTAACCTTATTATATGAGAACGTGACGGGATGATGGCAGTATCCAAATGCATTTTTGCCACTTTGCTTCCTATTGTTATACACTAATGTTATACACTTGCTAAGTGATGAAGCCTCCTGCCAGACACCTCGAAAAGTTCGAAAGCTTTGTCTCATGAATATTTAGGCAGTCGTTCTATCAGGACACAGCATTTATGATTCTCAGTAGAGGAGGGCCACCTCTGAAAGGACAAGCTCCCTCTTTATCATTATTCCCGTTGTGATAAAGTGACGAATGAAACACTGATAGATTCATTATAAGGTCACAGGGCATTTAAAGAGTTCCTGCCAGATGTGCGCTTGTACAGGACTCACCCCTGAGACATCCAATTAGAACTCCTGGGGAGGTTCACACAAGAGTTACTGAAAACGCTCATCACACAAGTGTGGAAAGGGGACGAAAATAGAGCAGTCGAAGGCTGTTTTGGAACACAATTCTGCCTCTATTCGCCATTTCCTGGTTCTCCGAGACACTTTTAGAAAGCTGTCAAAAGCTCATCCTTTGGGCAACAGATTGGTCTCTGCTGACCTGCCAATAATGCAGCATGTACACTGACATGCAGGCACCAAATGGGCTCCTCAACTGACATTTGAACAGCTGCTAGGGAACCAGACAAAAGTAGAACAGAAAACAAATATCCAACTTTAGTTATTTATGTTTTATTCATGGTAAGCTTTCTCTTACTCTGAGGACTTTTGTTATTAATAAAGAACAGCCCTCAACTGTAGCTGTTATTGCCATAAGTGGGAACTGTTTATGTCTGAGTCTTGAATGTGAAGGATTGTTTTAATGATGGCAAGTGTTCTGTCCTCCGGGTGATTGATGACGCAGATCCAATTTGCAGAGAATGCCAGAGACTGCAGACTTGTGAAGAAATTATTATGAGGGTATGATGTCCTGAAAGGCCCTTGGCCAAGGCTGATGATGGCGATCTTGGTGGTTGTCGGCGAATTCTAGTGGTGCTCTTTTCCCTTTGGTCATCTTTTCTCACTGTTAGATCAATGGCGGTCTTTGTCTCTGTCTCAGAAAGTGTAATCTAATGGAATGACACACCACAGTGACCTTAAGAGGGAGGATGAGTTTTGGGGTAAGGTTGGAAAGGAGATTGCAGACATCTCGGACTGCTGTGTTAGGGGAGATGATTTGTCCTGGGGTTCAAGAGAAATGCAAATGTCCTGAGCAGGTGGCTCATCCTTTGGAGTGCTACACAAACATCTGGTTGGTCATGATTCATGTATGTGCTGTGAAGTATTTATTTTGTTAGTATCTCCCAGTTGCAGCATCCATCACAGTAATTGTGCGATTGTGTCATTGAGCAGAGAAGTTAACTTTAGCCCTTCGCCGTCCTCAAGTTGTATTCATGGCTCCTATTATGCACTGTCACATGTCTTGGAAAGAACTCGCTAAATTCTCTGCACTGCCAATGGGATAACGGCCTTTGGCCATCTGTTTGGTTTGTGTGGTGACGGGTTGTCTGTATGGAAAAAAACAGGCTCCTTTGGGCTGGGGGTGTTGCCTTTCTGGGCATCACTCACAGTAGCATCTGGTGAGAAGCGCAGTTGGCTTGAGAGAGAATAATTCAACAGGGTGAGGGTTTTTTTTTGTTTGTTTCACCACCACACTACAAGGGGTGCGTCTGTCGGAATGGCAGAGAATAGAGTGAAAAGGAAGCAAAAGAGAGAGAGAAAAGGATGTAAAGAAGTGACAAGTCATGGATAATGGTGTGGCTGTCCAAATTGAGCAGGTCCCCTACAGGCAGCAAAGTAGGTTTGAACAGTTTGCCTTTGAGAGATAACTTTAGATTCCACAGCTTTGCCTCTCTAGCCTGTCCAACAGTGTCTTATGGCTGTGCTTAGAGAGCATGCATGTGACAGGGCGAGAGAAACATTTTCTATTTCCCTCAGCTCCCAGGGAGAGAGAGTGTGTGTGTGTGTGTCTAGGAATGAGAGTCTGCGGAGGCCTGAGACCTACAGGATAGAGGCTTCATAATGGTTCTGGGTGCTCCCTGAAGGGGCTCATTACGGCTGCCTTACACCAATGCGATTCGATCCCGGCCTTCCAGCTGGGCTCTACGACGAGATGTCAGCATTGCTTTCACCTTTATTGTCTGTACGTGGCAAACAACAACCAATGGGTGCATCAATTATGCTAACAATCATCAGTGTTGATCATTAGCAAAGCAAGTGTAATTACGGCAGCTGTAAATCTCTGTTGCTCCACTGCCCCCAAAATGTATTGGATTGGCGTTAACTTTGCCACGCAGTCTTCAGTCACAAAGTATTGACGCTGAGGCTGTGTTGTCATTAGAGCTTTCTCCACATGGAAGCCAATGGTCACACAGCGTGTCCAGCCATGTCTAATGGCGACTTGGGGAGATGCTCTGTGCAGTGTGCTGGAATGCTGTGTTGGGACTAACTAATGCGTGTGGATGCCCTCTGGATGTGACCCCTTTTTTCCCTCCCTCCACACCCTTGTGCTCATTGACACATGCACGCATGCTTGAGGAGTGATCTAATTAGCAGCAGTTGCACCAGAGTCACCTGACCGGGTAGTCAGATGCCACAGTCATCCTGTGTGAAAAAAAGGATGTCCCTCATTGTTAATGCAGCATTCAGTTTTTTTTATTGCAGCAAAGTGCAATAATGAAGCATGTAAGGAATATTTTGAATTCAATGGTGTCTGAACTATAAGCATCCCGTACAAAGTATATCCCATATAAAGTTTCAATAAATCACCTACACTCCTAATGGATATTCATTGGGTTTATGACGCAAACAATCCAGGCAACCTTTTCTTGTTCTTGTTTCTCGCCTGGAATGGTTCTCAGTGGCTTATCCCCTCAGTGGCCCCCGTTACATTACCCACAGCTCCATTTGCTTCCTGGCCACAGGTGTTTTAAGGGATTCCAGAATGCTGACCTTTACTTTTGTTGCCTTGATAAGATCACCATTTGGGAGATTAATGGCTTGCCATGAATCTCATGTTCTCAGACTGGGTATACAGTAATTTCTTACAATGTTTTTTTTATTTCTCTCAGAGCTTGCCTCGTCTTATCAGTGGTCAAACAGATGCTATTTGATTGCCAAGTTTCAGATAATTTAGCAAGACTCACAAGGCATATATAAATCACCTCATCTGCTGATGGTGGAATAGATGCATGTAAGGTCAATGTTTTAGAACGTGGACTGGTTTATTGTACTGGCTTGCTGTATTAAACAGCAAACAGAAGCCACAAAAACTAAAATCACTTGAAAATCAACTGTTTCTAAAAGGTAAATAATATACTTCTAGAAAGACAGTCATATTTGTAACAGTAGACTAATTACTATATGCTAATGCTTCATAAATTTGGAATTATTGTGCATATTAGAGCACTCAGAGCTCATTCTCTCCTGAGCTGAAATTCAAAATCTGTGTAACCCACATGAGTCAAGTCCATAGTTACTCAAAACAGCTTTCAACACAGCCTGTTTTGTAGACTGATGCATATGAAGGTAGAGTTCAGTGTGTGCAGACAATCCAAATCTGTTAGCCTCTATTATTTTAATCAAATAATAAAGCCAGCTTGACTAGGCTGCTTCAGTCATTATCATCCATCTGCTTGACAGTGACCACATTTTAAAACAACTAATGATACTTTTCATGGCTAATTAAACTATCTATGTTTTGCTTAATTGATTAGTAGTTTGTTTGGAAAAATAAGAAAAGCCCAAGAACATATCCTCAAATGTGATGATTTGGCTGTGTGCCATATTTAGTTCACTGTCATAGGATCGCAAGCAGAACTAATCATTTCCAGGTTTTAGAAACTGCAGTCAATGACACAATTCTACGACCTGTTTTTCAGAATTGTAGTTAATGTGGCTAATAATTAAACAAATGATTGTTTTACCTGTATTGTTTTAGCCCTATTTTACATATGAATTTAGATCAGCCATTGGTGTTGAGAATGTTGGTCAACGTTGTCCACTATCGTGTCTACTGCGTGGGATGAGACCAGTGTCAATTTATATGGAACAGTGGAAAAGCCCATATTGAAATATATTTTTTTCACAATTTTCTTCACAATTTAATCAGCATGATAAATGCACCCAGTGATGTTCAGTTTGACCATCAAAAAAATAACTGAATCAAGACAACTATTATTATTTGATTATTTGATGATTGCTGTAATTTGAATCAGAATGCTGGTTCTCTGTACGAAACCAATATGTTGTTTTTTCCTTCGCATTTCATAGCTGATTAGCATTATGTCTTTTGAATATGGTAATGATGAAATCATTCATGAGGTCGAAGTAGAAGATGGCGGGGTGAAGGTGTTTTGCATGGACCCTATTTGACTTCCATGTAGCATGGAGCAGTCTGTGACATAACTGTTGTGTACCAGCAGACCAGCTCATTTTTACGCAAGGGCAATACGCATGTGCATACCATGACTGTCACATACTTAGCTATTGTTTATCGAGTTTATTGTTATTTACTCATAAATGCAATTGAGTCAGTAATGAAATGACTCACTCAAAAGCCAGCTCAAACACCCACTACTGCTATGAAGAGCTGCTGTCCTGCTGTTCCTATGACCATGCCAAGGTGCTGTGGCAAAGTTACATTCTCAATGATGTTAATCCAAAAAAATTTGTAGCACCTGACTTTGTGCCTGCTCAACCATTGACGTGCACTCCAATGGCAGGTACAAATGCAGAAATGCCTCCTACAGTGTGGTTGCAGTGTTGTAATAGGCTATATTATAGTCAGGTTTGCGGTTGCGGTAAGTACTAATTTGATTAAATCTATTAAAATGGCCCACAATAAGCGGAATGAAATGAATAATAAAAAAATAAATAAATAAAACATACTGAACCAGAAATGTTGTAGGGCGTAGTTGGATTGAATTGTTTGCAAAGAACTCCAAATACAGTCCAGTTATTCATGAGTGTCCACCAAATGATGTAGAATGCAGAGTGGATGGGAAACACAGTGAATTGTAGTGAATGTACATTCAGCCTTAATCAATGGAAGGGAAGAATGAGTGACCGTTACTGAGTCCCCAAATTCACTGTAAGAGCTGCTGGAAAATAACAGACACTCACATAATGAGCTCTGGGGTGTGATGGACACTTAAGGCTCAGTAGTGACAGATGGGTTTGATTCATTGCTGTATATTTAAATGCATTCAAATTCAGTATACAGAAATATAGTACATTGTTTGTCACATAATAAAATCACTTACTGTGGGATATAATTTAAAAAAAAAACATGTAGGTTGACATTGATATGTAGTCAGAAGTATACGTGGTATTGACATATGACAAATACAAAAAGATGGAATAATCAAATGAGTACATCATAAAAAAAAATGTAAATGCGAATGATTGTTTCAGTGCTAGCAGACAGCACGTTGTCTTAAATTACCTTTTATGGGCTGTAGGGAAAAAAATTATTATGGATCACTTATATTTTAGGTAATTATATTTTTAAAGACTGATGTTTAATATAAATAGATTGGTCTGTTAACTTAAAATCTGCATTTCAACGTGGGGCTGCTTTCCTACCTCTGGGCTTGCACAGTTTGACATCATTAATCAAATGATTAATTTTACAGAAGAATATTAAAGTAGCCTGATACAGCAGAGTGAATGCTAATCATTTTACAAGGATCACTAAATAGCCATATGACACAATGCAGTCTTAAAAACAAACACAGCGTATCCCTGGATCTGAAGTCCTGACTGGTGTCATTGTTCAATGTAGTTTTTCTTTATACAGTGGTGAGTGTCTTCATGTTGTGCACTCTCATAATAGAAATATTCTAAAAGTTGAGTTTCCATTCTTGTCAGGTTACTCTCAGGATGCATTGATTACAGTTTTAGGCTTGTCATGTAGCATCAGCATAAACAGCACTGATTTCAAATGACTTTGTTGTTGATAAACATCACTATTGCTGAAATTTGGACAAAAGTATTTCTAGACATATTTATATTCTTGCTGCTGTGCCCAGGAAGCGTATTATTGCTTTGAATTGATTCATTACTGCCATCTTTAGTGACCACAATTGAGCTATGGTTGACTGGTTGATGCATATAGCATCATAGCAAGGCTTTGTTCTCATTTTTACTGGTAATTCAGAGTTCATCTTTACACAGGATGGAGGGAACAACCATGTTTCACGTTCATGACAGCTCTGTAGTTATGCACAACCTCTCCTTCTCCTCGCCCTCTTCAACAAAACCAAATCAAGTTAAAAATGGTTTTCCACTCTACGACCCCTTAAGATATTGCTCTAGTACCTAAAATGCTCTGTTCCATCCTCATAGACCCTTGATATGTTGATACATGCTATCAAGCTGAATAGACACTGACCGGAAATATCAATGATATAATTCATAATGTCAGAGCTAGATAAGGCTCTCATTTGCACCTAGGGATTGAGTCTTGTGCATTGGGCTTTCTGTTCTTACGCAGAGGCAGAGATGCTATCAAGCTAGGGATTGTGGCATCAGCCTTGTCCACTATCTTTTTCATCTGGTCGACATTAAATATCACATTGGAATTCCGCAGAACAGCCCTCGTGACATTTGTCAAAGAGCCATATTAGGAGAGGGAATGGTTGTTTGTGAAACATGTTTAATCAGTGCTTGGTAGAAAAATAAATGTGATATTGTGCGGGAAGAAGGCCAAGTGTTTGAGGGATGGCAGCACAGCAGAGAAGGCGATCAGTACAGTCCTTGGTGGGTGAATCACTCTTTTCCCACAGCCCCGTTTGTACTTCTTCTCTCTGTGCACAACTACAAGACGCCTGCATTTGAAAGCTGTTTGAGTAGCAGGTCCAGATAAGTCGAGACATTTCAGCAATGGGGGATGAGGGCAGATGCAGCTGCCATTGGGCTCTGTGCCGGCCTGATTACATATTAATGCACCAGATGAGGCGTTTAATTTGATCAAACCTCGCCTTTCCTCAGGTGTGCATTAGGCCTACATCTTTTGTTCTCCACCAGGGCTTTGTATTATTTAATCTCAAACAGAGCTGGTGCAGAGCTGATTCACAGAGGCCAAGAAGATGCAGTATCCTCAACATTCGCTATGTTTCACAATCTAGATTGGAGGGACTGATGCACATATATGATGCAATATTGTATGCTGTTTAGCCAGTATAGTTTGATATCTATAGTACTATGAGGAATTGGCAGTGTTGCAAATAGAAACAATGAATCATTGCATAGTGACACATTTCCAAGTGTTGCAGGTATGATCATTCGTGGCATTGAACTTACTTGGCCAATGAAGAGGCATGTAACTAGTTTAATTTTAAAGACCAGGGGCCTATACTACGAAGGGAGTTTAACCTACTCAGATTTAACCCATGGTTAACTTGCAAACTCGGGATTAAGAAAACCTGGTTGTCTCATCTGATGTTAATTGGCACCACAGCACTGATTTAGATGTTTGTCTACCCTGAGTTGCCTAGACTGGAGTTTATGTGCGTTCTCTCAGGAGGGCACATTCAACTCAAGTTTATGACCAATCATTTCTGCAGCACATTCCACAGTGATACATGTAAATGTATCATGTTATAATGCTTGCCATCAGAGTAAATACATTGTTTAATAGTGCTCTTGTCTTCATATTCCATTTTGACTATAGGTGTATGACGACTGTGTACATGTGTGTACATTACACCCAGCCTACATTGCAACAGTATCTTAAGTTTTGTCATCTTTTGTCAGTCTTTGCTTACAAAACAATACAATTAGCAGGCCTTGCATAAAACCACAGCAAGACGGGACATATCTAACCCCACAATCACAAGTGTCTATAAAATCTTGGAGTTTATTTTATTGAAAACATCGGTTGGGACGGTTGGTAGAATTTTCACTGTCTTCAAACGCCTTTGTGCGGCAGAGTGATCCTCAACTCTTTGTTTCAATGTGTTTCAAGATTGAGGACAGAGGGGCGGGGCAACCCCGAGTTAAGCAAGGTTAGAGACACAGCGTAAATTACCATGGCAGCATACCTTGATTAAAACTTATCCACCTTTTGTAGTATGGGTTAATCAAGAAGTTACACCTTTACAGTTGCTCTTGAAGTTACCCTGAAAAGCCATTAACCCCACTTCGTAGTACATACCCCAGGTGTTAAAATGCAAAGTCATCCACAGTTCTGCTTGCCCTTTAAACCATCCTCAGTGCCTTTAGGGGACTGACTGTGCCTCTTTGAGTAACTTCAGCTTGAATTAGTTCTAAGGTATACATTTTAATTGGGCTGTGTTCATTCCCTGGCAAACTGACAAGGGCAGGCAGGTTTACTACAGAAAAGCGCTAGACAAAAATCAAACGGTAAATGCTAATAGAGTTTGGAAGCAAGTAGAAAAGCCTTACCGCATAATGTGTTTAAGTGCGTTTCAGAATCTTATTGGAAGGGCGCGCTGCAATGAAGATGCTTTACTCTGTAGCTGCATCCATTTATGAGTTTGGAAACCGGCAATGTAGACATTTAATGTTTGCTGTCTGATGAGTTTGTAATAATATCTTCAAATCCAATTCGATGGCACTAGTGTTTCTCTTCATGCATATTTGTCTCTCTCCCAGACTCAGAGTTGGTAAAAGCTATAAAATATTGTGTGTATTACGTGCAAGATAACCCCCTCCAAGACTCACATGGATTGATTGTGTCTGTCTAGACATGGACTTGTGACATTAGATATTTCTTTGCTGGATGCGGTCAGGAAGCGGAGATTGTGCCTTAGTTGGGAAATTAATATCTCCACCACAGAGATCAGGGAGGAGCCCATCACTAATCTACCGTGGAAGCCTTAAAAGTGGCTTTGTGAACAGTTTTTATTTGGTGGGCTGTGAACAGCAGACAGCTCTTCTCGGTACATGCCGAAAGGCTTTGCTGCATCCTTAGCTTTGCGTGAATTTTTGACTTATATGCAGCATAGTCCCAGCTGTAACTCGAGTGCCACGGCTGGAGGCGGGTCTGCTTATGCTGACATATAGGGAAGGGAGGTGTGAGGTCTGGGGTTGTGGTTGCCTCAGGGGGAGCTTGTCCCCTCCTGAACGCTGGGACATGTGGGATACAGCAGTCCCAGAGCACCGGCTTCCACACAGCGTGCTGGAATGAATGAATGTGGATTGGCAGCTGTTGCCATAGGAATCGTGCGGGGCAGAAAACCTGCCCTTGTGTGCTTGTGGTGAAACGTGTGAAGAGGCCAGCTATGATAGACGACCAGTGTTAAACTGGAGCTCATCACACATAGATATAGAGAAGTCAGTTGTGCAAGCTCCAACCATAGTCTCTTTTCTTACCCTATAGGTATTTACAGTACTTCAAGGGTGTTGTCCTATAGTTATAGTTAAGTCATTTCCTAGATCCAGTCTCCTCCTTCTTCAGCAAAAGGCCAGACTTTCTCCAGACTTTGCCTTCTTTTTTTACACACAGTTTTTCACCCTTTTATCTGTTCTCAGTGATCAGTCTCCTTCAGTCCCAGAGTTAGTTTATCTGCCCAGTTATCTCTTTGTCTTCCTCGGTGTGTGTGTGTGTGTGTGTGTGTGCCGTTTTCTCCTTCCCTTCTCCTTATCGTTTTTTTCCATCTTTTCCTGTCAGTATGTCCAATTCTGCTGGTCACACTGTCACATACTCCTGAGTGCTTCTGATTGGTGAATGGCATTCTGAATCTCTCTCTTCCCTCTCCCTTTCTCTCTCTGCTCTTTTCTTTCCCCTTTGTCTCTGTTGGCCCTGTCCTTTCGCTCTCCTCTACCGTCTGTAAGCCCAGTGCTGTTGAAATAAAAGCAAACTAACAGCTAGAGGACATTTATCTCTATTTCAATTCACTGACAAGAGAGAAGCTCTGTCAATACATCCACTGTTTAAAGTTGCACTAGTTGTTTGCCTGGGCCAGACTCTGCAGCAGGGCCATAAGATGAAATTTAAATGTGACCTTCACAATAAAGAATTGTTTTCATTTATTTGTTTGGCTTATTTGCTTATTTTTTGTTTGTTTGTCAGTTTTGTAAACCTGAGGCATTAATATACTTGGCAGTTCACCTGACACACATACAGCTCTGCACAAGCACTGTGTTCGAGGTTTTTTGTTTTATTGTGTAAGAGGAAGCTCCGTGTCTGTTGTGAGACAGTTGTCGGCCCCCCCAACCATCATTCTCACTCCAGCTCAACAGCAGCTTTTTTTAATGACCACATTTTTATGTATATCAGCAACAACAGAACAAGTGATAGACACTAGTTGCCAAAAGGATGTCCACGAGCATAACAAATTTAGTTGGGTTAAGGATTTCAGGCCTTCAAGTTTTATTTCACTGTTGGATAGTTACACTGCATTGTAATGTTGCTTTTTATAGGTAATGCTTTAAGCTGCTTGGAGCGAGTGGAAAATAGCTCATCAAATGTAATTAAAGCTAATTTACATATATGGTGAGGGTAATGTTTTTCATGATGTGTTAGATGTCATATAATTGTGTTCATTTACAAACAGATGGATGTGAGTGGTTTATTGTTTGGAAATGTTAGCCTTAGCATTGAGTCCAAATATGGCAGGGGCCAGTAGGTGCATTTAAAATTGATTCAGTGTTGTATATGTCATTTCCAATACCACTGCTTGATCAAATTTCCTATTGTGATGTTCCTATTGTGGTGCTGTTGGAACATGCATTATTTTCAGATAACCTCACACCTAGATGAAGAAGTTCCAGTTTTCTGTCCGTATTACACTTGCATATCAATTTGTCCAACTCAATGTGAAGTTTAAATGAATTGTCACATTAACACAGAGTTACAATTTAGCGTCCTGACCAACATTCGCTGCACAGCAACATGTAACTTGTGACCGAGATGGATTTTAAGTCAGTTACACAGAACCTTTGGATGCGACGCTTGACAACGACAGACTGAACAAATGACCTACTTTCGCTCATAGCAACCATCCATTTATAACTAGTAACTGCAGTTTATTCCAATAAGTTTTGAATGAGTCGCTGTGCGACGAAAAGAAGTAGTTCTGCAATGACCCTGTTTTAGCTAACTACATAGCACAGATATGGCATCAGTGGTATAAGAGGGATAATGAACTCCATGGAGTGTGTCTATCGGTAAATATTGCACTTATCAAGGTGTAAAGGCCTTATCACCACCTGAAACATGCAATATTCACCGATAGACCCGCGGCACGTCATTTATTATCCCTTACATAGAGAAACATAGACTATAGAGTGTGGCCCTTTCTCAGCAAGTCCATCATCTGAAGCCATTTAGGATGTGGCTGACAGCAGGGAAAGTCACATTTGCATCAAGTGCAAAAAGGGATGTCCATAAGAATTTTAATTAGACTAATCATATATGTATTTTGGGCATAACATAGATGTATAATATCAGCCGGACACATAGTACAACAATGAGGAAGTGGTTTGGGGCAATCACACATATGCCAGATGTAGGTATCTGGGATCTATAAATGCCCAACTTCATGGAACAACATACGTGTAACCAAGGCTGTCTCAATTTGCAATAAGCAAATCAAGAATGTAAATAAAAATATTGAGGTGAGTGAATAGAAATCCTTCGGACATTCACAGGGTAATTAAATGCAGCACAATCTGCATTGTATTGCTGAGGACTCATTTCTAATGTTTTGCTAGAGGGAACGACCTGGAAGCAGCTATAATAACACCCATGGGTGTACACATTTGGGTGATAGTTTGCCTAATTTGTTTATATAGACAATGGGAAAGGAAAGCAATAAATGCTTTTGTCACATGTTCAGTGTATCTCGCCGTGGTGTCTTCATGGTAGGAGGCACTATAGGAGCTGGAGGATATGCATTTCTCCTCCATTATGAAGAGTGTGATTATGTGAACGCTACAGAGAACAATCACAGTATGCCTAAAGATGCTCTTGTCTTTCATAGAGAGAGAGAGAGACCCATGCTGTTGAAATGGCATAATTGGATATAGTTTAATTCATTTTGACAGTGTTTTCATATGGCATGAACTTCTAAAATGCTTTAAATCCCTTAATCTCATATTGATTCAGCACAAAGCAATTAAATTAACAGTGTTGGCCCCAGCACTGTGGTTTGTTGTGGAGCGGCGCATAGGGTACTTCTGTGAACAGCGGCTAGCATCAGCCGGTTATTCATCTCTGAGTCAGTAATCATGGAGTGTTGTGTGGCAGAGCTGCAGTGCTCAGCCTCCAGTGGCCCCGTCACACAGCCACAACCCAACCCCCCTTTTCACTCCTTTCATAATTTTTACACTTTCAGAACCCCTCTGGCATGCATTGAGCTAGCAGAAGTCAGATCTTCATTAAAGATCTCTCTCTCTCTCTCTCTCTAGCTAGCTCACTGTCTAACTTTTTTCCCTTTTCTTCCACTTCTTGCTCTGTCCTGAAGTCTCTTGACAGTCTCACAGCCTGGGCCCAATCTAGCAGATGATTAAATCTCATTCAGAGTGCAGTTGATTATCGGAGCTCTTGGTGGTGACAGTCCTGCGGGATGTGTGGATGAGTGAGCCATCCCGCACATGAGGAAGGGCATTCTGTTGGACCGTCGAGGAACTGTGAGCAGTTGAATGATCGCTTTTTGTAACCACAGAGCACAGTGAAAAACAAGCTTTCCTGTGGGCCACACATTTATTTCATCTTAATAATGTAATTAAACTATCACTTCCATAGGATTTTACTGGGGCCTTCCAGAATTCTGCCATCAATGAGTTGAATTAGGCGTTTTTCAAGACAGGTAGCTTAGTACCCTTTTTTAAAAACATCTTTTAACTAGTTCAGCTGTCTCTTCAGTGTTGAATTGTGTAATACTAACATTATGAAAGGAGCATAGTTTGTGATGGCCAACTGAGCGACTTTTAGAAAAGGTTTTCATATTTTTGCAGTGCACTGTTTTCTTATCTCAGTTACAATAGAATGGGCTTTTCTTGGATTTATGAACTGTGAAATGTCTTACCTCAATTGTGGACTGCATAGTGTCTGCATAATGCAATGACAGCTTGGTAGTCACTGAAACAGGTTTGTTTCAAGAGGTTGTAATCAGAGTGATCAGGCCTACTACTTTTTGACTTTTTTTAAAAAGCAGTTTCTTTAAAAAAAAAAAAAAGTAGTTTCATCAAAACCTATTCAATTTCCTCATAGCCTATTTGTGAGGATTTCATGGTTTAGCATGTCTGTTGATAGCTATGGTGGAGTGGTTCCTCTCCTCAGGCTCATTGAAATGGATGGTCATGTTACTCACTACACAAGCTAATTCCATTCCAAGTGCTTCCTGTCATATTTTTGCAAAGATCAATTAGATACAGAGACCCATCATTTATCCATAACTAGATATCACCAAAAATTCACTTGTGATTTGTGCCTTGTGATTTCATCCCTTATCATCAGGAAACTGGACTTCTCCTCAGGAAACATTGCTTTCCTCATGTTTAGAATTGTAGCTAAGCGTTCTGCATTCAAGTTATCTGTTACTTTATTTGGCCCAGCATTTAGAACATGTCTGAAACACATTCTAAAAATAACACGCCCAGCATTGAGCACCATTCTAGTGTCTGCTAGCAGCAAGCAACAGCAGCTCATCCAGGGAATATAGCTGCACACCAGAGAGAGCTTGAGTGATCTCCCACAGATGGGAGCAGAGTGGGGTGACGTGTGTGTCACATCATGTCACTCAGTTCTGTACCGCATGGTGCGAGAGAGCCACACATCTGACAGCCACCTGCTTGTCACACACACAAGTTCTCATAAACACATTCACAAAAACAAATGTACACACTTATGCAACATAATGTATTTGCACACACACAAATGCACAGTAGATGACAAACAAGAACTCCAAGCAAGCATCATCACTGTGGGGTTTTTTACAAGTTGTCTAGGCAAGCTCAGCGGGGAATTTAAATTTACACCTGACATTCGTTACCCTTTGCTACGAAGTGAAGGAATGGTGTTGTAAATTAATGTGTAGGCTACTTGTGTAAGGACAAAGCTATTGCTGCTGGTACAGTCTGCCACACAGCATGCCAGTGGGCCTGGGGCCTATTAAAAATGCAGAGGATGTAGCTTATGGTTGTTGCTCACCAGGTTATTCATTACCCCTGAAGGTGCTCGTAAAACGGCCCCCCATCCCTGCTAGCCGCCTATCTGTTGTTTCTTAGCACGGGCGGACTGATCAAATATTAAAGAAGCAACCACCAGGTGCCCTGAGCAGGGTAGTTAACCCTAAGTGTGTGTGCGTGTGTGCGCATTCCTCTCTGTTTCAGGAGTCAACAAGCATGGCAGCTGTATCACTGGAGGTGGGACGCTACGAAAACTCCTTCTACCTCTTGTGGGTCCTGGAGCAGGTCCTGAGAGTTGCAGACGCCTCTGAGATCGAGGAGGCCCAGAGGCAGCTGGAGAGGCAGGTGGTGCGGCTTGCCGATGAGTACCCGCTCTTCAGCCTTTACCTGTGGAGGATCGGAGGCCTCCTGAAGCCCCAGGTCTCCTCCTTTGGGATGTCAAACACTGTAGACTGATGTCAGGTACCACCTACACTCCATTACTCTTCAGATCAGAGTCCTCAGACAGACTGCTGTGGGAGTGCGTTCAAATTGTAGATTTTGACGCAGTTTGCGTTGGAGACTCAATTCAAGATTTGGAAGCTGTTGCTGTTGAAATTTGTTGCCCTCCAGTCCTTCCTGCAGGTAGGAAACTCTGTCAGCTAATGAATGAAGCACAAGGCTTAACAATTTTAAATGGTTTGACACTTTGGAGAATACATTCACAGCAATTCTCACATGCAAACCTTGATAAATTCAGCTCAAGAATAATTGCATACAAATGTTGTCAGTTGAAATTGCATTTGTATTTTCGAAAGATTGCAATTTATTTTGGAATGAACGCTTACTTTTTACACATTAGGTTTCAGATGTATTAGATGTCAAAATGACCAAATGTCTTATCAGTTGTCCATTTCCAAATATACAGTACATTTGGAAAACATTAAGACCCTTTTACTTTTCAATTAGATACACAGTTTACAACACATGCTTTCATAACTCTTTCTGAATAGTTTGCAAAAGGTTTAAGTACACAATTTTGGGCATTGCAGGTAATCACCAGGTAAGCCTAATTCAATTTCTGTTCATGCAGGCCTCCTGGCACAAAAGTATTAGGCAATCTGTTTTTTTCCAACCTGTTCTCAATAAAATTATTCATACTGCTGTTAAATAGTTTGGTTAATCAGTGATGCCATAAATTAGGTGATGCTGTCTGGTCTGGTGTGTTTGCGTGCCATTTGCGCAATGTTCGACAGCATTTCGTGATGGACTTTCGGGCAGCAGTCTAAGACTAGAGACTGAGAGCTGAACATCAAACCCAGGTTCATAAGCAGTCAGCAGTAAGGTCCAAGCCTCCTTGGTCATTCTCCCTCGGCCCTAGAGTGAGGTCCTGACATGTGGTGCAGGGCTGACATTTGCACATTGAAAGTATAGCATATGTAGCACGACTATGTTTGCTATGTCGCCCAAGTGTGTCCACCACCACTTTAGCAACTCCATTAACCCCCCCCCCCTCCACCACACACACACACACACACACACACACACTGCACTTTCTCACATTTAGCAGGAAGGGCACTCTGTATTATTTATGACACTTCTCGAGCCGCTGGGATCATGACATGTTCGCTTATCACCTCCTGTCAGCGGTGAGTGCTCCTGAGGTGCCGTGTTGCTCTGTTACTCACAGCTGCGCGCACACACACGCACCTCCTCCACCCAGACCCCACCCCACCACACCCCTTGCCGCCTCCTGCTCACGATCTCAGAACTCCCGTGATGGGTTGAAGAGACTGGGCCCCTCGTGCTCATAAAACCTCCCTAAATGATAGAGCAGGTGAGCTGTGATGATGTATGTGCAGTCCAGTATGCCAAGCCAGTCTCTCCCCTGCCATGGTAACAGAGAAAGAGAGAGAGAGCGAGGGTCCCTCTAGACAGCCACGGATCTGAGTGCAGGTGTGCGTCATGAATTACTGACGAGTCCACCAGCCCCCCCCTTCCCTTTCACTCACCCCACCCCACCCCACCGCACCTCACCATGCCACAGCCACCAACAGCAGTACCACCCTGGCTCCTTTCACTCCTCCGCTCAGGCTGCATGTGCCACTGATAGTCATCGCACTCGTGCTGCCCCAGCGCAGGGAGCATGCCTCTCCTGCCTCTCCTCCCTGGCCATCTTTTCATCTTTCATATCCTGTTGGTGCAAAGACCAGAGAGAGGAACCCACAGAAGGAGAATGAGAGGAGGACTGCTACAAGCACACACACAACACACACAAAAGAGTTGGGGGTTGGCTGGGGGGATTGTGGAGTGGTTACCGCCTGTGTGTGTGCTCAGGCATCATTAGGCACTGTGGATGTCTTTTTGTATGGAGATGGAATTGTAGTGTGTGTGTGTGTGTATGTGCTGTCAGTGTGTGTGTGAAGACAAAGGATGCATGCGTGAGCCTCCGCGAGGCGAGTCTTAAAGTGTGAGAATGGACCACATGGTTTCAGTGACCTTTAAGCGTTAATGTTGGCATCTCACACTCGAGCAGTCTTCATCCTTGTGGAAAATCTCAAATCATTCAGTTAATTTAGTTAAACGCAGGCCAAATAGATAATCTCTGAGGAGAGCAAGTGAGGAATAATAAGAATAAGATTTTCAACAGATGGTTGAAGCCTTAGAGCCAATGTGTGTCTGTACGCACTCATTAGTTCCTATTCCTTGGTGCAGTGGGTGATGCATGGTTAAAATAGGTGCTGAATCACTTCCAAAGGACAGTATTTAAGAAATGGGAAAAGAAGTACCCGTGGTCAGCATAAGATGAAACTGGGAAAGCTTGTGAGAGTGGGGTTTGTAGTTCACTGCATTAGGACATTGAAATGAAAATGCTATGAGCTCTTTTAATTAACACCAGAGGGATATAGGCACCATCTGTGGTTTAGCTGTGATTGGGGAACAGCCAACGCTCTTGACCCTGGGGCTTCTCTCGTGTGCTACCCAATGCCTTTAGTTTGGGCTGGACTTCTGAGAGCGTTCTGCCGGTCAAGGGGCATTGGTAAGAAAAAAAGTAAAAAAAAGAAAAAGAAAAAAATTTACCTGGTAAAATTGAGTGAATTATGTAGTTTGTCAATTTAGAATAGCAGAAATCCTCACCTGCCTTTTAAGGTGCTAAATTGGCCAAATTGCCTTTTAAGCTGTATGCCCCAAGAGGCTAAATGTTCCAGTGATTTCAGGGCTGCTGAAGGTTGTTAGGCAAAAGTCTTCTTCACTCAATGAATTCAGTGTTGTTCCCATATCATAGTTATACTTTTAGTTCTGTCTTCTTTCCTTCTCTGAAAGTAGGCAGCATTTGACTGTAAAAGAGAGTTCATTTATGCATTCTCAAAGGCATTCAGTGCGGAGTCTGTCTTATTGGAACTCATCCCCCAATTCAATATTTTCTTCTTCTACTGGCCAAATGCCCCAGTATCCACAGATAATACAAGGGACAGCAGAGAACAGAGGGAGGAGGAACACTGAACACACACTCTGTCATACTCAACACAAAAATATATGACAGACACACAGATATAAAATCAGTTTTCTATTTTCCTTTTTTAGGTTTTTTATTTGTTTATTCATTGTTCTCTTTAAACACATCTACACAGAGACACGCTGTCTCTGCTTACATTGGTGTTGCCAAGAGAAGGTTTAGTGTTGTCAGGGGACTGATGAGCTGACATTCCTTCAGTAACACAGATCAATGTCACACACACAGTTGAGCGGTTTGGAGAGATCAGCAGGTTCGGACCCACAGAAGCCGCTTGGAGGCACTGTGAAATGACAGAAACGGTGACCTTCTCGCCGGCTCAAATCAGCTGACCTCACTTAGTCGCTCCGCAGCTGCGATCTCATGAAGGTTAAACACAAAGCTCCTTTTTATTGTATGCATGTGGTATAGCTGAGAGAGCCCACCCTGTCCTGTGTGAGAGTCTGTGTCTATCAGTGTTTACTGCACTAATGAATTCCAATTATATAGTTGTGTCTTGGTTTACCTGCAAGGAAAGTAATGAGTAATGCCAGGTTACTCCAGGGTAAGGAAAATTTAGCTTTTGCCAGCTGCTTTGGAATCATCTGAGGAATTTTCTGGCATCATTAAACAATCATAAATGAAGTGGGCCTCACATAGTCATTAGTGTGAACATTTTTGAAGCCTAAATCATAAATTACATTACAAGAGCAGGTTACACACCATATGATAAAGACAAGCGGTACCTTTCTTGGCAGCAAACAGAATCCGGCAATCCTAATAGACTCACTAATAGTCTAAAAAAAAAAAGACAGTAATAGATGGAAAAGTAACCTCAGCCTCGGTTGTGTTGGTACATTCTGTGCTGTCACAAAACAGAGCGAGTCGGACCCAGGCTCGGAGGTCGAGGCAGGCAGCGGATCAGAAGCCGGGGCTAGAGAGCAGAGTCGAGGTCGAGTCGGTCCGTGGTCATCAACAGAGAGGCAATCGGTCAGGAGACAGAAAACAGAGAACAAAGACAGGCAGGAGAACAGGACAGAGACACAGGAACAGGCAGGTGACAGGAACAGATACACAGGTAAAGGCAGGTAACAGGCTTGGGGAACAGGAACGAGAATCAGGGTCTTGATGTTTGCCGAGCGTGAGGAGCTGTAGGTTCGCAGACGGTCTGACAGGGGACACTGGAAGACAAGGGGTTTAAGTACACAGAAAAATGACAGGCAACGAGCAGCGGGTGGTAAACGTAATTGAATGACATAGTTGAGCAGGAGTGAGTGGGAGGGGCATGTGATCAGGAAAGTTACCGGGAGTGTGGTGTTAGATACTGGCAGGTAGGCATGACGTGCGTCATTAATCAAGCTAAACAACCAAGCATGTCTGACACCCTTCCTTGAAGTGCACAAAACGCTGCTCCTCTCCTCCACAAGGAAATCCTGCCTGACTATATGTGTGTGTCCACCTGCGAGGTAGAACAGAAGGTGACAAAGAGATGATTGATGCCCTGCTGCTCAGGCCATGAGCAGTGCTGGATATTTGGCATCTGTCTTGGAGAGGAGCATGTGTAAGGGCAAATCTTCACAACGGGGCTGAATTCACGCCCGGCTGTGACCTTCACTTTGTATGGGGGTGAGGGAGGGTGAATTATGGGCAGATGATATACTACTGTTAGTGCGAACGTATTTCAACTGTTTGGCACGTTATTCATTTCTATGCAGTGGGATTTGTAATTGGTTCAGTTAATAGATCCTGTGGGTGCTCTCTCATGGAATTTGAATGTCGTCTTGGATCCTAAAAACCAATTTCATGTCATCATCATCATCATTTACTGGGCCCTGCATCTGCAGTTACATAGACATCCTGCAGTTGCAATCAGTCTATGTTCAATTTGTTCTACTTTGCCTTAGCTCTCTGAGTTTTCTTGCTGTTATCAGAGGACCTAGTCCTCAATGCTAGAGGTCTGTTTTTTATCTGTATTGCAAACTCCAAGGCTTTTTGTATCTGTTTGTATCTTGTGGCATTCTGAGAACATGTCCAAACATTGAACATCTGACCCATTTTACATATTACAGAGTAATGTCCATGCTGTTGTTAGCACAGACAAAAGGCTACTTCTTAACCAATAACAGAATACACATTTTCCTGTAGCATCTCAGAGTAAGGCTATACGGAGAGAAGAAAATAATGATTCTGAAGGCATGGGAAAGCTTGCTGCCAAACCAGTGCGTTTTTAATATGGGCTGCTTTGATGGGAAAACAGTGCAGTGTAGCAGCAGTGTATTTACGTCCTGTTTAGTCACCTTGCTTCACATTTCACAGAGGCTTCAGTCTCCCTTCTCAAACATTTAGCAGGACAGTAGCACTGTCATAGAGGCACAGACAATAACTCCAGGGGACAGGCTCAGATAGACAGTGGAACATGAGGCATGGCTGGCCTCGGTCGCCGCCTACTGCCATCTGGGTCCTGTGCGAGGTGCACTGCCCTCTCTCTCTGAGGTCACAGCAGCCCCAGGCTTGTCCATATGGGCAGAGAAGGACGGATTACTGTCCTGCCCTTGCTCTGTAGAATTTTCATCTGTGTGTGTGTGTGTGTGTGTATGTGTGTGTGTCTGTCTAAGTGTCTGAGTAAATAAGTAATTGTTTCACAGGAAAAAGAAGGGCCTGACAGGGGAGTTATGTCAGTTGTCGTGCAAACTGACTCTTGAGGGTGCCCTTGGTGAGTGACTGTCGAGATGCTTTTCAGATTTATTTAACACCAAGAGGAGACCTTTGGACTGAAGGTCTCTCCCTTGGTGCAGTGCTTAGCCCTACGTATACTTGATGAGAAGACCATGAATAAAGCTTACAGAGGTTTTAACTTTAGACAGGACAAAGCCATAGGCATAGAGGCATAGCCTCTATAAGCAAGAGCAAATTATTTCAGACTTTACATGCCTAACTAAATGCCATGTGACAAGTATGTGGAAAGTTCACTGCCATCAACAAACAACAGGATGAAGGTTCTGTTGTCCGTTACATCATTAGAGCCAGTAGAGTCGTTATGTTGCTATGTCATTGTCATTAAAACTCTTAAGTGTGTTTTTATAATCTCAAAGAGCCAATCAAGTCTGTGATGACATATTTATTACTGTGTAGTAAGGCAGCAAAGACAATCAACCAAGGACAAAATTACAACAAGGCATCCAAAATCACAGGCAGCACTCAACTCAGTCAAACCTCTGTCTAGACTTTTTTTTAATCTGTGGTATGCAGTAAACATCAAAAGTTGTTTTTAATGGAAAAATAAAAAATGGATGATTTTACTTTCTTTTCCGGGAAGGTGGGAGGTCAGCAGAGTGGAGGATATTGGATATGAAAAGTGAATTAAAGATTAATGAATATCTGCCATAAGGTTTAAGCTAGTGAAGGCACAGATATTTACAACTTTTAGTGTATAGCCCTTTGACTGCTGTTTAAAGGGCAGAAAAGATGTTTGATCAAAGTAATGATAATGAATGTAATTAAAGAGGACAGATTGTCTCACACTACCCTGTTGGATTAACTGCCATTGAGTTGTATTTGATGAAAAACCATTGAAGATCGATTCACCAACATATACAAGTCATAGACATGACATAGACACTATGTGAATTTTTTTTTTTTTTTTTTCCTGGCAAAGCACACCCTTTTCTTCTCCCTCTCCCTTTCACTCTTTCAAGGTTACACATCAGTGTCATTAACGGGTTGTTAGCAATCTCTGAGGCCCTAAATGGGATCTCTGTGTCTGTGAACGTCAGCGACATGATCAAAGTCACTCCTCAGCATTTCTAATTGAAGGGGTTTTTAAGAGAGAGAGAGAGAGAAAGGGAGGAGAGAAGGGTGGGAGAGAAAGAGAAGTGTCCTTGTGTGGCAGGGAAGTGTATGTCAGAGAATGTCCTCTATTTGTTCACAGAGCATTTAAATAATTATTTGTGCGGATTGCATTTAAAGCCTTGGGGCTGTGTAGTGAGATAGTGAGACTAAACATTTGATGAACACACATATTACTAAACTTTCTCTCTTTTTTTCCTCTTCCCAGCTTTCCCAACTGAGCTTTGAAGTAGTTCAAATCAGCTTGTCCTGTGCAATTTGTTGTACCCTGGTGCAAATAATTATTTGTGGAGCCTGCATTTCAAGCCTTAGGGCTCGGTAAAGAAAGACAAAACATTTGATGAACACACACATTACTGAACTCTCTATCTATATCTCTCTTTCTCTCTCTCTCTCTCTTGGCCTGCCTCTCCCAGATGTGGTTTGAAGTAGTTAAAATCAGCTAGTTGTGTGCAATTTGTTGCACCTTGGTGCAAATTGATAATGTTATATTATTCATTTGATTTAATGCATCATGTTTTTGCATCAAGGTGGGGTGACAGGATTATTTCACAGCAGCCCCATAAAAGTGAATTATGGTCGGGTCTGAATGATCAGAGCAGATGAGGAGAGAGAAGAGAGGCGTGTGGGGTGGTGGTGAGGTGGGGTAAAAGATGGAGGGGGGCTAGAGATTGCAAGTCACACTTGTCCATCCTGAGTCATAGCATTATGGGCCCATTAGTGTGACTGCCTGCCGAATGAGTTGCATCAGGGGCCTTTATGATGCGGCATTGAGCCACAAATATAAGCAGACTCATGGAAAGTGGCAATGCCCAAGCTTCCCAGCATTTTCATTTTGATGCTTACTGCTCTGGGGCCAGTGATTCACTTCAGACCATCTCAGATGATTTCATTAATTCTGTCTTCGAACCAGATGCAGTGCAATGGCAGTTTTTTTTTTTTTTTTTTTCTAAAGGTTATTTTGTGCCCAGGTCGGACATAATGGGGGCCTAATTATCTGACTGAGTGTACTGTTCTGTCCTCAATATTGCTTCTTTGTATTGAGGCTGTTTTTATCTAGTGTAGCTGCCAAGACAATGAGAGAAATGTGTGGCTTTTCATTGAGACTGCCTGATGATCACTCTAACTGGTGCCTTAGAACTGAGGCACCCCCAACCCCAATCGTAAACAAGAGTGAGTGAGGCGATCGATATACACACCACATATCCACCTGTGTGCAAGAAAACCTCATTTCACTTCTTGTGTTCTGTTGTTGGTGAGGACAGCCGTAATCTCTGTAAGTCATCATATATGTGTGCAAGTGTGTATGAGTGTGTTCTTTTCCTACTCTTTGGTTCTTTGGGCTTCTCTGTGTAAGCTACATTGGTTGTGATTACCTCTAAGCACAATACCCTCATGCGATATACTTTTGTGTTCAGGAGAAAGAAAGGTACTTATATCAGAGCAAACAGTGAGTGCTACAATCATTTGGTGAAAGGTCTAAAGCTAGCTGTAGGAAATGGAACAATGCACAAGCACAAATCATGCACACAACATATACTCATACAATACAGGTGATCAAATAAGTCTGCACATCTTTGACATTTGCTTTGTACGGAGAACTAAAACAAGATTCATAATTGTGAATGATTCATCCCAGCACTATTAGAACTGCTGGTAGTTTTAGTGTGCTCTGTGGTACACTTGTGCACTTGATCCCCTTTAATGTGGAGTCACTCCAAGAGCGTCTCTCCTCACCATCAAAACAGCTTGCTGTCACAGAAGAAACGGGCTTTTGAATTATAGAGGATCCGTATCACTGAATAAAATGGCTTCTCTTGTTAAGTGGGAGCCCCTGGTACAACAGTAGCAATGAACTGCAGGAAAGCAATGAACCTCAGGATAGGATCCATTTGACTTTCATTCATTTGCATTCAGATCTCAATATTATTACATTATTCATTATTAATCTTTTTTTTTTTTTTACTGAACATGAAATGGTAACACAGT
The DNA here is from genome assembly GCA_027481765.1 of Tenualosa thibaudeaui. NCBI lineage: Eukaryota > Metazoa > Chordata > Actinopteri > Clupeiformes > Clupeidae > Tenualosa > Tenualosa thibaudeaui. The sequence goes on along the minus strand of JAIFZK010000001.1, from coordinate 13,283,903 downwards.
GGGGTTTGATGCTCTTTGTAAGCTGAAATCTTGGAAAGGTTTAAAAATCATTTTCTACACAACACTTTAAACTAGCAGAAACAGCACTGGTGTGGCTAACCATGCATCCTCCATGGTTACGTGATTTCTTTGTCAACACAATCGTATCCATGACACCAAATCCTGATTCTATTTGTAATGAATGTGTTGGTATTTGTGCTAACACCTTTTGGGACATCTTGATGTGTTAAATGAGGTTTTAATGGTGCAGAAGTCACACCTCTTCACAGGAAATGCCAAGAGACCACCTAATGATGGTGATGATGGTATTTACATTTGCTTCTGGTAATTCTGTTTTTCTGTATAGCTCTTCTTTACTTTTCTCAGCTCATATAGAAAAAAAATCAAGAGAAATTAAATAAATCCCCCTATGCCAGGAAAAAGACCTGGATGAAAAAGGCAGGAGAGGAGAGGCTTCAGACAAGTGAAGACAGTACTCATAATTACCAGGGCTGGTGGAAGCCATGATGGGTCTAAAGGGATAATGCAATAATGTGTTCATGCCATCTTGTCTGACATGCCACTGCTCTCTGATTGATTAGTTGTTCATTATTAAATGAAACACCAACTGTTTTGATGAATTGTTAATTGTTTAATCCAATTAGTTGGAAACAATATTTTTTTTGTTTGAGAAAAAAATAAAAAGTGATTCCTTAAATATTGGAATTGGAACTGAGTTTCAAAGTTGGATTGAGATAAACGAGATTACTCTCTGCCATCAGTCCTACTTTATCAGATTTTCTGTTATACAATAGGCCTCTAATAATACATTCTGAAATATGAAGATCTGTGGTTTTTCTTCTGCCAATCACAAAAGTCGTATTTCCAACACTCCCCATATGGATGATATACAGTATAGTTACTTGGTGTATAATGGTGTAGAATTTCACTAACAAAAAAAAGTAAACAAGGACAAAAAACACAAAGCCTTCAAACTGTATACAATACTCTGTACAAAACATGTTAATCTACTGATTATTCTAGTTTTGTTAATCTTAGTTCTATGGGGACAAATGAGCCAGACTCACAGTGGTGATAAAAGGTCAAGCAGGTTTAACTTACAAACACTGAAAAATGAGATCTTATAGCAACTCTATTCCAAGGTCAATGTGTAAAGAGCAAATTTTGTGGTCACCTCTAATGGTAGAAGGACACAAGCAGCCAAAGCCAAGTCTTTAAACAGGCACCAAAGAACCCAATCCCCAAATGAACACCCAGGGCAGAGGTACCAGGACATGACTGACATGGAGGGAGGGAGCACAGTGTGAGGCTGCAGTATTAAACGTGCAGCCTCCCATGTGTTAGAGTCCAGCTCCTGAGCGTATTGATTTTGTCATCACTCAAAAGCAGCGCTGTCGCCCCTGGGAACTTCCTCAGCATGCAGAATGATTCTGTCAAAGTCAAGAGCCCAGGCTGGCCCAGACCCACATTCACACATGTTGTGTTGATAGTGCCGTTTGAGACTCAGAATTTAGAACTCACCATTTGATTGGAGGGTTGATTTCCAACAGTCCATCCGGTGCTTTAATGAGGGTTATTTGATACTGCAAAATATAATCCTGCTGGCCCCTTTGAGCCCCTGCCTCAGCGAGAGAAAACATTTGATCTGAGGCTATGCTTAGGGATGGACACCAGGAAATGTGTCTTAAGATTTAGTTCTGCAGAATTCATTTAGTCTGCTCGATTAAATCTCTTTTCCAGACACTGCTGGTTCACAACAGATTGCCAAAGGTCATGGGAATCAGACTGAATTCTACCCACATTTTTGTCTCATCTAGTGATACAATTGTACTTATATATTTCAATTTATAAAATATTGATTGTACAATAAGAGACTTAAATCCTTAATGTTGTCATGGTGTTGTGAACATTATTTATGCCATCAGTATCAGCTGTCTCACTTTCCTGAGTGGAGGTGTTGAGGAGGAATAATTGCTGTTAAAAACGCACTGCATTCATTTTGTTTAGTACTCTGTCAACAGTCTATCTAGCCTCTAATGTTGTACATTAAAGAGGCCCAGGAATCATTAGTGTTGTTCAGATCAATCAATTCTGACCAGCTGAGCACAAAATTGTGGCGTTAAATGGAACAAAAGCAAAGAGCCCGCCGACTGTGTTTGATGGTGTCATAGGGAAAGAAGTCATTCTGTTCAGCTGTTGCTTTCATGCCATAGTACCAAAATAAAAATCAGTGGTGAGTTATGGGTAATGATCTGGTATAAAGAGAACATGACTGAAAGAGCTGCATCATTGGTCAGTGAGACTAGATTTGCCTCCTCAGACACATTTGAATGTTTGGCTGAAGCCCAATGTCCCCTTAAGTCCTGAGCCCTGAACCCTGAAAGACCTAACTAGCATGAGCTGGCTTCATGGTTGGATGGTCCCTGCCAGTTAAGAATTCAAGGCTTAATATTAGAGATGACTTTGGGATTCAGCCTATGTCATTTCAGCCTATGTCATAACTTCTTGCCTCCCCTCAAAGTCCTTTTGAAGATGCCTCACATGACTGCTCTTACCATCAGTCATGCTGAGAACATATAATGAGATGTGAAGTGAACATGGCCAAATCCACAGGCCAAGAGGTGGAAGTAATGGCGGTGAAGGAGGTTTCCTGCTATTGACAGTTTCCTCAGGTATTGGCAGTTTAATCTGGGGGTTGAAGAGGGTGACTCCCACGGCTGCCCACGTTTGTCAGTAAAGGGAAGGGTCAAAGCACTGACGTTTTCTCACGTCCTTCCTCAAGACCACTGGCTGAACTTCAACGTTCATGACCTCCTCCTGGCAGCAGAGGACCACTATTTTTGTTACATATGATTCACACTGTGAACAAGTGTTAACATTGACCTATAGCTGGCTACTGATAGTTACTAGATCGACTGGAAAAATATTTGCCTTAAGGAACGACATTAATGCTTTGTGCATTTAAATATACAGTGTACTGTACTTCATTCAATTTGCATTATTAAATATGTGCATTATTTTAATTCTAATAATTCTAATTATTAATTAGTAGCCAAATAGCAAAGCTGCGTATGCCACCATTTGTTTATACCTTTTGTTGTTCTTCTTATTACTGTTAATAAACATCTTTCTTCTGCCATTCAACTTTTGACTTGTGCATCTGATTTCCCGAACAACTGGTACCGTTGGAACCCTTGGACCAAGCCCATTCCAACGCATCGTATGACGTCAATGTCCCCCCTATTGGATTTGGACTGCTCTATATGCTTACTCAACTTACTTGCTCGTGTCACCAGCAAGTCACTTCTGCTATATAGGTCAGTAATGTTTTGATTATTTTGATTATTATGTTTTGATTAATGATTTGAATATTTCCAAAGGACAGCAAAGAAAAAAAAAAAAAAAGATGACAGAGCTTCTTTCACAGGCTTATCAGATTGTTCAGACTATCCCAGGAAAATGTATCAAAAGGACAAGTCCATAATATTTCTATGTCAGCTGTCACCTAAATGACACCCCACCTCATCTTCAACAATTTGTCTAGGCAATTTATGGATTGCTCACATGGAAGTGGAAGGTCCGTCTTCATGGTATTATAGTATTACAGAGCTATACCCCCCTCCCCAGGTCTGTCTCCTCACCACTCCCTCAGATGTAGTTAGGTGAATGGATGGGGTTACAGGTGTATAAATCAAACTTGCTGCCATCCCTCTATGGTGCTTCAGCCTGGGCCATGTCAGCCATTCAGACAAACATCTGGGAGTCATTCAAATGGGTTCTCTGACCTGTGATGTATGTCCCAATGTCATATCACATATTTGTTAACTTCTGAGAAATGAAGTGATGTTGGGGCATGTCAGGGCAGGTTTCTCTAAGCACATACACAAGCAGCTTGTTGGGACCATGATGGACTGACCGGCTTAGTTCTTCATCACAGGTTGTCTGTGCACAGTTGGCACCCACAGTAGATTAAAATTTTTGAAACATCTATATGGAATATCTGTCTGTCTGTCTGCACCCAGTCTAAGCCACCACACTTTTGATGCGTGGCATATGATGTTTGGTTCTTGGATATTAGACTCAACTGATACAACCAACAGCAAGTGCTGAAATTAAAGAAATCTTTGTAATATGACCAGCCACAAACTATTAGCAGGACACTCATAGACATCTGATTATGCTGTTACTCTTGGTAAGGGATTTGTGGACTTGGAACAGTATAGCTCAAGCAATTGTGTAAATTGTGCAAATGGAATGTTTTTAATAATTTCATATACATACTGTAACAGTGTGGTTTCAGTCATTTTAAATACATGCTATAGTATATAGTATATATTTCTGTTTGAGGGAACCTCATGGAAAATACTAAAACTGTTATCTTGACAGAAATAGTAACCAGTTTGCGGTATTTTGTGAGTAATCTCAAACTGAGACTAGGATACATGATGAATTTGAACGTGTACCAAAAACTTGTGTTAAAATGTCTGGAATAGAGGAATTCAAAGACAGAAAGATGTCTACCAGCCACCAGACCAAGGTAAATATGACTAATCTGTGTATATTGCCAGAAAAAGGGTGGACTACTTTGTTGTTTGACTACAAATGAAGCCTTCAGCAGTGAATGTGCTCACTGCAAGTTCCTTTCTGCTGCAACATGCTCTTTTGTTGCTGTCGATGCATCTGCGTGCCACGTTCACAAGCTCAAGGTGTCTCTTTGAAACAATGACAGGAGCACAGAGATCGAAATACAGCTTGGGGATATACCGTTGAACAGCTTTGGTATAATTGAAAGCATTTGCATATGATCTGTATGGGATGATTACCCTTGGGACAGCCTTTCGCCCAACAATGCCAGCATATGCAAAAGTGATTAGTTAGTGTGAAGCACTATCTATTCTCCATCCGTCCACTCCTCATAGTGATGGAGACTTCATGCCATACGTCATGTGGGCTCAAAGACATTTTTAGTCAGAAGGTGGATCAGGCCTGATGAAAAGAGGGCAAAGTGTCACATGACTTTCAATGTGATGGGGGTTGGAGGGGACTCTGTATGTCACACTCACATGGCAGCAGTGAGTGTGACATACAGTTGCTCAGTAAATAACTTTCATCTTTCCAACAATTAATGTTGGTTTCACATCTCACCCATCCACTAAATGTGTGTTCTCCCTTCCACTCCAACCAGTGTATGGAGAGCACCAACTTATACCATTTTGAAGCAGTACCGGGAAAGCCTGACATTTTTCACCTTCAGAGCTCCATTTACATTACATTTACATTTAGGCATTTAGCAGATGCTTTTATCCAAAGCAACTTACAAAAGAGGATAACATTCAACACAACACATTCAACAGAATGAAAGAACGAACAAGGAATTAGCATATTGCTAACATAGAAACTGCACCATTTCAGTTGAAAGTGCAATAGTGCAGAGAAATTAAATTGTTAAGTGCATTATCAAAGTTTACACCAGGAGATATTCTTGGAAGAGCTGGGTTTCTTGAAGGTGGAGAGGGTATCAGTTGATCTGGTAGCACTTGGGAGGTCATTCCACCAGCGCGGATCCAGATATGAGAAGAGCTCCCGCTGTGGATTTGCATAGGAACCAGCAATGATCATTTTTGTGGTGTTACGTCGACTGATAAGGTAATAAATGAGATTTCAGTTTTGGTTTCGTTTAACACAGCCGTTTTCAAACTGTGCATGTAACTTTTACTAAGCGATAGAGGGTGCTGAAAGAGTCTTCATTCACCAAATAATGAGCCATTTAACCATCGTAGTGACTACAAAGCTGATACAATAACCTAAAAATTTTGCTTGGTATGCCTTTAATGGGTCAACAGTGCCTTAAAGTCAACATCTTTGACAAGACAATGTCATTTTTTTAATAACCACCTTCCCATTAATTTCAGTCACATAAAAACTGCACCAGGGAGGGAGTATGGTGCTGTTTGTGCACAATTAATTACATGCTGTAAGATGAAGGCAGGCCAGAAGTGGTCAAACACTATTCAGCTAAATCTGTTATTCATATGTTGCAAGCTCTGTCAATGTCAGTAGAGGGCAATTCAGACTCTCAAGGATCAAATTAAGGACCTTAATTAGGGAAATGAAGGAGTTAGAAATCTTAATCAAGAGCAGCTGCTGATAAAAGCTCACAAGTTGGGTATCTGAAGTATAAAAGGTCTTGGTCTTTCTGGTGCATTTGTGACTATTATTGTTTTGGCTTCTGATGTCAATCTAGTAAATTTGTGTGTGTTTTTGTATGTGTGTGCAGAGACAATTTCCATTTTTATTTTTTTTAGCTTTGATTGCTTCCTCACACTTTGCAGAAAGCCCACTGTGGTTGTGATAACATAAATTGAAGTTGTTCTCAGCATGCCGATTTAATTGTTTTTATCTGGCCCTATAGCAATATTGCTGTTCTACGGACCCAATACAGTCCTCACAGCTGCGGCTTAGTTTGTTTTTGTTTATGTATATTGGTTGATTTGTTTATGCGTTGCCCAGGAAGCCGTGGTTCGTGACGGAGGCCCTTGTTTGAGCTTCCCTACGGTACACTGGATTTAAGATTCATTTTTCTTTAATTTAATCTCTACCATCTAATTAATTCTTTTTCTCATTACCTCCACTTTGCATTTACAAGTGTCTCCGCTTTCTTTGTTCCACCCAGGCCTCTCCACATTCATCAATGAGCCACGCAGATAATCTCCATCTTTTATTTTTCACCCATGATACGCCATGGAGATAAGCATAACAAGAACTCTTGCATCTCCTGTCTCTTGTTATTCATCCATATCCATGGTAACACTGCAGTATTTTTATAATGGGCTGCCACAAAAGCTTCCCATTGTCATTGGTCTCTGAGTGCATGTTGAGAAGAGAAGACATCACACACTTCAAGATGGGCATGAGCAAACACCAGACAAATTAACCATGACTGACATGTTTGCACTCTGTGTTGTGTCAGAAAAGGTCAGATATTTTAAAAGGAAAGTTTTTTAAAAATGGAAACAGCAGCACTAATGTGTTTGCAGCATTCTGATTGTCAAGCATTTCTGATCCCACAGGGAAAAAACACCTCTGATTGTCTTGTTTGGCTCTCACGCTTGTTTCGAGACCTAATCATAATGTGTGCTGGCATCCGTGCATGATGTTATGATTTCAAACATATGCCCCGGTCCCTACTGGGCTTTCTGCTTGCTTATGAGTGGCTGTGGTATTCTTTGTGAATAGTGAGCATGTTTGTGTGGATTTGTAGATGCTGCACACCATTCTACATGTTTTGCAGTTGTTTATATGTGTGAATATACATCATGTAGACTAAAGTGTATTTCATTGTATAGCAAAGTGCATTTGTATTCTAAAGTTGCTTCTCTGAAAGGATGGTGGTATTCAATAACTGCACAAACTTTGTGCAGTTGTCTGTTTCTCTCTCTCTCTGTGTGTGCGTGTGTCTGTGTGTGTGTCCCTTTTTCTGTATGTTTGTTAAATTATGGATTACTGGTTTTGATCTTGGTTTTGTTTGCAATGAGTGAGCCTTGCTGTGTGGTTTTACAAGTTAATCAGCAAAAACTAACAAGATGTGGGACATGTATCATGTGGAGTCATCTTCAATGTTTCTTGGTTTATTTAAGAACAGACAGTATGATTTTGTTCTCAACTTCCCACTTTAAATATTCAGTGTAACTGGACCACCCCCAACACTCAACCAGGTAACAGCAACAAAGGAACATGTAATTAATAACAAACAAATTATATAACCTTACAGTGTTAAAATGTGTGCACCCATAAAAAACAATGTAAGGCTACAGTATATAACCTAATAAAGTAAATAAATAAAACAAAGTGTTGAGTGAGTTATTCTGTGTAGATCAATCTAGTTGTCACCAAACACAGCACTGAGGCAATGTCTTTATCATCTCTCCTGTCCTGACAGATGAGGCAATGAAAAAAGAAATGCTGAAATGCAGCAGCAGTGAGTTAAGCATGGCTCATGCAGCTGGGTTCTCATGAAGTTTTGCCTGCCTATGCTTCTAAACTTCCCTTCTGTTGACAGGGTCGTTTGCCCTTGCTAGTGTAGCTGTAAATGAGGAATGTTTGTGAACCTCCCTCCCAACACCTTAAATGATGTGACAGTGAGTGAAACTAGCACCCTAGGTACAAACTGGGGTATGCCTCTCTCTGTACCTACGGTGCTCAACTCTTAGTTCCTGATTAAATTATCACAATTTTAAAAGCTTCTCAACCATATGCCCACAATAAATGAGCGTTACATCATTGACCTTACTGTGGTAGACATGACAGGTAACCATACGACTATGAACATTTCACATCAACATTTCTGTCCCAGCTTCCTCCATTAGAGCCTGGCCTTATTTGACTTCTCAGGGTCTGGGACCAAATTCTTACAATCTCCCATCTCCAGGGACCTGTGCATTATTGACAAGTTATCAAAAGGGATATGGGACTACTGTGACTAATGACTGTGGGATCAGTAGTGTGCAGTGATAGACAGGCCTGTAGCGCTTCTAACTGACCTGAAAGGCTGTTTGAGCCTCCAGGGTGCCCAGTGATGTGGAGTGAAGTGGAGAAGGTGTCAGCACCAGTTGGAACTGTGGTCCAAATGTCTTTGCTGCAAGGTTGGGAGTGATATTGTCTTGGTGGTGCTGGGGAATATTCCAGAGTAATTAGGGTAGATCAGATATTTTATCTCAAGCACTCTTCACCTATTTTTCTATCTCTCTGGCTTTCTCATTTGGGGTTTTTTATTGTTGCATCTCTACTACTGACTGAATGCTGATGGCTGATGGCTTTAGCACTGTTAGCATGCCCATTATCAGACTCCGTCTCATTGATCTTTTCTCACACAGTGGTATAAATGTGACAAACTAACACTAACACCCACTTTTGAGGAGGTAGTAATTTTTATTCTGACAAATTATCTACAGAAATGTAATTGCACAAAAACTTTTGAAAAACAGCAATTTTCTTGAAAATGATGGTCATTATCTGACACTCACAAAATGACGATTTGATTACATACATGGTATGGTATAGGGGAAAGCAACAGGTTCCAAAGTCATTCTCTCTTTCACAGTAATTTCTCTGAATGGTCATCATCGTGACATCTTCTTCTCGATTTCCTTGGACTTCTGTTTCCATGCTGTGAGAAAAAAATAATGGGCCTTGTCAGTCTCAAAGCTAGAGTTTTATCTGTATGACAGGACAGTGGAGTAGTCATGTTATGCCCACTGAGTCTCTCTCTCTCTCTCGCTTTGTCCATTCCATTTTTTTTCCAATCTTCTTTCTTCTTTTCCTACTTGTCTGGTCTTCTACCCCGTAGATTGTAGATGGTTGCAGGTAGATTAAACCATGCAGTGTTTGTTTTGGCCCCACACCCAGCTCAAAATAGGTCTTGTACTTTGCAAGACCGCAAAGAATACAGTTATGCTGCTCAAAGGCTTTACCCAGACAGTTAAGAATATATTCCTTTTGAAATGCAAAAAGCCACAGCCGACAGTGGGAGTGTAATTACCTCTCAGACTTTAAGGTGAGGCTAAGAGTGGGCATGCTATTGTGAAACTGATGTGGCTTTCCATCAATCTTGTGGCTGTGCTTCAAGCCATGTTTCCTGAAACCAAGGGTTTCGTTCCTGGAATTCATACACCTCTTTTATTGTTTAATCCACTGCTTTGAGAAATTAGAGAGTAACAGATTGAAATAGATTCCTGTGCCTCCTGGTGGTACTAATGAACAAAGTAATGGAATGGTACAGCAAAGCTGTTTTGCAAATGTAGTCAAAGAGAGAGAAGTAGATATTTTAGAGAGTCCCACCACGCACCCATTTAGTTAACAACTGATCACACACTCATCAGATAGTTATGGTTCAAACTGTCCAACTTTGAATAATTCAAACTTATTAGTACTCTCTAGCCCACCGCATTTAGGACAGATATTTTTTTGCACTAAAGTTCAAGTGGTGTAGCATAAGAGATATTTTCAGCACAGTTTTTAAGTTGCAGAATTCTTTGTATGCACACAGACTCTTTTCACATGCAGTTATGTTACACTCATGACTGTTGGGCCCAGAGTTCTGTTCGTCACTTGGTGCAGTGTAAGCAATGACTCTGCATTCTTGAGATTTACAACTCTCCTTGAGATGTCCTATTACTGCTGGCTGTGTTCGTGTTCCTGCATTGGTGTCCAAGTTTGGGTTCCAAAGGCCTGTGCCGACCCAGCGCGACCCACCTAGCGCGTTCCCCCTTGAAGCTACATGCTTACTATTCCACTCACAGCTGGCCTCCAGAAAGCAGCAGACCTGCTGGAATGACCTGCTGAGGCATCTGGCTTCTCCACATCTCCACAGTAGCGGATAAATTGCTGACGCCCTTCAGTGTCTGTGTGGGTCAGGAAAAAGACAGACAGAGAGACGGAGGAGGGATTTAAGGTAATTAGGATGGTTCATTTGATGTCTGAGAGTTGTAAATTGGGCACTTGAAGAATGAAGAATGCTGAGAATGCTGACACAAACTGAGAAAATGCACATTCTTTGTGTCGTATGGTGCCTGCAAAATGAAGAAATGTTATTTGTAAGTATTAAATGGACTTGCATAATCAGATCATTAGTGTTAGTCATCCATTTTTTAAACCGATTAAAGGTCCCATAGCATGACATTTTCACTTTATGAGGTTTTTTTTAACATTAATACTTACCCTAGCCTGCCTGTGGTAACTCAGTGGCTAGATATTACGGTACGTGTAAAGCGTGTTTTGGATGTCCTGTTCTGCCTTTGAGAATATGAAAGCTCAGATAGGCCAATCTGGAATTTTCCCCCTTATGTTGGGGGGGGGGCTCTCAATTAATACCCCCATTCATTCATTCATTTATTTATAGGCCTAATTGAAGGTGCTTTAGGCCTACAGTAAATCAGTTCATATGTATTAGAACTAGCCTACATTTTAAGACATCTACTGTTTATTTGCATGGCATGTCTTGCATTGGGAAAAGTGCTTGCAGTCTGATGTCTCACAGGGGAGGTGTATGGTGCCATTAGGGAATGCCCAAAGCCTACAATGTTAAAGACAGTGTTAAATCAGTTACACCAAACTGCCAACATAGGCTGTTTTGGACGAGTTTAGGCGTTCACTATGGATAGTCTAATTTTTAACTGACATGCATGAAACTTGCGTGCACTCTGTTTATACAGAGGACTGCTTTTGCGTCTCCATAGGGCTGCCCTCCGTAAGGCATAGGTGTGTGACCATGCAAGGCGTGTCTTTTGTGTGCAGTTTCATGCGCAATGTTGGCTATTAATTGAAAGGACTGTTGGATTGAATCCCCTGACTGGGATTTTAAGTTTATAATTCTGTGGTGATTCCGTTAGGTGATGTTGATTTCTTGATGAGTGATTGGATGCGAATGCGACACGCGAATTCCCCTTTGGGACCATTCAGTAACGTTTGTTGAGTGATTGGATGGTTTCAGACATTGTTGATAGGTATCTTTGCCCAGCCTGTTTTACTGGATATGCGCAAACCCATGATCTTTTCAGGTGGTTATGGCGTAGGCTATAGGCTACCGGCGTATCACGTAGACTACACCCCTGACATCTACAGAATATCAAAACAAAACGTTTTGTGAGATCCTGACAATATGTAGCGTATTATAAGATAGACTACTGGAAATAATAAGCTGTAAAACACTGAAAGAAAGTTGTCACAGCTCCTCCTCATTCAACTGCATGCAGCTGCCTAAGGGCAGTAGCCTAGAATGGTGCCTGTTGGTCCATAAACCTAATACATTTAAGATCTCGCAAAATATTTATTTGTCTTTTTTAGTGTATTTTTTAGTTCCTTTATCAGAGCCTCTGAATTACCAGTGAGTTAATTTTATTTTTTCTGGAAATGCATTTTATGTCTGCGGCAAACATTTCGCCGACCAAACTAACAATTACAGTATCCATCCAGTATACACAATATTTTAAACTAACCATTCGGATACGTCCTGCTGTAGTCACTAAGTTTCAGCCTGTTCAGGTAGGCTACTTCTCGATCGGGATCAGATGCTTGAACGATTACGTGCAAGGTATAAAGTTATCACTTGCAACATGCCAAATGCAGGTAAAAAAAATGCGAATAAAAAATATTAGTCCACTCGCCATTGGCGGGCTGCTGAAATATAACAGCATCATATACTGTGTGACTTTAATCATTAATAGCATTGACAGTGAAATACACACAGCTATCGAAGTTGTCACGAGTAGTTCACCATCATTCAACATTCGAAAATGTATAGTCTAAAGTTATCTGCCACATGCAGTCAGCTAGCCAATAGAACTATCTTTTTCATTAGAAGCGCTTAGCGTCAAATCTATCTACTTTTTGGAAAGAAGTCCTGACTTCTTTTCATGCGAGAGAGTCGTCAGTTTGTACCACAAACGAGAGGGGATTTGTTCAGCGATGCTGAAGCCTTGCGTTGCGTTGCAGGTGATCAAGTATCTGAAGATGAGTGCGTGCACAGGCCAGTGAAAATTAATATAATAAACCTTACTGCATTTATGGAATGCATGAAATTCGAGGCGGAACACCATAGAAAAACTCAGATTAGCAGGGATGATGTTCAGGTTTGTGCCTAATTTTGTAACGGTAGCTAAATCAATATTCAAATCTGATTACTTTCATCAGGAAAACCCAAACATGACGTTTAGAGGTAACCTAACAACACAAACTTTCCAGCATAGTCAATAAACACATTAAACAAAAGAACCTGACCAACAACTTTATTCATAAGCAAACTTCTTTTGTGCATTGGAATGTAAGCTAAGTTAAAAAAATTGCAGGCTATTTTGTCACATTTCACAGCCTGAAATGGTGCAGGAGACAGTGACTTCACAATCACTATTTTGTGATGTGACATGGGCTATGTAAACATCGGCCTACAGAATATATGCTGTGTAAACCGTGTTGGATAATAGAATAGGCATTATCTCTAACTGTATTACATCCCATTGTTTACAGAGTAGCCTAAGACAAAAGTTGTAGACCTATAAAGCACCCTATCTAAACTTGTTGTCAATGGATGGTAAAAATATTTTGGACTGGTAAATGTTCAGGCCTTACCTGCCATTGGCAGGTAGGTCACAAAGTGAATTTCATACCCTGACTGCGTGTGTACGAACCATTGCTTACATTCACTGTAAACATGACACTGGTCAAGTTAGTTCCTTAAGGAAACAGCCCCGCAGTTTTGTCTCTGTTAGGGGTAGTAACATGATATTTGATGTAAGACATCTTGGACCAAGTGTCTACACATGTCAAAATTAAAAATGGAGATTATTTCAAGTATTTTTCTATCTAATTACAAAAGCTTATTTTATCTCATTACAAAAGTATTGTATCTGCCATTGGAACAAGACTATGGCATGTGAAATTAATAAATGTGCTGGACTGGACAGCTGGACAAGTTCAACACATTTTTTGAAAATTGGATCTATGGTTCAAAAGCTATGTTCATGGATGCATTTGCAGCTGGAGGCCTTGAGTACCAGACTTGAAACTTGAGGCTGAAACTTGGATTGTGAAACCAAGAAGTGTGACAATATCTGGCACAGAATATCTGGCTTCAAAACATATTTCAGACTCTCCAGTCTAGTAATTGAATGTAAATTGCTGTGGTGCACTAATCTTAGCTTTAGATTAAAGTCATGTCTTTAATCTAAAACTAAGCAGAACATAGTCTGGCTAGAGATTGGATTGGAGACCACTACAGCTGTTTTTTAAGAAATATTTTACTTGAATAATTTTTTTTTCTGGGTCCTAAGATTGTTTTTCTTATTTCAAGTAATCTTCACAAGCCATATTTTCATGTTCCACTGGCAGATAATTTTGCTTTTTTTCACAGCAATTGCCAAGGCCAAATTTTGTTCCCAGTCCGACCCTGGTCTATTCCAATGTTATCAGGTCAGTTCGAAAATATCTGACCCAGGCTGATATTTAATAGACATTTAGACATATATAAAGAACGGATTTATACAATTTCTACTGGAAATAGCACTAACATATCATACATACATACATATCATGTATGAGAGTTGTGCAAACACATGTATGTACAACTCTCTTTACTTGCTTCCAGTTAGTAATTGGATTTGGATTGGCAACCCATGGCGGCCATCTAACACAGCGGCAGGAAACTTGTTAAGGAGGGCAGCAGTGAATTATGCTGGGCAGAGACCTGCAGCTATCTGTGATGTTCAGGAATCCTCAGCAGCCACTGTGTTTGATTGCTCCAGTCTTTTGAAGACCCTGTCTATCATTCCCCCATCCAATCACCACACCATACCTCATCTCACCACACCATACACCCCCTACCCTCACCAACCCTGCTCACGCCACTCAAACTTCCACCCTACCCCCACCCCATCAGATGGAAGCATACACATACAAATACACATACATATTCACACATGCATGTGGTCTTACCATGGCACAGTGCATAATCTGGGCATGTGATGCCAGGCACCATGGTAGTGAGGTGGAGGCATGGAAGACAGTGAAAAGGTGTGTCTGCTGCTTGTCAATAAAGTAAATGATCTTCTGGATCACCAGCTGTTTTTCTAGAATAAACCATATTCGGTCACAAAGCATATTCTCAAAGAGCATTTCCCATCAGAAGGCAAATTTTCTTTCAGTCACTGATGGCGTGTTACGAATGTGCACTGATTTACAGTCTCTGCACGTCTCTGCTTCTGGTCTCTTGGTCATAATCCCTGAACTCAAAGGGCTTTCAGCTCTCCCACTATAACTCAGCCTCTCCCAAACAGTCTCCAGTCCCCAAACATGTTCTATGCTTGACACGACCCAGTATGGTTTATGCATGGCCAGAGTGCATTTCTTATGAGTGGTTTGGTCATTTAGATGAAAATTGAATCCGATTATCAACATGTCTGTCACTTGTACAGTAAAACCTGGATGATTTATTTGAAGAAAGCAAACACATGAAATCGTGTATGTGTGATGCAGAAGCCATATTTGACAGTTTCATGGATTTCCAGTGGATGTGAATACTGTCCAGCTGAGATGGAGGCTCACTGATTACAAACTCACTTCAGCAGCAGTTGGCACACACTTCAGTGGCATGGCATGGGAACTTATGACCGGGGCTCAAGCCTGCACCAAGGGAAAAAAAGATTTATTTCCCACACCTCTCTCCTGCAGTCCGGTGGGATGCCATCCCTTCCTCTCCTGCAGTCTTTCCATATCTCTTTTTCTCTCTCTTTCTCACATATTCACACATCCTTCATCCCTTTACCTGCCTACCTCTGATACTCTCTCTCTCTCACACTTATGCACACACATTCTCTCACACACACACCCCTTCCCAAAGGTTTACGCTTCCTGCTATCCATTATGGTGACCTCGGGGGTCAGAGGAAGTACTTTGTACCAAACTTAACCACTCTCATGTGGCCAGGTGGATGGAGCCGAAGTCAGTATTCTGATGGATACCTCCAGGAGTCCACCAGTGTTTTAGGGGGTGAATAATGAAATGCATAGATCCGGGAGAAAATTCCATCATCCTGCCTCAGCGGAAATGAGGTGAGGTGAAATCTGATATGGCTTCGTCAGGAAAAGAAATGAGTTTGCTATCGTCTTCTCTCAAATTAACCTTTGCCGAACAGCCTGGTCATGAGTAGTGAGAGTAGTGAGAGTGACAAGAGCTGAGCTGCTCTCCTCTTTCTCTCTGCTCTCTTTTTTCAGTTTCTCCCTTTCTCCTCTTTCTGTCTCTTTTCTCTCAGCTTTCTCTTGTAAAAATCTTGAATGTCTGCCCTCATCATTTTGATCTATTATAATATAACACATTCTTTACTGTCTGATAAGACATGGTCAGTGCTTCTCAATTCAAGAACCTGTGTTCTAAGTGACAGCACTTCAGTAGATTAATAAATGCTTTTTTGTTCTTTCTTTGTTTGATTTTGTGTCTAGTTTCTCTGCGAAAAGTCATCAGTGGTGCAGTGACATTGTGTTTCTGGTCCTTGGTCTCTCGTGGGCATTTGCTCTCCAAACATGTATTTTCTTTTGTGCAAACTGTGTGTGCAAGAAGCCCCTCCGAAACAGCCCATGGCACTAATCCAGGCTGGAACTGAAAGTAGCACAATGGAGATTCTCCATTGTGTTTGAAGTTTGGGTTGTGGTTTGTATAAGGGAATTTCTTTATCTAGTGCTTTCTCTAAATCAATCCTTCTTCATGTTTCATTATTTTTTAACCATTGTATGATCTCTCTCTGTCTTTCTGTCACACGCTCTCTCCGGGGCTTGCACCCACGTCAGGCGTTATCTCCCAACGTGCACCTAAAAGTATGACTTATGTCAGACATTGCACTTCAAGTTGTATGTGATAGCAGGGGGAATCTCTGCCTTTCACCTTGTTAGCCTCTCTATGCTGCCAAGACAAGTGTTCCTCAACCGAGCGGGTCTTGTTTCCAGGGAGTTACCTGATTGTGGGGCATAATCATGTATGTGTTCTCCATGGCTGCCTGTGTTGTTGCCATATCTAGTCTGCAGGTGGATGGGACTGCTCCCCAAGCTAACAGAGATGGCTTCTCAGAAAAATATCATTGTTGTTCCAGAACAAGATTCCAATTAAAACATGGAATATTAGGGGGGTCGCAAACCAACCTGATCATTTTGGAGAGGTCAAAACTTCAAAAAGGTTTAGACAACAATGTCTACCATACATGCAAAACGGGTTACGGTGAGGGGCACTAGTCACAGAACGAAGACCCCTGCACACCACCAACCATTTCATGTTTCTAATCGATTCTCCTCGCTAAGTAACCAAGACAAACCTCTGGTAATTGCCGCTTCGACTCTGTCGGCCGTAGTCACTTCAATCTCTGGGGCTAGAGCAAGTGACATCGAAGCCTATTTGAAAGTTCTGGCGGCTAAACAAGTAATAAAAACCCCCGGATAGTTATCCACACTGGCATTAATGTTGTCCGATTAAGGCAGTCGGAGATCACCAAAACAAGTTTTATTTCTTTGTGCAGGTTGGCACAAACGCCAGACTCTGTAACTTTCTCTGGTCCCATACCTATTAAACGCAGTGAAGAAATGCTCAGCAGGGTTT
This sequence comes from Tenualosa thibaudeaui, assembly GCA_027481765.1. NCBI lineage: Eukaryota > Metazoa > Chordata > Actinopteri > Clupeiformes > Clupeidae > Tenualosa > Tenualosa thibaudeaui. Next base: position 13,266,773 of record JAIFZK010000001.1, on the reverse strand, counting down.
TTTCACTGAATCAATGGTTGTCAGGATGGTGTGCCGATAACAATGTGGGCTTCATCGATAACTTTAGCTCCTTCTGGGGGAAGCCTGGACTTTTGAATCAAGATGGCATCCATCCGTCTTGGATGGGTGCTGAGCTCCTTTCTAGGAACACTAACCGTCACTTAAACTCGGCTTGTTCCTGACGAACCAGAGTTTGGTCCAGGTGGCAGAATTACTGTCCTACACAGTTCTCTACCGCCTCACCGTCACCCTAGCAGCAGACAGACAGTGAGAGTGTCCACGACTAAAATGTTTTCAAAATGCCCCCCCCCCTTTTTCTTTTGAAGTTCTTGTCCTTAACTTGATTCATCCTGATAGTAATGGTGCTAAACCCTTAACAATTGTAACATTATATAGACCTCCAGGCTCCTACACTGAATTCTTATCAGAATTCTCTGACTTTCTGTCCTCTCTAGTCATTAAAACAGAAAAGATAATCATATTAGGTGATTTTAATATCCACATGGATGCTGCAAACGATAGCCTGGCAATTGGATGGCAATCTCTGCTTGATCACATTGGCTTTTGCCAAAATGTAAATACACCTACACATCAAGGTAACCACACCCTGGATCGTGTTCTGACACAGTACAAATAGAACAACTTACAACCCTACCTCAACACTCTACACTAACTGACCACTACTTATTAACTTTACATTAGACTATGTAGCACCTAACTCAATCTACTACTACACTAGAAACATAACTCCGGACATAATTCCGGCTCTCCTTGACCCTCTACTGAGCCAATATAGCCCTGCATTAGAAGGCTCTACGCCAAGCCCAACCCAAGTTGATCAATTAACTGATAGTGTTGTAAATGTACTAAACTAGGAAACAAGAAAAAATTGCCCCATGGTATAACACACAGACTCGCTTACTGAAACAAGCTGCGCGTAGACTTGAAAGAAAATTGTAGGCCACTAAACTTTAAGCGTTCCGCCTTGCCTGGAAAGATAGCTTAAAAGAGTACAAGACAGCACTTAACAATGCCAAATCAGCATATTATTCCTCACTTATACACAATAATAAAAATAATCCGAAATTCCTCTTTAACACTATATCACATTTAACAAAAAGCAGGAACGAGGTGTCCCATTCCATTCCAATAACTCTAAGCAGCAATCACTTCATGGACTATTTTAATGACAAAATTGAATCTATTAGACTTAAAATAAACAACTCCCTTGTAACCTCAAATCCAGTTGGACCACATGTAATGGTTACAGCTAGCTCTAGTCAACCTGTAGCATACCTTGATTCATTCACACCCACCAATATATCAGAAATTACGTCTTTGATCTCTTCAGCTAAAGCCTCAACATGCTGATTGGATCGTATCCCAACTAAGGCTGTCTCCATTGGCTGAGACAATTCTTAAAATTATAAATGACTCACTCATAGCTGGGCATGTCCCAAAATCTGTTATTAAACCATCAATTAAAAAACCAAACCTTGATCCTGATGTCCTTGCTAAAAACCGACCCATATCTAACTTCCCATTTGTATCAAAAATACTTGAAAAATAGTGTCTAAGCAAATCTTTAGCTTCTTAAATGAAAATAATATCCAGGAAACGTTCCAGTCAGGCTTAGAACTAATAGTACAGAATCAGCCCTAGTTAAAACCTCCTTATCGCATCTGCTAATGGATATATATCAATATTAATCCTATTGGATCTTAGTGCTGCCTTTGACACTATTGATAGTATCCTACTACACGGGCTTGAACACATGATAGGCATCAAAGACCAGACAAGCCTGGTTCAAATCATACCTCTCTGGTCTCTACCAGTTTGTACATGATCATAATGAGTCATGAACCCATACCAAAGTAAAGTTTGGTGTACCCCAAGGCTCAGTGCTAGGTCCCCTGCTGTCCCCTGTGCTTCCTATGTTTAAATTGGCCCTAAACAGCTGACCAACACTCTACCCCTTCACCAAAACTTACTCAGTGGCCTGTCACTGTCATGTAACACAAAAGTTAAAGACCTCGGGGTAATTATTGACCAGGACCTCTCTCTAAATAGTCATGTAAAACACATCAATGTCAAAAAAACATCTTTTTTCCACCTATGAAATACTGCTAAGGTTAGGAAGTTCCTATCCTTTGAGGATGCTGAAAAATTAATACACGCATTTATTACTTTCAGGCGTGATTATTGCAATGCTCTGTTCTCTGGGTGTAGTAATACCTGTATCAAAAGCCTACAACTAATACAAAATGCTTCAGCCCAAACTCTCACCAGGACTAAAAAATATGAACATATCTCTTCTATCCTTGCTTCCTTACACTGGCTCCCTATTAAAAGTTGCATTGATTTTAAAATACTCCTCCTAACCTACAAAGCCCTCAAGGGTGATGCACCAACATATATTAATATTAAAAATAAGACTTCTCTCCTAGAACCATAAGATCCCAAAATGCTGGTCCCAAAATGCTGTAATCCCAAGAATATCAAAATCTACGGTAGGAGGAAGAGCCTTTTGTTACCGTGCACCCCTCCTGCGGAATAATCCCCCCCCCCCACAGACACACACACACACTCCACAAGTGGACACTCTCAATACCTTTTTCACTTCTCATGGGTGTTTTGGGAGGGACTGTCTCTGCTGTTGCCCCCAGTTATGAGGCATGGCGGCCACTGACCATCCCTGCAGTGGTGCTGGGTTGCCTATCACCTATAGACTGACTACCATGTAATGTGTTTGAAATAAAGTACTTGACGTGCTTGTCATAGTTTGTGTCGTATTTTAATTTCATGCTACACAAGTGCATTTTGCTTGTGACTCTCAGTTGTGCCATGTGGGAGGTATATTTAAGTAATACGTGCCATTCAGAACTGTGTTGTTGCTCTTCTCCATGGTACAGAAGATTTGGGAACAAGCATAGATGTCTAGATGTCTAAAAGAGTCTAGGATCTTTGACGACAACGGGGACGCTGTAAAATATGGAACCTTTTGCAGCATACGATTAATGTGATTAAAAATAATAACAGTGTGTTATGCTCAGTCCTTAGTCTCATTGCAATTAACACATTAACACTGACAGCCCTACTTATTATCAATGAGTTCGTATGAGTTCATCACTAAACATTCCTGTTACGCTGGGCCCATGTTCATCTGTTTGCCTAGATATACAGAACAACTCGTATTAGTCCATCGACCATCGACCCGCTGTCTGTCAGTCACACTATTTTCCTCTACCTGTGCACTCTCTCGCCAAACCTTTGTAAAGCTCTTGCTGAGGAGAGCGCTGAAGAAGATAACTAAGTGTGTCATTCCGATAAGTGAACACATCCATCTGACACTAACCTGGTGACATTACACACTTTACACACGCGCACAAATAAACTGCCCACTAAAAACAAGTTACGGCCTGCCATAACCACTGCACATGCCATTAGTGACTATTATAGCTGCTGAGCCAGATAATAGCAAAACCACCTGAGAAAATTATTTCATACCTCAGCACTTATCCAATCAGCACTTCCAATCAGCAACCAATCAGCTTCATTGTCTTGAACTTCTGTTTTCAATTATCCGCAGCCCTTTGATTCTTTCCTTACCACAAAGTTGATCATATCTATAGATGATAGTGACATAATTGAGAAATTGGTTCCACTTTGACAGTTTAACACATCCATCCCCACTCCAGCTTCTAGCTTGCCCCCACCTCCTGGACCCTACCAGAGCCTCATGCTTTTATCCACTACAGCGCAGCGTGCCAGACGCACTGCTCTGCCCCGCTATCGACCGCGCGTGATCTCAGCATCCTCTCCATCTGACTGAGATGGACCTTTTTTTCGTGCCCACTCACCTCTTGTCTCATCTGCTCTTTGCATGCATCAAAGGTGTGGAGTTGGGGGGGAGTGCAGGTTGTTTGTGGTTGTGTGATCCACACACAACCCCCAAGCCCCCCCCCCCCTCCATCGCTCTCTTGTGATTGCCTGCTTTGCAGGGTGCCAGCAGAAGGTGTCTCATGAGTAAGCCAGCGGTGACACCTTCATCTCTGCCACCTCCAGCTCTGATGGATGCACAGGGATCTCATCTACCTTTCTGCCCTACTTCCCAGCAGGGAGGGAAAAATACTCCAACAATCCCAGAGTTGGAAGCAGACATGTGAATCACAGATAACCACATGCACACGGATGTGTCCGTGCACACACAAACACATTCATAACAAGAGCCAGTCTCTCACACTCACTAAAATGCATGCATTGTTTAAATAAACCAGCATGACAATACAAGAATGCACAACAGGGACAGTTAAGCCATTGTGCAGAATTATATGGAGAGGAGAAATCATCAACGATCTACACGCATGCATACGCATACACAGTACAACATTACCAAAACCTAGATTGGATACATCTTTGTTGTGCATAACTAGGTCTAGATGGGAGAAGAGGTTAATAAGAGATCATGCAAACATTCACACATAAACAGTGCGGTATATTTGACCATTACAAAACAACAGAGGCCACCGCATTCACCACCACCAGCTGTTACTTAAAATTCAATGTGTGGGAGTTGACAATTGAATGTACAGTACATGTACTTGTACAAACCCTTAACCACATGTATACACGAATACATGCTTAATTAGTTTGGCTTAGTGGCTACATGCATACAGAGGCATAATCAAATACATTCACTTTGTAGATAACTGGTATGTGCAATTAAGGTCTGAACTGGAATGACTGATGGCAGATGGCATGTTTATGTATGTATGTAAACACACATGAACACACATCACTTCTTTCATAGACAGTTCTCCACAATACTGTTTTCAGTAGTATGTTTTGTGTAATCAGCATTAGGATGTGTTCTGCATATGTAAAAAGAGAGATTACCAACATGACATGTACAGTACTAGCTAGGTTTCACCAAACCCGTTCACGTACACATACAGTATAGTGCCTGTCAGGAGGAATTTCTTGATGGAGGTCATAAACCTGTGTAAACACATTTCAAAATGCACCACTGTTCAGACCCCTGTTACAAAGATGTCATTCCACAATGGACTGTTTTGAAGAAGTACAAATGGTCAAGGGGGAGATTAGTGTCTTTGCACAAGAAGTTGTCTTCCCCCTTTAGCTATATAGGGTTCGTAACCACCCAAATATGCATGCCACACTGTCTAAAACTATAATATGTCATGATGTGAATCAAGTACACCACTTTCCCGATTGACTCTCTGTTAGAAAAAATATTGAAAATGAAGCAGCAGTGAATATTAATATTCTAAATGATTGCTATAGGAAACACATACCATAAGGAACAACATGACTGCTATAAAAAGGTGAAGTATCAAAGCAAATTGCAAAGAGATACCTGAAGTTGTGAAAGCAGTGGATGGAGAAGCCATAAAACCTGTAAATTACAGACAGTTCTGCTGCACAGTAGAAGTTACCTGGGGTGCATTCACTAAAAAGACTATTCTAACTGAGGATTTTCTGCACCAAGAGCCTACTTTTCACAGATGTTTGACCTTAGTGTATAACTCATATTTTATCCCCAAACTCTTTTGATCATATTGTCTCTGCGTCTCTGCTCTACCTTTCAGCCAGACTAATTGCTTTACTTTCGGGGTAATTGGAAAGTGACTGCCGCACACCGCCAGCCAGTCTGTCGCGACTGCACAGGTGTAACTGAGGAAATCAAATAGGACAGCAATAAGCTTAATTAGACGGAGACATCAGAGAATATTCCGCCAAAGTTCTGTGTCGGAATACTACTTGGAAGAACGAAGTTGAGGAAGTCAACTTTTTTCTCCTCTCACACACATGCACACAATCTCACATAACAAAACCTCTCCCACAAAGACTTTCTTGACTTCATTTACATCAGTACCATGTAAGCATTATCTGTGTGAAAACATTGCTTGCGGGTATGCCCAGGATGAGGAAAAGCTTGTCACCTGATATGGTGTGAGGCTAGTGGCTGACATCAGGAGAACATGCTGGCCTCAGCACTGTTTTATAAAGGCAAAAGTGGAGGAACGCTCAGGTGACCTTGCTTAGTGCTGGCAACTGCAAGGACAAATCAAGTTCACTCATAGGATATATCACTCAGTGTTTCCACCCCACACAGTAAATTGATTTGGATATATATATATATATATATATATATATAGATAGATAGATAGATAGATAGATAGATAAATAGATAGATATAAATATAGATGTAGATATAGATATAACCAGATGTTTGCAGGGTGGCTACACATACACAGTCGCCAGTCGCACATTCGCCAGTCATGTCTTTAATGGAAGTCAATCCTGCGAAATAAATCGGACTTATTTTAAGTCCTTGGTGAGCAAAGTCACAGAAAAAATATACTCCCACTGAAATAGATATGAATAAATGTAGTATGTATGTATGTAAAGGAACTTCCTGCCCCCTGGTGTGTAACACAGAACCTTGAAGTGGAACAGCAAAGCGCTGTCAGCTGCATTCTGCGGCATGTGGCATGGAGTCGCGTGATGAGCCACGAGTGAGCCCATGAGAGCTGAGTGCTAATGAAACCACACATACGTCTCTATTTTCAAGCCTCACAAAGATCACCAGTCCGGGCACTTCAAAGCAGCTGTCGCTGCACATGCAGGTCACCGCTGTGAATGTCATGGCATCTCGTTCCACGTACTGCCCTCTTTTTAAACAATCCCACTTACATATACTCAACCCAACCTTCATGAAAAAAAATGATACATGTAAAATATTCTAGTGATATGCATATGCTTGTAAATATCCTGTTTAGCTTAGGTTGTAGTGGTTGCCTCTACATGAAGGAAATGGGCAGTCTATTCATGAGTATTTTCTGCCACCTAGTGTTTCTGAAGGGTCTTCACATCTGTTTTTTTGTAGCATAGCAGTTACTTTCTTGAATTTATTCCTGCGAGAAGGAACTTAGTGACCAAATGGCATACTACTTCAGTATTGCAGTTAATTGACATCCAATAAAATGAAATTCAGATAAATAAAATGGCTTCAGGACCTAGTGGTAAATATAGACCCAGTTCTGCTGAAATGTAGTTGATTCATTTAAATTCAGTGAGATGAAGTTGCTTCAAGAAAAAAAGGATATGTGGCAATTTCCTGAGCAGCGTGTATATAGGTCTTTTAACCAATATCAGATGCAGTTGTTAGATAGCTATCTTCTCTTATTGTCAGTCTCAAATGAGGCCCAGTTGCATACTCTGCATATGCTGTGCAAATACCTATTTATTTTACCCCTCAAAGGTTTTGGTTCATGCACCATAAGTCTCTTTAAAGAAAACATGCTTTACACGTCACTGTGAGAATACAGCAGATGGTCTAACTAAATGTTTTTTTAATAATTCTAAATGTTCTAAATTCTAAATGTAATTATTCTATATAGGACATACAAAAGGTCACAAACATTATGCTAATGGTAGCACTTAAGATGTGTTGTGTCTAATTCTGTCAAGACAGCCAATGCATGTTAGGACAACCACAGATCCACAAGACGTGAGAATGTAAGCTTCCTTCCTGAGTAAGGCTTTTTTTTGACTACTTCTGTGTTCTGGTTTGCAGCCTGGCAAAACTTTGCAATAGAGCAGTGTGCTCAGTATAAAAGGAGGCTTTTGTGGCTGGATCTACAGGGCACTTTGGTTATGTCTTTATTTTTAATTTTGTAAAGTATATTTCTCAACTGAGGTATTCAGTTGTAAGCAACTGGACTTCTTTTTGGAGCTTGAAGACATTTTACCTTTTATTCAGAAGGCTCCTTCAGTTCTGGGAAGACCAGGTGACTGGGTGATAGGTAGGTGATAGACTACACCTCATCATGTGACAATGGATCACATGAGTCACCCATTGGCAATATTGGCTCTCAGTTACACCCACATTCCAGAAATCTTCAGGTCTGCCCATCACCAGGCCAGAACTGAAGAAGCCTTTTGGATGAAAGATGAAACATCTTAAAGCTCCAAAAAGAAGTCCAGTTGCTTATAACAGAACACCTTAGCTACCATGACCTGGATGAATGAGAATCTCCACAGACACATTTCTCAGCCATTTCTTTGTAGCCTTATGTGTGCTGCTTTATAAGACACTCAGTTGAGACAATATTTGAAGTTTGACAGCATTCATGCAGTGATTTTACGTGGTTTGTAAACACTTAAAACTTCTTATAACGTAATGATAATATCTCCTCATGACCTGCTAGCTCCTCATTCAATTTGGTCACAGTTTTTATGATACTCAGGCTCTGTGAACTGAAAACAAACAATTGAGGGCAGCCAGCCCCTCAAACAATAACACAGAACATATACACATTCTTGCTAATACTCGTTAACGGTTTCACTCTCACTAAGGCCTGGGCTACTTAACTAATTACCTAAATAAATGACACCTGGATGCAGCTGAAAACAAACAATCGGCATTACGGCATTACGTTTTGATCTAACAGTTGGTCGAAATACGTCACTTGATTAGCCCTATGTTAATTTTTTTTCGCATTACACAGTTGATAGAAACACAGGTAGGCACGCATATTCTTGAGGCAACTTTTGTTAATACAAGTAGTTTTGTAGGGTAACTTTTCGTGGCTTTACAGTTTTGCAGAAATCTATCTTGGAAACGGGCTAGCGTCGCGGTTAAGGAACCTGGCTAGTGCAAATAGCCTGAAAAGTTGTGAGCTCGAATCCCAGCTGCCACCGTTGTGCCCCTGAACAAGGCACTTAGCCCTAAGTTGCCTAACCCTAGGGGAGACTGGGCCTGAACAATTGATAGTTGACAAAAAATGTAAGTCGCTTTGGATAAAGGCGTCTGTTAAATGCATGGAAACATTCGCTCACCGCCCAGCCCATGACAACTCTTCGGAGTAGTGCGTCCGACGCACAGTACAGCACATCCTACTCCTCCAGTCAGTCACCACCTCGCAGAGAGAGAGAGAGATGGGGATAGACCAGTGGCGGTCTTTTGCTTTAATTACTCTTCTCTGTAGCCAAGCTCTCGTCGGAGAGTCAACATGGGACTTAACCTTGCTTCACACCAACGATGTCCACGCACGAGTGGAGGAGACGAGCAAGGATTCGGGAAAATGCACGAAACCTCCGTGTTATGGTGGAGTGGCGAGGAGGCACACAAAGATATCAGAGATTCGCAGAACTGAGCCGCACGTATTGCTGCTGGATGGCGGTGACCAGTTTCAAGGCACAGTTTGGTTCAACTTCTACAAAGGTAGAGAAGCGGCTTATTTCATGAACAAACTCGGATACCATGCAATGGTAAGGCCGTCATAAACGCTTTTTTACCCACCGATGTCAGACGGATAGAATTTCTGTCGCATGGTTTCCTTGTTTAGCAGTGGAGACGGTTAGGACAACGTTACTGCAGTTTCTATTCGTCATGATTATGAATGTTGATATGTTACAAGTTGAGAACTTGTAACATGATGAAACAACGTTCAGTGTAAAGGAAGTCAGTAGAACATCTTCGTTGCTCATGACGCTCATGAAATGCCGAACGACAGAATACAATGCTGTAATAATTCGATTTTTTAGTCTTGAATAAAATAGAAACCAATTGTCATAAAATATGACACACTTACATGTCCTAAGCAAACTCGTAAACTGTCGTAAAAGACTTAAGGCAGTTAACTCGCCTCTTCCACTGATAAACGTTTGGTGCAATAGATATGAAGCGGGACAATGAATACAGTTGAAGAGAGGAAGATTACTATAATCCCCAAAGGGAAATATTAATAAATCATGCAAATAACAGGGTGAGCACTCACACCCGTAGAAACTCATTAACTGTACAGGGACAAAGTTGAGTCCATGGTGTCCAATCCCCAGATGTAGAGCTGTGCTGTCTGTCTGGAGGTGCTCATGTAGGGGCAGTTGGACGTGTCTGGACAGGGGCTGTTAATTCCCTTCAGAGACAATTAAGATACACAGAAGGGCTTTAAATCCTGAGCCTGGAGAGTCTGAGTGGCAAGATAAACACATCTGTGTTCTTCAAAGAGATATGTCATTAGTCGTAGTAGTAGAGCATTGTATAAGAATATGGCCTTTTAAGATTTCCATTAACTTCTCTGGTAGGGAATAGAAGAAAGATGTATTTCTAATGTTTTATGCTGTTTCTGCTAGGAACTGTACTATCCCTTTAAATTGTGACAGACTTGAAATAAAAATGTTACCAGCGTCTACACAAATGTTACTGGTTAACATGCCAGAAGGTCATAGTGACATGCAGAGCAACAGTGGTAACATCATGATAAGCCATTCTAACAAGATTCTTATTCATCACCTTCCCTTTTTTTCTCCAGGCTCTAGGAAACCATGAATTTGACAATGGGTGGGAAGGTTTGGTCAGTCCCTTTCTGCAGGAAGTGAACTGCTCAATCTTGAGTGCAAACATTCAACCAGATAGTTCCGTTGCACACAATGTGCAGGGTTACTATTTGCCTTACAAGATTTTCAACATAGGTGCAGAGAAAGTGGCTGTTGTGGGATACACATCCAGAGAGACACCAGCTTTATCTATGCCAGGTAAAGTCAAATGTAAAGAACACACAACTAGTAACGCTACTGATAATGGCCTAATTGGTACTAGTCATTAGCTAGGTTTCCATCCAGCTTGTTAAAGCAAAACTATCGCTGTTTTCAGATTCTCCTTTTTTACTTAGGAAAGTTATTTTCCTAATGACATGTCCTGGAAATATTTAGTGGCAAGTACTGTTCAGATTTTCGAAATGCTTAGGAAAGGTGCTTCAACACTTCCTTTCAAACCTCCTACACTAGTGTACAGTGGTGGTCCCAATGAAGCAAAATGCATGAAAAGACCAGCAATTCCTTGCACTATGAAACAACAACAAAGTAGATTTGTATTCTCTTAAAATTAATGGTTAATAGTGATATGAAATCCCTGCTGTCTTTACATAAAATTCTAATGAATTCATCTTTCCTTGACCCCATGACATTTTTCAATGTGGTCAAGGTGAAGTGGATGGTGAGAGAAGATGGGAGAAATGATTGATTATTAAGGGCCTCATGTATGGATGGAGCTATATTAAATTCTGAAAAGCTTATTTGCATATATTCTCATTTGTTGTCCCGACAACATTACATTTTGATCCCACATTTCCCATTTCAGCAAATGAACATCACTTCTCTGTGTCCTCCCCCTTTAGGTCCACACTTGATTTTCGAGAACGAGATAACAGCCCTGCAGGCACAAGTCGACAAACTCACAACCATGGGTATTAATAAAATAATTGCCCTTGGCCACTCTGGTTTTACAGTAGACAAAGAAATTGCAGAAAAGGTTAAAGGGGTGGATGTGGTGATTGGAGGACACACAAACACGTTCCTTTACACAGGTAAGACTGTAAAAATGTTGCTGTCCATACACTCCTGATCTCTGCCAAACAGAAGACTGATGTATATCATCATTACATACAGGACTTCATGTTTGTTCTGACAGTCTTTTTTGAGGCCTTTAAAGATAAATCATAAGTGTGAGGAGCATTCAGTATTATACAACTGACTGCAGTGTATGAGAATTTGCAGACTTTGCCAGACAACAGTGAAATTAAAAAGGATCTCAAACACACACTTCCAGGGCTAGGCTATGTGTTTCAATGTTGGCCGAGATGAATAATGAATATGATTTGGATAAGTTTTGTATAGATCTCAGGCAAAGAGGGTAGGCTGATGATTGAATGTGTGCACGCACAGTGTATGTGCAAGTTAGGCAGAGCTCTACAGCGCGCCCATTTCACTCACATTTGCGAGTAAAAATTTCGGCATGCGAACGAACAAAGCAAAACAAAACAGGCACGTGTGTGAGTGAGTTCTCTCAGCCTACAAATAAGAAAACAAGCAAGCTCAGAAAAAAAGGTAGATAATGTCTACAGTGTGTGAACATTTAAAGTTTTGAAAGGAGTAAAACATGGCGCAACGTATGCACTGTAAAACAAACCTGGCCTACCGTAAAACAGTGAATGCTCCAACACCTGTAGGTTACAGAACGCATCTGCATGTTAACTTCATTTCACCAAGCGGAGCTTCGTTTTGTAAAAGTTGACGCTAGTTGATTTACCATTGCTGATTGTGGTTTATGAATGGTTATTTGTTGCCTGTTATGAGTCCATAGCAACGACTAAGCATGATGTTAAGTGAGCCAGTGTAGCTAAATCCATCCACTCCTCATCTCTGTCTCCCTCCCGCACGCATGGATGCACACACGTTTTCTCCTGCCTGTCTTTCTCCCCATCTTGCACATGCGTTTATTCTTTATTCTTAGTTGGGTTGTTGCTGTAGACACAACCCTCTTTTATTTCTTAAAATATAAAACTAAGGACGATTAACCTTATTTGTGGAGTTGTATGTCTATTTCACACACAGAAAGTTTACATTATAGTGTGTGTATATAGATATAGACCTATTTATTACAAATTTGGAAAAACAATGATGGAAAAACAAGCTGTAAACTGTAACCATGTAAGCTAAAAAGGATGTACGACACTGGCAATGTACACTGATCTTTTTAACAAATTCAGTGATTGCTTTTCCTTCAAAAACAAGTGACTCCAAAACAATGAGAATAAGAATTTCATGTCCTTAAGACTCTGTTCTGTATTTTGCTATATTGCATGTGTCTCTCACATGTGTCTGTTTTCATTTGCAAACTTCACCCGGCATTCGATTCTCTGTGTGTAAAGGAACGCCGCCCTCCACAGAGGTTCCTGCTGGATCTTATCCCTTCATGGTAGACTCACAAGATGGCCGTAAGGTGCCTGTAGTTCAGGCTTATGCCTTTGGGAAATACCTTGGCTATCTTAAAGTGAGCTTTGACGACTCAGGAAACATCAAAGAGGCAAAAGGCAATCCAATATTACTGGACAGCTCCATAGAACAAGGTAAATGATTGCTTTAAATGTTTTGATATGCCTTGCTGCAGTGACTTGCTTTTTTGTATTAATTTGTATTAATAAATCCTTAGTATAGACAAACACAATATGCTGAAACACATGATCACAAAGACATGATCACATGTTAGGTATTGCATGAAACATCCACAAAACATCTGTAATGCAGGTTGTGAAAGTAAGTGAACCTTGGGATTAATCACCGTTGGCTGGAATAAACTATTCAGTTCAGTTCAGCCACATTCTTAGGATATCTCCTGTGAGTGGCTTTCTTTGGCATCTCTATGGTCATTATCGTGTTGGAATGGATCAACTGTAATGGGAGTTCATGTTTCACACAGAGATGGGAAATTGCCCTGACATTAGTAAAGCCATAAATCCTAATGCTCCCCCAGATGCTCTGCAAAATAGAGATAATGACGCCCTTTGGATGCCATATAGTGTCATGTTGTTTCTGCACAATTCATTTTATGTTTCGCCAGTCCACAAACTATTCTCCCCCATTGCATTGTGGTAAGGTGCTCTTGGGCAAATGTTTGGCACACAAAGGGACAAAAGCCTCAGCTGTGATGTCCTGCTGTTAGCAGCCTTAGGGTTTTCCTGAAACAGAGAGAGAGAGAGAAAATAAAACGAAATGAAATAGAAGAGGGAGAAGATATGCACTTGATTATCTGACATCATATTGTGGTATCTATAGACCCTGGTATCCTGGCTGATGTTGACGAGTGGAAGCTCAACTTGACTGATTACGCTGCTCAGTATGTGGGTAAGACACTGGTCTACCTCAATGGGACTTCACAAGAGTGCCGCTTCCGCGAGTGCAACCTGGGCAACCTCATCTGTGACGCTATGGTGTGTACACAATAGGGCATTCCCTATTTGGTAATATTTTATCAACAGCTCTGTAATGGGGGCAATTTACTAATAAAGAACAGTTGTAGACAGATTGATTGAGTGTCCTATATTTTGGAAAGTAACATTGGGCAATGGGGGGTGTGTTTAAATAGGCCTTGACTCAACTCTATTATCTTGTGTGGTGCAGGTAGACCATAACATCAAGTATGCAGATGAGGTTCAATGGAACCACGTGAGCGCCTGCCTACTGAATGGTGGAGCTGTGCGGGCACCCATAGACGAGCGTGCTCGAAATGGTGTGTTGGTCCTTGCCCCTGGTTTTGATATTTTTCAATTTCATATAAGAATCAGTATATTAAACACAAGGGTGATATAGCTAAATGTCCTTGGTTTATACTTTTTTTTGGCAATATGAGAGTATGAATGAAGGAAGAAACATTTGAAAGAGATTTTTCATATATCAATGAGAATATCGATGTGAAATGTTGCTGCAGGTTCCATCACAATGGAGGACCTAATTGCAGTCATGCCCTTTGGAGCTACATTTGACCTGGTTCAGCTGAAAGGCTCCACAATCCGAAAGGCCATTGAGCACGGTGTTCGGCGGCATGGACTCGGCACAGGCGAATTCCTCCAAGTGTCAGGTACAGCAGGAGTCTGATGCTTGTCACATGTATTGCCCATGGTTTGAATTGTGGGGCTGCACCAGACCTGGTCTAGGTGTTTCATCCATAGCCTCAATAGAATGGCACTTATTTTTATGACATAAATGATTATATGAAATTTGAGGTTTTGCTGTATTCCTCTCAAGAGTTTACATTTTACGGAACATTGAAATAATTCTGTGCTTTTTTACATGTTCTGTCACATCTATCCAACACATCTATCCAATCAAATTGCTCCGATTTTCCTGTGGCAGGCTTCAGGGTCGAAATCAATCTCTCTCAACCACCATACAATCGGGTAACGTCTGTCAGTATCCTTTGCACCGGGTGTCGAGTCCCACATTACGAGCCACTGGAAGACGAAAAGATTTACAAACTAGCCATGCCATCTTACATTGCGGATGGCGGCGATGATTATTCGATGATCAAAAAGGAGAAACTGAAGCATGACAGTGGTAAGTTGGGGGCACAAAAAGGAGAAGTTGGTTTCTTACTACAGAGTTCTGTTAGTTGAGTGCCAGTTTCTGTTTTTTCTCTGAAGGAACAACAACAAAAAAAGGCCAGACTGTTGTACTTGATCTTTCGCAGGTGATCTGGACATCTCGGTGGTTGAGCGCTACATCAGAGAGTCCAAGCGAGTTCACCCAGCTGTGGAAGGTCGCATCAAGTTTGTTGGCTCCAACGTGGCAGGTGAAGGACCTAGTCACATGATCTCACTTCCACTCTTGACCCTGCTTTTGGCTTTTTGGCTCATGTCATCAAGCCTGTAGGAGCCATTGTCAGACACCAACCTCACTTCTTCAAAAGAATGAAATTTCCCCATCCCATGTTCTTTTGGTGCTGAAGCATATGATTCTTTGACCTGTTTCATTTCCCCATAATGGTGTCCACCCCTCTTCACAGTGTGACGCAGTTCTCTGTGAACTCTGTTACTTCAGTGTTGTGATTAATAGAAAACCACATTGGCTATCCACATTAGGACTACAAAAGCTTCAGTGGCATTAGATATTTTTTGGCTAGACCTTGATAGTGCAGCTTAACCACTTGTGTGTGATTAACTACATTTTTATTTCTATTCAGCAATGTTTGAATAGCGTTTTTAACAAGACACCAGGGAACTTTCAGAGATATCCTTTTACCTTTATCTGAAAACAGATGGTTCTAGAAGGATTAGTCCAGCAAGAATGTGCCTATATAGCTAGCTCCTTCACTGCTGTAACTGTGCGTGAATCGCTAGAAACGCTCATGTTATGCATATTACAGTAACAAAAGGTTCAATTGTTTGTGTGGTACTGTTAGTGAATGCAGCCTAGCAACTTATGTGCAAATCTAATTTGGACCATGCATTCGCATTCTGTCATTTGAATAGCACTTGTAATACAAGAAACTAGGACGCTTTATTGGAGAATGCAGTTGACTTCCGTTAAGCAAGAACATAGACTTAAGAAGCTTTATTGCACTGGAAATACACCTGTGTGTACCCAAGCCCCATTTTGTGTGGGTGTGCAACAAGAAACGACTGGGAAGTGGGTTGTTTTTTGTCTGTTTTTAAATCAGGTTCCTTAAAAAAGCTTAGTGACCCTAAAAGATTGTTTTTCAGGTAGGATTTCAGTTTGATGGCTCAGGGCTCTAACAGGGTGACATGTAGAACTTTTTAAACTTTTAAACTCATTCTGCATTCCACGTTTTATTGAAAGGGTGTGAAAAATCAATCCAGATGGATATTGTAGTTAACATATTTCTAAATAATCTACATAATTTTAGAATCATTCATTGTTTCAAATAAATCAGAAGACCTACTCAAAGACTGCTGGCTGTAGTCCTGAAAGGATTTGTAAGGATTGAAGAACTTATTTATTCTCAACTTCCACACTAAGATGCCATTGTAGTCAATCTATACTCCCTTTATGCCCTTTAACTTGCCAATTTCCTATGGCATAGCTGTCAGAGGGGGCTGTCAATCTTAACTGGAGTTTTCTAATTGCCTTATGTAGTTCTCTTTTGTTCAGCACAGAGCCAAAGAGAGTCCTTGGCACATTAACTTCCCCAATCTCTTTTGTCATGGTGTCCGAATAAAGCTCCCCAGTCTAATAATGTTATTTTTATTCAAGTAGCATGTAGCCTAGGCTTCCTAGTGCACTGATACACCATCGTCAAAAGTCAGCAATGTTTAGAGGCTCTGTCTCCTGATAGCAGCTTAAATACTTGAACATTTTTTTATTTAATTGTGAAAGAAATAGCCATGGCCAGTTTAAAATCCCAGGGCCTTCAAAGGATTTCTATTTACCACTAGATTTATCTTATTATTTATCTATACTCTTTTGATCCTGTGAGGAACATTTAGTCTCTGCATTTAACCCAATCATGAATTAGTGAAACGCAAAGCATGCAGTGAAGTGAAGCACACACTAACCCTGAACAGTTGGCTGCCTGCTGTAGCGGTGCCTAGGGAGCAGTGAGGGGTTAGGTGCCTTGCTGGTTCAGTTACAAGCCCAAAGCCCCAACCCGTAGTTTAAAACTAAAGGTGTTTAGTCTTTTGAAACTAAGAATAAAGAAAAAAGTGTCAGTAGCACTATTTAATAGTCAAGAATATCTTTGAAATACAAGATAAAATTACTTTGACTGGCTTAATGATCTATTGTCTAAGTATGTACATCAAATTTTTCTAAACATGGTAAACATGAAGATTTTTCTAAGCATCTTAAGAAAAGGAGAGAATATTCCAGTAGAAGTGAAACAAATGCACTTTGCTTTGTGTAATGAATTTTAAAATATTGCTCACTGTATTTTAAAATATTGCTCACAATTTCTAAATTGTTCTAAATTTCTTTTTAACTTTGAAAGCACAAATGTTAACTCATATATGTGATTGAAGTATCAAATCTTTGTTGAAACTCATAGAAATGTATTCCCTGGTATAAAAACAGATTCAATAAAATGACTGCTTCATGGATTTGTTTAGATTTGTTTGTTCTTGGTCAATTGCATAGCCTCATATGCCCATACCGAAAACTGCAGGCAGAAGGCCTTGCTGAAGAATGAGCTGGTTATAAGAGCAGACATCCTCCTCAGACAAACCTCCAGGACAAAGCAGGCTTAATACACTCCTGTTTGCCCATCTTGGGTCACACATAATCAACTGCGAGATTAGGACCATTGCTTCTATTTCATGCACATCTCATGGAAAATATTTTAAATATGTGTGCTAAAATACATTTCAGAATAAGTCAGTGAGAAAAGGGCAGACCCAGAAATGTCATTCTTTGAAGCAGGGCAAAAGTTCATATGAATGCAGTCATGGAAAAAGCTTTTTTTCAGTGCAGGATAGAGTTGCCCCTGTGGCACATGGGGGGAAATAGGGGGTGCTCTTTTTCACGTTCTGGTTAATTTAAAAAATGGTCACTCAGAATTCAGTAGTCAACACATGCTACAACCAACATGGTCAAAGTTCTCAAATGATTATGAAACTGACTGCATTTCAGCTCAAAACCACTGACCACTGATGTTGCTCTCCCATAATTATGGCTGGGCGTTGCCAGCTTTAGTGGCAATATTTACTGTGAATCTTGCTCTATGCTGTGCGCAATCAGGGTAGGTTAAGATGGGTTTGTTTGAAGATCACTCTTAACAGTCTTAGACGTTAACAATTATTGGCAAAGACTTGGACTGTACTAGGTACTTTTTCAACTGTTTCTCCTTCATGTAGAACCTGCTGATCAGACCCAAGTTCAACAGAGCACAGAGTTGAATATGTGACAGCCTGTGCAATCATGTGGACAGCACACTTCAATTCAATAAATATACTCTGTTTATTTCATATTACATATTTTTTGTACAATGGAATGCTTTAAATGTTTGCATGGTCCTTTTTATAGTGTGTATGTGTGTGTGTGCTTCTCCATGGATTCTCTGAGGGCACTGTCCAGGCTTGTGAATCTATGGGTTTCAGCCACAGGGGTTCTCCTTTTGTGCCTGTGGGAGAGACATCACTGGTGTTTGAAAATGTGAATAAACATACTGGAAGATCAGCACAAAAGAACAGTGACTTTGGCTTTGTTTAGCTTTGCTCCCCACGTACTAGACATATGGTGAACAAAAACAAATTGGGTCATGTTTGCTGTTCAGTTTAGCTAGTCGTTTAGCTAGCAGTAACATCTGCAGTGTAAGTCATTGCAGAGTGTTCCTTCCTGCATGCAACAATATCTAGATATCTAGGCAATATGTTTCAGTTGCTAGACTTTACAACCTGAACTTTTATTTCTTCATAACATGTGGCCCTCATAACATGGGCCACAATGGACCCTGATTAGCAGCTATCATCAATGACTCCCACTGCTTGCCACTTCGTAACAGCCTATACAGTCCTCTATTTCTCTGACAGAGGAAGCATACAAGGTAGACAACTCAGCTGGCAGAGGCCCCACAGCCAGAACAGCCTTCCTGTTTTGATGGATGAATGTTTAGGAACAGGGCTTTACCTTCCTTAGCTCTGGGAACAGCTCTTCCACAGCTAAATCTAGCAGCACGTAGGTCATCTGGAAAAGACACAAAGACACACACACACAATGAAAAGGGTTTAAAGAGAAATGATACTGGGAAACCTGACCGCATAGCATAGTTTTGTCTCCTCCTTTAAATTCCTTTTTTGCAGCTCAGCGCACCTGGTTCCAGTTTTCCCTCCTTATCCCAGTTAATTAACCAGCCAATCTGGATTCAGTTGCCCTGACTATATAAGCCCTTCCTGTTTCTTTGTTCTCTCTCTTGCCTGGGTGGTGGCAGTACCCATAGGTAGGTATAGATTTTATTGTCAATTTCTTCACATGTAAAAGACATACAAAGGAATGATCAGAACCCAGACAGAGACAACAATCTGCCGGTGTCTTGAAGATGGGGGTAGGGAAGAGAGCGAGAGCGTCTCCCCGCCTTGTTCTCCGGGGCAGTTGTTTTTCCAGCGATGGTCTTGGCCAAGGCCTTCGCTGATTAGGGAGGCGGAAAGCAGATAGAATTGAAATGTTTGGGTTTTATGAAAAAAAAAAAATGGTAAGCCTCTCGCTTACCATTTTCAAACCTCTCTATGTCCAAACTGGGCTCTGATTTTAGCCAAATCCTTTTGTGAGGCAGTGAGTATCTCCATGATGTTATCCATCACTTTGAGCTTCTCCAAGATGTGATCCATTTTGCGGTCTATGGCCACAGTCTGAGTGCCCACAGTTCCCGCAGCTCTGCCCACTTCCTCAACCATGACAGGCAGCCGAGTGGAGCGTTTGACAGCTGTTGCCGTCTTTTTCGATAAACCAGGCCAATGCCCAATCCAATCAGCAAGAAGCCTGTAATCATGGTTCCAAATAGGTAGATGTCTTCAATGTCCTCCACAGAAAGAGCTGCCAGACACACGACCCTCCACCTCTCCCAAACGTTCCAGCAGGACAATCAGGTTCCCCCGAACCCAAGCTTCTCCTGGAGAAGATGGTGTCAATTGCGTTTAGAGACCAGTTGATCAAATCCATGATTTTCAGTTTGAAGAGCGGGGTGAAGAGAGTCTCTCAAGACAGATTCAGTCAAGACAAAAGAAGCAAAGCAGGCAAGATAAGGGGAGGGAAGGGAGAGACGAAAAATGCGACTGCCTTCGCTGAAAGCCAGACCACTAGTGCATATTGGTGGATGTGTGGATTTGTCCCTCACTTTTCAATCTGTTGTGCAAATGTTGGCACCCTGGTCCTCCGGGCCCTAGGGGGGCGCCGTAACCCAGTGCTCTCACCTGCTTATTGAGGAGGGGCTGCTGCAGCATTTCAAACAGGAGACAGATGCCGCCATACCGGGGTTCCTCACCAATACACTTGACCACCACATCTACAGTCAACAAAGAGCAGAGTGGTCAGGACAAGGCTGATAATTATACCTCTACTTTTCATCATCACAGTTTGTGCTAATCTTAGGTTAGCAACAAAAAAAGCTCTGCAGACAAGCCTATTTAGGAACCAAAAGTATGTTAATATCTATGTTGGCTTCAACACACTGCCAGAGGACGTCCTCATAGGCACCTTTATTAGCCCTTAACAACTTCGGTAGGATATGGATTCTATTCTTTTTGCCACCCACATGGCAGGATGTTCAAGAAATACTTTTGCCCATTCTTCTTGCAGTTCAGCCATGTCCTTCGAGTGTCTGGTGAATGCATCTCTATGGGTGATGGGTTGGAACCAGTTAAAATGTGGGACTTTTTTTTCCTTGCAGTAATTAAAAAAAAAAAAAACTCCAGTACCTGGGACATCAACACATCTACAAATCATAATGCTCCCCCTGCTGCACGTCAGAATAGAGAGAGCATCATTGCAATTTGGAGAATGGTTTGTGGATTGCTGAAACACACAGTGAATTGTAGGGAAAAAGTTCACAGCTCTGTGTGGCATTCAAACTGCATCATTAATGCACCATCTATTCTGAAGTGCAGCAGGTCATTTTTCATTCATTTAGGATGTTGGCTTTTCAACCGTTCATGTCATAGTCGCAATTGAAAATGACTACAACAACCCCAACCTATACTACTATTTTCGTTAAGATAAAATTCTTAAGATAAATTTTGTTTTTCCTTTTTTTGGATCCAGGCTCATTTTATTGCAATTATCAGACCAGACTCTGCCTATGATATTAAATAAGTGAGGTGAAGCAGTAGGCCTCACACTAACTGACATTATCTGTTTTAGTACATGAAAGTAGTTTCTTATGCAATGACTTTGTGTTGGAATAACAAGCAAATGGGATATCAAAACAAGGCATTGATTGGTCCATTGTGTTGGCATACGGGGTGCTGGGAAACAGGGCAATTTCTAATTTCTTGCAACTCTTATAACATGCACTATAGATTAAGAAGACAATATATCTAGGCCTAGCCTGCTGTTTGTGCATTTACCAGTATATTATGTGGGTTGGTTGACTCAAGACTATCCCTTGAAGTGATTTTGGTATTCCAACAGGCAAATATGTTGAATGACAATTTCATGGCATTAGATTACTATGAGCCATAATCCCATATGAAATGAACTGGTCATACAAGTTCACTTAAAATTAAAATAAAACTATGAATATTGCCTCTTTATGGCAGGCTGAAGAGTGATTGTATGAGTTGCAGTGTTTTTAAAAAGATTTTAAAAAATTATACTGCAAGAATGCATATTACAAATAGTGATTTGCAAAACTTGCAAATGCACAATGAACTTTTGATGACCAATAAACTAACCAATGAACAGTCTGTGTGTATACACACACACACACACATAAACAATGCATATGAAAAACCTTAATGCATTCCTAATGTTAAAACTGCAGTATTGGCCAACTACAAATTTGGTGTGTGTAGTTGTAAACTGTTGACATCATGGAGTGTACATGTGTATGCACACGTATGTGCCCACGTGTGCCTTCATGATTCCCCGAGAGAGAGAGACGGAGAGGGAGATTTGACTTTGGCACAGACCTGGGATATAATTCATCATTTCCTCAAACGCCTGTTTGGCTCTCTTCTGTTTGTCCTCTGTGGAGCGCTCCTCGTTACCCTCACAGAACACAGCATCTGTTCAGATGACACAGGACTGGGGTAAGTTCAGATGACACTGGACTGGGGTTAGTTGCTGAAACAAGCCCCCACCCTGTTTTCAACACAAATCCTCATCTACGCTCTAATAAGGACAAAATCTGGGATGGTTTGTAGACATGTATCTGGGAGTGCAAACAAAGAGGAACATGGCTATGTGGGTTAACCTAGCGCTTGTGGCTAATGGCTAGTGGCCCCTCTCAAACCACAGGTTGTTTTGAAAGTTCAGCTGTAGACTATGTATACTGCCTTGAAAATCATAGCCTAGCATGTTGACATGCACAGACTGCACAAACTTCTGTGCATGCTATATTGCACTCGATTCTGTAAATAATCTGACTGCTGCACATTACTGCATGTCCTATCCGGAGAAAATTAACTGATGTCTAAACATTTTTCCATCCCTGCTTTTGACACATCTTTTGAACCACACCTCTTACATACTTACCCCTATAAGTTATGCATACCTGTTAACTTACATATGTGCATCTTAACTTCAAAGACACACTAGGCAACGTTTTTAGGTTAATTTACCAGCTTCATAGTCATTTTGATAATTAAATGGCTCATTAGAGGGTAAATGAAGGCTCTCTCAGCAGCCTCTGGCATAGATCCTGCGGTAACTACACCAGGAGGAAATGAAATTTAAACTGGAAAAAAACGAAATTGCATTTATTACTGGCCTGTCAGTCAACGCAATGCACAAAAAGAATCAGTAATTAGTAAATTCACATGGATTGGTGAGAATGTACAATATTGTTGACATTTTTTTTCTTTTTTTAAAAATTGGTGACTGTAGGGGGAGCTCTGGAGATCTCTGGAAAAGTATAAGTGAACATTCATTCAGTATTTAACATTTCAAAACAATAATATTGACAGTCTGAATTCTTAGGTCTTTAGAAATACAGTGCGAATCAGTCGATAGCCCTGTTATCCAAGTGTTGCCAGTAGGAAAAAGACTGAGAAAATTTTATACAACATAGACAGAATAGTGACAACTAACACTAACTATATGCGGTATAGAAACTCACTTTCAGTTTCATTTTCCTATGCCACATTCAGTTAACGTTAGCAGCCAGTTTGCTATTTGGTATGTTCAAATGTTCAAATTTTCCTGTTCTTTTTTCTATATACAGCACACAGTGACATTAGGCAACAGGGCTTTGGATTAAATCACACTAGATTTCTCCTTTCACATTCACTTTATGTATGTGTGTGTGGAGGGGGAATTAACTTCAAACTACTTCTAGTTTCCTTGCCATTTCTGACCTTGGTTTGCTGCTTTTACTTGGTTTCTTCAATACTTTTTTCCAAGGGACCAAAATAGCTTACACGCTAACCCCACTGGAGCTACATGCCCACCAAGTGATCCCTTTGTTTCAGGATAATCAAGATAAGTGCATAACTAAATCTCAACATTAGTGCAACCATCTTTGCAGAGCAGCTGACAGCTGACGGCCAGACGTTTCCTCCTTCCTTCCTACCTCTTCAGCCCTGAATTTTTCAAGCACATCCAACTCCTTCCCTCTAACTGCTCTGACACTGCCCACTTTGGCCACAATTACACCACACTGTTCCAAGAGGGAATCAACAGAACTGTTTCCATGGTCGCACGGAGACACAAAGAAACACAAAAACAAAACAACCCGGACGAAAAACAACCTTTACGGGCAGCTCCACTGATTTCAATGGAAATTGATAACATTTTATAAATGATCATTGTAACCAACTATATGATATTCTTATCTGGTTCCTGGAAGAGACTTTAGACTTTAGCATGCAATTTGTTACTACTGTTCTTGAGAGTATTTAACACATCTTGCAAACAGTGCAAACAGGACAATCAAATCTTTGTGAGTTCACACCACAACGCCTTCCTTAAACTGTCAAACAAATGCTGACACTTCTCCATTTAAAAACGCACTAACAAGAACTAACAGAGACCAGCCCAAACACAAACACACACAAGAGGTGCCATTAACAGTCTGACACCCTACCACAGAACAGCTGTAAGCAACAACTGAAAAGGTAATACACACACACACACACATACCTCTTAGCATTGTGATGAGAGACACTAGCCGGTGCTCCTGCAGTATCTGGTCAAGTTTAAACTGCAGGTAGTGATCCATGTAGGCCTCCACGGTCCTCTTGAACAGAATGCGTCCACCAGACAGCACATGGTGCAGCCAGTCTGGCATATGGAAGACCACTCGACCTGCGAAGGAGGCAGTTGGGAAAAGCCTGTGTAATATGGAAAAACACTCAAGAGGCCCTATGTCTGTGTGGATTTCAGATGATATTTACATTTACATTTATGCATTTAGCAGACGCTTTTATCCAAACCGACTTACAACTCATCAACTATCAAGTGTTCAGGGCCAGTCTCCCCTAGAGCAACTTAGGGTTAAGTGCCTTGCTCAAGGGCACAACGGTGGCAGCTGATGATATATTTGGACAGGTCTGGATCTCAGCCTGGAGAAGCCAAATTATTATACAATAATTAGAATACACACACAAATATGTCTGTGCATAGTAGCTAGCATTACTAGAGACAGTGCTTGTACCCTCAGTAAACAAAGAAGAAACTTTCAAAATCCAAAAGTACTTCTACAGTTCACCATGAGATTTGTTCATGACAATGGTAATAGCAGTGTTAACAAAGAGATCAAAAGAGGGCAGAAAGCTTGGTCAATGTGGTCATTAGACTAACCCATAAACATCATGTAGTCGTAGACTCCTTCCACTGGCATGACTTCCATGAAGTAGTTCTGGTTGTGCTTCTTTTCGACAGTATCGGAGAGGTTCGCATTGTTTTTGAACAGATCATTTAAGTGCTACAACAAACAAAAAATATTGGCTGAGTGCTTTTACATCAAGCGGGAAGTTTACACAGAAGTTTGCACAGGTTACACTTCCATTTTGTGTCAGCCTGCAAAACATTTGTTTTTCATTCCTGAGACCAATGATGGGAGCCTGGGTTAAACTAACATCTCAATCGAGAGTCCTTGTCTGACAGCTCACCATAATAATAAATAAACAATTTCACCTGATCTGAAGGGCCACATTTATTGTGCTTGTTTATGGATGTCCAGTATTACATGATAATAATATATAACTAGTAATAATAATAATACTTCATTAATATATAAAATGAATAATTACATAACAAGCTCACTGAAGCATTGGTCAGATTAAACACGCCACAAATTAGCTAATTCACCCACTAAGACTGTGATATCAATAAGGATTTTTTCTTTTAAGATTGCAGTTTGAACTGTTTGCAGAGCCTAAAACAGTTTTAGAAAAGTATTTTTTTTTAATGTATACAGCATTCTTATGTCTGGTGTAGCCAATCCCATTATCAAGAGTGGAAACCAACTGTTGCATAAACCCTACAAACGGAACTCTCCGTCAGTCAGGGCCAGCAAACTATTAAGCTTGCTACTACATTGGCTTACTGTTCCCAGCATATTTCTGACTGTGTTTGTCATGTTTGAAAAGTAAGACAGTTTACTGAATATCTGATGTAAGGTGTTTAACAGCTGTGTGGTTACAACTGAAAAGTTTACAACAGAGGCTGGGTGGCTTGTTATTTGAAAATAGCTAGGCAGAATTCCTCTGTCTGTGAGATCATGCAGGCACAGCAATATAAACAGTGCACATGCCCAGTGACTACACTTTGGAATCTGCCCAGCGCCAGTCCTCATCTTTTCTCTGGGAGAATAAGAAAGCTTTGGCTTCTGCATTTGATCCCCTCATCAAGATGCCACAAAGCCCCCCATCAAATATGGAGTTAAACCCTGGTGTTTGGGGATGAGCCTCAGACGTCTTCTGCTGTGACTGGTTGGACCAGGGCCAACAGTCAGATGACCTCAGGCCTGCCCTTGAGTAGGGCTGGGCCAAACTGGAAACTTTTGAAGTAGAATACGATGGAACAATAAAACCAGAAACATTTAATATCTGAGGGGTAGCCTTTGTTTAGAACTGCCTTGACACAGAAATTACTCCAATAGAAAAACAATGTAAAACGATTTAGAACTGCCTTGACACAGAAATGAAAAAACTATCTACAGTCATGTAAAAAGGAAAAAAGCAACAGCTTCTGATCCATTAATAATAAATGCCCTTGTAAATTATTTGATATGTGTTCATGCTGTCAGGGCTAATCAGTCTTTGGAAGTTGCCGGCATTGCTAACTACCCTGTGTAACAACTCCTAATGGGAACATAGGACAGAGACTACATACTAATGTTTAATGACTGAAATGAACCATATGACAACTCGCCCTTGACTACAAGGGTAGAATACCTGTTTCAACTAATAATAACAGTGTGTGTGTATGTTCACCTTCTTGCTCTCTGCTGTGGGGCTCAGGATGGTGAGCTCAGGCTTGCTGGGTTTGGGTTTGGGTGACTCACACGAGTTGAAGAAGGACTGAATGAAGGGCTCCAGATTCTGTCCTTTCTGTTATGGTGAACGGGTAGAGGACAGAGGAGGACGTGGGGCACAAACACACAAGGTAGAGGACAGAGGAGGACGTGGGGCACAAACACACAAGGTAGAGGACAGAGGAGGACGTGCGGCACAAACACACAAGGTAGAGGACAGAGGAGGACGTGCGGCACAAACACACAAGGTAGAGGACAGAGGAGGACGTGGGGCACAAACACACAAGGTAGAGGACAGAGGAGGACGTGGGGCACAAACACACAAGGCGTTAGGAGTGCTCCAGGGTCAACCTTCTGGCTGTCTTGAGCAGAAGGGTGTGTCTGTGGAGAAGAGCTTACTGAGGTGCAGTGAATGAGGAAAACCCAGATGATTTTTCCCTACTAACTGGTAGGTAGCCTAACACAAATCAGCACCTCTAGAAATACTAATTCGGGCTAAATAAATTCTGCCAGCTGCCACAGTGTAAACAGGTAGCGTAGAGCGAACTGCACACAGTTTGGTGTTAAACATTTGTAGAATTCACAGTGTGCTTCCTGCTGCCTAGTACCTGACCTCTTCAATTCAACAAAACGGGCAGACAACTGTACAACTGTATAACAGGCCACTTTGTTTGGAAGTGGACTTAAAGCCTACACTTGGTTTCTAAGTGATGCATCTTACCTCTTTAATTAATTTCCCAGGAACAGACTTGAAGATTTTCCCTGAAAAAACAAAGGTAGACAGAAAGAAGAAATGACCGTCTAATTATATATATTTTTCTTTTTGGTCAACATCAACAGTTTGGTTAGTGGTCCAATATAATGTATAATGTAGAGATCCTCCTACACAACATTAAATCATCAGAGCTGAAAAACAGAGAAGTTGTGTCCTGCACAAGGCTACAATATTCAACAGTTATTTCTACAAAATACCAAATAAAGAAAATGGGAACCAGCTGTTTATTACACAAGGGCTGATGTTTCCAAAACGTTCATCTCATTGCTCAATTGTCTGTTTCAATGTACCTCTCCTAAAATGTGCTCTATGTACTTCTGGTACATACTGAACATATTGAATTAAAATGATACCCAAAAATGATATATCTAAATATAAATATATAAACTGTCTTGCTTAAGACTCTGGGCCATACCAAGGTTGACATCTGGCAGCATTTTGTCCAAAAACTGGGACTCCATGCTGTGTGGTGACAGGAAGTCTGCCAGCAGCTGACTGTTACTCAGCTCCGGATGCTGAAGTAGTTTCTGGTGGTTAGATAGACAACACAAGCGTGAAGATCTCAGGGCTCTCAAGAGCCTCACTATCTCATATTCATATCATGAAATAATAGAGTGCAGGGTCCAGTTTCCCAATAATGCTGACTCTTAGTGCAATAATAAGACTGTGAAGATACATGTATACCAAGTTTACTTTTCTATGTGTGGTTCCCTCTCTACTTAATTACATTGGGCTTAACTATATCTTAAGAAGTTGAATCCAGATTTCTGCCATTGACTGTTGTAATTTCTGCAGGCCTGACATACAGACACGCAAGCACAGGCAATCATGTCAACAGCAGATATGTAAGTCAAAATGCAAAAAGTGTATGGAATATGATGTGCAGGTAACATGTTCACATAAAGAGATAAAAAAGAAATGTTATTTTATAAAAAATATATATACATATACATTTTTGCCAGTAAGTGCACATATCTTGACACCAATATCACATTTTCAAGCTAGTGAAGCCTAAGAACAGTCCAGACCACTCTTTCTCAACAAATGGCGTAGCTATGAAGGTGCTTGGAATCATGTCCTTAAGGTAGAGGCTTTGGGAGACTGGAACATTTTTTTATGAAGTTGTAAGACTCACCAACCAAAATTATTTAATCTGTACTGACAGACCTCGAA
This sequence comes from Tenualosa thibaudeaui, assembly GCA_027481765.1. Taxonomy (NCBI): domain Eukaryota; kingdom Metazoa; phylum Chordata; class Actinopteri; order Clupeiformes; family Clupeidae; genus Tenualosa; species Tenualosa thibaudeaui. The sequence goes on along the minus strand of JAIFZK010000001.1, from coordinate 13,238,379 downwards.
TGCAATACAGACCTTAAGATACTCTTCAAATTCTACCCTCTTAGAGGTTAAAAACTCAAAGTTCTTGGGTCCGATAATCCTCTTAGAAGGAAGCTGAGTATCTGCAAAGGATCCTGGAAAACAAGTATTACAAATTAAGGAAAGACATTTCAAAAACAGACACCGCCTAAACTGCCTAATGAAATTCGCCATAAACATGAATCAGTAAATAACATACCATGAAACTCTGTGAGTTTTGACTCAAGGACATAGAATTCCAGATATCTTCTGTACAGAACCCAGGCTTCCTTCTCATGCCCCACTGAAATAAATCAGGGGAAAAGATTGATTTACAAACAATCATTGCTATTTGTTCTCAATGCTTGTAACTTATAACTTGTAACCTGAGAATAAGCAATCATACAATACATGCTGTCCCAAATATATACTGATGAGAAGATCCCTCTTAAATTAAAAACGTGCCTTCCTTTCTGTCGTTGCGTTCCACTTCGATGCAGAACACCGGGATCTTCTCCCTCTTGGCCTCATCCTCAAAGAAGTCAACGTAGGGGATGGAGATGGCCCAGGCTGAGAGATTGCGTAGGGTTCCCGGGTTACTCACCACCTCCACTGGGGAGTCGTCCTCCACCACCACTGTGGCCTCCTCCACCTGACAGAGGAATGCATGCATCAACATTTTTCATATGGTCAATACAACGCTCACTTGAAATATGTCAAGCAGATAAGATGACAAACACAAACCACAGGTGTTCTTTCCTACTATTCACAACAGAGATAGCTCATATCCTGACTGCCTTGAAACCTTGCAAACTAATTTTGAAAGCTCCATCGAGAAAACTTGATTTGGTTTGTAAATCTGACGTTGTAAACTGTCTACTGTTTTGGAAAAAAAACATGGATCTGTTAAATACTGTTATTGTACCACTAACCATCTTTATCCTCCTACTCAATGACACACTGACCCTGGGATTTAAATGGCCATGACGCATCAAAACAGACTGATATCAACTCTGATGGTAGTTTAAAAATCCCCTTTATGGCTTAAGTGTTCAACTCATGATCTATTAATGTGAAGAGGGATCCCACCAGGTCATCATTGCCTTCCACCATAGCATAGTTGGGAGGCATAGCGCCCTCTAGGGTGGTGCTTCTGAAGACCCCTTTGATTTTGCTTCCGATTCGGCTGATCCCAAAAGATTCGCCGCGTTTGGAGGTGTTTCTGTACAAACAAAGACATGTGGAGACACACCAGACAGGAGAGAAGGGCACATTTACCATGATTAATTTGAATGCTTTATAGTCCTGGGTTTTAAATTTGTTGTTTTTTCGCCTGCACATTGAAAAAGAGAAGTGGTCTGCTTAAATGTTAACTCCTAAACAGCAGTGCCCACTAGAGGAGGTAATGTGTACACACTGCTGGCTGAGAAAAAACAAAACAATAGCCAGCATGACGATGGAAAGGGTGGAATTTGTCCACTTCAGGACACTCTCTCACACACACACATTAAAAGTACACATAAAGATGAACAGAGGAAAATATGTTCTGTAAACACAGTTGATAATGAAATGGAGATGCACACAACCAGAGAAGACGTTTTTGTATTTGCAAACACAGCATCATGCTTTGTGGATTTGTGCCAAGCAAACACACACAGAAACACACACACACACGCACAAAGACACTAGACTTACTTCAGTGGGGTGCGAAGGGAGGAAAGGATGCCTGCATGAGGGGAGGTTCGTGGTGCAGGGGCAGGCCGCAAGCAAGCATTAGGGGACCTGCACCCCCTCATGTCAGGCCTTTTAGGGGGGCTAGTGTCCAGGCTAAGCATGACATGTGCACTTGGTGGACTAAGGATTTGGGGGGGTGGTTGGTTGAAAGATGCAAGAGATCCAGCCGTAAGGCAGCAGGGGATTATGGGAGGAGACACAAATGGGAGAGAGAGGATGGCGGAGGTTTTAGCAGGCTGAAAAGTGCAGTGACACACTAATGCCATGGATACAGCCACTGTCATTTCCGCTGTGAGTGTGTGGTGCATATCTATACAGCACAGATGTCTTTTAAGTGATATGCATACATCAGCAGTAATTTTATGGGATATCTGATCTATGCATGCAAACGATTCTTAAAAAGGTCACTTTGAGGTCTTCTAACATCAGATGGAAGGCGTACTGTTAAATGGTACTCTTCTAATAATGTTCTAAAATGTAAAATGCCTACATGTTGACAAGAGTCGTTAACCGAGTTCAAAGTGGAAAGGTGGCTTCAAGGCAAAGGACAATACACAAAATTAATCTACGAAAAGCAAGCTTACAAAACCTCAAGCTTTTATTTTGTTAGCCTATTTCTGAAACATTCTCTCTCTTTTTTTCTTCACTACGCCAGTCAAGCATCCTCTACATGGGCATGCAGTAAAGGGGATCAGCGGCTGGACCATCAGCACACATCAGCATCATGCTTGAACTTACCTGAAGTCATCAAAACTCATGCTATTCCTGAAATCATAGGCACATTAGGGGGTTACAGTCTGTTTCACAGAGCACCTACACGCCCAAACAGAACCTTATGTGGTGGCAAGTTCTGAGATTTAGGGACACTGTCGGGGAGGAGGTCTTAGGCCTGCTAGATAACTTCAACACAGCACAGGATGTCTTCAGAGGGGAGAGGGACAAGCATGAGTGAGAAAGCAGAATGTGTAAACACTGTTGATAGACTACAGTTGAACATATAGTGTGTGTGAGTGTGTGTGTGTTGTCTGTGTGGACGTGCTCTGGCATTTCACAGAGGAGGATAGAGGGTTCAGTGGAGGGAGGGATTTATGTGGATATATGATTGTGAGAGAGAGAGATTGAAAGAGAGATAGAGAGAGATGGGGATAGAGAGTTTCACATGGAGGTATAAAAAACACACACCTGTTCAGCCTGGTGCTTCTGGCAGGAGATTCAGCTCCACACAGCAAATGTCTGAAGTACTGCAGAAACAAAAAGGGAGGCACTCAATATGAAATCACTGTCACAGAGAGTACTAAGGTGTATATATATATATATATATATATATATATATATATATATATATATATATATATATATATGTGTGTGTGTGTGTGTGTGTGTGTGTGTGTGAGAGAGAGAGTGTGTGTGTGTCAAGGTCAGGAGTTAGATGAAACGGTTGTGATTAGTCATGCTGGTTTATGGATAATTACTACAAACCACTAACTACACCATGCTTTCACTGCCTTGGAGAATGGAATATACAAGGGATGGGCAATATGTTAGTGTATCACTTAATAAAGCACTCATCTCTCAGCCAAGTCACATCACCTTACAGTCTAGACCAGTATATAGTAGACCATCAAATAGTGGGGTGCGATGCCAGGGGGGTGCGTATGACTATGGGGAACCTGCTTTTCTTTTGCCCAACTAGGATATAGTGTTATTGCACATCCACTACAGTAGGTGACAGCTGCACTCTCATTGTCAGAGTGTGAGCAGGGAGTATTAGCGCTATGGTGTAGGGTTTTTTGCACCGAGCATGCTCAGTTATAACAATTTTATACACAAACAATACTATTTATAGTGTATAGTTTTTTTTTCTTTTTCCTGGGGAGGGGGTGGGTGTTAAATAATTGAGAAGGACTGGTCTAGACAGATGTGCGAATACAAAAAACGTTTAAATCTGGTATTCCATCATGTTCTTATTAAACATGTATGCTGTTTACTTTGGAGCACATATTGACATGACACCAATTAGATCTTTAACGTCATAATACATTACAATTTAAGAATTGTGATCATCTGAAAACAGTTTACCAGTGATGATCTGATATGGTTCATCCCTAGAATCTACAAATTCAATTCATGTAAACGTACATATCTCTGGCACTTTCCTTAACATTCATCTCCTTTCAAATGCTATATTCTACAGGGGAATTTTGTTCCAACAAACTGACTGCATGTCATACATTACCAGAGGAATTTTAGATTCTTAATCCCAATTAAACTCTGTGCGTCAAGACCCCATTTATAAAGCAAATGAAATAAGGCAATATGTCATCATCCTGATTCACTATATTCTGTGCTGAGCTGTTTAATCTTCCCATTCTCCAGAAAGCATCTGTGTGACCTGCAGAAGTCCTCACCACATCACTGTGACAGAACATGGGGGTGAAAACGTTCTCCAGAAGGGACAAGACATGTTCATACGCCTCAAACAGACAAGGCATCGTCTGCAGCTTCACCACCCCTTGATATGGACCCTGTGCAACTGGAGAGGAAGAGAGGGCATAGAGACATGCAAAGATGATCAATATAGTGAGACAGAGAGAGAGAGAGAAAGACATGTTACAGAGCTATACACAGGGCTATAGGACAGGGCTTTAACACAGACATGGTTACACAAGTTAGGCATTTGTTAATACATAATTAAATCTGCATCTCATCCAAAAGGTAAAAGCTCAAATAACAGTGTATGCTCTATTGCTAACGTTCCTCTTCAGTTAAACTATGGACCCCGTCAACCAAAAGCATGCTTTACACATGGGAATTGGGAAGAACAATACGACAGGTGTCGGTGAACTGGAATCTACCAAACTCAAAGTATGACTGCCAAAGAGTGTGATGAGATTGATCACTGCACACATTCACCAGGTGTTCACTACCCAAGAGCATTAGGACTGGGGGCTTTACTCCATCATTCAATCAGATGCCTGAAATCATGTGGGAGAATATTCAGCTTGCAGAGAAAAGAGGAAACTGACAAGAATCTCAACCAGCCTGTTTAGTGTTAACGTTGCATTCAGTGCCTCATTTGTGCAGGAAGTTAAAAATGAAAGTACTGAATGCCTTGCAATTCAATTTAGTAAGCCTGTCTGACCAGCAGTCTGTTTGGCCTTCCATAGCCAAACATGCAGAATTTCCCCACAGAGTGAATAACACATCGCTGTTCTGGAGACAGGTTTTGGCCTCTTTAGGAGGGCCTCTTCAAGAACATCCTTACACACACAAATAATTTCGAACACACATTTCATATGCACCTCATATAGGCATTTCAAAATGAAAGTTATCAGGGGCAACATCTTCAGCCATAGCATTTTTACTCACTGTTGCGGATTTCCTCAACAATAAAAGGGTCAAAGCGGATCTTGTCAATGCTCTCATCCAGACAGTAGGTTTCGTAGATCTTCTTGACCTCGCCATGCAAACGCTCCATCTCAGAGTCATTCAGGTCAGGACAAAGGATTTTATCGTTGAACTCCTCTGGAATGCAGGAGATGTCACAACCAATTAAAAAGACCTCTTCACAAATTATGAGCAAAGACAATCACTGGCAAGCCTGTATAAGATATGTGCAATGATCATCCACATGTGAGCCTTGTGGAAAAGTAATACACAAAACACACACATGCATTTTGGACAGATTGAACTGACCCTAGTTGCAGAACTCAGCTACAGAGTGGCGTAAATTGCAATTGGTTAAAAATTGTTTGCCCTGAACAGCCCTGAAAAGGTGTCCACACACAAGATAAGCGATGTACCAAAGATAATGTGATAAGGAGAGACTGGTTTAACTTGCTCTAAAATGATGACCGATAAGATGTAACATCAAAATCTGATAATAATCTGAAATGAGATCGATAATGCTCAACTTTGGGCAGAAACAATAAAAAATACAGTGAAGCACTTTAGATGATATGATTTACAGCTGACCAAACAGCTCTTGGCAGTTGGCCTGGGGACCTTCTTAAATCAGGAGGGAACCTCAGCAAGGAGCAAGTCTGCCTGAGGACTCACCCACAGCCAGGCAGAACTGCAGTACGTGGACGGCACCCTCCGCCTTCAGAAAGCACATGAAGCGGAACAGCAGGTCCTGCTGGTCACGGATCTCCTTCAGCTCCAGTTTTAACACCTACATCACAGGAGGAGTATATCAGAGTCAACAGTCAAACAGTTCAGTCAAAAAGTCACAGATCAGTCAGTCACTACGGACAGAAACATCTGGACACGTGGAAAGGTTTTTTTAAACAGATGAATCAGTTTAACACTATTCGAAAGTCCATCAGTAGCATCTAGAGATGTAACAATGTGGAAGTAATGGACTAATGTGAGATGATGCATGAGTACATATGCTTCTGTGTTTAAGAGCTGTGGTCACTTGAAACACAATAGGCAGAAATGTGAGATGTAAAACTTACTGATGGATTCTTGTTGCGAGGATCAGCATATTTTTGCAGGAATGGCACCAGAGCAGAAGGGGGTTCCAATGCTTCTTCAGGCTGAGTTAGTAACATAAGACAATTATAACTATTAGGAGTAAAAAGTCCATATACAAACATAAAAGCTAAACACAAATATATATTATACTTACAGGAGAATCATCAATAAAGATGAGCACCATATGATTCAGTGTATCCTTAAAGAAAGAAATGGTGAAAGGATCATCAAAACCAAGAAAAGCTTCATGTCCATCTAAAGTTACAGATCATCACCAGTCATGTTTAACACAGAGCTGACACAACTCTGGTTCAGATAACTCACTGGATCAGCCATGAAATCCATTGTTGGGAGGACGACTGAGCCAGTCATTACTTCTCGAAGCAGGTATGCAAGAGATCTGTTTCAACATAAAAAGAAAATAATGTTTCTGAACATCCAACCTGTATTTGACCATACTAAAATATACAAAGATTAATATTATAATAATAATATTGCACATTGCAGGGGGGAAGAGAAATACCTGCACTCTGGAGCTTTCGGGGGGATGACGTAAGGGAAAAGCATCTCTGTGAGTTTGCGGAGATAAAGCAGTTCTTCCCTGCGGCTGCGCAATGCTATATGCAAATCTGGTCCATACTCATCCAGAGCAGCCTGCTGTAAATGCTCAGGACTCCGGGACACTGTTACACAAACACACACACAGAGCATATTTGGCACTGGCATTTGGCATTTTTGCAAAAGTCTCATCTTGAGAATTTGTAAAGTATGTTTGATGAGACTGATACCTTTATTCCAGGCTTTTGCCACAATTTCAATATGTTTCATGGTTGCTTTCAGCATTTTGTCAGTAAGAAGTGAGGGGAAATCCACCTACATTAAGCCAACAAGGTAATTTTTTTGTATCTGACATTTCTGCATTTGAACTAACAAAGCACAAGAAAGCTATAGAGAATCCATATATGTAACCTTCAAATATCATAAATAAAAATATAATATTTGGATATTTAAGAGCCGATGCTAAGTAAGATTCATCTGCAGTAAAAGCATTGAATCACATGTAAACTTGTACGCTTACCTTTTGAGCTCGTCTTACTATCACAGCACCAAAGAAGCGAAACATCATCCTTAACTCATCAACACATGCCTCATCATCTGTAATATCCCTGAGACAAAGATATAATGCATGAAGTGCACTTTCAAAGGCTTCCCTGCCCAACCCAAAAATACAATAGTAATAATAATAATAATAATAATAATAATGTGATAATTACCTGTACCAAGGGTACACAAAGTTCTCCAAAATCAACTCCAAAACCTATCATCAGAAATTACAACATTTAATTAATATTATTTTGAAACACGATATTCATGCATATATTGTAAAAAGACTTGCTTAGATACCTCTGATATGGAAGCATCCACTTTTGAGTACACCTTCAAGTCCAACCATGGTTGATAGTTTTCCAGAAGAAGAGTTGGCCTTCATGATAAAAAAAAGAAACAAAAATATACAGTATTGCTAAAGTACTGTTAAAGCATCCAGATAAAAAAAAACACAAACACAAACAAATAACTTACAGTATGTCTAGTGGTCTACAAAGATGTCTCACTAAAGTATTTCTGTCGACATACCTGTGGCGATTACACTTTCTTTTTCCACAAACGGCACAACTATGACCAGACGGAAACAATTCTTGCTGTTCATTTTGCTGGAAAACAACAAATCAAAGTAATCCCATGTGGAAACTGCACAGATTGTATTGCTGTGTGTTGCTGCTGGTTAAATAATGCTGGTGCTTACTTTGCTCTTTGGTTTCAAATGAAAGAGAATGTTTGGCAAGAGGTATTCCGGATTAATGGAACAATAGAATGTGATCACCCCAGCCAGGAATGACCAGAATACCATAAGGATATGCAAATACCTTTAGAAAGACATTGTAAGAAACAAGGCAATTGTTACATACATTTCACAACAATCGGAATCAGAATCAGCAATAATTTAGGAAACAACTAGATCACTACTTAGATGCATAACATATTCAGGCCTTACCTATTCAAAATAATAGTTGACAGAACCATAAACATAAGAAGGAAACATGTGACTGGGTACTGACGAACCACCTCCCTTAACACCTCAATCTTCAGCCACTCCCTTAAACTTCGGACATATTCTTTCACACCAGCCATGTCTGTTGCCTAAGTGACCTGAAAACACAAAGTTTATGGAAAAATGTGAGTGCTGCTGTGTGAGTGTGTGTTAGTAGGCGTTGTTTCGTGACAAATTCTCATAAATGCAGTACAGTATCTAAAATCATCCATTTGACACGAAGCTGGTAAGACGCGTTGCCAATCCAAAGGAGCTAAATTAGCTATCGCTAACGATAAGCCACTTACATCCCAGGTTTCATTGGAAATTGAGGGCAAGCATTGACCATACAAGTTTGACTATAAACGGTCTACAATTTGAGCTACAATTTCGGCACAATCCACTTGCATATGCATGTTCATTTTCCAGAGATGAAAACGAAAACGTATGTTTAACTATTGCTGTCTCAAAAGCTCCTTAAGTTTCCTCCATACTTACCTAGAAAAGTTGCGCAGCTACCACAACCTTCTGAGCAAAGATGATGGGATTTGAGAGATACGTCATCAAAGAGTTTGATGTAAAGAAACTAGCATCCGCGTTGACATAGCGATACCATAGCTATTAACGTTACAGTGAAAAAGTTTTTGCACTTCAACAGTTTGACAATGACTTCAGTTAACTCCCTTTCCACTGACAGACTAGCTAATAGTTGGTTTGTTTACGACACCAACATTCCAAGCGGGGATAGGCTGAAAAGTGAATTGAATCCTGTCACATGATAAGCTAATTCACTTCCCGCGAGAAAGACGCATGAGGAAAGCTTATAGGCAGTAAGGGGAAAACCTGCTGTTTCTTGTTTTAAGATTCGAAATGTACACATAATGACAATGAATGACTTAACAACCTATCAAAATATATTCTTTTGAAATAAGTATTTTTTTTCATCCTGCCAAAATGCCAAACTTTGGCCAGTGTCAGAGAGGAAGGCGTTTTTTTTTTACTTCTCTCCTCCCCCAACCCTGTCTATAAAAACCTTGAGCAGTCCTTCTCATTCTCTCCCCATTGAGGACATCACCACCACGGAAATGTCAGCGGATGCTCTGAAGAATTTTTGATCGTCTATGTACTGCAAAATATTGATGGAGAGATCTGTACTTTTTGTTATAGCTTGTAATACAGACGAAGGTGCTTTTAGGTTGGAGGTTGGACTTTTTAACTTCCAAAAACAGCTGAATGAGGGTTGAGTTGACCTCAGCACCACGTGTTAAAGCATGCTTTGAGGTCAGAGAGCGTTTGGGGTAAGTCTGCCTTGCTTGAATTTAGAAGCTGATTTCAATTGGCACGTTTTTAAGTAAAGTTAATGTTGTTGACATTGATTACTAACTAGTTTTCACGAAATTATTGATGCTTACTTAATTTTATGCATTCTCCAGCAAAACATAGTAGTCTGACGCTGCTCTGTACCAAGTAGTTATGTAAGTTATATCACAAGAGCTACATTGATTAGTGGAATATTTCCAGGCTACAGGTAGATGGAATCATTATGTAGATTGCTGAATATGTCAATCGTAAGCACTAGACTCTTGCTCTTGAAGGATGCTAATCATGTGCTCTCCATTACCTTGGTTGATTATTTTGCTTCTGCTATTGATCATAGCTTTTGTTTTGGTGTTGTCTTAATGATGAATCTATTCCGAACCTGATTTCATGTGAATGAGAATCTCACGGATCTGACTTCTGAACTGCACCATCTACATTTTGTATTGTCCTCGATATTGCTGTAACTATTGCTGTATCTATAGTTGCTATAGTTTAAGGAATTCTTTTCTAACTTTCTAGACATAGAAGATTAAGCCATGCTGATGGAGTTGCTTTTAGGCCTGCGATGGAAACAAAAGTAGGTACTGAACTTTTACCATGGTCATGTAGGCATCAAGGATGAGTGGCACAGCATGATTTAATACTAAAATGTCAGTGGTCTGAAGTTTGCATTAAGGATGAATCTATCCCGAACCTGATTTCAAGTGAATGAGAAACTCACACGGATCTGACTTCTGAAATGCAGCATCTACATTTTGTATGGTCCTCGATATTGCTGTAGCCTATAGTTTCAGGAATTCTTTTCTAATTGTACAGAGCATCAAGACTGAACCATGCTGATGAAGATGCTTTTGGGATTGAGCTGTAAAAAAAACAAAACAAAAAAAAGTAGGTACCGAACTTTTACTTGTATGGTCATGTCAACACGGCATGCTTTAATGCTAAATGTCAGTGGTTTTGGTATTGCATTAAGGATGAATCTATCCCGAACCTGATTTCATGTGAATGAGAAACTCACACGGATCTGACTTCTGAAATGCAGCATCTATATTTTGTATGGTCCTCGATATTGCTGTAGCCTATAGTTTCAGGAATTCTTTTCTAATTGTATAGAGCATCAAGACTGAACCATGCTGATGAAGATGCTTTTGGGATTGAGCTGTAAAAAAAACAAAACAAAAAAAAGTAGGTACCGAACTTTTACTTGTATGGTCATGTCAACACGGCATGCTTTAATGCTAAATGTCAGTGGTTTTGGTATTGCATTAAGGATGAATCTATCCCGAACCTGATTTCATGTGAATGAGAAACTCACACGGATCTGACTTCTGAAGTGCACCCCACATGTTTAGCACATCTGTGCTTTAGAAGTTGTTCATAGTCCTCTACTGACTTTACCCATGTTATGTTTCCTTTTCCCCTTCAGTGTGATTCTCATCCACACAACTGGACTGTTTCTGCTAGTGCTGTACCATAACAAGTGAGTGCTTTGTTATCTTGGAGTGAAGTGATGTCTCCACTGTTGATTGCCTCTGTTGGTGTAGAAAGAAAATTTGTGTAAAGAAGGTTCTCAGAGAACATGATGCCACTTGCTGGTTCTTAAAATGGAATGCTTGCTAGAGAAACATTTTACGTGGCCTGGTGTTGTCTTAAGGATGAATATATCCTGAACCTGACTTCATATGAGTGACAATCCCACACAAACCTCAAATGCACTCTGTAGTTTTAAGAAGTAGTTTTAAGAATTCTTTTCAAATTTTCTAGACCCAAGGAGATGGAACCATGGCAATGAAGATGCTTTTGGGACTGAGCTTTAAAAAAAAGTAGGCACCAAACTTGGTCTTGTTGTGGTCATGAAATATGTGAAGTAACATAGCATGCTTTACTAGATGTCAATGGTTTAGGGTTTGCATTAAGGATGAATATATCCTAACCCTGACTTCATATGAGTGAGAATCTCACACGGATCTGACTTATGAAATGTGCCCTTTATTTAAAAGCCACAGTAGACCTCCGTTTTTGTCATGTTTGTCTACCTATTATTCTTCTTTACTGAAATGTGAAGTATAACTTTTTTTTTTTTCCCCTTTCTAGGTAATACGACCATGAGGAGAGAGCCTTATGAAGATGAAGGCACCACCCTTGAATACTAATGATCTGTTTAGTGCCATCAGAAACTGATGTGTGATACCCAAGACAAGAGGCTGCTAAGCTCCGCACTCTGGCTACAGTCCATAACTCAATGTAGTCAGTTGAAATTTTTTATATTTTTTCGTTATTTGACTGCAGCTACTAGCACAAAGTGTTATGCTCTGTATAACTGTTTCTGATCACTTGAATAAAATTTGAGTCTGGATTTTTTTTTTTGTGGGTCTGAAATTGTAATCCTTAGTTTTGTAATCTCTAATGTGTTGAAAAGGGTGGTTTGGGGGGTAATGACTAGAATCCTGCTCAACTCGCCAAAGATGATAATGCTCAAGTGCCGCAGAGTGGAAAAATGCAAGCGGACCGAATTGGTGACCTAATGTAACGGTCTGCAAGACATGCAACCATGCATCTGGCAAATTTTCTGAAGTGTCTTAAGTCTGTTGTGTTTTTTAATTTATTAGTGTTTATAGTTCTATAGTTTATAGTGTGTTCTTGCAGTAATATCCATTATCCATGTACTGTAGTTGGATAGGTATAGTCCAGGATGCAGGCTTCTGGTTCAAGGGCAGTTTAGTGGTGTGTCCCCCCCACACACTCACACACTACGCAACTAACTAGCAGTGAGAATCTGCTAAACTTGATCTTAGGTGTATCCCTTTACTATAGTGTTCACTGTGGTGCAGCACAGACCTCCCAAACCTTTTTCCTGGCTGAAACCTCACAATGCAGTCTAGTGTCAGTTCTAGAATGATAAAAAAAAACAACACAGAGGACTGTGATGTCAGTGAAAATGTTTTGGCTAATAAAGAAAAGTTCTAGATTTCAACACATTATGTAAGAAGAAACTTTTGAGTGAAATTAAGATGTACTTGCGTCACTGAAGTAATTTACAAATGAGTGTTTTGACTTTATGGGACATTAGTTATTGAAACACTTACAGTGTCATTCTAAAATGGATACCTCAAACCATATAAAGGTAATGGAAGAACATATTTGACAGCCATTTGAATATGGTGAATATAATATGTCTAATTGTTCTCTATGTATATAAAGGCCTCTGCAGGGACTCACTCTGAGGATTGTAGAACTGATGGCAGAGTGGTGGACAGCCTGTGGCGCTCTCCTAATTCTGGCAGCAAACCTAAGAGGAGTATTTGGGATAGGGATGAAGTTCCTCGAAAGGTTATTTTCTCTAGTACAGTGACATTACCAAATATCTAGTATGATTTGACCCTAAATCTCTAAGAGCCTGTGTATTCATGTATTTGGTGACCTACTCTTGTTACTACTTGTTATTTATATCATGATAGGAAGTATTTTCTTAGAGTCAAAATTCAGTATTCTATTATTTGCTAGGCCTGCATCTTATACTGGTATGAGAGTAAAACACTCTCTCTCACATACACCCACACACTTTTTACATGCACTTACTCTCTTTCACTCTCACTAATACTTAACAATCTATGACTATTCTGTTTTTTGACAATAGGCTACTGAGGAGCCAAAAGCCATAATCCAAGAATATGTAGCAATGTTAACAGAAAGAGCTAGAGCATGTTTGTGTGTGTGTGTAAGTGTTCATGTTCTACAGAGACAGAGAGGAATGGGCTCAGCCTCTCATTTTACGCTCCTCACAAGCTTGGTTGCATGGTGGGAATAAAAAAACAAAAACGGAGTCTTGATGCTGAGATATTGCTCATCAGATGGTAGCAGCTCAAACTGTCAGTCAGCATAATGCAAACACTTGCATGTCTTGCTTTGATAAATAGGGTGATCTCCCCCAACATAGATACCAGGTAAGAGATGTCGTCAAATTCATGCCTAAACAGCCTTGTATATACACACAGATTGCAGTTGTTCGCCCCACATGTTTATTAGAGGATTATGTAAATCCATCTGTCAGGCAGACTGAACAGGAGGCCCTAGTTGATCAAGGCCAGGTATGTTGCCATTTCTCTGAACTTGTTCATTATTGTAGAAACTGTACAGTGCATGAACAATAATAATGATGGAAGGCATGTTGTTTCTGGTGCCAATTCACACAGACAAGAACCATTCATCTTCGTGAAAGAGGCACAGTGAGGAACGTTTTCAGCTCCAGTTTGAGTGACAGAGAAAACCAGGGGGTGACCATCATGCCTCAGCAACCCAGCACTCCAAGGGATGTCTCCACCTCAGAGAGTGACTCTGAGTCAGATTCAGATTTAGATGAGTTAAATCTGTTGTGGTGGCAGATGTTTGAGTTAGTTGCAGAAAGATATCTCGCTAATGACTCTGACTCAGAATCCAATTCTGACTTGGAGTCAGACACCACATCTATTTCCACTGGTAATTCGACCTCTAGTTCAAGCTCTAGTTCTAGTTTAATTTCCAGTTCATCTACTTCCTCTGCCTCAGGTTCAGAGTCCAGTTAATTCTACACAAATTAATTCTAGTTACAAATTATCCAAAACTGATCATACACATTTTCTCTCAATAAACTATTTTATCAGATCATTTTTACAGTGTTCATTTGTGGTGGTTCATTTTCAGGTTTCTCAATTTGACAGCCAGCAATATTTCCATATAATTTTCAGACATAATGTTTGACATCAAACTATACCATGACTGAAATCTGAATTTATAATTTCCAATAACTGACTGTAGTGGAAGTTGTAAACGGACGTTTTTAACAGGTCTTGGCCTATTTCGCAGGGCTCTGCTGTTTGCTTCACGGTTCCAACAGAGACAGACAGGGTCTCTGGTTCAGTGTATCGACAGACAACTGAGCCCGTGAATGATTGTTTCAGAAACCCCATAGATGCGTGAGAAATCCTGGCGTGAACGTATCCGCCATTTTACATCACTCGAAGTATAAGAACCCGACCGGACTTACACCGGGGAGTCGTTGATGCATTTCTTTTCATAAAAAACACCCCAGGATTGAACTGATCCATACCGTGCACCTTATTGAGCCGCCCTAAGGTAACTATATGGCGAACTTTAAATTGCTCACTGCAAATTGCTATCTGTTTGTTCATGGTTGTAGTATTTCTGAACAATGTGAGAAGTGGTTTGTCTTGTGTGGTGTTAGCCACCCGGCTTTTTGAAAATGGACTCCCGTTATGTGGCGGCACATTGGTCATTTGTTGATTTTAATTATCCGGTGGAATTGTGGACTCCAGAATTAGTATATAGTGAATTGTACTCATGACTTTATAGTTAGCGTTGTGTTATAACTATATTACTATTGCGGGCATGATAGCAATCTCACGACTGATTCAGTATTGGTGAAGTCCACTGACTAACGTTAGCTAATGGTGCTCATATTAGCTAGCATTAACATAGCTAATCTACCTAGCTAGCCAGCAATGGAATTTTGATTTCAGATGGATCAATTAAGGACTAGCGCATTTTGCACTCAATTGCATCATCTTTACTGTTAAATTGCACCTAGATGGGTGCAAGTAGCTAGTTAATTGTCAGGGGTTAAGGTTAATGTCTTGACAAGGAATGGTGAGCTAATGTCATGTATGCCAAGTATCCAAACACAGGTTGCCTCTTGACATGGATTGAGAATTTTTGCTGATGTTTTGGCTTGGGCAGCTACTTTATGTGTTGCCGATTGTTTGTTCCTGGTGGACAGTGGTAGCTACCAACCAGAAGAAATAAGCACGACATGCCCATTTATCAGGCACACTGGCATGGTTGCTACTAGACGGTAACGCATTATAGCTAACCTGCATGCGTACAGCTAAAGCTAGCTCTGTGAAGACCGTGTAAGCCAGAGTAACTTGGTTATGTACAGGCGTGCTTTGCCAAACATTTGGCTGTCAGTTATATTTCTGTGTCCACATTCTCCACGATAGCACGGGCTGCTATCCTGCAAGAGGAAAGATATTGAGCCTGTGAGCGTTATACCGACAGGGAAATCACTGCTGTGTGGTTAGCGATTACTTTCAGCCAACATTAACAATTGTTTACATAAAATTAAATAATGTAATGAAAGATTCATGCTAAACCGTAAACCTTCGGATTCAAAAGTATGGTAGAGCGTCAACATGTTGACAATGTTTTTTTTTTGCTTGACGTTGCTCTGACTTAACGTTACTGTCTGTCCCTCTGTGGATTCTAAGTGAATGTTACAGTTGTACATTATACCCTTGTACTTATTTAACTCACCGTAACAGGCAGGTTACAGTGTTGTCAGCTAGACCTAATACATTTTTGGCAGCATAAAGGTGCCTAATTGGTCAGATGGACCTTTTCCTACAGCCAAACTGATCGGATGCTTTAGAACTAACTTCACCCTTGGACTTTCTTATATATATATATGTATATAAAAAACATGGCTTTCCTTTAAGATTCTAATGTATGAAACAACTTCTATTTTAACTCGCATGATATGATCGTGATTCATATCATTTCTTTGATCCTCCCAACCTCTCAATTAATTTGGCCCCCATTGCATTTGAACAGATTGCTGGAGACATGGCAACAGAACATGTAAATGGAAATGGTACAGAAGAACCTATGGACACGACCGCTGCAGTTACCCATTCTGACCATTTCCAAACTTTGTTAGAAGCTGGTTTACCACAGAAAGTTGCTGAAAAACTAGATGAAATTTACGTAGCAGGTAAGCCTGAGCAAAATAACCAAAACACATTCTCTTTTCGCTCCCAGATTTTACCTCATGTGCATGTATTTTTGTAAGCCAACTATTTGCTCTGTGGAGTGGGAATCAGTAAATCTACAGTAGCCTAGCAACTTTGTGTGGTTGCCTAACAAAATGGGTACTGCAGTTGCAATTGACAAAATTCTCTCAGCACCTTCAGTAGACAGATTAACTCCTAAGTGCATTGTGTATCAAAGAAAGCCCCCAGTGTGGAATGGATTAGTACACTGTTGTTGGGAGTGGGTGATGTGGGAAGGGGGACTGTATTGGAGGTGCTTCTTGCTATGGTCCCATGGGAAGGAAGGCCAGCTGGGCAGGCTAAGGAACAATAGTAGCAGCTGTCTGATGCTGGGACAGGTGATGTGCATATCTAAAGCCCACTGCGAACAGGCACACTAATCAGCAAAAGAGTGCTCTGTGTGTGTGTGTGTATGTGTATGTGTGTGTGCGCGCACACGCGCTCGTGTATGTGTGTGTGGGATAAATGTGCACAGAGGTAGGTTTGTGCCAAAGCAATTTAATGTGCATTTTTTCTTTAGTGTCTTTCTTTGAAATTAAATGTAAACTCGATTGATTGTTGTTTTTTATTTTCATGACATTAAGTCATATTCATATGCCACTCACAGGGACTTTGTTTTGGATATAAATTCCCTTTGTGATGCTATTGATTCTCAAAGGAAGTTATGTTGGGCTATGATCATTCTAGTAAAGATCTCCCTGCAGAAGAGGGGTAATTCTTTATATTTACTGATTTTAGTGAACAAAAATCTTATGGTCAAAATGTCTTTTTGCTCCAGGCCTTGTGGCACACAGTGACTTAGATGAAAGGGCAATAGAGGCCTTAAAAGAATTCAATGAAGACGCTGCGCTACAAGTTCTCATTCAGTTTAAGGAAAGTGATCTTTCACATGTGCAAGTAAGTTTGTGCATACTGCTTTTATTAAGATAATGATGTTGGTGTGATGAGAAGTGGAGGTAAAATGGCAGGCTATCCTCTCCACAGAACAAAAGTGCCTATTTGTGCGGAGTAATGAAGACTTACAGACAGCGGGAGAAGCAGGGGACCAAAGTTTCGGATTCTAGTAAAGGACCAGATGAAGCGAAAATAAAAGTAGGCTCTTTGTGGTTATTAAAGTAAAACTGTAATGCACCTGTGAATATGGTATTTGTGTATTTGCTGTGTTCAGAAAGCATTTTGATTTTTTTTTTTTTTTGGTTGTTGTTATTTCAAGTGAAGTAGTAAATATAAGGACAGTTGTTTGCCCAAAGAGTTTAAAGTAGCCTTGAACCTTCTGCTGGCAGTCTGATGGCTTTGTCTGATGCCTTTGGCAGGCGCTGCTTGAGAGAACCAACTACACACTCGACGTAACCACAGGACAGAGGAAGTATGGTGGACCCCCGCCAGAATCAGTGTACTCAGGAGTTCAGCCCCATGTTGGCACAGAGGTGAGGACACTGACAGTACCACGACACATCCTCCTGCGTTGTGCTGAGTTGACTCGACCCGGTAGACCAACTGAGGTCTCAGGCCTATGGACTGTGAGCCAGCTATAGCATAGCAAAATGAAGACGCTTGGAGGTTTTACTACATCTTCATGAAAACTGTATGTTCCTGTATAAAGAAACACAACACCATCGAAAGTCACAGCTAGTGTGAAAAGTGTCCCCTCACAGCTTTGCCTGACATTTGCTGATATTTGACTGTCCATATGATGAATTATATACTTTGTTCTGGAGTTACAGTGACCGTTTACCACTAATACACTAATAACACACATACTTCAGTATTGTAGTGAACTCTGCCTTTTGAGTTATTAACCTTGTTGCCATGCATTTATCTGTCCTTCCTGTTTAGATTTTTGTGGGGAAGATCCCAAGGGATTTGTTTGAAGATGAACTGGTGCCTCTGTTTGAGAAGGCCGGCTCGATCTGGGACCTGCGGCTCATGATGGACCCTCTCACCGGCCTGAACAGGGGCTACGCCTTCATCACTTTCTGCACTAAAGACGCTGCACAGGAGGCAGTTAAGCTAGTAAGTGTATCACATTGATCTTCTGAGTGCACAAATGAGCCTGCAATGGCTGCGTATTGCTTGTGTGAGTAGTGCCCAATCCAGTTTGATCCTGTAAAAGCTGTGCAGTGTTTTATATGAACCATTAGGCTTTGTTGTTTTAAGAGCAAATTCCATTTTTGTCACAGTTTGTTGAGCAGAGTAAAACTGCCGGGTGCAGTTAGGTGTGTTCTGTGACGTTGAGTAAACCTGTTGAGTCCACCTCGAAATTTGTTCGTTTTTATATATATATATATATGTGTGTGTGTGTGTTTGCTAAAAGCTTTATAGAAGCAGACTTGTGAATGTGAAAATTATGCAGAACATTTTTGTATATGTAAAGCTTCAGTAATGTGATCATGATTAAGTGAGCATGTTTCACGTGTTTCACGTCTTGTTTCCCACAGTTTAACAATCATGAAATTCGCCCAGGCAAACACATTGGCGTGTGTATATCGGTTGCGAATAATAGGCTGTTTGTTGGGTCCATTCCCAAAAGCAAAACGAAAGAGCAGATAGTGGAAGAGTTTTCTAAAGTCACAGGTGAGACTTGATCATTTGTGTGGATGCCTTATGTATATTTTACGTGGAGTGACTAATACATGCTGTGACCGATTGATCCAATGTAGGTTGTCAGTCTTTCTCTGTAACTGTGAACGCTCAGTAATGAGTGTCGTTAGAGGCTGAGAACCTCTAAAATGACTAAATTGATGACTGTTATCCAACAGACTAACTGAAGGTCATTGTTTTCTTTCATTGCTCTTGCATTATGAATTCTTGCATGACCAATTCCATATTTTCTCTTTTTCCTCCCATGACAGAGGGTCTTAATGATGTCATCCTGTACCATCAGCCCGATGACAAAAAGAAGAACCGAGGCTTCTGCTTCCTAGAATACGAGGACCACAAGACGGCTGCCCAGGCCCGACGGCGGCTCATGAGTGGCAAAGTCAAAGTCTGGGGCAATGTAGTTACAGTGGAGTGGGCTGACCCCATCGAGGATCCTGACCCAGAGGTCATGGCCAAGGTAACGCAGTATATGTTGACTCTGACTACTGTTGACTATTCTGTGATCCAGGTTGAGGCAACAAAATCGTGCACCACTGTTGTTTGCACCTAATACTGTATCAGGCAGTGAAATGGAGAAACGTACTGAAGACAACTGGTGTAAAGAAAGGGGTGTAACTGAGTCATAACCCCGTCTAGGAACACTCCAGGTGTTAGTGATATTGATGCACCATATTGAGCATTTGTGTTGGGTGTGCACACAGTGATTTTGATTTGATTTGCAAGGAAGCCCTCATACTTAGTGTAGCTGTAGCTCATCACTAACAGACATGGAAGGAAGATGCAACAGCTGAGGCGTAGTGTGTGTTTTTTATTTGTTTTTTTATAACTTTTATTGTATGTTGCATCTTTGTTTTTGTTCTAGGTGAAGGTTTTGTTTGTCAGAAACCTCGCCAATAGCGTAACAGAAGAAATACTTGAAAAAGCCTTCAGTCAGTTTGGTGCGCTGGAACGTGTAAAGAAACTGAAAGATTACGCCTTTGTTCACTTTGAGGAACGGGACGGAGCCGTAAAGGTAAGAGACCTGAGCAAGCTTTTCCTAGAATGTTCAGCGTGGACATCGGAGTTCTCCCTCACTTTTCTAAACTTAGTTTTGTGCTGGGAATCTGTGCAGGCTCTGGCTGAAATGAATGGGAAAGAACTGGAGGGCGAACCAATAGAAATTGTTTTTGCAAAGCCCCCTGACCAGAAAAGAAAAGAACGCAAAGCCCAGCGGCAGGCAGCTAAAACACAAATGTAAGCAAGCAGGGTACATTATGCAAAGGAAATAATTAGTTGAAAATGTACCTCTAACACACTGAATGGTAACTCCTTGCTTTCTCGAAAACCTGTCTCCCCCTCTATCTCCAGGTATGATGATTATTATTACTATGGCCCCCCTCACATGCCCCCTCCCCCTAGAGGTCGGGGTAGAGGCGGTGGTCGGGGGGGTTACGCCTATCCCCCCGACTACTATGGCTACGAGGACTACTATGACTACTATGGCTATGACTACCACAACTACCGCGGTGGCTATGATGATCCCTACTATGGTTACGACGACTTCCAGGCCCCACCGCCAGTTAGGGGCCGAAGCAGCCGAGGGGGTGCGCGTGGTGGCGCCTCTCCAGCCAGAGGGAGAGGAGGGGCAGGGGCGCCCAGGGGCCGAGGAGGGGCCAGCGGTTTCCCCCAGCGAGGCGGTGGGGGTCCAGGAGCGAGCCGAGGGTCACGGGGGTCCAGAGGAGGTGCGCAACCGAGAGGCCGCGGGGTACGTGGTGCGAGGGGTGGCCGCGGTGGAAGTGTAGGAGGAAAGCGCAAAGCTGACGGGTACAGCCAGCCAGATTCCAAGCGCCGCCAAACCAATAATCAGAACTGGGGCTCTCAACCCATTGCTCAGCAACCGCTACAAGGTGGTGATCATTCTGGTAACTATGGTTACAAATCTGACAACCAGGAGTTTTATCAGGATTCTTTTGGGCAACAGTGGAACTAGAACTGCAGGGCTGAATTTTTTTTTATTATTATTATTATTTTTATTTTTATTTTTATTTTGTATTTTTAATTTTTTTCCCTCAAACCCTCTCCTTTTTTATCAAAACAAAGAAAAACAAAAAAAGACTCAATCTGACAATTGATTGGCCCTTCAATCCATATGGTTGCCTATCGTTGACTAATTGGTGATATCTGGCACGGTTTTTAATGTATATAATTTCAATAATCCGCTTGGACTTGAAAAGTAGTCACACTATGCTTCTGGCGAACTGGTTTCATTGTTTTAAATTTGTGTTCAATCAGTGATCTATAATCTCGGTTAAGAAAAAAAAAAGGAAGGGGAAAAAAAAAATCACATATGTTCTCAACATGTCTATTTGGCTTTATAGAATCTTGTATGTTCATAGCAATTTTGGTCTCAATGTCTTAAGTAGGTAACGGCTGCAAAGCATTTATCTCCTCATATTGTATTTGCCATAAATAAATTGCCGTAAGACCATTTGTATGTTACAAAAGACAATTCTAGTACAATAGCGTGTTTTGTTTTTTTTGGGGGGGGGGGGGGACTTTTTTGGCTTTAAATTTTGGCTTGTACTTTGCTGTTTTGTCTGCTTTAATAAACATTACACGCATCAGTGTACAAAAACCAAACTCAAATTGTGTTTCAAATTCATGTTTTGGCAAATTTTCTCCTTAAATTGCCTACAAATTTAATGCTCCTTGTGGAAGAAAAGGACATAAAGGTTTGCCTATGTTAGCCACATGCTGCAACCTCACTTATGCATGCCATCAAATTTGTAATCACCGAGTCGGCATCCTCTTTCCACTTTCTCCAACTTTTATATGTATGTGTAGTGACATACTTCATAATTTCAGTTCCTGCAAACCCAAAAACATTTTGATAAAGTTCTTCCATTGGGGAAAAAAGACTTTGAAGGATTTTGTTAAAGGAATCCCATTAAAATAAAGTTGTTTCTAGACGTTCAGGATAATCTTGTGATGGTAACTCCATCATCCTAGGAACCACAGATCAACGGAAGCACAATTTGATTCCTTTTGAAAGGAGAACGTAGCAAAATCTGACAGAACATATCCTGATGCCTTTAACACTGATCTGGCTCTGCATGTACTTACTTTCAAGACTAAAAATCATCAGGAAGTAATTGGTGTGCATGTACTTAATCTGCTTCTAGACTAAAACCGAATTTGTAAACTTTATAGGCCATAACTTTTTCCCCCACTTTAACTACTACTATGGTGACTAGTCAGACCACACCAGTTTCACTGCTGTGCTTGTTTTCCTTAAGCCATAGTCTTGTGCATGTGAATTGGAAGGATGTGGGTAGTAGTGATAGTAACTGCCTTCAGACATCCCCCCCCCTTTTTTTTCGTTGTTTTGTTTTAATCCTCCTTGTTTTAGTTCTATCGTCTTAACATCCCCCGTGATGTTCTCAACCTAATTATTTCTGTCATGCAGTTATCTGTACTTTTTTTTGTGTGTGTGTCTTATTAAATGTTCAGTTGATTGAATTCTCTCCTAATTGTCTCCTTTTGTTACCCGACAAGCAGGGAAAAGGGGTCGAGGACGGTCCTGACCAGTCACAATGAAGACGAACTGGGAATAGGGGTTGCACCAGAAGCTGCTGCCAGTGGATTTGATGGTAAGATCAATTCAGCAGTCCCAATGCTATTACAGCCTTACTGAAGCATATCTCCCAGACTGCCACATACAAGCAAACTCAACATGGTTTTGGACACTGCAGTGTTTAGACATCAGCCCACCACCACCTGTTGCCCACACTTCTGAGACCTATCTCCCCAAAGAGTTTGCCATTTCTAGTTGATCATTTGTTTGAAGAATCCACATAGTTGTTTTTTGTTTTTTTAAATATTACATCTTTTGCACTTTGTCAAACCAGAATTCCAACAGAGGATTGACATAAAGGTCAAAAGCCAGTCCTAGCTAACATCAAGTGCACTCAAGAAATCAGAGAGACTTCTGTGAGGTCTTGCCACTTACCTGTATATAAGGATTTGACACATTTTAGTTTCTTTTGTTTTGAGATGGCTGGAACTGGGGTCTTCTGTACAGAGAGAATCCTCTGTTAGAATTCTGGATACAAGTTTGATGTGGCTCTGAGGAGCATGCTATGTATATTTTTGTGCTAATTTTAGCTTTATCATGGAATATGTCAACATTTTTTATTACTATTATTATTATTGATCGTAAGGATGTTTGCAGTCATTTTAAGGTGTAACCACCTGGCATGAACAGTCAGGCATTCCAGGCATGTGGTTCTTTTAAGAACTAGTCTATTTTTGTTTATTTCTCTTTTTTCTCTTTTAATAAAGGGTTGGTTAACTACCTCAATATGGAGGATTTAAACCGCCCAATCTTTACTGTATATAGGGAACCTTGTGGTAAAAGCAGGGCTTGAGGTCCCCCCTGCAAATAAGGTACAAGGGCAACATCAGAACTCTCTTGTGTAAAGTGTTTTTTTTTCTTTTCTAAATATACTTTCCCACACATTTCAAACAGTGAAACTGGGCGCGTCAAAACTCCATATGAGCTTTAACAAGCCTTGCCTTCATTATCTCTCTACCAGATAGTTATTGGTTGTATCATAGTTTTAGGAAAACTGTTACGTTTATTTAAAAAAACAAAACAAAAACAAGCTTAAACATTAAAACAAGAATGGCGCCAACTACTTTTTTTGTTTTGTAAAAGATGTTCTGCAGTATCCCTTTTTCCTCAGTGGAATAACAGGTCTTAACTTTTTTTATACAACATCCTTTTATGAAGGTGCGTTTCTACAATGATGTCTGAAAGCCATTGTCCATACTATTCGTGTTGACATAACTAACCATAAACATGGACGGAGCTGCCTTTGAGTACCATTCAAGACTATACCATGTATGTGAACAGCAATAGCTGGAGTAGACTTCCCCAGTTCTAAAGGGATACTGCAGCTCAGAGCTTCTTTTTCTTTACTCCATGGATTGTGATATGCAGGGTTTTTCTTAACACTACACTCCCCCAGGGAGGTGACGTCCTCAACCCTTAGCCAGGTTTATGAACCAGTTTGTTGGTGGCTAACAAGTGTTTTTGCATTCCTGCAAATAAATTGTTTTATATTGTAAATTAAGTTGTGTAACTTATTTTTAATAAAGTTATTGATTTTTCCTTAAGTGTTGGTGTATTGATTCTGTATATAATTCTGTCAATTATAGTTTCCTTGTGCTTGTCACAAGACCATGGCTCAGTTTTTGTCATTATGGGTATCCCATTGATTCAAAGCCAAACTTGGGGAGCACTTTCCATCAGACAAACAACATGAGAAAAAGACCCATTTATTTTATTAAGTTGACAATACTCAACTGAATGTCCTGTATTGTTCTGCATTGAAAAAAAGTCAGTGACAGAAAGTACAAAACACATTAACAGTATTAAACAAATCTCAGTCCAACATGTATACACATAGACCTTAACGGCACTACATTACAGATGATAACATTTCCTTAAAACCGCTCCAGAATAAATACGGCCTGCATCAGTGAGGCCTCCACAAATCCACTTTGACTCATCTGGACATTGAGCACCATGTGAATGCCACTAGTTTCAAGGCCACTAGTTGGTCCAACACAAGCAGATGACAGCCTTGCAAATCAAAACCAGAACCTGGCAATGCTGATTGTGCACAGGCCTGACTACCACTTCCACAAAGGGTAATCCATCAAAAACAGCAGGGCAATCCTTTCACAGGATTCCTTCCTTTTCTGAGAGCTATGAGTGACTTGCTCCAACGGCAGACCCTCACTTGTTCAGTAACTTCTCAAGAATAGAGAGAAGCCGTTCTTCTCTCTCTCTAAAGACTGTCTCCAGCCTGTCATATCTCTCTTGAAATTGTCTTTCCCTCCGTTCCTCCCTGTTTCTGAACTCTTGCTCTCTTCTCTCCTCCCTTTCTCTGGCTTCCTGCTCCCTCCTAGCCTCTCTTTCAATGGCCTCCCTCTCTCTCCGAGCCTCTCGCTCGATGGCCTCCCTCTCTCGCCTAGACTCCCTGGCTATGGCCTCCCTCTCCCGCCGCTCCTCTCTCTCCACAGCCTCGCTCTCCCGCTGCTCCTCCCTCTCCAGAGCCTCCCTCTCCCTGAGCTCCTCTCTCTGCATCCATTCGATGTCCCGCTGCTGGTCCCGTTCCTCTTGCTTGGTCAGGTATTCCAGCATGATGTTATCTGAATCAGTCCTCTGCCTCTTCACCGGAGGGGGAGGAGGGAGGGAAGGAGGGGAGTGGGAGTCTGCTGTCAGTTCCAGGGCATGGACCATGTCCTCCTGGTCAGGTGAGATGTAAACGGCAGGCATTCTTAGGTCACAGGACTTGATGTCTGGGATCCTTCCCCCCAGGGCATCCTCCATCTGGCTGTACCATCTCCAACTTTCAGGTGCACCTGAGCCACTTTCCATTGACACTCTTTTCAGGGTCTATAACAAGACAACAATCAAATCAACAACAAGGTCATTACAAATTAGCAACCAGCTTTCCAAGGACAACATAAGACCTTACCACATATTTTTGTTTTAGATTTTCCCATTTCTTCTTGATAAAAGCTGGTGACACCAGCCCTTCCAAACCACTCTCCTTGACAAACAACCTGTGAGAAGGGACAAGTTTCAAGCTTCAAGAATTCAAGAAAGCACGTGCATAAAGTGATACTGACGGCCCATTCTCACTCTGACACTGACCGGGGGGGCGGGAGCAATTGTGTTGTTGACTTACTCATAACCTCTGATGGCAGTTAATCTTCTGCCTGAGAAGATTCCCGCATTTCGTGCACGCCACTCTATCAGCCTGGCGGTATCATCATTAGTCCCTGCAATGAATTTAAAAACAACACATGGTGCCTGGGTTTCTGCATGAGACAATGGGTTTCAGCGGGGTCCCAAAGGGCTAAGTGAACAATTGATAGCAACAATGGCCTACGCTGGCAGTTTAAATGATTAGTTATATATATTGGCTAAAACACTGAAACAGACGATCAAAAGCGATGTGGTGGATGGATCACTTCATGCACAGTAAAGCACTAGAAATCGCGAAGGCGGTAATGAAATTTTAGCAGATTAGCTCATAGCTCATGCAACAAAACAAACCAAATTCAGAAACCACAAAGGCACTAAAAAGCGAGCGTGTACATTATACCGCTGTAAAATTCGAGTAACGGATATTGCAAAAACACTGAATATTCACATAATGTACAATTACGAGTCAGACGCGCCTACTCACACTTGTAAATGGGAGCCGCCATGTTTTTCAAAACACTGCCCAGACTCCACCTCCAACGCGATGGCGTAATGGTGGGGACTGCCATCAACCGGTTTGGAGGGTTCCATGTAGGCGTAGTGGCAAGTAATTGTTAAACGTTAGTTAAAAATGACAGTAGTTCTCACAATGATGTTGCGATATGAGCTTTATTTGCGTAAAAGTAAACTGTCCAATTACTGCTTCTGAAACGCCCACAGTAGTGCCACGATAAACTCGGATTGGCTTGTCTGGGTAGCGTGGTGACGTTTTATTGGTTAGACCGGGAAATTTAAACTCCGGGTTTGAACGTCAGATTTTACGTCGACCGTTGTGTTGCAAAAAATAGCAAATAGCCTAACCTGTTCAAGTCAGTTGTAGTATTGCCATTCGTGAAATCAATGGTATTAGTATAAAAATCGTATTGTGCAAAATCTTTTGAAGACCACAGCAATGGACGTCGTTACATATTTACAGTAAGTCGTGAAGAACTTGGATACGTTTTGAAATGCCCTTAGGTGGCTAGCAGTGGAAAACGTTAGCAGTAGCTATACGATATAATGCTAGTTAGCCTAAAAACTTGACGTCGCTTTCTTTTGTTTAGTAAAGGTTTTGCACAAATTACATAATTACAACACAATGACGCTAACAACTTGTGTTATCTCTACGTAACGTATACGGTTCAAGTAACGCTAGTATACTGTCCTGCCGAAAGTCAACATGACCAAAAAGCCATAGAATCCTGAAATGGAATAATCCAGAATCCTTATTCGCCCCAGGTGTTCTTAATTTAATGTAAGAACAATTATCTTTTGCAGATCGTTTGAAAATTTCTTGCACAATTATTCTGGAGACGACCCACTGGATCCATGGGATGGGTAAACTTGTTATATTGTTATATTGAAATAATTAAAGTCAAAGGTCAAAATCCTACGGTAGAGATTGGTTCATTGATTATTCCTTTACAAGAAATGTGATGCCATGTTCGCCAAGTAAATAATAACATTTGTATTCTGACTGTTTACATAGATTTGTGAAATTTCTAGAGGGAACGCTTCCTCTAGAAGAAAGGAAGGCCGTGTCTGTTGTACTTGATCGTCTTGTTCAAAGATTTCTGCATGAAGAACGCTATCAGAACGACCCCAGATATGTTGATAATTGCATCAAATGTGTAAGTTAAAACTGTAACAGGAGGTTTTTAAATAATTGATAAACTATTAGACAATACATTGCTGATTAAGACTTTACAATTTATGATCTTTCATTGGTCTCAGAAACATGCATACTTCCCTGAATAGTCCCAGTTTTGTTTAATAATAGGAGATATATAATCTCTTTACGATGCAATGTATGTTTTCAGGCCAGCTTTTATGATGATCCCATCAAAGTGTACAGTTATCTGAACAGCCAGGGCATTGGCACCAGGGCGGCAGCCTTGTACATTGCTTGGGCTCAGCAGTTTGAGAAAGATGGTCAGTTGCGTCAAGCTGAAGCCGTCTATCAGATAGCAGTGGAGAACCAGGCCCAACCTGTCGACACAGTGCTTCAGCATTATGGGTAATATTACCATCAAAGACGAACTACTTCAATGAATCAATTCGGAGAGTTCTAAAAGCAAACCACTAATTAACATTGATCATTTTTAATTCACAGGATGTTCCAGAGCAAGGTGCTAAAACGTCAGGCAGGCACAACTGGTATGCATGCTTTTTCCAAAGATGTGCCAAGGAATCCTCTTCAGAACTCGCAATTAACCAATCAACAGTCTCGACCTAGAGAAATCCTTCAATGCAAGGTAGGTTGAAAATATATGTGTTTATTTGTTTGTGTGTTTGTGTAGGGGAGGGGGGCACTGATGATAAAGTTAATCTTAATATGTAAAATTTCATTTCTTTCTATGTCAAGGAATCAGACTCACCCCAGTTCCCAGACAACCGAACTGTTTGCATGTACGTTCAATTTTCACATTTTTCTGTAGACAGGACTGGGCATTTTAATCATGATTTAGTTTGTAAACATTGATAATGTATTGATTGATTGATTTACTTTTTTTTTTTCCTCCTCTGCAGAATCTCCAAGTCTGAGTGTAACCCACCCAAAGCCCAGAGTGAACCTTCACAGCAGGTGTCCATGTACTACGTGAGTGAGGTAGTCTGCGAGGGCTCTGAGTACAGCTTTGAGGAGTTAAGAGCGAATCGCTACTTTGCCAAATGCAAGCAACAAACTGAGCTCCGCAGACTGGGTAAGTGTTTATCCAAACACTACTTTTTCATCAGTGAAAGACAGGCCTGGTTTATACTTGGCTTTAAAATGCACCATGGACAATTTGGTGCAAAGTAGATGTGCTTCACATCCACTGCATGACCTCATCAGATAATTTGCTGTACCAGTGTCTGAATGAGGAGCTGACCAGACATGAACATGGGAGATTATGCAATGTCTTTTTGCTGATGACTGTTTCCTGATTGCAGAGGAGGAGCAGAGGAAGGCTAAAGAGGCTGAGGAGGAGTTGAGAGAAATGCAAGAACTCCTGAAGGTACTGGACAACAAATCCCCCGTTCAGCCAGCTCACTTGCAAGCACCCAGCAGACCACATGACGGGCAGCAGGTAACAATCAGAGCATGTGTCAAAGGCGCTGTTGTTGTGTGCTATTCACAGGGCAGTCTGTCATCTGCTGCTAATTAACTAAACAATATGACACTCATGTACTTTTTAAGCATAAGTAGTGCCGAAAGTGGAAAAAAGGATGTCGGGGTTATTTGTGGTGAAGAATTCTGTGCAGTATTATAGTGGCACCCTCTGGTGATCTTTGCATGTCCACTGAATGCAGTGTCCTTGGTGTTCTGAATAGGACATAAAACGGTGACCATTGCTCTTATGTTGTAGGAGGGCCTGACTGCTGCAGCAGCACAGCTAGAGCCAACGACCCTGAGAGCCCGACCCTCCGTGGCCCTCGGCAACCACCTCAGTCGCCGGCTGGCACCGACCTTCAGGCTCAGCCTCGCTCTTCAGCCGGGGCTAGGTGCCAGACGCAAGTCCATGCCCGTTTCCTCCGCTGTGTGGGACCCAGCCGGGTCACAGGGGTCCCTCCAGCCATCTGCTGGCCTCTGTCCCCTGAAGGAAGCCGAAGCCTCTCGTTCAGAGGTCGCCTCCCATCAGCGGGCTTCAATGGCGGCGGCTTGGTCAGAGAGCTCATCCCCTTCTCCCCTGCCAGCTGTAGGCGCAGCCTGCACCTCGTCCTCCCTGTGGCCTTTACACACCTCCCTCCAGCATCACCACACTAGTAATGGGCCTGAGAATATGGATACTCTTCCCATCCATCGCCAGGAGGCAGGCATGTCTGGGGTCCCCTGCGGAGCCCTGAGTCAGATGAATCACTCTGTGCTGACCAGAGCTGAGCCCCTACAGACCCACAGCAACAGTTTTGTTCTGCCTCTTGAAGAAGAATAGTGAGTGTCTTCTAGCTGAGGGGACTGATCTAGTTTTGAAAAGACTTCCAAGTGTAAACTTTGAAGTTTTGGTGCCAGGTTTCTTTAAAGCTGGTGATGCCTATAGTCCATGGGATGGAGAAAGTTGAGACATGTTTTAATACTCAATCACACACAGAGTGTGTGTGTGTGTGTGTGTTTTCTTTTGGGGGGGGGGCTTGTTTGCCTTTATTATGATAAGACAGTAGAGAATGACAGGAAATTTTAGGGTTTACGGTACTGAGCCATGGCACTCCCAAATATACAGTACAGGCCTACATATGGACAGGTGATGGGCCATGTTTTCTTTGGGTAAATCAGCATAATATATATATATATATATATATATATATATATATATATATATATATAGCTATAAACTATATCCTCTATATGTGATTGTACAAGTGCTGATGCACGTCACAACTTTCTCCATGCATAGTCCTGTAATGTATTGGCATTGGATGAAAAGCATTTATTTTTCAATGTACATCTACTCAGAGGGCTGAAATCAGTAGTGCATCCCAAAATTGTCAGTTTCAAATTCATCACCTTTCAAAAAAAATTACCAGAATGTGGGGAGTGCACTACAAGCCTATAAGTATATACTGTAGGTGGTTCATTTGAGTCAGTCTTCTGTCAGGGGCTCTGTCCAATGATCTGTTTTAACTGCTGGCTACCATCCAAAGAGTGCATTAGCTTTCAGCACATTTAGCTTGTCAAATGCTTCTGTCCCTCACACAGATAATTGGCAGCTGGTTTTAATGCTTTGGTCCAAGAGCCATGTCTGATGCTGTAGCCAAGTGTATGTGTGTGAATATGCATGTGTATACTGTCACTGGGTTACGAGGATGGATGGGAGTGTTTCTCATGCGTCTTAATTGGATGTCTCCCCTCCAGTGTTGTCTCAAAACATGGGGAGAATGTGGACGGGAGCAGCGAAGGTGCTAACAACGGTGGGTAGTGCATTCTAATTAACACAGCCATCTGTTTGTACACAAAGGTCTGCATCACTGGACCAGACAGCCTGAAAGCATCTGGGTTGTAATATTTTGGAATAGTGTGGCTTAATTGATGGACCTTTAATTCTTTTAATTGCCAAAGAAACAAAAGAGCTGAATTGCTGACTTTTGTTTAATAAATGTCAGCTGTTTTCATTTGGGTTTCCAGCAGCATTACAGGACAATTGAGCCAACGCTTTGATTTACATTTTAATATATATAAATGTCAGGGTGGTTTTGAAGCTGGAACTCTAGGTCATGGTGTCAGAGGGTTCTGCTGCTGTTAACACTTCTACTGTCATCCAACACACACATTTGCTCACTCGCTGCTGTTTGTCATACTGTCAGTTTCACTAGTGAGCCAGGGGAACCACTCCCACATCACTCCCAACAACTCCCTGGGTCTTATCCAGGCCACACCATCTCGGGTTCACCCGTCTCCAACGGTTCACACAAGGGAAGCACTTGGTGAGCATTTGTGCTGGAGAGTTTTTGTCCCCTATCTCACCTAATCCAGTGACTACCAGATTTACTAATTCTTCTGCTGCAACTGTCTCGTCTCGATTCTCGTACCACACAAGTGTAACCACAATCTTCCAGAGTAGTCCACTAGGTGGCACAATTACTTAAATGTCTAACTCAACTGTCAGTAGGATTGTGTTGCTCAGATGCATTCTGCAGGAATTGTTTTAAGAATGGGGTCAAGCACTGTGCTCAGTGTTTTATGTAACTGGTGTTTTAATTTAATGCATTTAATGCAGTCTGATAAACATATTTGTCGATTTTGAAATGTTTAATCAATATGTTCATTTTTCCTTTCCTTAGATCTGATCATGAACATGTTCCAAGCCCCAACCTTTGTGCCAGAGGTGCTTTCTCACATTGATGAGCAGTCTCTAAATTATGGGTTTCCAAAAACCAGTAAGACACAGTCCTGTGCCTGCATGCTCCACAGTTTTGTCCAGTCACACAGGGGAATCATGCATCAATCCAATCTACCCTCATCCTTGTGATTTCCTTTAGATGAGTCTGCTGGGCCACAGCCTGCTGCTGCTGCTGCTGCTCCTACTCCTTTCACCATCTTCCAGGATGAAGAGGACAAGGAGAATGGAGGGTAAATAGTCTCACCTACACTACAAGCTACTTTTCAACATGCTTCTGATTTTTTCTGCTGTATCTGGATGCTAAAGTCTGTTTTTGTGCCATTTCTCATTCTGTTGTATTCTAGACAAGTTCCGGCAGCTAACAAACAGAGACCTTTGCAGGTCAGGGCAGAAATCCCAGTATCTGGAACATCACAGCAAAATGTATGTTGAATGGTGATTGGTTGAATCTTATCTCCTGAATTTGTTTTTCTCCCCCAAACTATTCCTTGTATTGTCTCCAGTATGTTGTCAAATTGCTGAAAGGGAGAATCTGTGCTGCCTTGCCCTGTCTTAAAAATATATAAATTTAAGGCCTCATGTTAAATTGGTAGTTGTAATCCATATCCTTTGGACATAGAATTCCGCTTAAAAATCCCACAACCAACAAATCATGCCAACTAAAGATAAGTGTTGTTGTTTTTTCTTATTATCTATATATATATATTGGATTTTCCCATTTAAAAAAATGAATCTAATCGGAGTACAGAATTTAAACTAATCACAATTAATCACACATTTAAATTTCCAGATTTCTCCTTTATTTTGTTGTGAATGCCCGTTACCGCAGGCTTCAGCCAAGTGGGGCTCCACAGTTTCCTTCACACCCAGCGTGAAAGAGTGTAGTTGCCACAGGCTGTCTATATGACAGGGTTGCCAAGGGGTGACCGACCACAAGACACCATTTACTGCAAATTAGGCAGTAGTTTGCATTGGCTACAGACTGTCTGTGCCAACCTTGTTTTTGTCAATTGCGTGTCAAAGCCAAAGTGAGCTGAGGCTCTGGCGAGTAGTGACATGAGTCTTCATGATTAAAAATAACTCGTTAAAATGTTTAAATTAATCCCATGTGAACATTGACAATGCTAATATTTATTTATTTATTGCCTGCCAGAAAGGGTGTTATGTTGTGCTAAAATATGAATCATGTTGAAACCTGCAGATGCCTTATTTTATCTCATCTGGGTGTGCCACTAGGAGACAGGCGTTGGCGCGGAGTCTGTGACTGATGAGACGGCGATGTGGGGATCGCGGCGTCACTCTCTGGGCTCCTGGCCCAACAACACGCAGGACTTCGCCTTGTCCGCTCACCTGGTGTCCACTCCCTTCCACCTTAGCGCTCCGCACTCCGCACAGGAGTCTGTCCAAGGTAGAGTGCTGATGTCCTGCACTCTTACGATTATGTATTGAACACGGAGTCCACTTCAGAGGAGTTATGAACCCCTAGAGGGCAGATTTTACTGATTTAATAATTTACGGCCTAATAACTGATGGCTTTGAGGTTAATCCTTGGGGCCAGACTATTCATGCAAATGCATTTCTTTTCTTCATTCTCCCGTCATGTGATACCACTTTGCAAACTTCAGGCACAGTTTGCAATAAGGTTCAATATTTGCAATAACACAACTTTTGATTTTGTGGAAGTGTCTCATTTCCTAGAATGTTGGGCAGTTCTTTGAGTGCTGTTTTTTTCACCGTTGTAGAGAATGATGCCCCAACTGCCTTTGCTGGATCTGATGAAAACCACCCCTTCATGCGCCAACCCACAAAACTCAGGTACTTGACTATCCTCTGAGGTGATGGCCTCAAAAGTCAAATTGTTGAACTTAAAATGTTAAAAGAATTGGAACAAATGCTTTTATTGGCACAACAGTTTATTCTTCAACCAAAACTACTTATTCTGCTGAATAGGCAGCAGACTTTTAATAATGATCTATACCCTTCTTGGGAAATTTGGTCTCTGCATTTAACCCAATTGTGAATTAGTGAAACGCACACAGTGAAGTGAAGTGAAGTACACACTAACCCGGAGCTGTCGGCTGCCTGCTATAGTGGCGCCCAGGGAGCAGGGACGGGTTATGTGCCTTGTTCAAGGACACTTCTACACTTTTAACCAATCACAGGTGATGGGAGATTAGAGCTGAATAAGTAGGTTAAGTGTATTAGGTTAGATAAAAAATTGAATACCCAGATACTTTTAACAAACATCAGCAGATGCTCTTCACTAAAAACCCTAAGTGCTAAGTGGTCACTTACTAAGTGAGTACGTCCTGTTTCTGACTTGGTGCCTTAATACTTTGTCCTGATCTGTTTCATCTCAGCCCCATCATGGAGCAGAGTCCAGCTGATGAAAAGCTCTCTCCAGGAGCTTTTGCCCAAGTTCCTGCTCCCACCATCACACCTACAGGTACAACTGATGTGTCCCACGCTGCTACAGAACACTACCCAGCATCTCATTAAGAGCTTTAAACTGGCGGAATGTTAGAATTTACTTACTTATTTAATTTATTTATGTGTGCATTATTATGTGTATGTACAGGATTTGTATTGCAGCTTGTGCATGAAGCGCACGCTATGAAAATGAACACCTGCATACTCTGTATACTTCTAAGCATATTTTTAGTTTTAAAATGTCAATATGAATTTAAGGCCTCAAAAAGTCTTAAATATATGAATATATTGTGAACTTGGTCTAAAGACTTTCAGGGTTGGTCTTAAATTGGTCTGTGTATTGAATGGTATACCGTAGTTGCTCCCATCCGTTGAATTTTTGCGTGAGTTATGCTACTTGTTTGAAATGCTTCTTCTGTTTGAGGAGAAATCATATGGTAGTCCATAGCATTATTAAAAAGTATACCCTTTGGACATAGAATCGAGGAATTTCACTTCAAATCCCACAACCCCATCCAATTGTTTTGCCAGAAAGGGCATCACATTGGTCTTAAATTTCAATCATAACTGTCATAAAAAGGTGTTCAAGTTTTATACTGAACATGTTGAAACCTGCAGAAACCCTGATATTGTGTGTTTGTGTTTGGTTCTAGAGAGTAACAACACAGCTGTTTTGGTTTCTTTCTTTCCAGCCGCATGTCAGCTGGTCTCAGATCCTTGGGATGACGTGCTCATCAACTCTCTTCTCTCCCGACTTGCCACCCCCCTCACCTCCCTCCCCGGCGTCACAACATGGGATTGCAGTCTTCCCAGCATCTCCCCTAAGATGACCACCACCATGGGTGAGCAATACAACTCCTAACATTTTTCAGCCGTGGCTCATCTCATTATGGAATTTCTCCATGCAGTTTGCAACAGTTTGCTACTTATTTTGGGTAGTTCATAAAGGCAAGGGAATCTGTCGTTTCCATTTTGAAATTAAATATGATCCTGTGGAGGATTAATAATCACACCTGCCATTCATTCTAGCCACCCAGACTACCACTCTTCACTAGAAAAGAAAGTTGTTTTACAGGAAAGTATGAATTGCTGTGTCTTGCCAAAGTACAAGTTGTTGGTTTTCCATTTTGCTACATTTCATCTAAAAACTGTGTGGAGAGCCACAGAGCAGAAGAAAATGCTCTGCCACCAGGCGTCCTCGCTCATCACAAATAAAGTGCTCAAAGCAGAGCAATTTTCTGCTCGCCGTCATCTGTAATTTGCTTTGCCTAAAGAGCGTCAGTTGACTCGTCATTTAATTTATTTGAACTTTTTCTTCCCCCAGCTGGTGAATCACTAAGAGTGGATTTTGTCTTGGGCCAGGGTGCTTTTGCAACGGTCTACCAGGCAACTAACCTCACAACATCAGAGAAGTTTTTCCTGAAGGTAAGGGAGAGCAAAAAAGCCCTCTCCTGTCTCGTAGTTTTACATTTCATCACTTGAATTGTTCTGAAAGATGGACTTCCTTGCTGTTGCTGCAGGTGCAGAAACCAGCCAACCCCTGGGAGTACTACATCAGTATGATGCTGAACATTCGGCTCAGGCCAAGCGTGCGTCACCTTTTCACCAACATCCACTCGGCACACCTCTTCAGGAACGGCAGCATCTTACTCGGGGATCTGCACAACTGTGGCACCCTTCTGGTAAGCCACCCTGCAATTTACTGTAACCTCAGGAGCCTCTTGTTTTACAGCCCATCATTGCCTTCAGTCAAGTAGGGCTTGACTTTTATCACTGGTGGGAGCACTTTGGTCATCCATTGGTGTTGCATGAACAGAGAGAACGGAGGGTCTTTCCCATCACTGAAGAAACACTGGGCCCTGAGTGAAGTGACTGGCAAAGTGCACCGTTACCAGATGAGCAAAGGGAACTCATGAAGTAAATTAGGCTTTAGAGCTAATTTAGAGCAATTGGAGCTCATTTGGAGCAATTTAATTAGACTTCTTTCAATTCAAATGGAGGACTCTGGAGCTTTTCTTCCGTAGATCTGGAAACTCGTCAGAGACGTTGATCCACAGCCCTCTACTCCTCACATACTGTTTTTTCTTCTCTCTTCGCCAATCATAAAGAGCGTGTTCCCCTCTTCCTCCAGAATGCCATCAATCTGTACAAGAGCCGCAGTGAGAAGGTGATGCCCCAGGCGTTGGTGCTCTACTTCACCTCCTGCATCCTGCACATGGTGGTTGAGCTCCACAGCGTGCGCATCGTCCACGCTGACATCAAGCCCGACAACTTCATGCTCGGGGAGAGGTAAAGGATCACCATGCTCCTTTGAACACTCTGGAACGTGTCTTTGAAGTTGTAGCATAGAGATACATGTCGTGGTTCCAGTTATGTTCTTCAAAGCTCTTAGGTGTTGAGCCATGAATATAGCATGTTGAGTGAGGTCTGCAGATGCTCTTAGGACTAAGCAGTTCAGTATTAAAAGCTTTCAAATTATTTACTTGTATTTTGGGCCCACTGTAAATATAGTATAGCTAAATATATAGCTATATAGCTAAATGTTACTCAGATGTGAATAATCTGCTGGATAATGAGTGCTATGTTTACCCATATGAAATATAATATGCTAATGTCATTTGCCCCTGAAATCATTATCTCTTTGTTGTACAATTTGTCTCTCTCAGGTTTCTGGAGAATGAGTGTTTCGATCTGGAGAACACAGAGCACGGACTAGCCCTGATTGACCTTGGGCAGAGCATCGACATGAGCCTCTTCCCAGAGGGCACGGCTTTCACAGCCAAGTGCATGACTTCTGCCTTCCAGTGCACGGAGATGCTGAGTGGCAGGCCCTGGAATTACCAGGTACCCAGCGCCGGGCTTCTGTAGGGCACGGGGCACGGCTCAGGTTCAGCAGCACTGCGCCTTTATTCCCACTGAATAGTTGAAGGCTTCTTGGCTCCACAAAAGCAGCTGGTCCAAAGCTTTGTCTATCTGTGTGGGGTTGTTTTCAATCCCTGGCTTACCGTTCCAAAACGTACTATAAACTATGCCTGCACCGATACATAGTAGCACTGTTGCCATGGTAACTGTTCTGTATTGGAGATGTGGTAGACTGTTGTGTTAGTTGTAAACTTCACATGATGCAACACGGCCATCTGTTTACAGTGTCTGTGGTGCTATTAATTGCGTCTCTTGAATGCTTGCACATCTGTAGGGCCATTTTTAAGTGCTTATCTCCGGCATCCGGAATGCTTCGTGATTTATACTGATGGCCATTGTTGTTCTTGTCCTCACAGACGGACTACTTTGGGATTGCTGGCACTGTGTACTGCATGATCTTTGGCTCGTACATGCAAGTGAAAAACGAAGATGGTGAATGGAAGCCCAATGGAACCTTTAAGCGGTTAGACTCCTTTTTCAACTTGCTTTTTCACTGCTTTCCATTAATCACCCAGAAACATTTGATCCACCTACATCCTGCTACCACACCTGTTTTTCACTGAGAATATAAATGTCTGCTCCTCCTCTATATTGCAGGAATCCACACAGAGAGTTGTGGCTAGAGTTCTTCCATACGCTCCTGAATGTGCCAGACTGCAGTTCGCTGCCGAGTCTGCAGCATCTACGCAGCCGCGTTCATGCTGAGTTGCAGACGCACTACGGGGCCAAACTCCGCGGCATTAAGAACAGACTGGTGGTGCAGCTGCTAGAGTCCCGCTCAGGACGCAGATAATCCAGGCTCCAGGATGCGTGCAACAGCAGCAGCAACACACACACACACACACACACACACACACACACACACACGTGCTTGGACACATGGTCTTTAAGATGTACTAAATGGACCTTTGCTGTGGCACCACTCTTTTGTTGATTCTGAGCTCAGGTGTTTTTTATTTAGCAATAAAAAACACCTGAGTGTTTTGTGAGACTGGAGTGCTTTTATCATTGAAGGAAGTAAAACAAGGTGCGGATACAAAAAGATGAATCTCAAAGTTGACAAAACGGAAGATCTTCCTTAGTGGTATTATCATTGGTCACTTCTTAAATTGTATGTTGGGATGTTTTGCAATACTCAACTACAGTGTACCAGAAAATGTAAAAAAATGCAAGGCAACTGTGTAAATATGCTTTGAACTGTAACTATGTCTGTCGTGTTCATCTTTATATCTGTTATTTCCCTTGACTTTGTCTTATTAATAAATAAATTTCAAATTTTGAAAATAAATGTTTTGTGTATTATTTTTTTCCCTTGGAACCTAGGTGGTTATGCACTCAGTTGCTTCCTGAGAGGGGCACTATTGGCCATGAATTACTTTGTAGTGAAAGTAATTCACATTTACAGTTTAAATTTAAATAGATTCTATTCTACAGTCAACCCCAGACAATTACACTACCGGTCCAAATGTTTAGACCATATGGATTTCCTTGTTTTTTCATGGAAACGCTCAATTTTTTTGTCAATAGGAAACAGCAAATGGACAAGGTATATAGTTTATAGGGAAATAATTAATGATTTTACTTGAAATCATGAAGTTGTCCTAAGACTTTGTGTCCATTTAAAATGAATTAGACGGGCAAATCTCATTTGTGAGGTATAGAATGAATGAAAAGCAAGAACTGTTCCTAATGTCATTAATCATGCATGGTTTAACAATCTCAGGATGCTTTGGAGGTGGTAAAATGGGAGATTTGTGCAGATTTCAAGGGACTTTGGGGAAAGGATAATATCAAAATTTTGCAAAGCCTTACAATACCCTGTGGGCAGCACATGATTGGGTCAAATTAATCCTGCAACACAATAATCCAATTCACACCTACAAACTGCAAGCAACATTTAAGGAAAATTGGTCAATCTGAATTTTTACATCTTACATATAGCCACAACTGTTTCTTTATATGAATATTATGGGGATTTTGTTGGAGGAAGTGTCCACTGAGTTAAACTATCTTGTGGACGATGCTTATGAAGAAGGGGATGAAATCTCATCAGATCACTTTGAAAAATTCATCTGGAATGCCTCATGTCTTCCAACCTATAACTGCCACAAAAGGTAACTCTAAATGGACACTAAGTCTAAAGAACGCATTCACCATTTCAAATAAATAAATTAATTATTTATTCTAACAAAAGCTGTATGCCTTGTTCATTTGCTATGTTTCTTACCGACAAAACAATTTATTGAGTGTCTCCATGAAAAACAAGGAAATCCAAGTGATCTAAAACTTTTGACCGGTAGTGTATGTTAATAAACAGATGCACATTTTGCTCTTTCCACTGATGATCAGCTATGTCACAGCTGTCAGATAGAAACTATAATCATTTCGCTAGATCACTTCTGCATGGACATTATGCTATGTGACATTGTTTTTTCTCAGTTTGGTTTACTGTTGTTGATTAATGGGCATCACCTGCATAGTCAGCAACACTGTTGTGTCTCGTTTCATGTACTCCGACTCAACTCACTCTTCTGAGCAGGTTGTTAAAGAGATGAGTCTGAGACTTTGAGAGAGACCTTTGAGTCCACCTGGATCGTTCAAGCACTCTTCAGACGATCCAGTCCGCCCTTCCTGAGGAACTGGTAGGTCTGTTGTTGTTTATGCATGTTTATGTCTCTTTGATGTGGAGTGTACCCCAAACGTTGTCTGACACTATGTTAATCCCCCATCTTTGTGCTTATGGTAGTCAGTCACAGATGCAAAAGGGCCACTGTGTGAATGAACAGGCCTGTCTTACGAGAGCAATTATTTTTCACAAGTTGACAGCTCAGATTTTTTCTTGAGTGGTCGTGGCAAGCAGGCTCGGCTGAGGACCTGCCACCCTGAGATAATGGGAAAGGTTACTCAAGAGCCCTCCTCATAAAATAAAATGTTCATTATAGCTATGGGAAGATTTCATTTAACAGGAGAAAATACGGCACAACACAATCAGGAAAAGGGAATATTTCATAGTAGTATGCATTCCCTACCTGACTTTTACAGGCCATTCATCTTCTGATAGGGACATGTGGGCGACAGTGGTTTGCAATGAGATTTTCCCTGTCATTGTGTGAGGACTTTAACCGTACTGAACGCTTTAAGACTGGACCTTTGCAACCTTTCCAGGAAATTACTTATGGAATGATGCCAGCAACTGCCAACTGGTCGTAATGAAATTTCTTAATGAAGTTAGAGCCCCTTAATGCAAACTTTACAGAAGTATGGTCGAGGTCTTGGCCAAGCATCAACCATTCCTCCTCAGGTTTGGTGGTTAGATTATAGCTAGTGTAGGCTACCCCACCCGACCGCCACCGCCACCACGTCTACCCACCTCCCTACCACCGTTTCTCAGAGATGCTTAATGAACCATGGCTTTGTGGAAGGTCAGAGCTGAAAGACAGGGGTCACTCCATGATGAGCTGAGTCGATGACCAGGACTAACAGTGGCATCCGTCTGTCTGTCTTAAAGTGGGCTACCTCAGTGGAGGACATTAGAAGAGCTGCAGAGAGGGTTCTGAGCAGTAAGGCGAGGCTTTGCCAAATAAATGCACTTTTGAGAGGTGCCAGATTGACGACCTCATCTCTGAGGCTCACCAATCCAAATATTAAAAAAGGGCTGTAGCTTTTCCTACGGTGCCTGTCCTCTCAAAATCTGCATTGTGAAATAAGAAAGGAGAGAGTAAAGATGGGCCATTTGAGGCAGGAAAGCCTAATGTGGATGATGGACACTCCCTTGTAAGGATGCAGAGCTATTACAGTAATCTGCTAACTGTTAATCAGGCTCTTTGTTAGAGGGTTACATGAAAGATTTGAAAGAGGTTTTGATGTGGATTACATTTCTGTCACTTCAGTAATGATATGAAGACAGGTCTTTATCTCATCGCAAATTAGTTCAATCTGATCACCTGCACATGGTTGCCTAGGAACAGCCATCCATCTTGCGTCTTAAAAATTCAAGCACGTTTTATCAGCTTTAATGTCCTTTTGGAAGCTCTAAGCTCTACATTATATTTAACAGAGAAGTTTTTTAACTGCTTCATAAATTTGAATGGATTCCTACAATATAACTATCCTTGCTCTCTTTGCAGTGCAGTAATGCAAAGAAATATTTCAACTTCAATATTTAATATTTGTGTGACATAACTACATATGGACATAGAATGTGCAGTTCATTTGTTGTAGGGGTCAAGTTTATCAGTTATCCTCTGCTGTTAGCCCTTTTATTGTAATGACAAAATCTTGGCTCTAACCACCCTGCTAAAACCGAGTGCCACAGAGAGCTGCATTCCAATTCACACATCCACCCACCCCCACCCACTTTCCCATCCAATCCCACTTCTCTCTTTTTCCTACGTGCTTCCAGACACTGTTCACGGTCTGACCTGAATAAAGGCAAAAAAATATACTGTACATTTGACATCTGATGTCATGACAAAGAATCAATATGGTTATTGTGCCAGGTTCTGTGGGATCAATGTGTTGACTCATGAACAGAGAATCTGCTTGTTCTGAGTCTGACCGTAATAATATGGAAGCCGTCAGGCTGACTCATCTGTTCTCCTTGAGGTGCCTGCTATGCTATCCATTCTGTCTGATAGATAACTCTTCTGCTTCTCTGGGCTTTCCCCTGGAAATGCTGCTTAGGAGTCCTCCTCTTTGCATTTGCAGACTGCAGAGAACCATTATCATTATTTGTTTTCTACATTACAGGCATAAGCAGTGAGGCATGATTTGCTGTTCTCAGGAATGTATTCCTTCCCATTTGAGCACAAAGGCAGCCTTGAAAAGTGTCTGTTTGCGAGACGTTCATTTTCCCCTCTCCGCGTGAAATAAGACTCGAGATGCTGATGTGTGATCATAATGTTGTTTGTCTCAGCCAATGGCATACACAGCTTATTACTTCCTGAAAAGAAACAAGCCTGCTGAGACAAGCAACCAAGAAAAAACAATTGTACCAATTAACCATTGTGATAAATAAGTGGCCATACTTATTCCAAAATTACCATAAGCATGTCTTGAGATCCTATGTGTCTGCTGGAGTGGACCGCTTAAGACAAGTACAACAATATAATAATAATATGACAATGAGACGCATGAAGCATGTACAGTATTTATTTCTTTGTTTTTTCACTTCTTTGTATTCTGCTCGCTCAAAGGTTTATAAGAGATGACATGCGTGCTGCTTCTATCATCTGGGATGCCACTCAGATAGATTGGTTTGGACATGGCTGTTTATTGTGACCCTTTTCTTCCAAGCTACAGAAAAAGACAGTGGGGCTTTACACTACCAATTAGCATAAACATATTTATAACCTGGGCTGTCAGGATGGACAGGGTATGGTGAAACAGACAGAGGTGCATGTGTTTATGTGTGTGTGTGTGTGTGTGTGTGTTTGAACACTCTCTTAACTACATACAGCAGTCATCTGCCACACAACATACTAATCCCATCCCCAGATCTTCAAAGCAGGCTGTGATGAACGCTCTATGTTAGACCCTTTATGGGAAGCTATAAGTGACTCCCATGCATGACCTGGAAGACCCTGTCTGTTGCCTGGAGGCTCTGGGAAGGCTGGCTCTTCAATGTGTTTATTTGTATTCTTTGTGTGATGATGCTTTTGATCCTGTGTGTGTGTGTGTCTGCTGCATCAATGTAGGATGGTGACACACCTCAACAAACACCAACAGAACTGTTTATGTCAGCTCAGAAGAGAGATTTTTGCCTGAGGTGACTGCTTGTGACCGTCTGTCAGAGGAGGACTGTGATGGGCCACCTTACAAAGCAGCAGGGCATCCAAAGTAATCTCTCTCAAGCAAAAATTGCCCATTGTTTTCTAGTGAGAGGAGATGAAAGGGCTGTTTGTGTTCTTGTGCAGGAAAAAAATGAAATGTGATTCATCTCATGGATTCAAAGACAGAATGATCAGAGATTTCCTCCCACATCCAAGGACAAATTGTGTGTATCTGCACAATGGCCTCAGCTGCAGAGAAGCATCTGGCCCAATAGAGTCTCAGCCCAAGATGCTGAACACTTGGATGGGAATGAGCAAGAAAAGCCTCAGCAGTCCTTAACAGATGTCTGACAAGACTTGCTAGTGCATCTTCAGGGTCATTGATGGCTTCACACAATGGCACAGACTTTCAGCCAAGCAGTGTAAAACAGCAAGGCCTCAAGTGCTGGCTACAGTTATAGCCGACTAGTCTGGGAAACAGACGCATGTCTAGGCAGATGTAGAGTCAGCGCCAACGGACACTTATCAAAATGCCTCTTTACACAAGTGGATAGCCCAGCAACCAGTCAAAGCAGCAAACAAGCAAACAAGTCTATATGACAGCATATGCATATAACAGGTGCCTGGGATTTACCTCCAATGACTCATGGCCAGATAGTCCTACAGAGCAAATTCAAATTGACTAATGGTACATCTGGATTTCCAGACTAACTCTTCTAAGCAATTTCTAACCACCCAACCAGGCCAACCATTGGTGTTTTAAGTAGCTAGAGCCAGGAATGGCAGCCCAGTTTAGCCTAGAGTGATAGAAATATCAGATAATGCACAGGAAAACATATAGACATATAGCACATAACTAGAGCAACTGCAACAGTTTATTGTACAGTAGGATCTAATTACTCGGTGTACCCAGGTAAAGCACCCCAAGCCCAACACAGTCTGTCTCAGGTACTTGATGTTTGCAACAGACCTGAAAGTCTGTAATGTCCAAAAGTTATGCAGAGTTAGAAGAGCAATGCACAATTTCTAAGTTTCTCATTATCTGAGCTGTTGGTTGGAATAAACTGCAAAAATTTAAGTTAAGTTCAAGGTATGAGTTTAAACAATTAGCAATAATGGCCAAGCAGTCTGAACCATGGATTTACTATAGAGAATTGCTGTTGAGTGTGTGTGGGAGTGGGTTGGGGGAAGAAAGGAAGATAATATATGTTGGTGTAATTTTGTATTTATTTAGTAGTATTTATATAGTATTTATATAGTTATTTGTTTATATTATGTATTTACAGTTATTTATTTATTTATGACTTTTGTATGTCAGAAAGCTATGGCTCAAAATTATGATGAACCTCATGCAATC
Source organism: Tenualosa thibaudeaui (assembly GCA_027481765.1). NCBI lineage: Eukaryota > Metazoa > Chordata > Actinopteri > Clupeiformes > Clupeidae > Tenualosa > Tenualosa thibaudeaui. The sequence continues at coordinate 13,194,243 of JAIFZK010000001.1, read as the reverse complement.
TAAGTCCCTGCAGACTGACAGACAAACAAACCTGACCTATGTAAATCACTTTGCATACATGATGATTTAAGGGACTCACCAAGGAAGTCTTCAGATGTGAACATTTGCCACTTTAATGCCTGAGGTCTTCTCTTCGAAAACAAGCTCTAGGAATTGCACTGTTTTATTTCCTATCAGAACATTTTGCTGCTTCGTATCACTAAGTTGCAGCTGCAGTTGATGTGATTTGCGAAACACTGTTGGCATAACTCTTTGAATGTATTCAGACCCTAAACAGTTCTGTGCATTTAATAAATGCTACACCAATGTGTTGAATATGTGAGAGTGTGTCTTCTGTTGTAGCACATAACATAGGCCACAGGATAACAGAAAGAAAAGGAAGTTAGCATTTAGAAATATAACTATACTTGTTCGGTCACAATACTTTTGGTGATATAATGTGCTAGGAAGTTTTCTTTCTTCAATTTGTTGTGTCAAAGAATTTTGAATGTTGTGTCAATGTGTGCTCAAAGAATTAAAGCAGTTCTTTAGGCAAACAGGGGAACAACCTCTATCTAAGTCCCTGCAGACCGACAGACAAACAAACAAACCAACAAACAAACAAACAAATATATAAATACATAAATAAATAAATGCACATTGAGAGGTTTACCAAATGTTTTGCTTGTTGAGTGTACACTGTGAGTGTACACTGTATTGTACTACTATACTGTACCATTCTATTTCCTCTTGTTCCTCCTCCCAGACAATTATATGACCTTTTCAAATCATGGCACAGAGAAGCCAGAGGACCTTTTTTCCTTTCTCTACCTACCTGTTCCTCCCCATTAAGTTAATGCAAAATGCTTTTGGGTCATTTTACTAGGCTACAATCACACACACACACACACACTGCCCCACACATACACACAGTGTTTGGGTTGTGCTGCCTCAGGTCATTGCCCTGAAGCAAGGATGCTAGCCTCTGACAGGCCATTGGCTTCAAGCACAATGACAATAGTGGCTGCATGTGTGTGTGTGTGTGTGTGTGTGTGTGTGACACCTCTTCAAACATTTTCTTGACATAAACCCAAACCTGGCAGCTCACTTCATATCCCAGCACACTTGCGCTGTCCTCAGCTGTGCTGCCTCTTCCACTTGAGCTGAGTATATGTGACTGTGTACACGCTTTGGTTAAGGGCAACTGTGTGCTCTGAGGCAGCCGTGGACCCTGTTGAGTAATGACACACTTACTCACAGTTTTGTTTGCACTTGGCGGTAACCAAAGTGTATCCTGAGCTGCAATGAGACATTTTGTTTCTAACAAACGCAAACGATCTGTTCTAACCCAGATCGAAATGCGTTGTATAAATAAACTTGTCTTGCCTTGTCTTTCCTGGCCTTGCCTTGTGAATATTTCTTTTTACACATTGTATGTAAATTTTTTTTTATAACTGCAGCCTTTTTAATTTAAAAGGCTTTGGTAATGAAACTTTTTGCTTTTTGTTATCTTTGTCATGCTGCAGCTGAAACATTCTCTCTGTGATAGAATGCAGTCCCATAAGGCTATAAAATCATTTCATCATAGGGTGATTACACAGCATTTTTTATTGTCCAAAATCAAAGGTGTGTCCACACACCCACACACACATACACAAGCACTTTTTCCTTGACAGAATGTAAGAAGGCTGTGAGTGTCAGCTTCTCTCAGTCCTAAGGCCTAAGTAATTATAAAGGTACAGAACAGTGTAGCAGTCATCATGTGGAGCTGTGTAGTTTTGCTGGGGATCTGCAGCTGTCTGCTCTTTCTTTGGCTCAAGACTCAAAGGCCAAGTAAGTTCCCTCCTGGACCCCGGGCCTTACCTCTGTTTGGGAATCTGCTGGACCTGAACCTCATCAACCCTCTAAATGATCTAAAGCAGGTAAAAGATTAGTCAGCTCCATTGTGAACTTTGCTATATTTACTCAGAATTCAATCAGTATTTACAGTGTTTATTGCTGTACATTTGGCAGTTAGTCTGGAAATAGAGGCACATTATCAGAATAGCATGATATGTTGACTCAATAGTGGAAGAGATTTCCACTTAGTTAAGAAAGATTTTGTGGGTTTCTGCAGACTGTAATCTTTTGTCTCTTTCCAAATAGAGATAAATCCCTTCACAATTTAATCACTTCCTCCAAACTTATAAATGCCTCTTTCAGGCAATGTTCACTACCTGATCCACTATTACCAATAATAGACACTTCAAAACAGTTCACTTTCAGTTCAGAACTTGTGAGGACACTCGATGACTAAAGGTAAAAATAGGGTATACCTGGATACACATGTGAAAATGTTACAATCAGAACAAATGCTTGTAAAAATAGTGGATCTAACTTTAAATGTCTACTGTCCTCTGTTCTTACTTTGTAGCTTATGCAAGTCAATCAGAATAGTGGATGAAGATCTATTATACCCGTTTTGGCTAATGATGCTTTGTGCCTAACAAAGCTGCTTTGCTGCTCTAAAGTCAGTGGAGTCCATGTCCTATTGGGACTTATTTCTTTTCTAAAACAGCTGCTACACACATGGCACAGTTTCATAAAGAGCCACCCAGTTGTGTAATGATTAATTATATATATATATATTTTCTGCCAAGAAATATTCTTTCTCTGGCTGGTCCCCAAGTAGGCTAAGACCCAACAACAGTAACTTTTCTATGGCACACTGATCTAGAACAAAACACAATCAACATGAAGGGCTGTACTCATTTTAGAGGTTTAATTTTTTTTTAAATCAAACACAATTCAGACAATTGATAATGTGAAGGATTTATTAAGCATTTGTTTTAAGTGACCTATAAAGGCTTCTTCTAAGAAGCTTACTAATACCCAGTGTATAGTAAATAGCTGGCCATTTAGTAATAGCCTACATTTTAAATGGTTTGTTGTCAAAAAATAGTTTGTTGATACAACTAATATAAAGCACTACTGAAACAGGCTTTCATTACAATTTCTGTTCAATACTCACATACAAAGAATCAATGTGTGTAGTTTATGAAATATTAATGTATACCGGGACCTCCAATTAGCTCCCGCTAATTCTTTTTGTGCATGCAAATAGCTTTCAGAGCAGTATGGGAAGGTGTTCAGTGTGTTCATTGGGATGCGGCCAGTGATTGTCCTCAATGGAGTGGAGGCGATCAAGGATGCTCTGGTGACCAGAAGCCTAGATTTTGCTGGGAGACCTCATGACCTTATGGTGAATCATTTAACTGCACACAGAGGTAATCACTATAAATCGTGTTAATTGCCATGGCTTTGCAATGATGTAAAATCACATGCCCTTTGACATTTGTCATTGTTTATGTTGCATGCAATGTAGATAACATAATCTGGATTGTATTGTAGGTTACTTTCAATAAACACCTCTATTAAATGAGATGCTTTGCATGCATAAGATGAAAGACGTTTTTTCAACATTCTGGAGGAGCTTCTTTTAGCTGCTCTGATCTCCTTGGTCTGCTCTGATCTCCTTCGTCAGTGTGTTTCTGAGTGTCTTGTACAGAGTCCTGTCTCCCTAGTCAGTGTGTCTCTGAGTGTCTTGTACAGTCCTGTCTCCCTAGTCAGTGTGTTTCTGAGTGTTTTTTGGTCAGTGTGTTACTGAGTGTTTTGTGCAGAGTCCTGTCTCTGTTGCTTTAAGGCTTCCTCCATGGCCTGGTGGAGTTGGTTCAGACTTGCAGTGATCCATGGTTTATTGTTGTTGAAGATGCAGAAAGTCTTTGTTGCCACACACACTCAATGAATCTAGGGTGTAACAGTGTCAGTCCAGGAGTCCAAGTTCGTCCAGGTCAACTATACTCCAGTCAAACTATACTCAAAAATACTCTAGTCTGTGAATAGAAAGGCCGGTTTTAACATGATCGGCAATTGTCCAGACAGACAGTTTTATGACAGTCAAATACACGTGTGCAGCACATGATTAATGTTGCGCAATATCAGCAGCAGAGTTGCACGCACATATTGAACATGGGCTAACCTACAACAGAGATCATCCAACTTCGGCAGGCCTGCAAAGGCTATCTGAGCTTGTGAGAGAAGCAAAATCACAACTAAACTGATCGCAAGTGTATGTCTACATTACACATTGACTGTTTACTTTCACTTTCTAAGTGAAAAATACATTTGGTATTGATGAATTTTGGTGATTGGTGAATTTGTTTTGTTAAAGATTACAAAATATGCCACTGTTGGGACTGTGTAAAACAAAACCAACTTCATAGGAGAGAAGGGTTTTTGTTTTCACATTTGAATTTCAGTTTTGGGTTTGGGGTCATGATCTGAGACTGAAGAACTTAGGCTATGTTACTGATGGTGACACACCTTAGTGCTTGAAGGGGGGGGCTTCTCCCCTAGGCTTCTCCTCCTGTAGTCTGGAATTTTGTTTGACTGTAGCCTCATAAAAATAACAAAGTTGCAGTAGCAGAACTGTAGAAGTAAATTTTTGATGATTTTGATGAATGCCTCGAACTGTTCCAAGAGTTTTTGGTTGTTGCTGTACACGGAAATTGGTATCGGACAAAATTGGTATCAGCAGGTCAAACTCCTTTCAAAATCTGACATCGGTATTGGCACAGAAAATTGTAATCGGTGCATCTCTGGTCAAAATAGTCCTGCAGCTCCTCCTTCTCTTCATTTGTCGACTTCCCCACTGTTCTGATGTAAGGCTTATGTAACGTAAACACCGATCAGAATGAATCAAGAGAACTCCTGTGGTGAAAAGAATGGCTTGCAGTTCAGAAAAAGTGGTTCAAAGTTTGGGCTGCAATGTTTATTGAGAATTGCAACATCTGTACACCAACATTCGTTTATGTAAAAGCAAATTCCACCTCATTTCATCTCCTCTAGGAATAGCTCTAGGAATGAGTTCACTGAGCCAGGTTTGGTAAAGCAGAAGTTGTTGATTTTAGGAAATACCCCACTGTGCTGCACTCCCTCACAGTTTCCAACAGCCCAGTGTCAAATGTGGACTAATTCAAGTTTCTGGGATTGATCATTTCCCAGGATCTGAAGTGGGTGTCCAACAGTAGTGCCATCTGTAAAAACACTTGGTAGAGGATGTACTTCCAATGTCAACTGTGGAAACATGGCCTACCACAAGAGCTGTTGGCCATCTATTCTGTTGCCATTGGATCTATCCTCTGCACATCCATCACAGTTTGGTTTGGGGCAGCCAATTCAGACAGCTATAAAAATCATTGGTGCCCCCGTTCCCTCCCTTCAGGATCAGGAAGCAGGCAGAGAACATCATTAAAGACCTCAAACATCCTGCACACTCCCTCTGGCAGACGCTACAGATCCCTGCACACAAAAATAACCATTCTGATTTGCTTTCTTACATTACAACACCTATCTTACATTACAACACAGATTGCATTCTGCAATCTGTGTGCATAATACTATCTTTAATATATGACAACTATTTAGACTGTTGACATGTGTTCTAAAGGTTTAATTCTGGCTGACTATGGTACTGCCTGGAAAGAACATAGGCGTTTTGCACTAACGACCCTGAAGCACTTTGGTATGGGGACGCCAGCCATGGAAGAAAGAATCTTGGGAGAACTATCCTATGCTGTTTCAATGCTGGAGAAATCTGTTGGTATGAATTATTGCTGGTTTTAAGTTTTTTTGTCTGCTCAGTATATTTCACTTTTCCCCGTATTTTGAAACAGTCTTAACAGTAAGAAAAATCTAATAGCTGGTATTGCTTAAATGTTTCTACAGGAAAATCTGTGAGCTCTTACACACTGTTCCGTAGTGTTGTATCAAATATAATGTTGACGGTTCTCTTTGGAACCCGCTATGAGTACGAAGATGGAACCCTGAAGATTTTAATCAAGCTCTACACTGAGAATGCAAAGCTTGCTAATGGACCTTGGGCTATGGTAAGATGTTAGTAATCTTCTGTAATGTAATGTTGTAATGTAATGTTTTAGGCTATGTATTGGATGTTACTTTAATTGTTATCGGAGTGGCAATGTAAATTTAGAATGTAGGCTTGAATTTTAAGGCTGTTTTTTCTCTTGCAGATTTATGATGGCTTTCCTCTGATAAGGAGCTTGCCCCTGCCTTTCCAAAAGGCTCTAAAAAATGCTAGCATGGCAAAGAAATTGTGTAGAAAGTTGGTTGATGAACAAAAAACGACCAGGGTCCCAGGGCAGCCGAGGCATTTTGTTGACTGTTATCTGGATGAACTGGACAAGGTTTGTATCAAGCTGGTGTCCCTCACAATCTCTCACATGAAAACAATATCTCTAGCATTACCACGTTTACTGTTTAAACGTTTGGTATCAAGAGAGATAGAGCTCAATGCTTAATTAGTCAAGAGGACAAATACATTAATGTATGTAGTTTGAGAAACAGATCTCTGTCTGTGAAGATTCTCATTCATCCAGGTCATCTTAGTCAAAAGAGTTTTGTTGTAGGCAACTGGACTTCTTATTGAGCTTGACAGATGTGAAACTTACATGACTAGTATGACCTAAACATGAGTGTTAACACTTAGAAAAGAGGTGACACCAGGATATCAGCTTTTTAAAGAGAGAAAGCCATATCAGACCGATACATAAAAAAGCTTTTTTAAAGCCGTTGGCAGACAATTCACAGAGGAAGACAGGAGAGAAATCTAAGATAACATCAGTGAGACAGATTCACCTCAACATTTCACTTCAATGTTTGACTAAAATGCTAAAATGGAAAATACATACAGGACAGAAGTCTGAAGGAAAAAAATAGGTTATCACTCCAGTTTACAATTCCATTCCTAATCCTGTGGACAGCTCTTCACTGGAACATTTTTTCCTTGAGAAAGAGAGCATAGCTCCAAGCTATACAATAGCCATGTAGGGAAGAAAAATCAAGCAGTAATCTGTCTGTAATGGAGTATAATGGAGATGACCCCAAACTTTTGAACAGCAGAACAGGCCCACGTGGTTCTCATCACAACATTCTCCTCTGTTTTACCATCTGCACAGAGAGGAGATGATGGGTCCTCGTTTGAGGAGACAAGACTTATTATGAACATTTTGGATCTACACTTTGGCGGAACAGACACCACATCCAACCCTCTTCTCACAGCATTCCTTTATCTTTCTACCCATCCTGACATCCAGGGTTTGTTCCTCCACAAACATCCTCCATTTCATTATAGGCTTACAGCACATTCTAATGGTGCAGCCATTAAACGGCCATGCAACGCCAACAAACTGTCAACATTGTAACTAAATCTCCAAACATATTGTGTGAAGTTTTTTTTTTAATCTTGGGCTTGGCAAACAGCCCTGTAATAAGCAGAATAATCTGCTAACCACTGGTCAATATCAGTTACTAATTTGCCCTGTTTAGAGTATTGTCTGATATTGACTGACAGATACTATCCCATATACACCAGTTGTGTCCAGTCAATCTATCCCATTTACTTTTCATTGGACAAGATCATGTTGCAGAGTGTGGATATCCTTTGCATTGCTGGTAATCACTCGGCATTTTGTATTGCATTATCTAATGTAAGCATTCCATCCATTCAAAATATATCTGGACCAAAGACTGGAACTATTTTGGTGGGCAGGGGAACAGACAAAGTAAACAACATAAAACACAATTTTATGTATTTAAATGCAATGAATCAGTAATGGAACTGTTGTATAAAGGTAATATGGCATTTGTGATCATAGCATTGGTATGTGAGTATTTCCTTACCAATCCACTTTTCACTCATGATATTGCTTAATATGCTATAAGAGTAGCATGACTGTCGTGCATGTGTCTGTGCTCCTTTAGAGAGGTGCTATCAGGAGATCAGTGAGGTTCTGGAAGGGAAACACAACGTCTGCTTTGAGGACAGGCACCAGATGCCCTACACACAAGCTGTTATCCATGAGTCACAGCGTGTTGCCAATTCTGTCCCTCTTGGTGTGTTCCACAGCACAACAAAAGACACTCAGCTGAGGGGTTATCACATTCCTAAGGCAAGATCCAATGAAAACACTTCGTTTTGAACGCAAGCATCCGCAAAAACCCATAACCATAGCCACAATATGTATGACTTTTGTGTGGTTGAAATATGTTTATAATATGTACAATATAATATCATTTAATTACCAAAATTCCTATTACTGTCAAATCCAGCATTCAGTGCCTTTGCCAAATGGTAAAGGGATCATCTTTTCTTTCCCTCAGGGCACACTGATCATTCCTAACCTGTCCTCAGCATTATCTGAGGAGGGGCAATGGAAGTTCCCACATGAGTTCAACCCTTTCAACTTCCTAAATAAACAGGGAGAATTGGAGAAGCCTGAGGCTTTCATACCTTTCTCTGCTGGTAAGCCTGTGCACTAACATACACAGAATATTTTTTGTGCTTTCATCTCATTGTGCCCTTTTGATGCAGAATAAAAGGACTTTTGACTTAAATGTCAATAAGGCAGATGATTTCTAAAAAGCACTTCATAAAATTGGGATTAACTTGATTAACTTGACATGTCTTTTGTCTATATGCAGTAAAATCATTTCATCCATACGTTTCGTGATGTATGAATTCTGCCATTTGCTAGGGGCCCGCATGTGTCTTGGGGAGAACTTGGCCCGTATGGAGCACTTCCTCATCCTGGTTACACTGTTGCGTCACTTCAAGTTCAGTTGGCCTATAGGTGCTGGGGATCCAGACTTCACGCCCATATTTGGGCTGACCATGACACCAAAACCTTACTGCATGACTGTGAGTCTGAGGACATAGTTCACCAACAGAAACTCAGTAAAACCAATAGAGCACCGCTTTGCCCTTCTGGCATTAACTGGAAAAGCTATCCCGTGTTCTCTGTTATAAATGTTGGCTAATCCCATACCATTAACTAATAAACTTCAACTCTTAAACAAGCTTGGTGTTTGTCCTATTTGATACAATTATGCTATAAGTTGTCCCTAGATGTGTTTGCTCATACAGTATTTCAAGTAAAGAATTTTTAAATAGTTAAAAATTCTTCAACTGAAGAAGTGCTTCTTCAAACCCTTAAAGCTGTTGAGAATTCAAGAAAATTATGGGTTTTTTGTCTCTCTGTAGACCTCCTGTCCTGTTCTTGAGAGAATGATATCTCAAGAACACTTTGAAGCAATGTTCTCAAGTTTGGTACAAAAATTCAGAAATAATCCACATGCAGTGAGTTGGCTGTCAGAGGTAGCATTTAAGTATGTCATTGCCATGTTATTTAATTGTGACACTGACTCAACCTTAACACTGCAATGTCAGAGCTTGCAGATACGTACAGTACATATTCAGACCTATTTGATTTCATTCTCCATTTCCTTTGGCAGTGAGATGGCATGAGAGCCCCAGTCATCTGTTTTTCACAGAGCTGTCAGCAGAACGCTGACACTGACTAGCAAGACAAGCAGGAGACTGACACTGACTGCCAGGCTTGCCTGGTATATCTGACATCCCTTTGTGTCAATGTCAGTTTCATACATTCATTGAAAACAATGGAAAAGGTAAGACTAAAATACCAAGACCCGAAATGTCTGTGATGTATTCATGAGGTTTGAAATTTAGTCTTGTGTACACTGCAAAGGGAATATCCTACCATTTGTGTTATGGTGTGTGTGTGTGTGTGTGCCTGTGTACGTGCTAGGTGTGTGGCATGTGTGTGTGTTTGTGTGTGTACGCACCTGGAGTAGTTTATTGGTTTTGCTCCCGTTTTGCTTTGATAGATGTTTAGACATGCTTTGATAGATGTTTAATTTTGTGTAGTAGGACATTATGTGATAGTCCCCAAGAGGATAAATTGCTTTGGTCATAAAATAACAATTTAGCAATACAGTCATATTTTATGTTTTTTGGGGGATAAAGGTTTCATAGGTTCTACAGACTCTAAGAGAGTTCTGCAATGTTGAAGACTTTCAACATGACTTTCAGACATATGACTTTCAGACATAAGGACACCTGACTGGCATTCTGTAACTTTTGAAGTTTTCAATTGACCTGGTGGTTTAAGATAGCTGTCACCTATTGTGGCTTTTCAACTTTTAACTAAACTTTTCTGAATGTGACACAGCTATAGCATCCTCAAGGACAGCAAATTCAGAATAGATTAAGAGATTAATGGCACTTAGTCACTATAGCGTGATTCAGAAAGTTCCTGAATCACCCAGGCACGTGATTTCCTCAGGCCTCGTTCATATGTGCAAGTGCAGTTCCTGGCTTAAGTGATTACAGCGGTGGTAATGAGGTCCTCTTGGGAAGTGATAAATGTGACCCCCCCCTCTCCTAGTCCCAGCAGACAACACGCACGGCTCCACTGTGTCAAGCTTTGATGGTCCCCCACTCGTCAAATGCTGCCATTTATCTACCAAATGAGTGGACTGCAGTGTTGCAGGGACATTCATTGTGATGGTGCAGCCATTACCCTGATAGATTCAAGGTGACCCACAGAGGCAAAAGATAAATGAGGGGAAATTACATTTGTGAAGTCGTCATGGCTGTTTTACAGGTCTGGGGCCTGTGTTTCGCCGTGGTCACTAGGTAAAGCTCAGCAAGTATGCACACACAACTGTCTGGCAGTCTGACAGATCCACAGAAAGACAGAAGCTCATAAAGACAGTCTGCTTAGTTGTATCAACATTTCTCATTGCCCTCCCAAGCAGCTGTCAGTCTGTGGTTGCATTAATGATCCATTAGCCTTAAGGAGCAAGACCTTGACAATGCCAGAGCAACTGGTTTGTCCTCCATCATTGCTGTCTAATGAGTAAATAATGGCTGAGAAACTCTGTCTGGAGGCAGTGGACAAATTTAATTTAAGCACAAAATTCCACATTTAAGTGGGTAAATAACATTACGAAGAGAGAAATCATCTTATGATATGTAATCATTACTAAGACATGTATATTAACACACAAACACCAAAGAGATGGTATCTGACAGGCTAGACATGTTACTTAAAGGTGCAGGTGCCTCAGTAATGGCTGGAATAATTTAATTAATTACCGAAGCAGTGGAAGTGCTTTCCCCTTCATTGTTACAGTTTGAATAAAAAAAAAGAATAAATTATCATAACAGACAGAAATGTTTTACTTCAAAATGTGATGCTAAATGAAAAAATATGGCAGGCATTTTTTTTTATAGATTTCATTTGAACAGCTGGTGAAGATGTACAGACCCCAGGGAGAATGTGTTTTCACAGGGGAAAACACATCATCATCTTCCAGTTAATACCATGGGCAGGTCAGCTACAACCAATTCATTGATAGATTCCTATTCATCTTCTGCAAGGCCAAACTCTGAACTGTACTTGTGTGTTGCAAATTAACTCGACCTGTGGTGCTGGAATCTGTCTCTAACTAATCTCTCACAACCACGAGTCACACCTCGTCTTCTGCCTTCATTAAATTCACACTTCAATACTCTGGCTGAGTCATGCAGGTGAGAGAATGCTGTGCTCAACCCACTGATATAATACCTCGATTAACTCCACCTCCACTCCACACACTGCAGTGGCCACCATGCCCTGCTGGCAAAGGTAAACTAAAATCTGCAGAACAAAATGACCCTTGCAGAAAAGGTCCTTCAGTTGAAAAGCTGTTCCGTTCTCTATTTTTATGCCAGAAACCTTTTGATAGAATTTTGAAGGTTCTTCCTTTTCCTTAGACTCAAGGTGAAGAAAAACTAAAGGTTTTCACAGGCAGTCCTCAGGGGTCAGACTGAAATGTAAAAACAGACACCAGAATGGTCCGTGTTTACTTTAAACTGTGTGCATTTATCTTTCAATGCTGTAGAGCAATTTAGAATTGAGATACTAGCTACACCTCACTCTGTCCCACTGAGGAGCTCTCTGCCCAGCCATGCTGAGATGATGACGATGTGTCCTGTCAAGAGATGGTAAATCATCACACTCCAGCTGCTGTCCTGCTGGTTATTTAACATGCTGGCCAGACATGAGACAGTCCTATTGAGTTATGGGAGCGCATGAGACGGTGGGGCCCAACTTTACCACACGATCAGTGGATGCCACCTTCACAGCAGCCATGCTTCCATTAATCAGCCCTCTGATGTCATTTACCACTGGATAAATGATGGAGAGATGATTAAAATGACTATAATGTATAAGATGTGGACTGATAATGCAGTACCTGAGGTAAAATCTGTGTGATACATATTTGCTCCTGAAAACTAGAGATTTAGCTTAATGTGTTATTGAATCAGTACCATCCTCCTACCCTAATATTCATATTGTATTGTATGTATTTGATCTTACTATTTTTAGCCAGTTGGCACAAATTCTAGATTAATCTAGCCATCTGGTCTCGTCAAGAAATCATGTAGAGAAATTAGAGGCAAAGGCACAAGTTGTCTAGTAAATAAATTGAGTGATATCTTAAATAAGTTTTAGCTTCCCTTGCCCAGATGTATTCAGTCTATTTCCCTGCTCATTCATCTGGTCTCCTCCCCCCCATTGTACCTCACTGTGATAGTCTAGTTGTGACCTTGAAAGTGCGTGTGTGGGCATCCATCCCACTATGTGTACACACCACATCCTCCTCTTTCATCTGCTCACCTATGTCCATCGGAACTGAGGGAAGAGAAAATTATCTTAAACGCCTAGCCACTATCAAGAAGGTGAGTGAGGTCCCTGGCTTAACACAACACCAAGTGTCCATGCAACATGTCTTTGCCAAACTGAGAGGAGTTAATGAGTCACAGAGTTTGCAGGCATAAGACTTTGCTCAGTGAGCCATCATTCTAAGGAAAAATATATATTTTTGTCAAATGATGGCTAATTGCAGCACTGATATTTTAACAATCAGGACGGGCTAACAAAAATCAAGAATGATTTACACACCAAAATGCTCCCAATACAGATCATTCTTGATTTTTTTCTTGACTACTAAATATAGATCCTGCACCCATACAAAACTGGCCTTGGGATGTGTGTGGTCATGTACTGCTTATGGGGAACAGCTGCCTTTTGCTAGCACTGGCAAAGAGATGTATTTGATCCGAGACAATGCAGAATTGTCGCTGTGGGAGAGTGGTTCTGAACAGCATCAAAAGTGCCCTATTGTAGGGGCCGAGGGACGTAACTTATCTTCTGGTGTTCCTATGGTTTGACTTTAGGTTCACAGCCATTTATTTTTCAGCTTTGATATGCTTACATTTTTACAGTTGCACAGAAAACACTCAGCTTTTCTACCTGTTAGTGACATCTCCCTAATTCAGTGAAATGCAGACAGAGTGTTTTGCTAAAAAAATTAAAATTAATTCAAACACTCATAATTAGGCTACTTTTCAGCAGTGTGTAGAATCTGTAAAACTCTTCAAACATCAGTAAATCTGAAGTGCTCTGACATTCTACATCATTCTATGTTGTTCTTACTGTGAGATGTTTTCTAATGCCTTATTGTTGTCCACATGTTGCCTGTTACATAATACCGCTTATGCATGCCTGAAAGGCCTGGAGGATTTGTTTGTCCCCTTGTCATACCTCATCCATTCATACACACTGAAGAGGTTGGTTATTCCAGGAAGGAAAGATTATCTTATCTCCACAACACTCAAAGTGTTTCAGGGTATTTGTCACAGGACCCATTTCTAAACCCAAACATCTAAGGTATTGCAGGTGCACAATAGAAACTAATATATTTCGGTTGACATGGTGACACACAGAGACTACAGACCTTGAAATGACCCTATTACTGTGCCAATATGAGCTAAACGTGCCAGTGTTCTGGGCATATAAACTGTCTCCCCCTAGTTGTGCCCTTTTCACATCTCCCTTGTTGACATGCTGAGTTGAAATTATATTTCTCGCAACAATTTATTCCTTCAACTCAAAATCTGGGACAAAATTCAAATGTTGCCCCCGCAGTCCTAAGCTATGAGAATACTTATGACAATAGTTCATGTAATTCTGTTGACTATATGCATGGAATGCTTGAGCTAATTGACCACCAGTGAGACTGCTGGACAAAATGTCTTCTAGCATAAGGTTTTGAGGCCAGTAAATTCAATGTGAAACCATGTGGAGAATTGAAATGGAGAATGATAATCCTCTTTGCTAATGCTAATCTAAATACATCAATATTTAGTAAGGTGGAGTTTCAAGAGCAGAATATAACATCAAAATGTATAGTCTGGACATGATCGATAGGTCGGGCTCAATCCTAGGGGCTGAATCAGCAGTTGTCCTTCAAACTGCCTCTACACGCAATAGGCTAGGACTACGACCAATCAGAGCAATGTTGGCATAACAGCAAATACAGCTCTGAATCTAATAACTTGCCTTTTTCTCAACTCTCAAAGAAATGCCAAAGTCTAACTCCTCCAAAATTGATGCCAAAGCCGATTCAAACAACCATTGTTCTTTGGCCACAGCCATCTTTGTTGTTTTGCACTGCCCTGTCGTCATCATGCTAAGACAACCCAGTGACTCTCCACAAAGCCTATCAAGGTCCTTGCCTACCAAGCTTTGGCAGAAGACCTACTGAGGCCCCATGGTGCGTGGCTAGACGTACCTGCTGAGTAAAACAATTTGTTACCGCTAGGGTACATCTAGATTTCTAGGCTAAAACTGAACCACAGTATTAACCAGTTCTCCCAGAAAGAGAAAGAGTAAGAAATGAAATCAATGCATGCAAAGCAATGAATGATTCTTCTAGAATCTTCCTGGTAAAGCTTATGCTATCTGGGATACACTGCAGTGTAATTTGGAAGGACATGGATGTGGAATTGTAACTAATAATATTATTATTTATTAATATTATAATAATACATTTATCAATTAATTACTGAACATTTACTATAAAAGAGCCTAACAATTCTTAGGCAAACAGGTAGGCCTATACACAATCATGTTGAACTGTTGTCTCCAACATTTTGATAACCAGATATATGGACATAATTCACACCTACAACACCTATAACAAATAAAAGACAGACACAGAGTAAGAATCCTGTCATATTGTAAAACACACTAATGTGCTCTATGTACTGTGACAGTGAATGACAAACTCCACTCATAGGCTACATTAATCATGTTTGCGATTATTCATGTGGAATTGTTAATGCTAGCAGCATAGTGCTGGCAACAGTCACTCTACCTGACTTGGGTGAGGTGGCTTTCAAACCGCCATTAGTGCCAGAGAGCAAAGCCATTAATCAAACAGAATGACACTTTTGTTTAAACTCAGTATTATGATGACAATGTCATTAAATCTATTTACTTAATCAAGAACACTTAATGTGAATTTATATTTAGCTCAATTATGTTCATACAACACACACTCCTTTGAAACGCACTCCATTTTTTCATAAAGCACAGTTTATTTAGCTTAAACTTATCCATTTCACTGACATCTTTGTGAAAGATTAAAAGCGGATAAAAGTATTTGAGAAAATGGTGTCTGCTCATGGTAGGATTTGTCTGTCATTAGCTCTTTCATTTATTTAAGAAGAGCTCTCAGAAGTGCAGATATTAGAGGTGGACTTGTGATGTAAACCAAGCAGATTATACCCGTCACTCAGCATTAAGATTGTGTGAAGAGGGTGGATGAAAGGAAGGTGTCATCTTTTCAAACCAAGATACAATATCTAATATGACACATTTCAATTAGGGACATCTTGTGTCTTGACCTGCTTTTAAGCTTAAATGTAGATATAAAATTGCGTCAGTGCTCAATAGTTTTGCTCAGCGGGAACGTCTAGCCACGCACCATTTGAGCCTTAGTAGGTTTACCATTGGTCTTACACAGGCTTGGTAAGACCAATCACAACACTTTGTCTTTGTAGAGAGTTGTTGGGTGGATTTAGCATGATAACACAGGGCTGTGATAGTGCCCTGTCACATTTAGCTTTGGCATCGATTTAGGAAAGGTTAGACTTGGCTTTTCTTTGAAAGTTGAGCAGAAAATGGTACTCATTCGTTTCAAACAAACATTTTTGCCGTTTTGCTGTCATTGCCCTGACTGGTCGTCGAGCTATCCAGTTAGTTATTTCATTGTGTTGTAGCTTGAATGTTATCCTCTTTTGTGAGTCCGACCCTAGGATTCCCTATGTGCACAGGGGGAGTGTTAGGAAGGTCGACCGTTTCCAGGTAATCAGCTTTTACATTGATAAACAATTGTAATGAAGCTATAGCTATGAGCTAAGTAAGAAATGAACCCTGGACTGGTGAGGAACATGGAAAGCTTATTTGTTAGAGTTACTTTGGATAGTAAACTGCTATAACTACACTATACAACTAGTGCAATCAATCTAGCCTACTGTGAGTGACCATCCTGAAACTAATGTCCTTCTGGGACTTTATGTCCTCCATGCACAGAGCCCATTGAGCTCGGTCTACCGGTCGTGGTCAGACTATACATTTTGATGTTATAGTCTTGCTTGTCAGGCTAGTCCTCTCTAGAAGTGAATGGATAAAGGCAAGATTCTTGTGACAGATACATCACAACATAAATCTCAGGTATGAATAAAAAAATGTCAAATAAATGTAAATCACAAAACATTTCAAATAAATACATGTGCTTTTAAAATCATTCCCATCAATTGAGAGCTTACTGCCCGCAAACTCTCAATCTTTCTCACCATGTATCCTGCAGTTTTTCAATGATTGTCTGTCTCTCATGCTGAATGTCACCATGGAAAACATGCTATGTTTTCTGCACAGCAGAACATTGCAGCTGCTGCTATAACTGAATGGCAGCAATGTCTGAATTTGTAGATAACACAGCAGGGTACAAAATTGTACATTGCATAGGTAATCATCTAACAGATGCACTTTGCAGACAAGCTGAAATTTTAATTGGCAAGTGGAAAGCTGGCATTTCTGCTGAGACTATTTCCCTCATTTTATTGTGGCTTAGATTCTGTGTTGTTTGGCATGGTACACTTTAATACTGGCTGGATCCCAATGTCTCCCTAAGCCTTGAATCCTCAAAGATTTGACTGGCATAAATCAATTTGACAATTGGCTGATGGAAGTCACAATCCCTCCCAGGATCAGGTCAGGTTTCCCTTTGTCTTGTTGTTTTAGAACATCCCATGTTCAACACAGATCTCTTTTCTTGGATTTCCACCACTGGGCAATTCATGTGGATTGCAGCTGACTTGTGGCACTGACTGTCTTGGGATCCCCTCTGTGGTGGGTAGTGCCACATCAGTCTTATCAGTGTTGAAGCACACTCATGTGAGTGCCTGTTGTATTTAAAGTTCTCTGTCTTAGCTAAGCTGAGCTAATCATGTCATGCTCATGTGAATTCTTGCTTTTGCTCTCAAGTTGTGTTCAATTATTCTAACTTATTGCGTTTTGGCTAGTGTTAACACTCCTCTCAGTCAATATAGATGTCAACTCAAGTCAAGTCAAATTTATCATCGCACCAGGGGAAATTAAGTTTCAGCCAGACATTTAAAAATGAACACAGCAAAATAAATAAATGGGTACAACACTGAAGACAGATACCAACATGGAGACAGTGACCAATACATAGTAAAGAACAGATCATCCGCAATACAACCCAAACCACTACACAATACAACACAGACCAGTGCACAGAATGCCACAGTGCAAAGTTACTACATGGAGAGAAAGACTGGGGAAGCAGAAGGGTCAGAGCAGAAACAGATGAAGTCCATTAATGACATAATCTGTTTATTCAATGTATTGACAGCAGCACAAACAAAAGAAGTTGTATATTCTTTAGTCCTGTGTGTGGGAACTCTATATCTTGTACCTCAAGGTAGAAGCACAAACTCCCTACAGAAGGGTAGTCAGTATAGTCGTGTATAGCCGATGCCTTCTTGAACATAAGGTGGTCATACAGGTCACAAACCTGGGTTCGAGTTACCCCAATGACCTTCCCAGAAACACTGACAAGCCAGCCAAGTGTATTTCCCTCTGCAAAGCTTCAAACAAGGAGTTTTTTTCTTGGAATTAGAAATGGAGTTCACTGTCAGACTTCCTCATGTTTAAGGATTCGTCCCTTGAAATGAAGTGGGATTGGAACAATGCTGCTTTAAGGAAAACTTTTTATGAAAATGTGTATGTGAAAGTGAAAAATCACAACACACCCATCAGGCCAGTGGCACGCTGTCAAAATGTTTTTGTGTCCATGTCCAAATCAAACATCTAAAGGCATCAGCAGGAGGTTTTTTTTTCATGTCAGCAGATAACTTGCCCCCCTTTCCTTCCTGTCATCTCTCGCTTCGATGGGGAGTTTTCGCCTGCGCTATGTGCCCAGCAGTGTTGTTTATATTTAGAGTGCTGTCACCTCTTCTCACTGCGACTGGCGGGAAGAAGACCGTAATCAATCGGATCGTGCCCTCTGCCATCTACTGTCACTCCCAGCGTGCCTCGGCTGCAGCGGAGTGACGGATTAGGTCTGTAATTGCTGTCCTGCGCCCAGTTATGCTCGTAAGGCGGTAATCACCATCAGCAACTGTGTGAGAACCACGGATGCCCTCCCCACGTCTGTCTTTTAAAAATACGAAGTGGAGCTCGCCGTCTGTTCCACTTACCTTTAGTGCTCTCGCACCCTTGTGAGGTTATGTGAATCAAATTAAAATGGACAGGTGCCTTTATTTTATTTATTTAGTTCTGTATTTTTCCACAGAATATCTACTTAAGGATTTGATTGGGAAAGAATGGTAACAAGGCGATCACTCTGCAGGGTGATCTGGTAAAACACGATTTCCTGAAATGAGTGTGCTTCAGAGCAGGGGCGCAGATAGGATTTTTGGACTTAGGGGGTCAAAGCTGTCAGCAAAAAGAAAAAGCCCTATGTCAAAAAACTAAAGTGATTTGAAATTAATCAAGATCAATTCAAAATTTCTGCATTTTCATTTATTTATATCTAGTCTCTTTGAAAATTAATTGAAATACTGTAGGCCTATACACTGTCAGGCCTACTTTGTAGCCTAGGCCACATTCGAATACTTCTGTTTGAAAGAAAATGCTGATTACTGTACTGTATGCTGTAAAAAGGCACTGCCACTTTAAGATGAAGCAAAATCTAAGATATTAGGCTATCTGAACGTGGATTGTATTTCTTGCTACATATGGAAATTGAAAGCTGACACATTATCATCACGTACACGAATTCCCTCAAAATTTGTAAAACTTGTTTTAAAACCGTTCCAAATATTCCCCGTTATGTGCGGCTGGGCTAACTGTGTGTGAACCTGAATTTTAACATTAGCATAATATCGACAGGCTACCCTATAAAAGCATCTCTTCTTAGTTTGTTAGCTGCTCCCAAAGACTATGCCCCCATTACAAATGAGGCTATCAGAAATTGTAAGGTGATCGGGCATGTAAGGCTTAGCATACAGCAGTATTGGTGTTTTGCTTTTTCGACTTTTTCATAACAATGTGGTGGTGACTAATAATTGCGCTCCTTCTAGCAGCACCTGCGTTTTCTAAGGGGTCCTGAAACTTAGGAGCTGCCTCATTGGTGCCTGTCAATGGTCAGTGGTATTACCACTACAAGTTTGACAGGCACCAATGAAGCAGCTCCTAAGTTTCAGGACCCCTTAACATTAACGAAAACACAAGTGCTGAGCCTGCTAGGAGCTCGATGGTAACGGTAAAAAAAGCATATCCAGGTTTTCATGTAAGGTATGTTAAATAAAATGTTTTAGACCCTAAAACAGGAGTCTGAGTTATTATACATATCAGACCTATACATATATATTTTTGCCCTGTAACTGGGTGGGACGGATCGAGGTCAATCTGAATCTGCCCCCCACCCACCCCCCCCATCTGTGCCCCTGCTTCAGAGTGAGAAAGCTTTTCAGAGTTAAGTCAGCGTGGACCTGATTGCCTCATAACCCGCCATGCTGCGCTCTGTAGACCCACTGCCATAGACCTTCTTGAAAACAACGTATGTTAGTTTAGTTGTTTCTTTGATATTTCTAAAGATTTTATCATTATCATCACTTTAATCTGTAATAAGTCATGGTCTGTCTCGATGAGTGACCCAGATTAACCAAAGCATTGCATAACTTACTTTATCGTGTATAGTGTTTTTGTGCTCTGTTTACCATAGGCCTGTGAGTTCTGAATCCCCCAAGACAACATGGAAAAAAAAACAAACAGCTCTACTAGCAATGAGAAAGTGTGCCAGTTTGCTGCGACAATTGTCTCGGATGAATTAGACAGCATTCAGTACAGAGAGCCTAGAGGTCCCGGTGTCGCCCAGCTGCTCAGGGGGAGTGTAGAGGCTCCCCACCGCAAAGCATGTGCAGCAACACGGGGCTGAGGGGGAAATCTGTCACAAACTATTTGTTCACAACGGCCTAACAAGGGCAGAGAATTCGCCAGCAGAGAAGTTGCCAGTCCCGCTGCCATCTTGGGCAGGATCACAACCATTTTGCACAGTACTAGGAACGAACACAAATATCACCACACTCAGGCTCTTGCTCTGGCAAAATGTTTGTTTCATACCAGCCGATTCCCTCGGTTCATTTGTTCTGAATTGGGACCAACCTTTGGAATATTTCAATCAGCGTGTAAATTAAAAAGATGAGCATATGGGAAATCACAGAGCTGCTGTGAGTTTGTTTCTCTGGAAGCCAGAAGTCTTTTGTGATGTCAAAAATTAATTTTAAAGAGTATAAATCAAGGAAAAACTACGCAGATCTTTCCACCACATCAAATTCACCCAAAATGCTTGGTTTGTGTGTTAAAAATAAGAATTGTTGGCTTAGTAGCTGTCCATGGTCCTGAATGCCTTGAGCGCTGATCATGTCAGCAACGACTACCACTCTGGATGAGGGGTGAGTTTAGCAGAGAAAGGGGAGAGAGGGTAGGATCATTTGCTGTGCCAAGTGGCTTAGTGAAAAGGTAGGGCAGATCTAAATATCCTAGAATGTGGAAGTGGGGTGAGTGACAGCTGGCAGTCATCCCTAAAGAAGTGTCCCAAACTATTCTTGTGATATTTAGATAATATTTTCAGGCATGTGACAATGAGAGTAAAAAGTATGAAGCCCACACACCCTCTTCAAAAAGAAAAAAATGGTGGATGAAGATGGATGGTTTTCTTGTTTTCAGGATTTGTCACATCTCATACTGATGTCTCCTGAGACTGACAATTAGTGCTGACTTTCGAATCACATGGTGAGTGGCAACGCCTAGGGCCAGGCACCCACCCATCCAGCACTTTCCCCTTCATTGCTGTGGGGGAGGGAGAGAGGGGGAGAGACGTGTGGCCAGAGCACCTAGATGACTAGACGTCTGTGTGCTGGTTGGTGAGCTCACATAGACTTTTCAGAGTTTTCAAGGTTGAACACATTCTGCTTTGATGTACATCAAGACTTTGTCACCTCAGCAGACACTGCATCTTATTGTGAATGTTTTCTGTTTTGTGAAAATAAAAGCATCCTCTCTCTAGTTGTGAACTTTGACAGGATGACAGCATAATCAAGCACTGTACTTTTTTCTCAAGACTGAAAAGAAAATACTGGACTGTCACGGAAAAGGATTGTGGACCGGAAGTGATGCAGCGAGGTCACAGAGAAAGATGAAGGTGAACTGTCACTGGGACTCAACTTCCCAGAGGGCCCTGGGGCTTGAAGCCCAGTTTTGGGCTCAGTGCTCAGGGTCTTAGGTGCGTCCAGAGCCACTCCCAGCCGGAGCCTGAGGAAGACTGATGAGTTGCACTCAGAGTGCAGACACTTAGAAATGGGTTCTCTGAGAGAGCGTCACCTGGGTGCTCTGCGGACACTGAAGGACTTAGTGTCCTTTCTCCACCTACATAAACACACACACACGCACACGCAAAGAAAGAGAGAGGATGTTACCACGTTTTTAGCGCAGAGGCGCTAAAAAGGAGAGGCATGTGTTCTGACCTTGGTACACAAAGATATGACAAAGACTTCCCCATCAATTCAGTAGACGGCATGGCAACCGTGTTAGTGCATATTCCTTAACCACAGAATGATTCATCTTCCCAGTAAACAGCAGAAGAACTTTTTTATGCACTGAACCATCAATGAGGGAGACCATTGAATTTAATTTAAGGAAATGCTAAAACACTCTATAGAAATATCCCTCTTCCTTGCAGAAGATCAATTTATAACCTTTTAAAAATGTCCTTGCACACTTCACACACTGCTATAAGAAAATGAAACATCAGCCAGACTGAATATGCTTATTAGAGGGGTGCCTTCCAGGTAAGCAATGCTCCATTGCAGGCTCACTCTTTCTTGTTTTAAAGACTAAGTGCGTGTGGCTAGTCTCATATATTGGTAGCCGAAGGCACAGTGAGAGGGAGAGGAGCCCTGAGAAAGCGTTCTCTCCAACCTTGCTAAATGATAGCAGTGACTCAGCAAGAATGCAAATAAGGCCAGTCCATCTGCCAGGCTCAAGCGATATGCGGTGGCCAAAGAAAATCAAAAGTGAGTTCAGAGCGCTTGGTTATGCCTGACCATGACAAATGGGGCCCATGTATCAGCTATGGCTACATTTCTGCCTCCTTTCCCAGAAAAGCATGTCCTCTTGGTGATAGGTGAGGGTTTTTTTCCCACTGACTTTCATCAGTGGCGGTCATTGGCTATGAAAGTTTGTGATAAGAGGAAATTGGGAAATAGAGGTGGATTGTGTGCTACTGACCTCCTTGGAATCCTCAAGGACATTTGAGCCAAGGAACTTGGCTGTGATATAACCCCTACTTGTTGGAGGAGGGACAGAAAAGAGAAGAAAAATACATGAATAAATGAAACGTGACACCCTTCCATGTTCTCCACGGGTTGAAGTTGAGGAGGCCGTATTAGTTATTAATGAGCGGCTCGGGTGCTCTTGAACTCTCTTTGGCTCAAAGGGCTCGAGATGTGAGAGATGGAGGGAAAGAGAATGAAAAAGCTAAGCAATAAAAAGAGGAGAAGGAGAAGGAGAAGTGAAATTCATTCAGATCATTCCAGAAACAAGAAGCAGAGAGCCATCGATTCTTGTGACGGGATTTGTTAGTGATTGTGCTGGTTTGGGAAAGGTAATTGCTAATTGATTTTCTTGATGAGAAAACAAATTTGATGACCTATGTTATGAGATGATGGTTAATTCTACAAGGAACACTAGCCATAATGAGAATACATGAGAATGCAGAATTGATACGAGTCATATTTTATGGGTCTTAGATCACAGTTAGTGTTCCCTCTCACCTGACTGGAAGTACAATGTCAATAACAATAAGGTTTTGGGAAGGAAAATACATTCATCATTTAACTGATTAACCATGAAGACATCCAGATCCCTTGTTTGAACCTAGGACAAAACAAACCATAAATGTCATGCAAATGCTCATGTTTTTTCTTTGTCCTTTGTCCTTTTTGTTTGTTCGCCATTAAAACCTGTTGCATAGCTACAGTGGATATAACAGATTATTCATTATATTCTCTTTTTGACCTGCATGATGCTGTTTATGCTGGATTGAAGTTTTAAAGAATGCCATAAAGATGTAACATTGGGTATTTTTGTCTCCACACAAAAGCTGACGTGTTACAGCAGCCACTTCCCTGTGAAAGAACCTTATCAGTGTAACACCTGGGTATTTGGGCAGCAGGTTTGTATTTTTGATAGTATGATTCCAGGGTCGGAGGGGTCACTGATGGAAAGCTTCGTCGAGAGCGGCTGTAATGTTTTGACCTGCTGAGCTATGAGCTATGAGGGCACCTGCCATGTGGCATCAGGTATTTATCGCTCCTGCTGCTCCCCTACCCAGCGGCCAACAATTACCCCTGGTGGAGGCTGCGAGGTGACCTAACAAACCATTCCAGAGGGAGAAAAAAAAGCAATTAACTTGGGAGGGCAAACTAGAAAAAATGGGTTCCTGCCTCAGATTTTTTGCCCACAAATGTCCTGATCTGCCATCGCATGAGCAAGCACCCTCCACTCTATCTACTCCCATTGTCTGTCTGTCTGTCTGTCTTATCACTGCAGGTCTTAGTAAAGGAAACATCAGTCTCCTGAAGCCGACTGATCTGACATGCTGATATCTGCCTCCTCTTCTCCTCTCCCTCCTCCTGTGCGCAGTGAGGACGTCAAGCATGACAGATCTGCATTTATCTAGACAAAAGCATTTAAATCCATTCATGTAGCAACAGAGTTCAGACCCTCTGTCCTGCAGTCACACCCCCTTCCCCCACTACTCTGAGTGATATAGCAGGTAACAGAGAGAGGGAGAGACAGGAGGATGAAGGGGGGAGTGGTGCGCCTTTCATAGTACTCAAGAGCTTGACCAATAATGTCTGCATGTTCCAGCATCTCGGCTCTTCAGCTCCCCCAGCCACCCACCCGACTCTTTCTCTAGATGTTCTAGATCATTCTCTAGTCAAGTACGCATGTACCGGTGCACTGGCAGCGCCCTTTGGATTTATGCTCCTAGCTGGAATAGAAACCGACAGCTTTTATGAGAACAACAACAACAAAACAAAATGTTGGATGACCACATTTGGCTGTCATGCACTTTAACACAGAAAAGATACACTGTGCATTTCAATTAATTTGTATTCTTGGTCATATAAAATGATAAGATCATATTGTTCGAATTTAACTTCCTGTTATGTCATATATTGCCTTTGATGCATACACATAACATAAGAAAGACTATCATGTAACAGATACATTTTGACATCTATGCATATAATCATCTAATGCGTTTAATCATCAAGATTGTATTTTTTGTAAAGTATGAATTACATAGGCACATAATATCCACACGGCTAGTGAATCATGAGACAAGTGGAAGTGACCATAAGTAATATTTGCTTCCTTTGATATTTCCTCATATCAATACACTTATAAAGTGATAAATGTTCTTTGAAAGTTGAAAAGATGTGCTTCACTGAGCTTAATTGGAAAGTGGATGGACCAATTTTCACGTGTACCAGTTGGGTGGCTTTAACATTTTTCTTTTTGGAAGTTCTGAGAATGTTGTTCAGGGCCAAGCGCAGGTGTGCGGCATTTCATCACTACTGCTATTCTATGATGGAATCCAGTATGAGCTTCAAATACAACAAAATTACATCCTTCTGTGGCCTTGATGGATTTTTCTAAGAAAAAATAAGGGATGCAGTCACCGAGACAAAAAGGAGTGAGAGACTGCCATTCTTTAGAAAATGTTTCTGATATGAAACAGAAAGAGAATAGAGTTTTTAAATGTCCCGAAATCATACAGTATTTTACATTTTCTGATGAAATATTGTTATAGACAGCGTTGTTGTTGCAGTTTAATCCACTGGTGTGTTGGTATTCACTGTAGAGCCTACAGAAACCATGAATGAATTGAATCACCTCAGATGAACACCACCAAGTGTGCAGGCTATTCCTGTGGAAATGTGGCCTTTTATAGCTTTGTATATCTATTATGTGTTAGACTGCACAGTGGTCTGAAAAAAACATAGCACAGACAATGGATTGGACAGTGTTTTGTCAGTCCTGCTACACCCCATGACAAAATGTGGAAGCAGGTAGCATTGTGTAAACAGCAAAATGAAATGAATATGTTGTGTACCTGCAATACTACTTACTGTAATCGGTTTGAATGACAACAAAGAAAGTATTGATAGCCATGTTCGTTTTCTCCACAACCGCCAAAAGAGATGTAAGACCTGTTCCTTGTATGTATTGTGGATGGAAGGCAAAACAAAACAAGAGCACCGTCACAGGAAAATATTTAAATAAATAAACAAAGCAACCATGACACCAAATATGGTCTCATCAGCTCATGCCTAATTTGGCCATCTCACTACCATCTGCCTGTGAGCAGTCAGGGGGAAAACATATTCTCAGAAGGTGATGGAGGAGCGACTGCTGGAGAAGTAATGATAGCCTTTCTCCCAGTGATTTTTTTCAAGGGCCCTAAATTGCCCGGCCTCGAGCCAATTTTCTGTCACAAGATGCTGCATCTCACAAGCAACCTGCAAGGTGAGTTAACACAGCTATACACATACACTCACACACACATACACACACTCATATACATACATACACACCACACATTGTAAAAACATTGCTGTTATCCCACAGCAACATCACAACATCAACAAATAGACATCACCCCCTTTTCCCACTGAAACCAGGAGTTTATTTTATTTTTTTTACCCCTCATGGGGATTGATGGTGAATGAGGTCCCAGCAGTCACAGTCTTATACCCCTGCTTATCCTGGCACTCTATCCACTTTTACCCCCACCCCCTCAGACACACACACACACACACACACACACACACACACACACACCCAAACTCCCTTAGTCCCACTCCCTAACCCCTCCAGCATCTACCCAGCCCCTCTCTGGACAGCTTCATTAATCAGGCTTGTCGCTCACTTGGCCCTCAGCCAGGGATCCAGAGAGAGGGGATGACTGCGGGGCTCCTATAGGGCCAATGGCCACAGCCAATAGCCCCTGTGGTGAGGACCAGCCCAACTATCATGAGTGGCTTAAGTGCTTTTTGCTGTTCACCAACCCCAACCCCCCCCCCTCCCTGAGGTGAACGAAGTCCTTAGACTGGAGCGGTGCATTATTTTTTTTTCTTTCTTTCTTTCATTCAACTACATGTCATAATAATTTAGAAATGATTACTGAAACTGTGAGGCAACAGTAACAGTGACAGTGTTCCCCTCCTGATAGAATTGTTGTTTAACAACTGTGAGAATGGCAGCTAACAAAATTCACCCATTGCTTCAGTAACACAGGCACAGAAATAGACAGAAATGGATAGAAATTGCTAATAGAAATGGAATTGTCAATTGTGCCACCGCAACATGTCTGGATAAAGATTTCACTTTTCCCCATGTCATTTTGACCACTGGCATCCTTGAATGGGTGTCCAGCTGTGATCCACGAGCACAGCAGTTAGTGTTTTTCCGTGTCATCCAATGTCACATAGCCACATAGATAGAGTGACAAGATGGAGCCCCACTGGGGCTGTTGTGGAGTGGCGAGAGATTAGCACTTAGCTGACTCATCACTGGGTTGGGTCACTACCATGAGATTAATGGCTTCTGATCCTCTCTATGACCGCCAACTCTTCATTGCGCTTGGCCCGGCCAGGCGCACACTTGTCGCCGACGGGCTCTCTACAACCTCGAGGGCTGTTCATCACGCTGGGTGCTTAATACTTGTAGGAGACCTTTAATCACCAGCAGGATGGCCTCTGTAATAATCTCCACTGCAGGTCCACTGGACTGCTGACATGCCTCTGGCTTGCAATAAAAGAGTTTGTGGACTGAAGACTAGACAAATCTATTTCTACTAGATGATGACATGAGGGCACTAGAGGAAACTGGCATATTGGTAATTCTTGTCGCATGATCGTCAACACAGATGTTGAATGATCCTTCTGAAAGATAAGGAGGTAAATGTAAGAGAACAAGAGAAGAAAGAAGGATTTCTCAGTAACCTTAAGGCCTTGAAATCATTTTTTTGCATTTTTCAATAACATCTCCACTATCTCCAAACCAAAAAAGTGACGGTGTATATAAAATGTTTTTTTACCCTGCAGAAAACGGCAACTTTGAACTAATGTCCTCTCAGGAGCATTATATTTCAATGAAGCGGCACAGCTCTCCTGCTCACTGATGTAAATGGAAGCCCGGTTGACATGGCAGCATTTTCAGAAAGCATACCCTCCTACCTCTTAAAACGAGCGGCTCTTTCATGATTTTTAAAGCAAAAGGACCCCCATTTACATCAGGGCTTTTTTTGTAGTTACAAATGTGCTTTGAGCATTACCATCCTTGTTAGATTTCCAGCAAAGGAGCACAAGAGACAATAAGCATTATGAATGCATATGAGAGTCTTCTGGAGGAGGAGCCTGCTTTCTGAGCAGCGGTGCAGTGTCTGCCAGAGCACAGATACGCTTCAATGTGCCACCTTGTGCCTTGTTTGTTTGTTTGTTTGCATCCCGCCTTTTCAGAGTGCTTTCATTCATAGAGGGACCTGGTAGGATCCCTTCCCATGAGTGCCCTTTTCATTGGCACCCCTGTTTGTATCTCTGCCCACTGCCTCTCCTCAGAGAGCCACTGTATCGTGTTTTACAAAAGACCACAGGGTGACTATTTCAGCAAATCCCCACCACCTAGATCAGCTTCAGGTGTGTTTGCAGTTTGGTCAATGGAAATCTGAAATTGTGAGCAATCATACACTCTGTGTGTGTGTGTGTGTGTGTGTGTGTGTGTGTGTGTGTGCGTGTGTGTGTGAATGACAATGAAAGAGTAAGAGAGAAATAAAGAGTCATGCGCTTAACATCTGGCAGATGATCAGGTTTGGAGAGCATGACTCAGGATGATTATCATCCAGACAGTAGAACATCTGACTGATAAATACCCTAATTATGCAATGATGATTGCTGTCTTTACAGTGAGCATTCAATTAGATTCAGATCTTGAACTTGAATCTGATATGTTAAGGTAAGTGCTATTAGAGGACCCTAAATGTCTATTGTTATCTCTATTAGGCACAGACTAAAAAGGAATTCCCCAAAAGGACTGGTCTGTACAAGCTAGCCATGTTCTGAAAGCGAAAAGATTTCTTCAAAATATATCAAACATGCAGAGAGGACTTGATTGTTTTGATCAAGCCTGAAAGCTCCCTGCAGGAGTACCAGTCAAAGTCAATCAGTGTAGACCAATCAGACAAACAAACTCAAAACAGTGTTGTCACGGCCACACAGCAGTTCTTAATCAAAATGGGTTGGTGGTGTGCAGCCTCCAAGTGTGTTGGTCAGAAACCAGTAGACACAGATAATGCCCCCGTAGTAATGTAGAACATGCCTTTCATGCACATGTTGTCCTTGTTTTTGCCTTGTTTTTGTGTGTGTTTGTGTGTGTGTGTGTGTGTGTGTGTGTGTGTGTGTGTGTGTGTGTGTGTGTGTGTGTGTGTGTGTGCCATGTCTGTGTCATATGAATGAGGCAAGGGTACGTAGGTTTTACCTTTTAATGCAATCAATTAATCCACTACCAAACTATAGGGGCATTGTATTGGTATGTCCTTGAAAAACTCTTAGCTGACAGTAAAGCATAGACAGGCTCCATTAGACACAACACATTTATAAGGCGGATGTGTTGTGTTTACGCTACTGTGAGTCTGCACAAGAGAATGGGTCATAAAGGGTTGAGAGTACATTCTATCTTCTCTGGGCTGCGGCGAACTTGTCGTTTTGGTCTGGTGGGCCATCTGCTATGCTCTGCCCCACCCCATTCTGCTGCTCGTGTATTCTGCCATCCAAATCCTGACCGTGTCCCTTAGCTCACACCATCACAACCATTCACTTGTTATCACTGCATGCAAATGGTCTTTATTAGTGCCAGAATAGTCAATGCAGTGTTTAGTGAGCTATTCTGTTCATTACAGTAATCTCTTGGGACTGCACCAAATCAGACCCATGCTAATGTAATGATATGACATTTATGTTCATAATAGACCTATTAATTGAGGTAAGGTAACTCTACAGAAATCAAATAAAGTCAGGCCACGCCAGAAAAAAATAGTAATAAAAAAAAAAATAAAAAAAAACGGGCAGGAATAAAAATCTCCTTTTTGAACAGATAGTTATTGGCTTGTTTGAGTAAAACACGCACCAAGAACAAGGTTGTAGAGGACATTAAAACTAAATTTATCACTAATCTAATCTGCCACCAGGTAGATAGATTTTAAAGTAATTAGGTGTCCGGATATATGACGAGCCATATGTCGCTGTGTATCATGGAAGGTCAATCGGTGCTTCGCATTGCGCACTGCCGCAGTCTCTCCAGCCAAAGTCACACAAGACATCACTTGGATGATTTCCGTTACTTTGTCCAAAACAACATAACGTAAGCAGTAGTAGGCTACCCAGTGGGAAAGTGCCCCCTGCTGTTGTTTCCAATTCGCCAACGCAGATAACCTTGATGATTCTTTGATGACTCGGGAGTAGCCTTCTAGACGAGTAGCAGCGTATGATTTAGGCTGTAACGATCTGCAGTTTGTGTCTGATTCCACACCGTTAACCCAGGTTTGGAATATACTTAAGCAGCTCAAGAGTGTTCAGAGAGGAACGGATGATGCTGCCGAATATTCTGAGTGCGCGGAATCACAGATTAGTCGCATCCAAGACAGAAAACACCTGATGCACAGCTCAGTGCGTCTATTCAGACCGAAGTGATAGATTTCCTGGGGTCAAACTACACGCCCAAAGAAAGAAATCAACTGAAAAAATCTATCTATCTATGGAGCAACTGTCACAGAAGAAGGGAGCATCTTGATGACTGTCACATAAAAGGATGAGATCTTAAGTTTTACACTGACACTAAGAGATCATAAGAGCCTGTAAATGGATAAAAAAAACTCTACCAGTGAAATAAATGGTGAGTAGACAGCTTTTATTTTTGTTTTCTTTTTTATGCCAGTTGTTTAAATTATAGCTGAAGTAGTAGCAGTGTGTGTGTAATGTAGTGTAGTATGTGTATATGTGTGTGTGTGTGTGTGTGTGTGTGTGTGTGTGTGCCAGAGAGGGAGACGGTGAGAGACCAAGAGATCACTGAAAAGACCGAAGTTATGCTCGCACAATGTAGTAGCCGAATAATCGTTCATGATGGTTTTATTTAAAACTAAATTCCATAGTAATACAGCATTTTGTGATGTGCCTTGACATTTGAGACGTAAATATTTTTGATATTGTGTAGGTTCATATTCATCCACATTTACCAATGCGTTTTGGCGGCTTTTGTTTTAACAACGATCCACACGGTTAGAAGGCTTATGATATTGAAGGTTTAGGACATTTGTTCATATTTATTGATTTCAGCATTGCACATCCCATGTCATTGTGTGTTGTAAATAGATGTGACTGCCAATTAGCTTAAAATATGGTCGTTTTAAAACAGACAGCAATATTGTTATAGCCAACCATGTATTCAGTCAGTTTAGATTTAGATCTAAAATCTCCTTTTCAAGAGACCTAACAAAGAGTAGTAACGCAGCTATTTTATTAGCTTTTAGCTTACAGTATTATTAAAGTTATCGCAGATAATTCTTCACAAGTAGTCAAGCTGAAGTGTAGGTTACATACCTAAACTGGCCATTTTATTGTTGTTTCAATTTAGACAGTTCGATCTGTATCCTTGACCTTTCCATATAAGACTTCTATAACTCTCTAATAAGAAGCCTATATAGACCTTGTTCGTCTAGAGGAGGGAAGGTGGATAATGCTAAAAATTACTTGATTCTTTTGGGAGTGGTTACTTTACACGGCTGCCACCTCTGGGGAGAAACATCTCAGTTGGGCGGTAAAAAGCACTCGTTAATTAGGCTTAATCTTCTGTAATTATTTTTTTAGCACATTCTTCACAATCTAGGCTTTTGTTTTCAAATCTAACTAGCCTTAGAATTCATTCAATCCATCTAGGCATTAAAAAACACCACCATGCTTTTGGATGCACTTATTGGCTAATTATACAATCCAGTAATAGTTCATCATTCCTACCAACTGGATCCTCTACTGGTATTCAGCAAAACCACTGGAATCACCCCAACTCAGACCCCTCAGATCTCCATAGAATGAATAAGGTGACCTCTGAACCACATAGCCATTGATAATGACAGTTTAGGACAAGGTCAAGCTATATCCTAGGTCAAGCTATATCCTAAAACAAGATGAGGTTCATTGGCACACTTGCCAGAGTCCAGATGCTTTCATCTGCAGTGATATATGATGTGGGGTGCTTGGGTGTAAAGCTGTTACATGTAATGGACTGATTTAAAGGTCCCATACATCTTGAGCAGAACTCCTCCGCTCCTCCACCTCAATATTGATAGTATTTAAATTTAAAATTATAATTATATTTAAACAAGATGTTTTTCATTATGGTCAGCCCTGGTTGTCCCCACAAGAATTACTCACTGGCAGTTTCACCATTTCATAAATCTTTCTTGTAGGGCTAGAGGGTGGCATTCCCTGAGTTGTCTTTGTGAGAAGATGCTTAGTTGTTTTGTTTCTTTGTTTTGCTTTGGAGAGAAAACAATTGTCAGGTTGACTGTTTTAAGGCCCTACGCGAGTTCATCCGAATAGACATGTCTGGGAGTGAGGGATACACGGGATTAGACCTTGTGCTAACAGAGGCTCATCCCCGCTAGCTTATATCGTCATGACTGACCTGAGTAATCAAGCTAAAAATCAATAGTCTCTTGTGCTGGACACCTTTGGCGTCCCAACAGAAGCAAGGTTAGTCAGATACACTGTCAGATACACAGCTTGAATATACCTCCATGGAAAAGTACTTTGTGTAAGGACATTAGACATTAGTGCAGGCTTAATGGAAAAGCTAAATGACTGCAATAATACTGATAACTGATAATACCTGCTTCTAATTAAACTATTGCCAGATGCCACAAGCAAGCTTTTATTTGACATAGTGTAATGCTTTAATTTGTGCTCCCAATGTAGATAACATTTCCACTAGGTTGTAAAGAGGAGGCATCCTTTTCAGATTGTTGATTCTTTTTTTCTAATGACAAAACTTGATGTGTTGATGAATCTATTTATTCAAGAAGGAGATGACTGGGGCTGACCTAATGTTCACTCTAAACAAACAACTGTGTAAATTATATTTGCATAAATTCAAACTAGGCCGAACTGTGCCAAAGGGCAGCACACTAATAAGTTTCTATACAGTCTGTGCTGCTGTGCTGCTTTTCTGATGACATTGCTGTGCCATAAAGCAACACAGTATAGTCCCTCTAAAAGTAGGGCTTCTAAAACCGATAAACTGTATTAAGCTGCGTAAGAGGGTCTTTATTATTGGGACTCTTATCAGTCCTCAAGTTTCTGCTTTTCAAAGGACATAAACTAAGACAGAATTGGTCGGCATCAGCTTGCCTTGCCTCTATGGATTCACGATAAAGTTTCAAATAGGTCTGATAAGACTACTCCATCTATCACAGAAATTCTGTTTCATTGCAATTCAGCTAAAACCTTTCCTTCTCTTCTCCTCCATCTATCAGAGAATGTTTTTGAGTTGCAGGGGATCGAAGTGATGTCTCAGTATTCCATGTATGATGGACAATGATGGACAATTCTGTACTGACATTTGCTAAGTAGAGACATTCACTTTCCAGGTATAAATTAAATCAGAGCTTTCATTTTGCCTACTATAAGCTTTAAAAATATGTTCAGTGGCAAAAAAAACTGTCACTAAACTATACTACACAAACTTTGTAAAAACACAAAACAAATGTGTTTTTTTTTTTTTTTGGTAGTTGCAACTGACATGCCATTCAATTGCACGCCATGAGTGCTGATGAATAGATACTACATGTCTGTGCAGCATTGCATCATTGATGCGCTAATGATAGTCTTAATGTCTTAGCACAGACAGCACATCCATATGGGCACCAAAGTTGTCCAACATGCTGTCATCTGGCGTGTAACACACATAACTTGCTACAAATCCACTGAATTATGGCAAAGCAATACGACTGCCAATAATCAAGTTGATATTTCCTTTTTAGTTACTTGGTACATTAGCACTTAGTACACTTTTAGGTTTGCATACATTCCTCTCTGTTCATTAAGTCAAAGTCAAGTCAAAGTGTACTTTATTGTCAATCTACTATGTAACAAGCATTACAAAGAGGATTGTAACTGTGTTATGTGCAATTTAACTAAAACATACACACACACATAACACTCATCAACAAATACAATGAATAATACAGACATCAATAATAAATAGACATAAAACATACAGGTAAACATATAGGCTTCCAACAAGAACGAAGTACTGAGGTAGCTCTTCTTGGTAGCTGGTGAGGTAAGGTGAAGTGAAATGTGTAATATGAAAGTCCAATGAAATGTGCAGTTACATTATATAAACAAATGTTCCCCTATTTTTTTCTTATCATTGCCACAGAAAAGGCATTATGCATAGCCACAGGGTACATTTACTAATACTCATTTTTAAACTCATACTCATACTAATTTTTAAAAAACAGTGCTATATTGGTTGGGTTGAGGGGGCACTACCATTGTCCTCTGTAAGCCATTTTTGCGACTGACCATGGTTCATTTCTGAAGCAATCGCTAAGCAATCAATGCAAAAAGTTCCCTACATTTTCAAAAAGTCCAACTGCATCACAGGTCAACTTTGAGTTGACTGCCTGGGCCATCATGAACTCTTATTATAGATACTGATGCAATTTGCAATAAGACATTATGTTAAACAGATTCCCAGTGCATAACAGAGCTACGTCTGGTGAAGGTGGTAAGCTAATGGAATCTAATAAAGACTGTTATTGTGATGAGGCCTTCCCTTTCAGAATGTGATTGTATTTGTGATAACACCTCCCAAAGACACATAACATTTTACTCACAACAGAGTATGGGCAACATATCACCTAATGATTCAGAAATATCTCCAAGCGTACGCTGTGTATTATTAAACAAAATGAAATGCTTTTCCTTGATTCAGGTATATCCTTGCCCATGTTATTTCGAAAAGCATTATCATGTTTCAGTCACTCCAGAAGGCAAGAAATTCATCAGCTGAAAGGACCATATGCATTAATAACTGAAATAAAATGAACAATTACTTGAATACTGTGAGCATATGAACTAGAAATGCCCTAACACACATGATCAGTGGGCTGAAATACCATATTTGAGGTATTCTGTCCAGACTTCTACCACTAATGTGTCCCTTCACTTACTCTTAGATTTATGGCCTTCATCCAGTTGTCAATCACATTCTCTGAATGACAAATCTGTCTAGCTACACACATTCATCAAAGTGTCCTACTGAACATCACGTATCTGATGTAGAGGCCCACTTTTAGATTTATGCTCTTTGTGTTTTATCTTGCATGCAGGGAACATTTTTAAACAGTTTGAGTTGGTGCTCAGGTTCCCACACTAAAAGCCTCAAACAACTCAACAAACTCAAACAAAAGACACATTTCTGGTTAAGTTAATCAGACAGGTTTTCAACCAATCTGTGGGAGGTGGACTGGGTTTTGGAGAATGTTATTCACTTGGTTTGATAATTAAAATGATGGATTTGCAGTAAAGGCTTTTTTTGTGACTAAATTATTTTTTTCAGATGTAGTTAATGAAAGGTTCATCATTTTTGTGTACTAAAGATGTATGATTATGCATTTGACAATCCCTAATTTATTCTTTGAACCATTCAAATGGGTATTTAATATTGTTTCAATTTCCCACAAGGATTTATTTAGATTCCGTTCTGAGCTCCACAGGACATCCATCAGGATGGCAGACTCCTGGAGTGAGGACAGGTCAGCTGTTTTGGACTAATGCAGCTAGTATGATGTGCTTCTACAGAGGGAGGCTAATAAGGAAGTGGAAATTAAATGACACCCTATTTAGTCACCCTGTCATTATCCATACAGCTTTCTCTTTCCCATTTTCTGCTTGCTTGCACCCCAGTTAGATGAGCAAGGTGGTGTATCAATCATTTTGCCTTTGTTATAATCATAACTATGTTGAAAGTAGCACTGCTTATTTCATTCATTTTGTTAGTAATTATCAGATGCAAAGTCTTGTGCTCTGAGAAATAAACTGAGGCCTTTATTGATGGACTATGATAGTCATCAGTTATATTTGCATTTATTTGTTTATTTATCCATTATTATATTCTCCTAATCCTGTGTCCTGTCCTATCCTTATCCTTTCCTGTTTCCTGTTGCCTGATTTTAATTTCCATTCTTTTTAGTTTGATATTTTATGTGTTAATTTGATATAACCTACTCATTTATTGCTGTTGTAAGATGCAGTATTGCTGCTCCCTGTACGATATACGGCACAACATTTCTGCATTCAGCAGATGGTTTTATCCAAAGCAACTTACATTTGTCTACTATGAATTAGTTCAGGGCCAGTCTCTTCTAGAGCAACTTGGGGTTAAGTGCCTTGGTTAGGGCACAACGGTAGCAACCAGGATTCAGACTCACAATTGTCGCGTGCTAGCCAGGTTCCTGAACCTACCACTGCCCATCAAGTAAAATGTTGATTGATTGATTGAAAGACAGATTGACAGGCTGTCTTGAACTTTCATTGTCCACCTGATGGATTGTCTCCCCAGTTATGTGGTAGTCCTTGCCACCAGGTGGTTTTATGATAATACTGAATAGCCAGTGCAATCTCATCTCTGGAAAGGTCATACATTTTCTCAGTGGAAGTGACAGCACAGTAATAGCACTGCTTTTTGATCTCCCCCCGACAAAAGTCATCTGTCGTAAGTGATTAAGAGAGCTGGCCCTGCAGGCTGCACAAGAACCACTTTGGTTTGGAATCTTGTTCCTTGTCTCAGCTTATGGAGATTCTTAATGGCCTTCAGTACTTCACTTCATTCAGCCTCTTTATCAGCTCAAACAGCCTCTCTCTGTTTCATTCTGGAAGCCTAATAATTTACTGTCCAGATACTGTGTATTTATTGAATTGTGGTTTTTATAAGAGAAAAGAGTTTATCTCCAGTTTTGTGCTAAAGCCATACTATTCATTTTAGACATTATAGCACTCTACACTACACTACAATGCTGAAACTTTTTTATCTGTTTTTTGGGGGATTTATCCCTGTTGGGTGATTAAAGGGGGGTTCCAGTAAATTAATTTGCTATACTACAAGCAATCCATCTGATTCTATTTTGTATTCTCTCACAGAATTCTGTCAATAGCTTTGCTCAACAGATATTCACTGTATTTAGAGGCCATGTTACATATAGTTAATACAACTCTTCGTTCTTGTTATCTGTCGTGTTTGAAATCCAGAAAGAAATCCAGAATCTCAATGTTTATTTTTTACTTGGTATATGGATCTTTTTACATGGATTATAATTGATGTTTTTTTTTTTGTTAACACAACTCCATTTAGGCGATACATAATCCTTTAGAAAAGGGAAACAGCAATTACTACATAATGACTGAATCATTTGCAAGAATCATTATTTTCTTACAGCTTTTTCAAAGTTCTCCTTCATTATACCAGTCTACAGTTTGGCTAATACTGACAACTTCAACCCAGAGCCTTTACTGTTGCTACAAAGTGATTTGGTGCTGTGCTAACCACTGGCCACAGAAATCCCACCTCGACTAGTTAATTTTCTTATAGCAGTTTACTGGCTTGAAAGGCGAAAGGAGGTTAAAGGATAAAATAATATATTATTGCAAACATTATGTTGACATCTTACAAATAGTACTTTGTTCTTTTGAATGAGATTAGGACTAAGCAGTACACATTTCCCATACACAGTCAAGCAACTGGTTTCTGTCTTCCACTCTCACACCACAGCCTGATGGATCATCCAGTGTGTGTGTGTGTGTTGTACACATCCAGAGTGTGTGTGTTGTACAGTGTGTATTAGACCTCTCACAGAGCATCAAGGCCAAATTAGGATGCATTTCCAAGAGCCCTCAGCAAGAGAGTTGACCTCTTTGTCCCAGACGTCACTCAGTGCTAGTGGCCAGCTCTGTTGTGACTTGTGGCGGCAGGAACCTTAAGGGGTCAGCCCAGTTAACATCCTGAGTGACTTCATCCTGGAATTGAGTTAAGTGTATTCACATGGATGAGATGTTCCCTTCGATGGCTCAAAGTAGGACGTATGTGGCCTGCTGAGTTCCTTTGTGGTTGGTGTGCTTGTGGAGGTCAGTTTGTCATGTACAGTGTGGATGACCATACAGGGTCAGAGTGCATTCTTTCCTGCATTCACTCTTTGCGTCTCTGTATCTACAGTCTATGGTTTACATGTTTAAAGAAAAATGTAAACATCTTCTACTATGTTTTTGCATTTGAGCAACACAGTTTAGAAAGACGTTCCCCTCTTGGGATGACACATTTGCATTTAAAGTGGTTAGGACAAAAGGAAAGAAAGGGAAGAAAGCTCAACATGTGAACAATGAGATCAATCGCTCTGAAGCACTCCATGCATAAGATTGTAAGATTAATTATCAGATGTGAGTAGATAAATCATAATTAATGCTAATGCACTTGAGAAGGAGAAAATTTACATATCGCATTCATCCATTCGCTGCTCTTTTGTTCAAACGCTGTTCACTTCATTGTGGAATGATGAGCTTCCTGTGAGTGAGCAACAGCACAAAATTCTCTGACTGCCAAAACTCAGCTTGCTCAGTGGAAACAGTTTGCTTCCAGCCGGCCAGTTTAATGGTTGAGTGGCTTCATTATGATATTATTTCCACCTGGCAAGGGATTTTTCTGTCAGCATTTTCTGAAAATACATGTAATACATCCATTATATTCTAAGAAAGCAATGTAGACTTAATGCATCATAATTTCACAGCATTTTTGACCTGTTTTTTCACAGTCA
Source organism: Tenualosa thibaudeaui (assembly GCA_027481765.1). Taxonomy (NCBI): domain Eukaryota; kingdom Metazoa; phylum Chordata; class Actinopteri; order Clupeiformes; family Clupeidae; genus Tenualosa; species Tenualosa thibaudeaui. The sequence continues at coordinate 13,155,930 of JAIFZK010000001.1, read as the reverse complement.
GCTTTTATCCTGTGAAAGCACCCCTTTACATACGCATGATCACATGTGCTGTCATGTCCATATAATGAATCTCATGTATGCAACAATGCAATTGATTTCAGAATCATAGATTCAGCCTCTTGAGATATAGTTAAGGTCAACATAAAGAAGACTCTGAATAGATGGTTTGTGAAGCATGTGGAAAAGTAAGCGATTTTGGTTAACTTTGGTGTCTTCTTAGCACGTTAGGGGTGAGAGTTAATTTTTTTACATTTATTTTTTTCATAAATTTTTCTATTTGATGCACTGTACCAGAGTTAGCCTAATTCTAATTTACATCTGCAGTCCCCTGGAAGGACACAATTAGACAGCCAATAGACAAAGGACAACATTCAGACAAACAAACAGAGCAGACAATACAAACCATACATAATAAAACAAACACACATGGTAACACCACTGTTCACACAGTCAGCACCATTCTGACTGAATATAAATAAAGTAAGTGTATGACATGTTTTGTCAGTAATCGTTAATCGTGGGAAACCGTATCCAAGTCTCACTGGAGTACACTGTAAAAGATCATAGTCATTGCACACAGCCGTGGTTTCGCTACACAGATCATGCACATACACACATTCTTGAAGATTTTACTTAGACTTACAATGCTTTTGGGACACTGAGCCAATTCCTTATGAAACAAAGTTGAGGCAACCCTCCAAGTTTCTTGGAGATCACTGAAAGAGAGGTTAATGATGCCTTTTCTCCAAACAATGTGTCACTATACAATGACAATAAAGTGTCTATCTATCTTAAATTTGACTATAATCTGAAAATTGTGATATTTTTCCCTCTACTCCCACCCTGTGGATAATCGAAGAAGTTCCAATTTTGTCTTGCTGTATGAAATGCATTTTTCTTACTCTCACTACTTCACATTGATGCCTTGACCAGAGAGTTTGTTTGATGACACATCAATGAATCATTACTGTAGATTATTTGTACAGACTTCACTGGAACAGGTATAAACAATACCCAGGTACATGAGACAAAGACACACCATTCCACATGATACCAAGGCCAATGCAGTCACATTTTGTCAAATTGAATGCAGTCTTCTAATGAAATGAAATCTGAATCACTGAAGGTTTAGGTCTGCCTGGGCCCTCACTGTAGTTCATACCTGATACCCCCCCATACGGCCCACCTGTCATCCACAGCTTATGGACTTCACCACCTCCTCTGTAGAGGAGCCAGAGCTGTAGTGAACTATACCCATGCTGAAAGCTTCTTTTGTAATATTTGCCACCCACCTCCATGGCTTAAAATGAACTGGTGTTGGCACACAGGGTGATGTCTTCTGTCGCCAGCTTGTGAAAGTAAAGGTCAATGAATGCCACGCTTAAAAGAATTCCCATATGTTGTTGGTGCTTGGCTTGACATGCCTCATTTGTGAGGCATTGTTGTGACCTTTGAGGACACGCTATTCAGAAAGAAATTGCATTTTTTTCCTGATTTATTTCTGTCATCTTTGTGATATCTCATGCCCATGGAATTTCAAATAGGTGTTTGATTCAGAAACTGTGCAGTTTGTACCCTTTCACCAGAGAACATGGGGAAAAAAAGATTTTGACGTACATGCTAAGCCTCTGAACATCTGTTTATTAGAACAGCGTGTTATCATTGTGTTTGTGTTCCATTCCGTGGCCCTGAGAATGTTTGGGTATAATAACTGCATATTATCATTATGTGTTTGTGTTCAATTGGCCCTAAGAATGTTTGTGAGACATTCCCACTCAGGGCTCTGAGATAATGATGGCCTCAAAAACACATGAGCATGTTCTCACACTTAACATCACATGTTTAAGTACTAAAAAGTGTTTGAAGTTCACTAAAAGTCATCACTAATTCTTTCACAATGTTAGTATTAATTGTATATCTTACCTGGGCCTTTCTTGGTTATACATTACGTCTTGCATACTACAAAGTACTGCATGATGGTTAACTTGTTTAACTGCTTTGTAATGGAATATTAAAAGTCTGAAAAGTTTGAAAAACACACTAATTGGCCTTGTATTGATCAATAAATATATTGGTTTGTTGTCATTTTCTACATTGTACCGCTGGAAATGTAAGTGGACTGGTCCAGAACTGATACAAGAAATTTGCTCTACACCATATTTGTATGTGCAAAATGTGTGTTAATTTTGCAGGAGTACTGTGTACAGAGTAAACGAGATAAAGTTTCAGAAGACTTGAAGGAGCAGATGCATACCAATAACAACAAAAAGAAACCTTTGAACAGCTGAGCTTGATGAACATTTTTTGTGATTGAAGATGACCTCTTCTTTACTCCTTCTGCCAACTCTAATTTCCATTAAAGTCTTTTATGTTTTTGTTTTGGCAGACTCATGGAAATATTTTGAGAGATTGTTTATTAGATTTCCTTGTGATTTCTCAATAAAGAGAAATGGATTTTAAAATCCTCTTTGTGTTTTAGGGCTGCTGTTAACCTGGAACTTTTGACCACAGCCGTGGAGCGTCCCCAGCTGGCACGACGGCGAGGCAGGGGCAGACATGGAGATGGAGAGGTACCAGTGGGAGAGCTCGGTGCCCCTCAACGCCACAAACTGCACTGATGAGCCACCGGGAGCAGTACTTGGCGTTCCTATGGTAACCGAGAGGCTGGTGGTGGTGGTCCTTCTCTGGGTCTTGACTCTGCTAACGGCCCTGGTCAATATAGCGGTGATCACAGCCATTTGCACCACCAAGAAGCTCCACCTGCCAGCTAACTACCTCATCTGCTCGCTGGCCATAACTGACTTCCTGGTGGCCATCTTGGTGATGCCCATTAGCGTAGTGTACATCACCATGCAGACGTGGGCGCTAGGCCAGGCGGTCTGTGAGGTGTGGCTGAGCGTGGACATGACCTGTTGCACCTCCTCCATCCTCCACCTGTGCGTGATTGCGCTGGACCGCTTCTGGGCCATCACCAAGGCAATTGAGTACGCCCGCAAGAGGACCACTCAGCGAGCCGCCGTCATGGTAGCTGTGGTGTGGGTGATCTCCGTGTTCATCTCACTGCCGCCCCTCTTCTGGAGGCATCGCCACAAAGCCACTGTGGCCAGCCAGTGCATCATTGAGCACGACCACATTGGCTACACCATCTACTCCACCTTTGGAGCCTTCTATATCCCCATGACCCTCATCCTCATCCTCTACTATAGGATCTACAGCGCCGCCAAGACGCTCTACCAGAAGCGCGGCTCATCCCGCCACCTCAGCAGCCGCAGCATGGACAGCCAGCAATCGCTCAACCACTGCCGCGTGGTGCACACCTTCTGCGTGTCCGACCTCTCCACCTCAGACCCCGGCACAGAGTTTGACCGCTTCAATGTCACCATACGCATCCCATCCTTCGACACAGACCTGGACACGGCCGACGAGCGTCACCAGATTTGCACCCTGCGGGAAAGGAAGGCGGCACGCATCCTGGGCCTCATCCTTGGAGCCTTCATCCTCTGCTGGATGCCCTTCTTCCTGAAGGAGCTCTTGGTGGGCCTGCAGCTTCTCAGCCCCTCCCCAACAGTGTCTGACTTTCTCACCTGGCTGGGCTACACCAACTCCCTTATCAACCCTTTGCTTTACACCAGCTTCAATGAAGACTTCAAGCTGGCTTTTAAGAAGCTGATCAAATGGAAAGGGCACACATAAAGTATGGGCAGACTTCTGTAGCAGTAGCTGATAGAGTAGGGCTTTGATTACAGGCTCATAACCCAGGGAGTAGGAACAGATTTTTGCAGATGCGATTTTTTTAAAAAAAGGATGCCGTCATTTTTTCTGTGAATGCACTGAATGATGGAAGTTGTGTAACAATAGCTCTGTGAAATTACATGCTGGACACTGGTTTGAGAAGAATGGATGGGTGGGGACCTAATTTTGTTTATATTTAAGCTCACTGATGCAAGACAATTGTGTGCAATGTTGCAATGTACCACTAAATAAACTACTCAGCAGTGTTTGGGCTAATACCAATTCAATACTGTCTTTATGGGAGATTTTATTAAAAGATTTTCAAATAAAGTGTCTGAGTCACTATTTAAGTATGATAAATGACTCCAATAACCACACACAGGAAGGCACCAACAGCCTGCATGACTGAAAATAATCATGATGATTTTACTTCATGCAGAATAACCTAAATAAACAACTTATTCCACAGTTTGCCAGTATCTCAAGTGCCGTTGTAGCCTTGTGAACCAGACTTTTTTACGTTGTTTCAGTTTGTGCAAAGAGTCTGGAACCTCTCAATAGGCATACATTAGCTTCCTGGTATCGCTCTCCCACTGAGGACATAGCCCTCTCTGGGGTGGTGGCTTCCTGCCTTTAATCAGTTAAGAGAAAGTGACTGCAAGTGAATGGGAGAGATGGGGTAGGATTGGGAAATTACCCTGGGTTAGATTAAAGCAACACTAAGTAACTTTTTAAGGTATAATTTTATCAGAAAATGTCCAAATTCATTTGGATTAAATCAATTGTATATGATAATATGAAGGATGGTCTAAACAAAGTGCTATTCAGTCATCCAGGATAAGCTACACAGTTCTGGTGGAGGGTAGGAACATCACGGCACCCCAGGGTGCCCTGTTGGGCACTTTGAGGACCCATGGTGTAAAGGGGGACCTGGGGTGCTGTGATGGCTGTCCAGGGGTGCTGTGCAAAATACTTACCTAAAAATACTGACCTATACAACTACCTATAAAACTAATTCATATCAATTTTATATCAATTTAAATGTCGAAGGTTCTATATAGGCCTCTTTTGTTATGATTTCTTATCACTGCAACCTCTATCCACCACAGTGGATCACATTTGTCTTATTATTCAGAAACAGGATGCTATGTTTGTTACGGGCTTATGTTATGCTAAATGTTAGTGTTGTTCTAAAAGGTAATATAATGAAAGTAGGTGGTGATGCAGTGACACAGAGAAAGGAAGAACTAAACTAAATTTAACTAAAAAAATGTTGATAAGAGTACCTTGAGCTCAAAATGTTTGAGAACCATTGCAGCCCAATGCAGACTGTATTGCCATCAAACACCAACATCTTTTAGTGCCATACAGTTGGAAAATGTTTGGAATGTTAAGTGTACCTTCTAGACTACTACTTTTACACCAAAAACTCCATAGTGTTGCTTTAAACCTGTTACCATGGGCACTAATTTGGACAAGATTATGATCATCCAGCATTAACCACAGCTCCCCAACCTATCTTTATAGGATTAATGTTGCCTATACTTAATGATACATTTCAACATTTTTTACATTTAGGGTCAGGATGTGTGCTTTCTTCCTAGACCAGGATACGGGCAAGAAGTTTGTGTTGTTTCCTTAACTGCAATATGGATCAGATTATTTGCTTTGGTGTTGAAACAACACACACACACACACACACACACACACACACACACACTCACACACACACACACTTACTAGGCATACTAATAATATTACTACTAGATAGATAGATAGATAGATAGATAGATAGATAGATAGATAGATAGATAGATAGATAGATAGATAGTTATTTTATCCCAAAGAAAATTACAGAATCCAGCAACTTACACAAAGACAAATACAAAAATTACAGTAATAATAGAAACATATGATTTAGAAAATATATAAAATACAAGATATGAAATATAGGAATACTACAAGCCTAGTCTACTAGAACAAATAGGCCTCTTGTCAATGTTCAGGAAAAATCATGAAAATATGAACATATCTCTCCTCTTTCTCCTTCCTCTGGCTCCATATTAAAAGTCAAATTGATTTGATCAATTCAAATTGATTGATTTGAATACTCTTCCTAACCTATAAGGCCCTCAGTGGCTTTGCTCCAACATATATTAAAGACATACTTGTCCCTTACTACACTGCTAGACACCTAAGATCCCAGAACGCTGGTCTCCTTGTAATCCCAAGAATATCAAAATCTACGATAGGAGGAAGAGATTTTTGCTACCGTGCGCCTCTCTTGTGGAATAATCCTTCCGCCCTCCACCCAGTAAACAAGCCAGCACTCTCAATTCCTTTAAGTCTAGACTCAAAACCTTATTCTTTACTGTTCCCCATTGTTCGGGATGGTGCATGGTAATTCATCACTCCTCAGTAGTGTTGGGTTGCCATGCACCATACCTTAGTCATGCTGCTATAGCCTAGTGCCACAAACCTCTCATGTATCATGCCATACAACTCTCTATCTTCTCTCTCTCTGTTATACATATATATATATATATGACATATGATCAGTGTGAGACTGGCCTAACTCATTTGCTTCCTCTGTCCTCTTACCTCTTACTCCACAATCATATCTGCTGTCATCCCTGCCCTGCCTCCCACTGGCTGACTCCTGTCACTAATTCCCTGTGACCAGCTTCACTGGAGGCCCATGCCAGGACCGACTCTCCTTCTTAGAAGTCTTTCCTAGACGCCCATGCCAGGACTGGTACAATATTTTGGAATTATTTTGATGCTCATCTAAAACCATAGGCATATTGTAGTCTATTATGGTAACTACTGATTGTAGTTTTCCTGCATGACCCCTGGCAGTTAGGTTGTCCCCTTGAGTCAAGGATCTGCTCAAGGTTTCCTCCTAGACTATCTACCAGAACCAGAAGTTTTTCCTTGCCCCTGTTGCTCTTGGGTGCTCCTTGCTGTAAAGTGACATGAGACAATACTATTGTAAAAGGCATTGTATAAATAAAATTGGATTGAATTGAACTCCATATCACGCTTTATTAACCTGCAACAATTAATTTGCACCCAGAGCAGGACGAATCGGCAAAAAGTGCTGTTTGAATGTATTTCAGTTTGTTTATTCTTTACTTAAGTAAAAAAGGCAGGTGGTAAGCAGGCCTACAGATCTACATCAGTCAGAATATGCAACGTCAAATCCTTAAATACTTACAAACACAAAAAAGAAACGTAAGACAGAAGAAAACAATCAAACTTCCAAACGTATCAGGTTTTTTAACCTGCATTTTGGAGATGAGAAAGAGTACGATGCGCACTAGTGTAGTGTTCTACAGCTGTCACCGAAAAAATTAATTAAACAACAAATGATTGGATCGTGTGATTACGTGCATTTCGTGTTCCTACTTTGCGTGGGGACGTACACGCTTTTGATCACATGCTGTTGTGTGCGTACGCGGCGGAGGTTGGTGCGAAGATGGCGGACGAAGAGGCCGAACAGGACTGCAGCGGACAGAGCGGCTGTAGTGCAGTAACAGGGGAGCTCTGTGGACGACTGGAGGAACTCTTAGCTGCTTTGAAGGACAGTGCGGATTCTCCTTTACAGTCTGCGACACTGTACTGCCAAGCATTTTGTCAGGTAACATGCTTTTGCAAAATTGAGAAACCAAAATAATGCCATGCTAGCTACGCATCAAGTCGTAAGTGTTGCACCCCTTGACGCTAATGAAGACAGTAACCATTAATTTGCTCAATGCCACGGGCAGCATTAAGACGGACAAAGCACAGTCGCTCGTGCGACATATAAACATGGGCATATCTTATGATCTTTGTGATAGGGGTGGTTGTGTAGAGCACATAAAGTCTTCTGTTTGTTTGCAGCAGTGTTGTGTTAGCCATGCTAAGTTGGCTAGCAAGCTAGCTTGTCAGTAGGTTAAATCATTGTTAACCATGGAAGAATGGCATTATGGTGATGGCAATGGTGGCCACGGGTTTGTTGTATAAAGTTCGTAAATTGAAACGATGCAGCTATTGCGTGAAGTCGTGTTTGCTATGTGAATCACATTTGTATCGCTAGAGCGTAAACACATTCCGCCCACCCTCTCTCAACTATAACTTCATTCCATGTAGATGATGGTATATTTATATTTGAGCTAGACTGTCGAGTTGGAAACACAAACGTAAATCTGCTATTAATATGAAGAAGTGAAATCTTTTTGTTTTGCAACCTTTGAGTTCTGCCAAGTGTGTGATTTCCATCAAGCAGTTTCATCTTACAAGTGTATTCATGTCAAGCACATGCTTATTCAGTTTGGTGGCACGTTTGCTGGATAACAGCCGGTTAGATAAAAGCGTACTTCAAACCAGACTCACTAACTCTCTCGTGATCCGTCTTTAGTGTTTCTTTTAGCACATTGTTTTGTAGATGGCAAATGCCTTGGAAATGGGGTCATTAGGAAGTGAAAACCTCGGCTTAAAATGGGACTGACGGTGACACTGATGGGTTAATTCTTATGCTTGTTGATTGGATGAAGATCCAAGGTGTTTACACTTGTATAGGGAAACGTCCAATGTTACCATTTGGTAGCAATGTTACCATTTCATACCATTTCCACATCATATTGCGTTATACGAAGAAAGAAAGGAGCGTCCTAGCCCTTAGGAAACACTATATGGTTACACTGGTCTCACTCAGGGATATTACCATACTTGATTTTCAGTAGGCTTTGTTTTTTCTTGTGCATCTTACAAATCAAAATGTAATGTTATTATATGTAATATAATAATAGTCTTTGAATCCTGGTGATGAACTAGGCTATTTAGTTAGGAGTTTATTGAATCTTGCTGTCTCTAGTAATATCAAATTGTAAACGCTGTTTTGCACTGCCATTGAATAATAATAATAATAAAAAAACTGACTAGCAAAAGATGACTAGCATACACACTGGAGGTAGGGCTAAAGCACCACTTAGAAAGTTTTTTTTCCCCACTTAAAAGTGTATAGCGTGTGGTGTGAAGTTGAATCAGGATATTGATTTCCTCCACTTGAATGTATTGTTATACTTGTTATATGCTTCAAGAAACATCTCACCTCAAGTCACCACAGAGATTTGAAGTTAACATGTTGCAGAAGTGTTTATAATGTAGTGTATGTGCTTTAGTTTATGTATCGGAGGTTTGACATAACAGGCTAGGCTAGGTCTAGTAACTGTCTTCTTGGTCAGTTCCAGATCCAGAAATGAATGGGGATTATTGATTTAGAAAATAGCCCCTCAGTTTTAAATATGTAGAACATGTATAACAATCACATCTTTGTTTAAGTTTAGTATGATACCATTGTCCAGTACCTGTTAGGGTTGGGTATTGATTGGGTTTTATTCAATACTTTTAAAATGGTGCTGGTGCCTAGATGGTACTCAGATCAGTACCTGAAGGGGAAAAAAGTCCAAACCAATGGTTATCATTTATATAAAAATTATAATAATAACTATTGCATTATATGTTCACTTTGTTATCAATATCTACAACTGCAATGTTTTCAGTAACTGTGATATCTGAAACAGTATTTTTACCGAACGGCTTGTCATTAAATATCTTATATTAAAATGGCTTTGCCAAAGAGGTGCACACGGCTAGTTCCAGAAAGCAGACAAATGCAATCAACAGTACACATAATGGACACTTTCCTCTCTCAAAGTTGTTAGTATGCCCCTATTGTGCTTCATCATTAAATCAGACATGTTCCTCCTATTCACATGAGTTTTTAAACATGTTACACCTGTGCTTGAAAGTTTACAGACTGCTCAGCTTTTGGCACTTCTGTTTACTATGGCTACAGGGCAGATGAACTAGCGATAGCATAGGCAATGCGATGAGCCTGTGAAAATAGATATGGTGCATCATTCTGCTTTCCATACTCTTTCCATAGTTTTAGCTAGTTTAGCATAGTTTTAGCTAAGTGTGGACTGTGTTGTAATCAGAGCCGAGATGGTGCAACTTGCAGAGACGCAACCTGCAGTGATGCTTCTGATGTGTAGGTCTAATGTCGAAATACCATGCATTAAAAACAGCTGGGGGTTCAAGTGTCAACCCTAGTACCTGTGTACTATTAATAATTAAGCTATGAATGCAGACTGATGGCCTATCCTAATTTTAATAAATCATCAGTACATAGCCAGGCACTGGCTTGGTCTTAGTTGCAGATATTCTGGTTAGCAGATATTCAAGCATGTCAAATATCAAGTCATATTTCCATTGTCTATATTTTTTGCTTCATTCAGATAAAGTATTTGAAGTATGTACCTAGGAATCATATCATCAGTCTTGTAAAATTCATCATTCTGTCCACCGTCTGTGTCCTGCCCCCCAATGCCTCACACCCCATCAGGTTTTTGATGGTTTTTGCCAAGGGCAGGAAAGGATTATTCCACTATTTAGTGACCCCTCAACTTGGAATGCTCAGCTGTTCCGTCCTCAGCATGGGTGCAGGACAAAACTCCAAAGGCTTCTTGTTTGCCACCGCACCCCCCACCGCTACCATGCTCCGACTCCCTCCAAATGCCACATGACTCCCCAGGCGTGGCGGCACTGGAACCTGGAGTGTTGACCACAGCCAGAGCCCTGCAAGTTATAACTATAGCCATTATTTTAAAGCATTTGCATCATGAAGCGAGAGGTTCTATTGTTCTATTGGTTCTATCATGATGGCCAACACAATTTTCCCGCCAAAGTAAATTCCTGCTAACTGTGATGACAGAATAATTATGCTGATTCTGCTAATTATGAATTGTTTAGCTTTACTACTGTGAAGTGAAAGAGTCTGGGCCACCAGGCTAAATTCATTTTACTTTGAAATATATTCAAGCATTTATCTTAGCTTTGATGTTGAGAAGATGTTTTCCTCTTGAAAGCAGACTTGCTAATCATTTGCCACTGAGGAGGTGGTGAAGGCTTTGGAGTGTGGCTCAGGCTTGGCCTTCAGAGAGAGTGAGGTGGTGATTGGTTACAGCTGCAGCTGAGTCATCTGTGAACTTTCGGCCAGACCTTCCTCAGGCAGATTAAAGTTTCATTTTTTTTATAAATGTACCGTGTTCACATGTTGTGGGTGCATCTTAGATTTTCACGATTGTTGTCTAGGTGACCTCTCAGACTGTCTGAAGCAGACATTTGAGATCTCAGAGCTTGCTCTCTTCATTATAAAGGCCTGCAGCTTGTTGCATTATGTATGCACAGACCTGGGGGAAATGTGTGGCTGTGTGTGCGTTTTAGAGAGAGTGTGTGTGTCTTGCAAGCACACACTGTGCCAGCTGTCATGTAGAGCTTGGCCCACCCCATCATCTTGAAATTAGGATGATAATCAAAGGGAGAGAGCATGTCTTTAGGTTAAGGATAATGGTTGTCGAGGTATCCTGAAATTGTTTTTTCAAAAAGTTTTTTTTTCTTTGTTAATATTTCAGTAGGGTAATATTTTCGTTATTTTTAGTGATAACCCTTTCTAACATTAATGTAATGTGTATCAATTGATGCAAGCTAGCTCTCAAGAATTTGAGTCACATGTCACATTTGAGAGAACAGTTGTTTTGCTAAAGTAGTATTGTCAAGAATATATATACATAATATATTCTTAACCTTATCTCTGTATTAAATAAATAGAATCCAAGACAAGTGTTTGCTCTTTTCTGTTACTCTGATCAGAGGAGAGAGTGCCATTCGTGAGGATGATTCTCCTCTTCGCTGCAGTCTCTAAGTACCCTGATCAGTGCAAAGCCTTTTATTCAACAAGAAGTTAAGTTTCCAGGACAGTGCAGCCTTTGTACAAAAACAGACCTTGAAACAAGCACAACAAGTTTTTCTTCATGATAAAATATTACAATTCTGTATCTGTTGCCATTTTATTTTAGGGCTGTTCTAAGAACTGTTCAGACTCTCCAGCTGAAGCTCTGTAAGTGAGAGATAATATAGGCAAAGATTGTGTGTATGGTGTTCGTGGATTGGGAATGGGATTAGTGAAAACGTGGCCACCTGCCATTAGTAATCAATGCCACTCCTCCGGCATTGGATCATCTTTCTCAGACCTGCTGAGTCTGATCTCTCTTCCTTCCTCCCTTTCTCTTTCTTCTGTCTTCCCGCTCTCTCTTTCTCTCCCTCCCTTTCTCAAATGTGCTCTCTTCTTTGTGTCTGTGGTCTGTCTCAGGTCAGTTGTGCTTTTATGCAAGTCACTGTGCATTAGGTAAAGCTTCCACATGATTGGCATTTTACCACAGACTTCATCAGGAAGCCTGAGTGTGCTGAACCTTTTCCTGCTTGTATTGGTTATCTGTCTAGCTGTGGATAATAAGGTCTGTGTGTTTGCCTGTCTCTCTGTGCCTCTCTGGCCCCCATTCACTTTCCCCTGGAGTCCAAATGTCAGCTGGCTCCTTAATGAACTCATCACCCCTACTGTTCTCTTTTAATGACATGCCCTGGAACCTAACCTGCTTTTCTGCTTACTCAAATGCAGCACTGTGCTCAATGCAGTAGTATGTTGCCCTATGTGTGTTAGTTTGTTGAGTCCAAACATTGAATTGTGGTCAACTTTTTTCAAAAACTGTATTGGTATCAATAATACTAAAAGCAAATAGACAAATGAAGTCAAAGGTCAGATAAGTCTAAAACACAACACCATTACTTAGAAATAGTTTGTTCAGTCTGACATTGACCAATGCCAAACCGATCTCCATTTTTTTTTGCCTTGCATACTGCATTCATTGAGTACATGCATAGCATACTGATTGCACTGCCCTTTGTTAATGTAGTGTGGTTCTGATAGTATGTAAACTTGGCTGTGATCAGTACCTAACAGCATCCATGCAATGCTGATGCATGAAGTTAGCAGTTTTCTTACTGCAAGTTTGACAGGGTCATGTAAGGTCATGCACACTACTCCTTCAGCCACAAGAGGGAGCTTTCTGTGAGGTAAACTCTGTGACCTTGAACATAATGGTCTCCCTATCAATCCTTCAGGTTCACTGTCTTTTAAAATGGAATCCACAATATATTTGAGATGTGTGAATACAGATTTTGAAGGTTGCAACATCCTGTAAAACAATTTTGTCATACGCTTGCTTGGTGGGATTGTTTCCTTACATTTTTTTAAAGTTGATATTTGATTATGCTGTTGGCTCCAGACATAATTTCACAATGCAAGTCTGTGGTCCACTTGTGTATATTAAATAAAGTTTGAATGACCATACTAACTGGAATCTGACAATTTCTTAAGAGTTTAATCCTGTATTGGCCAAGACTGATGAGTTGTGTTAAATGAGATTAAGGATTCATTTAATAGGCTTCATAGCAATCCTAGTTGCTGGTGTACCGTTAAAATACACTTTAACCTTTACAAATATTGTGTGTGTGTGTGGTCAATTACTCAAAAGCATAAGGAGGCTTTCTAAGACCAGCTAGGAGGTTGGAGCTTACACTAAATGCTTCTCAAAGAAGAAATTAATTTTGTCCCACAGTCTCATGGGTTTAGGCCCTCGGAGACTGAAGAATGAACTTATGGCTTAGCTAGTTATCTTGTCTTGCAGCAGATATGCGTGTGTGTACAGCATGAGGTCTTTGATTCTATGAATGTATGAATTGATTTCTGTCCTTTAACCTAGAACATACTCATAGACAGTGTAGCTGAAGTGTTAGTATAAAAAGTTGGTCTTCTCTAAAACAACCTGTAGATTAATGATAGGCTTGCACACGGTGTATGTGAACTACTTCGCCACACTACTTCGTTAACTTTTGCCACAGGTTTACAATCACAGCCTTTTCATGGCAGTTATAAGTTGTGCACCACAGAGATGATATTGTTTGAACTAGAACAGTTCAGGGCAATAAATCCTATCATTCAGATTATTCTCAGATCCTCAAGAATTGAGTGGCAGTTACATGGTATGTTAAAAAACTTTTTATTTCTAAAATTCCATTTAAATGCGATGTAGTTTTCTGGCCATTAAGTCCTAAGCCGACATGGTAAAGGCATTAACTATGGTGGTTACATCAAGTGATTTTGATCTTTCTTAAACCATCTCAAGCACAAGCTTTGATACTCATGCTGTTCCTCAAATATATATGCAGGTTTCTATCTTCCAACGTCATCCTCAGACTGCCCCTCTCTGTTTCTACTCCTCTTTTTGCAGACAGTAGTGGAGTACGCAGGTCACTGGAGAATCGAGGAGAACCCACTACCCCTGGTGGAGCTGTACTCTGTGGCACTGCTCAGCTATGCCCACGCCTCAGACTTCCTCTCCACCCAGTGTGAGAATGTGTCCCTGGTTCCAGAGAGGCTCTCGCTGTGAGTGAATCTCATGACCAACATGTCACTGCTTAACAGATTTCTTGCCACTGCCTCCTGTAGAGTCACCTCCCGTTTAAAACTTGCTGGTATTTTATCCAGTCATGCTACACAAATACAGCAGTATCCCACCCTGTGCAAGATAAATAAATTAATACATGTGCTATATGTTAGTGTCCGTGTCCTTAGAGCAACCATGTTCATGTTAATGGCTTATGATCTTTGTAATGCTGGTCAAAAGTAGATGAGGCTGCTTCAGTTAACACTGCCATTCCACTTCTTTTGAAAAAATCAGGCTCTGGAATCTCTCCAATGACACCGAAAGTTGCCTCTCGCACTGGTTTGCGTCACAGTCACCACCACCAGACTTTTCTCACTTTAATGGAAACTGTTAACAGTTCTTTCTTCATTTGGCAGTGAGCTGTGTTTTTTTCCCATGTAAGCCTGCATTAGCTTACAGATCCCCCTCCCTTTTCATGACTTGTAACTTGGGAACTAAGATCAGTTGGCCCTAACCTAGAGCCTTTGTGTCACAGGTTTATGTAAATTTCCCAGTCCTGCTGCAAGAAGAACATGTGACGGGCTTCACAATTACATCATCCTCTGACAACTTGACAGACGCACCAACTGTCTCTGCGTTTCTTATGTTTAAAGCTGCTGTTACCCATTGGCAAGATTTCAATGATGTTGACTGACAGAATGTATGCGTTTTCATGAGACACATAGAGTAGCTATTCAGAAACAGTACCGTGACACAGAATCATGGTGTCTCCACCAGAGCAGCACTGAGAGATGGATGTTTATTGAATCCTCCAAAGCTACAGTTTACCATATATTATTGCTTGTCTTTCCTGCTGTTACACAGGAGCTGTTTGGAGCTTCTTTTATCACTACCGCACCATGTTCCAGAATCTCTATGGCAGCGGTTTCAAGCTTCTGTGCAGGTATTCAGACAGTCCCAGTAGGTGTTATTGTTTTTCACATCAGTCAATAACAGATGAATGCATTTGTGATTTGCTGTCTAGCATACATTCCTTATTGTGATTTGTGGGGAAAAAAGGTTTAGCTTTTCAATATAGGTATGTTTAATAATACAAAAGAAAATACCAAGGCTCTGTTTACTTATACTCTAAACTGCATACATATAAATGTTAAATCTTTTGATGTTATCCTCTTTTACAGTCAGCCCATGACCTACTGCAGAAAAATGGCATCTTCCAACTGCACATGCTGTCATGCCTGTCCCAAGCAAGTGGAGTGTGGAGTAACTCCACGCTACAGAGCATCCTCTCCAGCCAGGTGCTGGACACAGAGAAAGGTTCATTTCCATTCAGTCTGCTTCATGTATTCAACCCCTCAATCTCTCTTCAGTGATCTCATTTACACTCAGCACCTTAGGGTCACTTTAATCAATTCAGTGCAACTGTATGAGAATATTTTGAGAATATGAGAATATTTAAGCATCATTCAGTTCTAACAAACAACAAATATTGATGAGCTGGAATACAGCTTTGGGCTCAGTTTAATTCCTTTTTTTTCCTTCCCCAGTTCACACCTTCCTTGCTCTTGAGGGACCCATTCTCTTGGAGATGAGGATAAAGCATCTGATCAAAGAGAACAAACGGAGCAAGGCAGCACTGCTAGCAAAGGCCTGTTCTGAGTTTCCAGAGTTTGAGGGCAAGGGCCACTTTAAACAGATGTATCTTGTCAGTCTATGCAGTGTGACTGAACAAGAACCCTTAATGGAAGAGGTATTTTCACATTTCAGATGTTCTCATGACTCTCATGGTTTCTCATGGATATGCTGAAGATGTCCGTGTATGCATAGAAGACTTGCTTCAATCTCAAGACAATCATAATTGTTGGTTTAGTGGAATTCGCAGAACAGCACTGTTCGTCATTTGTGCTGTCCAAATATCGATATTATAGAATTCGTTGGGTTCGCAATTGCATGATTGTCAGCAGCTCTTTATTGATTCTTCACAGATTTCAAAGGTAGACTGTCGCGATGCCTTGGAGATGATCTGTAATTTGGAGTCAGATGGAGATGAGAAGGGGGCCTTCACTCTGTGCTCTGCCTTCCTGACATGCCAGCTCCTCCACAGAGAGACTTACTGTGCATGGTGGGTCACTGATCCTAGTCCTAGTCTTGTAGCACAGGGTGCTTATGCTGTGGCTGTTGTAAGGCTGCACTGAGTTCTTTGGGTGACTTTCCTTGTTGATGCATTGACAGCGCTTTCAGAAAAGCTTATTCACTCCTGGATTGTAAAGATATATTTATGTTCATTTCTTTTGTTTGTTTTCATTGTAGGGAACTCACTTTGTTTTGGAGTAGGAACTCGATTGTGTCAGCGATGAACCAATAGAATGAACCTCGTTGAGAATGACCAGGGTTTGAAGAATTAGAGATGTTAGTGATGTTTTTAGACACTACAGATGTCAAAGGAAATGACTGTCCAGAAGACAGTTTACCACATCCTTTTTTTCATCAAGGTTATCCAATCAGAGGTGACTATACTCTTTTACTGATTATTACTGTCACACTATTTGTATCTGATAAGCTGTGTTTGAGTAAAAAAAAAACTGATTTGATATCTTACTCTTGTTTTCCAGGTTGATGCTGTTGGTCTGCCAGCGTGCATTGAAATGTGCATAACTGCTCTCCAGATGGAATCTGTTGATGGGAAGACAAAGGCCACCATTTGCAAAACCATCTCATGTCTACTGCCAACAGATCTGGAGGTGAAAAGAGCCTGTCAGCTCACTGAATTCCTCATTGAGCCTACAGTGGACTCCTACTATGCAGTGGAGGCTCTTTACAATGAACCTGATCAAAAGCTAGAAGAAGAGAACCTGCCTGTTCCCAATTCCCTCCGTTGTGAACTTCTGTTGGTCTTCAAAACTCAGTGGCCTTTTGATCCAGAATTCTGGGATTGGAAGACACTGAAACGACACTGCCTTGCTCTTATGGGTGAGGAAGCATCGATTGTGTCATCCATTGATGAACTCAATGATGATGAGGAGCCTGCTGTTGAGAATGACCAAGATCATGAAGAATTTAGAGATGTTAGTGAATGCTTTTTAGACACTACAAATGAACTGAAGGAAATGACTGATGAAAAACAGAAGAAAAGAGAAATTAAAAAACTGAGAGAGAAGGGTTTTGTGTCTGCTAGGTTTAGGAACTGGCAAGCTTATATGCAGTACTGTGTTTTGTGTGACAAGGAATTTCTCGGCCATAGGATTGTACGGCATGCGCAAACTCACTTCAAAGACGGACAGTATAACTGTCCGATATGTGCACAGGCTTTTGACACTAAAGACACACTGGAACCACACGTAGCATCACATGTAAAGCTGTCATGTAAAGAGCAGAGCTACTTAATTGACAAATACAAAATAGTCAGTGCACTCTGAAATCTAAAACTGGTGAAAATCAGGAGCGCAAGGCTAAGGTTAAACACAGTGTTAATGGTGAATCCGCTGGACCTTTCAATGGGGACTCTATGGACATCAGAGTGAATGGGAGTGCAACAGAACTGTCTGAGGACAACGTGTGTCCTGTACCAAACTGTAGAAAAGGGTTCAAGTACTTCAAAAACTTGCTTATTCATGTGAAGGACCATGGAGACAATGATGAGGCAAAACGCTTCTTAGACATGCACATGCAATGATTGCCAGTTGTGTCGAAAAATATTTCACTCACAGACCCAGCTGGATGAACACCAGGAAGAACATATTCAAAAGCTGGTGAAAAATGAAGTTGCTGATGGTCACACTGCTGCTCAGGCCAGTCATAATAACACTACTACACAACAACTTACAGATCATGCTAACCGTGTTGAGCAGCACTCATATGAGAATGAGCTGACTCAATCCCAGGACGCTCCCCAATCCGGCACAGCAGAAGATGGCTCTCTTCAGTCCCCATCAGCATTCAAAGTGAAGCACTCGGTTGAGAGCATGCTAAACAGTTTTGCCCCCCTCCCCACAGATGAACCTCTTACAATTAAGTCTGAGCCATCAGTTCTCTTACAGCACGTCCCTTACCCAGAGGTACCCATGATTCAGCCCATCATGAGTGTACATCCTACTCACCAGAATCATCCAAGACCACAGGAATCTCATTCAGAACAGTTCATATACGATCAGATACCAACTGTACCAAACACAGTTATGCCCACAACCTCTTCATATCATGGTGCTGTTGAAGACTTTCAACAAGCTCCTCTTCCTGAGATGTTACAGGGCCATCCAGAACCTTACTCACACCAAGCTTTTCCTTCCCAACTTCCTGCGCACAGACCCCACAATCCAGATTTCAGAGGACAAGTTCTACCACCCTATCAGAATGTGTCAGCTAATCATTTACCCTCTGTGGCACATGCTCCTAACTCTGTTGCAATGCTGCAAGGAAATCTCCCACCAGCCTCCCAGGCTCTTCCTGCTCGAATGGCTCCCCAATCTCTTGGTGGAAACTGTACAGTCAACCAAATGGTGCATCCTCCTGGCACCAATGTTCAGACCCAGCCAGAGGGCGAGAAGGAGAGACACCGTTGTGCTTTTGAGTCTTGCACTCGAACTTACAGCTCGTACCGGAGTGTAACCAAGCACATGAAGGCGGTGCATCCAGATTTTTATGTGCAATGGAAGCTTAACAAGAAGAACAATAGGGTTTCCACGGTTATATCAAGAGGTTTTGCTGTCAATGGTAACACAAATACTTTGCCTCCCTCACACCAACATGATGGAAGCAGAGTTCCTCTTCCAACCCAGCAGATGAGAAATTCTCTTGGTCCGCCACCACCATACCCCACTCCGTCCCACAACTCCAATGGCCCCACAGCACCTTCTCATTCAATGCCGCTCACAGGTCAAGCACTCCCTGTGGAAATGGATAACATTTTGAACCCCATCCTGATGTCTCAGTTGGGGAATTCTAATCAAATGGCACATTTACCAGCATCCCATATGGACACGCCTTGGCATGCTGCACATCCAGACAACATGAATCATCAACAGCAAAACCACTGCACTTCTCAGGTATTAATGTCAGGCCTACACGGAGTGCATAACAATATCTATCCTTCACATATGGGCACAGTTGGCCCTAGTCAGAGAACAGACAGCCATCATCAAAATATGGATCACTATTCATTACAACCCCATGACAGACTTCAAAGTACACATTTGCCACCACATATTGCTGCCAGCCCGCAATTACTTGGTAACAAATCAGGAGAAGGATTTCACGCTGTGAATGGGCAATGTTTTTCAAGGCATCCAAGTGCAGGACCACAGTTGGATGCAATGAGTCATGTTAATCAGTCAGATATGGAGGGTATGAACAACTCTATGCTCACATCAAACATGAGAACAGATTCTGGGACCCTGCTTCCCTCTTATCAGGTGAATCTGAATAACCCTGGTCTCACTGATCAGCAGAAGGCTCCTGTAGTGCCATACACCCAGCAAACACAAACTAGTGTTTTCTCAAATGATGAAAGAGTTTTGGACACGCAGGATAAAATTCTTTCAGACAACCATTTACAAGGCCGTTCAAATCCTCATGGAGGAAATTGCAGAGATTCCAAAGAAGGCACTGAAAATGTGGAAAAACGAAAGCGAAACAGAAGAACAAAGTGGCCTGCTATTATTCGAGATGGGAAGTTTATTTGTTGTCGGTGTTTCAGAGAATTCCAGAGTCCCAAATCTCTTGGAGGTCATTTGTCAAAGCGGTCTCATTGTAAAGCTTTTGATGAGACCGACCTAACTGCAGATTTGCCATCATCATTCCTTGACTTGTTAAATTCCCCGCATATTACAAATTCTTCACAGACTGCTGAATCTCCACAGTACAATATACATGTTAAAGATCAGCCTTTTGAGCCCATTCCTAAAGGTCCACTTGATCCGAAGTTATTTCCTAATGTTAGTTTCTCCCAGGCAGACAGCAAATCTTACTCCAACAATGGTGACCAGAATGACGAGGTCTTAAAGCAAGTATTGGATCACTCAGCTGCCCCTGGTTTATATGAGCATTCTGTGCAACAGCAGGCATTCCAGGACCCTAGTGGAAGCTATGCGTCAGATGGACTCTTGCTTGAAAACACAGTAATACAGCACACTGGGGATAATCAGATAAAGACTGAATCTCCTGGAGAAAACTACCTTCAATCTTCTGACTCTTTATTTGGTGACGAGTTCTCTGATTCACTCACTCAATTCCTATCTGAAAACCAGCCTCTATCCTCACTTAACAGTCTCCCAACAGACCAGATTAATCAAATACTAAGAGCTGAAACTCTTATGAAAATGAAGGAGATAAAGGATAAAGTCACCATACCCAATTCTAGTGGTCTTTCAAATGATGGGCTTCTGTCAGTAATGGCCAGCCTAGCTCAAAATCTAATGTCGGATCCACTCCGCCACATAAACTCCTCTGAGTCTCAGCCCTTGACAACCACAGTTAGTACACTGCCTACTGATTTGCAGAAGGATTGTGCTGAACAGGATGTTAAGAAAAGATTGCGTGAGCAAATTCTGTCTGGGGAGATTCATAGAAGAAACGGTGCTTCTCAAACACCTAGTGCAGAATCTGGTTCTAGCCCAAGACCTTTGTCAGCTTCTAATCATGCAAAAGGAATTAGTCAGGTTGTTCAGGCCACAAGTGGGTCTCAGATGACCCTTCACAATCAGGAGAGACTTGTGATTGATCAGAAAGGGGTGACTCCTCCACCAATCCCACCAGTCAGTACTATAACTCAGCACACACTTAGGGTTGGGGTCATACAATCTCAAGGCGTTCCGTCTGCTCAAAGTGTGGTGGCAGAAACGGATTCCAAAGAATGTCCTCTCTCTGAGGGTCCTGTTGATGTCATGTTTGAAATTCAGAAATGTTTTGAAAGAATGGACTTGAATGGAGAAGACAGCCACAGTTCAGACCTTGTGGAATCTAAGTCTTCTATTGAACCTATTGGCAATAACCATACACTTAATAGTTCAGATTCAAATTTGGTTCCTGATGTTGATAAAGGTTTCCAGATTCCCAGTGACTTCCAAAAACCATTTGCCTGTGATGTCACAGACTGTCAATATAAAGCTATGACAAAAGATGCCCTTTTTAAACACTTCAGCAAGAATCATAACTACACTGAGGAAATGCTGAATCAGGTCAAGAAAAGCTTGAAATTTGCTCCGTTCAGTTGTCAACTGTGCAGCAAGACATTCACTCGCAATTCAAATCTTCGGGCTCATTGTCAGGTAGCTCACAGTCTCTCACAGGAGGAGATGATCAAACTAAAAATAAAGCGTCAGTATAATAAAAGAGTAGAAAGTGGCGAGGCATTAACCTATCTTCCCATTCAGAATCCTTCTGCATTCAGTCCAGGTTATCAGCAGAGCAAATTCCAGTCGGCTCTAAACCCACTGGCTGAATTAGAAAAAATCAAACCTGAGTGTGTTTCAGCTCCATTTGCCAATGCTATGGCACCAGGCACTGTGTTAGATCTAATGCAGGGTAAAAATGTCCCCAATGGTTCACACCTTTCGCAACAAAAAACAACCAATCAGACAGTCACACAGACAGCTCTGACGTCTGAGCCACCCACAGGGCAGGTCCCAGGAAACCCAGGAAAAAAGGTGGAGCAGCAACCAACTGGAGTGACTGCACACAATCAACTCTTGCATGGCTTGCTAGGTAGAGGAAGTTTGCCAAGCTCTCCACATCTGGGTCAAGCGCCTTGTCCCTCAGCACCTCTAGGGCCCTCCTGTGTTGCTCAGTCTCCAGAGAAAAAACCCAAAGCTGCGAAACCAAGAGTGGCAAAACCAAGAACAGACACTCCTAAAAAGGTCAAAGAGAGAAAGCCAGAGGCAGATGATGTATTTAGCCCCTACAGGCCATATCGCTGTGTCCATCAGGGGTGTGTAGCAGCTTTCACCATTCAGCAGAACTTAATCCTTCATTACAGAGCTGTTCATCAGTCAGCCTTGCCCCAGTTTGAAATTAACAACGAAGGTGAAGATGACCAGGGAGAAAATGCTGAGGGAGAAAATGAGGAGCAGGAGGATGACGAGCCAGAGGATGAAATCACACCCATCTCAGAATTCAGATGTCAAGTGAAAGACTGTTCTAGAATTTTTCAGGAGGTCACAAGTCTACTACAACACTACCTCCAGCTCCATAAGTTCAAATTGGACAAAGCAGGCGCTTTCTTGTCTTGTATAAACTTGGGCAGGTTCCAGTGTGACCAGTCAGGATGCACAACCTCTTTTACCGCTTTCTGGAAATACATAGCCCATGTTGACAGAGATCACAAGGAAGCTAAAATGCCAAAAGCTGAGCCGGTAGAAGGTATGTTTAGATGCAATGTTGAAGGCTGTGACTGTGTTTACACCACCCGGTCAAATCTGTTGCGTCACACCATGAAGAAGCACCAAGACCTTTATAAACTCCAGCTAATGAGTCAGCGAAAGATCGACGAAAGAGTAAAATCAATTTCCAGGAAATCCCAGTATAGTGACTCTGATGGAAAGGAAAATATTGAAAACAACAAGAAAGTAACTCAAAAAGGTACTGACAAAAAAAGAAAGGATTCACAAGATAACCACTGGACAAAGTATGGAAAGCCATCTTTGAAGGGAAAGGACGAGGCTGCTGCAATGTGTACAAAGAGATTTCCTTTGCAGTACCCATGCATGATTAAAGGCTGTGAATCAGTGATGAGCTCTGAGAGAAACGCCATGAAGCATTATGTCAAGCATGGTCTATCTGAAAAATACCTAGAGGAGCAGAGGAGTCACTTCATCTTCTGCAAGAAAATCCCTCGTTCCAGAATCAGGCACAGTTCAACCAGAAGCGACAATAGTGAAGTCTCGGAGGACTATTCTCTGGAGAGCTCTGAAAATGATGACACAGGTCCAGATGCAGCTGAGTCTGAGTTTTCGAAGACCATGTCGGAGAAAGAGAGCACAGAGGATCCTGAATTCTCAGATGCAAAGATGACCACTGATGGTTCAGATTCCTCTGTGGTTGTGAAGCGTAAAAGGGGACGTCCGCGGAAGTCTGAGCGCCGGCATATTCCGCAGCGAAGGGCAAGTGGTAGGTTGAGAATAAGGCATCACTCCGTTAATTATGCTGACAATGGCTCTGATTCAAACATCTCAAGTCCTGCCCCACCAATTGAGGATGGTGCAGAGCAGGGTGCAACTCTAAGCTCTTTTAAACCTATAGGATTTGAGGTGTCTTTCCTTCAGTTTCTTGAGAACTCCAGCGGGTCTCCAAAAAGGCGGGCTAGTGATGACTCTCTGAGTGACATTCCACTGAAACAAATGTCCAATATTCACCTGAAAAATGCCACTGTTCTGTGCAAGCGGACTGAAACGAGCACCTATTATTATAAAGACATTCTAAGCTATGCTGAGTTCAGAAACCCAGAGAAGTTGGCCTCACTCGGCACTGTGACATTTGCAATAGACAAATCTTTTACAGGTGTAACAGATCTTTTAATGAAGCAGCTTCATGAAATGCGTCCCACTGTCACACTATCTATAGCTCAAAGCTCAGATTGACTCACTGACTGACTGTCTTTAATAAGAAATTAGTACTCAGGATTTGGACAATTACAAATGTGCTGCTGACTGGTGCCCACAAACAACATTTTTTGAAAGGGTCCCATCATTGTGAAACAATCTGTGAGGTTTGACCTAATCATATTAATCATATATTGAGGTGTTTGAACACATTCATAAATATAAATATAGATCATAGATTAATTTGATATTTAATCAAGCACTGTACTCGATTTACTCTAGCTATATATGTAAAGCATGCTTCTTTTTTCTGCACATTTTGCCTTGCCATTACGGAGGTCATTTGGTTTTAAATAACTAATTCCCTTGTCTAACCCCATTTTGGGTGTAATAAAAATTATGGTGCCCAAATTGGGTCTGTGGTACTCTGGATAGGTCCTTAGGTGGTTCTTGTTGGATCCATGTAAATGTACAATTTGTAGATAGTGCTCTGTGTCTATGTGTACATATTGACTCTGAGACCACTGTGTCCACCAGCAGTCTGTAATATGAGAATTTATTACATCATGCATTTTCTACACCTGTGTTTACTTGTCACTATACAAAGAACAGATGTCCATCTTATACAAGCCTTTTTTATGGTATTTTGTCTTCCTCAAATGAATATGTCTTAAAACAATTAGTTTGAATCACTTGGTTGTCATTTTTCTCCTCTCCCATCAGGTGCAGTTAGAGGCTGTGCTGTACTCAGATGAAGTAAACAGCATTGTCATGCTTTCTTATTTGTCACTTTAATGGCAATACACCAGCATTTTATATTACTGAAGACTGTGGTGTTTTTATTATTTTTATTATTATTATTTTAATCAAATGGTTCTGTTTGTATATGGATAACAGTACACACTGGATGCTTTATTTGAGAGCTTTATTATGTATAAAAAAAGTTTTAAAGAATCTGTCCTGTTTCATAATTTGTCTAGATTACTATAGAGCAGCAGTCATGCATTCTGCACATCATGCGTATATAAACATAAATAAACAAATCTAAGCTTTATACACACACACATATATCATACTTTTCTTAAAAGCTTCGATTTTATATATATATATATATATATATATATACACACACACACACACACAGTATGTATAACATCATAATACGTAGTAGTATTGCCATGCCACTGCATGTAAGTGTGCTCTTGATCTCTTCTGCTAAATGCAAACTAGTAAAACCAGTCTTTCCAGTTTTATCAGGCTGACTATACTTCAAGTGCTGCTTTTCCAGGAATACAACGGTGGTTTCCCTGATTAGTTTCAACCAAGTTTAGTTCAACCGGGGAGATGGTGGCGCAGGTGGTAGAAGTGCCGTTCGGGCACTTCTACTGTGATTGGGCAATATAGTCTCAGCATTTGTCTTGTGAGATTCTTAACTTGATGTTGCTAAAAAGTGTAAAGCGTCTGATGACTTGTTTTGAACTCTGCCCATGAACTCTCATGAATTATGGAAGATAAGTCAACTAAGAAATATAGATAGTACTCTGCTTATGTGTGAAATAGACCAACTTAAAACGGTCTGTAGAATTGTTTGTGCAGTTTTAAGATTTAAAAATTTGTCCCTTGGAACAGAAATGTCAGAAAAGGAAATCAAGCTAATTTAAAATATCCTGTTGTCTGTAGGCTGTACAGACAATACTCTAACTGGGCAGTAAATCACAATAAGTTTCATTACATAAAAGTTTGTATGATCTTAGACTATACTGTTGATAATTTTCCGTAGATCATTTCTATATGTAGTTGATTACTATATACTGTAGATATTGAATAGCCTGAGGTTCCAACAAATTGGCATTACCTTCATTCCTTCTAAACTAAAGAATCGCCAGTCCATCAACTACAGTGATTTTGTAATAGCTGATTAACATTAACATGTGACATGTTTGGATTTGTCAGCACTGAAAGCAAATGACAGTTTGGGTGAACCTGCTGGTAAATTTGAATTTGCTCTGCAAGTCTGTCTGGTGTTACACCCATTGATTTCCAAATCACCAAAAACCTAGGAACCAATCACAACCAACTGCTTATGTGGTGGGATTTGATGACAGAACAGTGAATTCAACAAAACCAACAATGGCACCTGGTTTATGCAGATATTATACATCTACCTTCATTTACAAGATGTTTTTGCTGCACTTTTAAAAGACTGTCATTTATGATTAAGTGCTGATTATGGACATGGAAGTTTGTGTTGAATGAACCAATGCTGGGCCTATTCAATTCAGTTTATTTGAAAGACTTGTGTCCATAACCATACAAGACAGGACAGATAAAAAGAAAAAGTATAGAAAAAACACAAGTAAAATGAATGAAATCACACACAGACATTTCAGCCAATGCTCCCTCAGGCTGGATGTGTAATGGGAACAACTCACAATGGGATCTAAGAGTGCAACCATGATACTGTTGGTGGATTCATCCAGATGTTGGTTAAACTTAAACATCAGGTTTCTTAAAAGTGCTTTAAGTGTTACCATTGTTAGTATTGTCTCATGGTGCTCTACAGCAAGGAGCACCCAAGAGCAACAGGAGGAAGGAAAAACTCCCTTATGTTAGTTAGTCTAGGGAGAAAACTTGGGCAGATCTCAAATGCCAGGGGTCATGCAGATGAGGGCTAACCCAACTGCTAGGGGTCATGCAGGAAAAGTACAATCAGTATTAACCATGATAGATAACAGGTTGTCCATGGTTTTAGCTAAGCATCATAATAGTTTCAAAATAGAACAAGTACCTCATGAGATGAATCAGACCAAGATGTATTTAGCCTATGTGGTTCTAGGTATTTAGTGAACAAGCTGCTTGTTCTAACCAATCTCTGTTTCAAGTCCAGCTCCATTGTGGTCACTTATAGTTGACATTAGTATCCACTTTCTCTCAGTGAAACATGGTTGGTATTGCCTTTTGATGGAGGAACAACAGTAGTTCCCCAACTCTAGTAATCAAGAGGAACTTTCATGTTTTAACTCCAACTGGGAGATCGCCTTTCTGGCCAGAGGTGCTGCCTGTGGCCCAGGTATGTCTGTTACCACATGAGCCTTACCACAACGACAACCTCTCTTCTCCTCTATTGGCACATAGTGTTTGCTGAAGCACTTCCAGCATTGTTTGAAGATAATGTAGAACATCTCTACAACATTAAGAAAGATACACAAAATAGATGTGCCGCCCATAATGTAGAGGAAAATCTTCTTCTCTGTTGGCCTTGCAATGTAGCAGTCCACAGTGTTGGGACAGGGGCTTTGATCGCACTGTAGAAGCCGAGGGACTGTGAAACCATTGTAGATGAAGTAGAAGGTGACCAGAGACCCCACCTCAAAGGCAGTTTTGAAGAGGAGGCTCACAATATAGGTGGCAAGCAGGCCTCCATCAATCCTACCCTTGTCGTCATAAAGCTTTTTGCCATATTTGGCTTCCCTGTGCTCACGGTAGCCCACGTGAAGGGCCACTAGAAGGGATGGTGTTGACACCATGATGAGCTGAAGGGCCCACAGGCGCACCTGGGAGATGGGGAAGAAGTGGTCGAAGCACACATTTTCACAGCCAGGCTGCTGAGTGTTGCACGTGAAGTCCTTGGTCTCATCCTTCCAGACCGACTCTGCTGCCGCCACATATATCAGTATTCGAAAGACAAAAAGGATGGACAGCCACACGCGGCCAATCACAGTGGAGTATTTGTTGACGCCACTGAGAAGACTTTCGAGAAAGCCCCAGTTCATCCTGACCTTTAACTTTCCACAGTTTCAGATTGAGTTGTGCGCTTTCAGTTTTTGTTTCAACTAAAAAGAAAAGGAAGTTAAACCAGCCCTGAAACAAAAATGAAACATTAAAAATACATTCAGAATTTAGCTGAAATTTATAATTAACAGTTCTTCCAATTCAGTTCAATCCTAATTTTCCTCTGATATTAAACCTAGTGGTGCTCAAAGAAGCCCTGACAATTTACTTCTACAAGTGCAAAAGAGAGTTTATGTTAACCTACAAAAAAAGGGGCATGTTCATAATTTAATTAGATTAAATGATTAAATTACCTCTAATCAACTCCACTGTCATAA
Organism: Tenualosa thibaudeaui; assembly: GCA_027481765.1. Taxonomy (NCBI): domain Eukaryota; kingdom Metazoa; phylum Chordata; class Actinopteri; order Clupeiformes; family Clupeidae; genus Tenualosa; species Tenualosa thibaudeaui. Next base: position 13,128,231 of record JAIFZK010000001.1, on the reverse strand, counting down.
TCTGTATCTGCTAATCTTGTGACTACGGCAATTGACAAGTGTGGAGATTTATAGGCACACATTGCATGTGACAAGTCTATAATTGCTGAAACTGGGTGCTTATCTCAATTTCAAGTTCCACTGTATTTTCTTTTCCTGAACAATAGCAAAGATATTTCAGTGTATATGTTTGTATAAGAAGGATTCATTGGTTATATCCCACAGTATATTGCCAGTGTTTTAGTACAATAACAAATAAATTGAAATAAATAGTTATTTTATTTGCCACATAGATATAAACACTTGCAGTGAAGTATAAAACTTCTATACTCCAAATACAATGCAGAAAAGATAAGAGAAAAGAAATAGCACTGATAAAGACTACTTATAGTCTAATATATTTAGATTACTTATAGTCTACTAATATTTAGGTTAATATTAATACAACAATAACAAGTGTTCAAATAACAAAACTGTAATTGAATAGATTTTACCTTACTTTGTTTTTGGTTACTGTTCCCCTCCAGATCTACTAAAAGCCAAAAATTGAGGATGGTCTAAACTGCAGTGGAGCTTGTGATCTTAGCTGTGTGTCCTTGTTGTCTATATGTGCATGCAAATACACCTGTTGGTAGGCCACACCTATTCCTGTTGTCAGGGGGAACAGGAACACTTACCCTCCAGAGCAAACTTATTTACCCTCACTACAGTTTCCACACACTCAGCTTTGTCTAGTGAACCACTGTCTGAGTTCAACATACTGTTGTTATCCAAGATCATCCTGGTTACTGTCATGATTGCTACCAACAAGACATGTGTAAAATCTCACTTTTATTTTAGTTGTTTCTATGTGTATAATCTGTGTGAAGTTCTGAATTTTAAGATGTTTTTCAACAAGAAATGTGATGCCTCTTCAGGGAAGCCTGCCATGGAAGCCATTAAATAAACAACACTGTTGCTGATGTCATTCCCCTCTTTGCTGTAACAAGCTAGAGGGTCTCTTCTGGCAACCTTGACTTTGAAGATGCTCTGTTTATAGCAGGCCTAAGCTTTTTTGCTTGATCAAATGATTGTACAGAAAATGTAGATGATGTAGAAGATGTTTTCGCTGTGTGCCACTGAATTTTTCATGACAGTGGCTAGGTGATCTGTTAATTATTAATGACCTCAACAATTTGAGAATAGCAGAGCAGCTTCTCTAATTTTCCCTAGAAGAAAAAAAATGTTGCTATTGGAAATTTCACTTCAAGACATTGACAAATTGAATCTACCCAGAACTTCATTCACAAATGGCAGCTGTGCCTGTGAAAATTATATTGTTGATGTCAAATATTAGGTCTAATACTAATTAAATCAAAAAGTTTCATAGTTGATAATTTTCTTGAGGGGGGATAACAAAATTTACTATGAACAAAACTAAAGTTTATGTAAGCAACGCAGGCCTTACGCACCAACCAGAAGATGGCGATGTTATATTCTGGGAAGCATTTTTTCCCTGGGTTTCTCTCTTCGTGAAGTCGTTATTCTTACAGACTACTGACAACAACGGCGTGACAGCGACAACAGCAATGGGATTCTGATATTTCCTTCCAGTCTGAATGACCGTGGAGTGGTAAATAGCCTAGTCCTTGTACACTTTAGCGCTCATCTAAAGTCAAGATTCCTTAGGATGTCATCTCCAGAAACAGAAACTGGCAAAGCAGCCTCTAAAGAGAGTGGCTTGAGAAGCCCAGGTTTAAGAGGAGTGCAAACCACATCTCTTTTCCGTGCCATTAACCCGGAGCTCTTCATCAAACCTGTAAGACATCATATTTTCACTCAGAACCTAAACAAAATAGGCCTAGGCTATAGACAGTTATAGACAGTAGACAGTTGACAGTTATTTCGACATGTGTCATTCTCCTTAAAGGTAAACGCTTGAGTTCTGTACTGTAGGCCTTTCTTTTGACAACAGATCTAAAGCATTTTTATTTAACTAATTTGCAGAACAAGCCAGTCATGGCTTTTGGACTGGTGACGATCTCTCTCTGCGTAGCATACTTGGGTTACCTTCACGCAATTAAAGAGAATGACCAACAGCTATATGAAGCGATCGACAGCGAAGGAGAGAGGTACATGAGGAGGAAAACATCGAAATGGGACTGATCTTGGAAACGTGATACAAAGAGGAAGTTTCAGCTGAAACACTGTAACACTGCCCTGAACAATATACACACTCATCGAACAATAAGATCCAATATAATGCTGTATATTTAATGATACACAAATAAATAATCGCAGACTATTTTGTACTCTATTTGTAGACTATGGTGGACCTAAAATCAAGCCGTATAGTAACACTCTTTGATACAACCCCTTCAGAGCCGAATGAGAAAGTGTGTGTGTGTGTGTGTGCAGGATAATATACAAGCCAAAAAAACTTTTTCTTTTTTCCATTCTATGAAGGAAAATATTGGCAATAATATTAGTGTCTGTCATCATGGCACACAAGGGATTGGGAAGAGTAAGCTCTATTGTAAAACCTTTTGTGTTAAACAGGCATTTCGGTCATAAACACAGTGACGTTCAAGGAGACACTCCTAAAGGAGAACTCCAGTGTGAATCAATAGACAGCCCTGTTCCTCAAGGTCACTGAGTGCAGTTGAAAAATAAGGAAAAATGGTATACAACATAGCTTGAATAGTGAACTGGCAGCTAACTTTAACTGAATGGGGCACACTTTCAGATTCATTTTCATATGCCGCATTCCTGCACTCTGTGACCTCAAACAACATTGCTATGAAATTAATCACATTTGATTTCTCCTTTAATAGGCCCACTGGGCATTCAGAAGGAATCTCCAGATAGATTGATAGATATATACTTTATTTATCCTGAAGGAAATAATCACTAATTACATACAAATGACCAAAATATGAAATGTTGAAAGGATAAACAAAGTGGTACAAATTGTTCAAGACAAAACATCTGTGTGAGTTTTCAGTATAATTAGAAATTGTCCTTATGAAGATGCATATTTTGTTAAATGATTGACACCGACCCAGAGTCAAAGAAGGCCTTGTAAACTGTACAGACTAAAATGTACAGACTATGGCCAAACTTTGGGGAAACATTGAAGAGGACTGCTAGACCTCGTGCCAAGAGTGTGGTTAAAGCAAGCAGCCACTACTTTGGAAAATGTTCAGAGATGAGGGAAGTAAACAATGGAAGGTTTGTGTCACTTTTATATACAGAAACTGAAGAACAAGACCTCTTTAAGATCCTCATAAATAGACCCCCCTGTGCAACAAGGTGAACTGATGAAAAAATCTGAAGAGATGATGTGAATAATGATTTTCATACAAAGCAGCCCAAGTTTGGCCTGAATGCCAGCCTGCTTATCTCTGATCAGTTTTCTCTGAGAGTAAAATGTGTCTAGATTGGGAGTGACCACTGAAAAGCTGTCAAAGTTCCCTAAATAATATTCACTAAAAGTTGAAATAATAAAAATGATATGTATTTCACAGAGTATACAGTTCAAACCTGGGCAAAAATCCCTCAGAAGCCACTTTGTCAGGCATAGCTTAGCTTATTGGGTTGCCCTGCCCCCTCCTCCCCTTTCAGAACGGCCTTAATTCTTTGTAGCATAGATTGCTGAAAATAAGATGTTGTAGATATTTCTTAATCAATATTTCTTAAGATTCTGTAAATATTTCTTAGTTATAGTTATTTAAAAGAACATCTTGGCATGATTGCATCACAAAGCTGCTGCAGGATTTATTTTTATTCTATCTGTCCTTACCTTTAGTTTTATTGCCTGCTAAGGAGGCATCAATGTCAAAGACAAAAATAATCTTAGCCAAATTATGAAAGTGGTTGGTAAGTTGATTGGCTGTCCACAGTCATCCTTGCAGTCCATTTATGAAAGTGTACATTCGACTGTAAAGATCACCCCTTTAACTGCACATTTGAAGCCCTCCCATCAGATTGGAGACTAAGGATCTCCTTTTATAAGTGCAACAGAACTAAACATAATTTTATCCACAGTGCAATTAGTTTGCTCAATTTGTGCAATGCTGTCTTTTTGTGCATAAATGATTGTGGGAATTATCTGTGTGAAACCTAGACTGGTGAAACAAAGTACTCATTTATTGTTTACTGTATATTGTGCTGTTGTGTCCTTGTTGTATTTTGTGTACTGTTGTGTTTTCTGTTGTGTACCTGACTGCAAGACAAGTTTCCCTATGGAAAATAAAGTGAACTGAACTTAATTGAACAGCTGCACATCTATAATTTGAGTCTTCATTCCACCTCACTGCAAGGTACTCTATGTGATTGAGATCTGCTGACTGTGAAGGCCTTAAATACATCTTCCCCATTTTGAGATGATTCAGAGTTTATGATTTGGCATGTTATACTGCTGGAAGGAGTCAGCAGAAGATGGACATTCTGTGATCATAAAGGGTCATGTATATGGTCAGCAATATGGCGATAAAACCAGCCCCTCGTGCTACACTTTTGTTTCATACAAAGGGTCTGGACATTCTGTAGTGACATTCGATTGCTTGCTGGAGGTGTCAAAGTTTAAAAAGATTGGATCAACCCTTCACTGATAACTTGCCTTGAATTATAACATTCTAGCTCTGCATTCACAACGCCTCCCTCTGTTTGCTGATTTGACAGGTTAAAATGCCTCCTGAGACAACTAGCTCAATGGGATCAAATCCAGACTAGAACTGTAGGGTGATGATAATCAAGCGGAAGTCCGTAGGAAGGCATAGCCAGGCTAGGTCAACAATACTGGTTGACTGGCATTTGAACTAGCACAAATGGTAATGGTAGAATGGTTTATGCCATATTCTGACCCTGCCATTCAAGAACTGCCACTCAGATGATATTTTCTCTTTTGGAGCATGCTCTGTAGAGATGACAGTGTGTGAAGTCAAACCAGCCAAGTTTGGCACCAACAACCATGCCCTGTTCAAAGTCATTATGCCTGCAAAGTGGGTTAAATGCATTAGGCCTCCCCTTTTTAAAATGGCCTGAGTGTCAGTCTCAAAATTGGAGTGGGATTCTGGGAAATTTGACAGCCAAAACCTTAGAGAATCCAAAACCATACTCAGAACCCAGAATTCTGTATCAACTGAAGGGAATAACAAGAAAACCTTTTCCAGAGTTTAATGTCAATAGGGCATTGAAATGGTTTCTTACCAAGCAAAACCGAATGTGGAATAAATGTCTCCTTTTGCCACTGTTTCAATTAATCACCTCCCACGACTTTTAGTTTCAGGTTGACTTCATGTTAAAGTTGCCAGTCCTGTTTTCTTTAATGAGTTGGTGACAGATATGTATTGAATCTCAAATTTAGATTTCACATGATATAATTGCATTTGAAGCTGTTGTTATAGCCTATTACCTCTTCCCATATTTGATGAAGTATCTTTTAGATCACCGTGGTTCTTTAGTATGGAAATCGAAAAGACCATTTGTTCTAAATTGATTTGGAGTAAGCCCTACCCTGTAGCAGCCTATACGATTTCTCAGCTTGCTACATCACCAGATTCGCAATCGTGCAATCTAAATCTAAACTTCTATTAAACTAATGGTCTTATCTTCTTGCATACGAAGCAAAATGCAACATACCTTTCTGAATTAAACGCAACATCTAAATGTCTCAGGTTACTTGACGGAGAGTTTCACGCATCATGTGAACGTAAGCTACATCCCGCCCCTTCTGTTGGTAAAGTTATAAATTTGTCTCTCCGCCCTGACTCAATGGGATCGCTCAGCTGTGTGATTCTCATCGGAATGGGCGCAACATGGCGGAAACTAGAGGGTGAGCAAGTATTCTGTGTCCCAAGTCCTGCGCTAACCACTTTCTTGTTTGTGAGAAGATAACCAAGGAAAACACAGCGATAGTTTCTACTATGCCTGGACAAACTATCTTCTTTCCGTGGACCATGAAGCCCGTATTACATTTCAATCGTAGATGAGACGCAGTGAGAAAGCCCTTTGACATGAGTAATACAGCAACAGGTAAGAAGCCGAGGCAAGTGCATGATGTTTGTAGCGCGTCCTGGATGCTTTGGGTTATAATGTTACCTTGATGGGACCTGATCTCTTCGCCCTCGTGTAACATTCTTTTTCATCATATTGTATGTATTTAACGTGGTTTTTGAAGTTTGTCCTAACTTTGTCCTATTTTTGAGGTAGCCAACGTGCAAGTCTGCAATGTTGGGTCACGGAAGAGTCAATTAAATTGTGGTTTTAAAACATGCAGTCGCCAAAAATTCAAGTTGGAATGAGGGGAGAGGAAGGGGTGGGGGTAGCGTAGCGTAGCTGAGGTATTTTCCATTTTGCCAAGTTTGGGGGGGAAAAAGGAGGGAGAAAAGGATTTTCTTTTTGAAAGAAAAAAACACCATATTTTTCAGCGATCCAGAGGTCCTCCTCCTCCATACCACTGCCTGCGGATCATGTGTTGAACTCGGGAGCAGTCGTCTTTCCCGGTAAAAATATTGTTGCTTTGTCTTCTCCGCTTCTCTTTAACTCTGTAGCCTCCGTGTGTTCAATATACATACCCCTTTAGTCTGTTTTGTATGATTTTCCTGCAACGCACATGCAATTTGAAAACTTCTTTTAACAGGTGCATTTGACCAGCAAGGATGCCCCCTGGTTGTGTTCCCAGCAGAGACTCAAAACAAACTCTGTGATCTCACCAAGGAAGACATTAGTGGCTTCGTGAACTACTTTTTGCGTTTGCATAAGTACGTAAACCAAACCTAGGCCTATGAGACAGCGAGGCCTCACATTGCTGCTTGATCGCTGACCTACATGATGCCTCACCCTGAAATTAATTTGATGTGGTTCTAACAGCATTATTCCTTCAACAGTGAAAGCCAGAAGGAGACCTTGGTCTCTGTAGTTGTTGACTTAAGGCAAGCTACACTCCCAACCACAAGATGCATCACTGACAGTTTACAGCTGTTAGAGGTAAGCGTAACTCTGTCAGTGCTTGTGCCCCCCCCATATCGTTCCAAGCATAATGTCTCTTACCACTGTAGGCTGTTTTCTTTTGATTATTCTTTGAGTGTGGGTTTTCTGCCTAAAAAATCCTCTGAATCTACTTGAATTTATGAAAGAGTCTGGACAATGCCATTTACATTATCTGCAGATTATGGAGTACATTTAGCCAGCCCCAGTAAGACCCATGCCATTGATTAGTCTGGACAATAATCTTTTCATGACTGACACATAACCCTTTTGTTTTGTGGCTGTACCTTCATCCCCCAAAGCAGGGAAAAGAATAGAGAGAAGTGATAGATTTATGTCTCACTCCAGCTTCTGCACTGAAGTTTTCTCAAGAGTCTTAAGAGGCCCTGACTTGCCTTGTGGGCACAGCTTTCCTTAGCTTTTCATACAGTCTCTTCTATTCTTGTTGCTTTTAATCCAATTATGTAACTTAGTTTTCCAGTTTCAAAGAGTTTCTCTTGTTTAGTGTTGTTTCTCTGGGGGCAGAATGTAAAGTGCGTCACTTCCTGTATGATGAGCAGTAAATGTAAGTAAAGTTATGAAAATTGGAGGTAGAGATGGCGAGCCTGGGCAGTGGGAGGTCTGATGGGGAGCAGTCACACGCACAGAGCTGATCATATGCTTGTAGTTATCTAATAATAGAAGTCCAAGTTGGATTGTGTTATGTGCACTTAATTCTTCTTGTAAATGTCATGTTCCTGCTTGACTCCAAACTTGCATACTCTGTGAATTTCTTGTGTGAAATGTTAAGAAAAGTGCATACTTTGTGCTTTTGCAAACCAATGTTGTTGATTCACCTTTCCCTCCTTTTAGCTTCACAAGAGGACGGTTCACTCCTTGTATGTTGTCCAACCAAAAAAGAAAGATGTCCTCAAGCTGTTGCTGAAGGTCCTTGTACCAGGCAATTCAAAACGATATATTTCTGCACCTTTCAAGGTACAGTCAGAAGACAGCTGATATTTCCAAATGTCTAAGGGTATTTGTAACAGGTCATTTATTTATTTTTTGCCTCAACAGCGTGTTTTTCTCAAAGAAGTCTTTGAACTTTATAACTACATAGACAGAAGCCAGTTAACTCCATCTCTAGGAGGCTATCTTCTCTACAGTCACGGGAGCTGGGTGACCTTTATTAAGGTAATTCTTTAATAAATGCTCATCGAATTAGGTTATATTACCATTAATGACTCCCCACTAGATGTTCAAAGTTTAAAAATGAAAGTTCATTTTTCCTCAACAGATTGTGAATATAAGGGCAGAAGTGGGGAAGAAGTGTGTCCTCTAAAGTTCTGTTGTGTGCTTAGCCACGGCAGCAAGTGTGCGAGATGTTCTCTTCCTGAACACATGTACAAGCTAGATGAGGGAGATCATTGGGGGGGGGGGGGGGGGTCTCATGATCCATCATAACCTTGTTAATAGGCTTAACACATGGCTGCATTGTCTCTTTCTATTTAATAATAGTGATTGGATGACCAATCCTCCTTTAAAATGCATGCTATTGGTCTATATGGTGAAGTGATTTGTCTGAGTTGGTAGTTCTTTTGAAGATTGTCAGTTGAATGTAATGAAGATGACAAGCCTGTGGTGATTTATTTATTTATATATATATATATATATATATATATATATATATATATATATATATATATATATATATATATAAAATTAGTCATCTGACAAAGCGTTTCCTCTAGCCCATAATGAATGGCTATGATGTAGTCAAAGGGTATTGTTGGTTACCTTGGAGAAGCTTGCGCAATTGCACAACCTAGTCATCTGACCTTATTAGCAAATGAATACGCCCATGCACACACGCATGTACACAAACAGCATTTGGTCATCTTCAAGTGAGCTTTTGAAATGGCTCTAGTGTTTATATTAGATGCCTCTGGCTTGTGGTTCCTATTGGTTAGTTCTGAGTAGGCCCACTGTTTTGTCTATAGATGTATGTTGATTCTTTTTGTTGAATGCAGATTTGTTTATTATGTAATAGTGGGTATGTTTTAGTTTATGAAGGATTATAAACGCATCTGATAATCCAGTTCTCAAAGTGGCTGCTCTGTGTGATGGTGGTTTTGCAGGAGATTTAAATGATGCATAATTAAAAAAAAAAAATCTGTCATTTGAGGCACCTTCCTATCTACAGATGCTTAGATTATCAACAAATTATCTGACCTTCTGTTACCTTTATGGTTTGGGTTATGGTTAGAAGTTGGATTTTGTGAAGGTGTAGGCCTAATTGTGCTGCAATTTTGCAGAGTGAACTTGAATTTTGACAGATTATCTGTTAAATCTGTGTGGGCAGATTATCTAAGTAAAGTATAATTGATTTACCCTATGTACCCTATATAGGGGGCCATCCCATTAAATGTGTGCATAAACTAGGAGTAGGGCCAGAATAAAAGTAGTGGATATTGTATTGGTCATATTATATATAGTGGATATTGTATTGGTCATATTATATTATAGTGGTCATTACACTTTATTGTACCAAACTGTCATTGTGTGTCTTTCTCATTGTCACTTCTATCCTGGCTCCATTTCTGAAGTTAATTGTCTTCATAAGTATGTGTACACAATCAATGATATGTAAAGCAGGCAAATGTGGAAGAACTACAAGAATACAGAAGCTCTTGCACAGAACAACATGTGGTTTTATTTATTTATTTATTTATTCACACAGGAAATTGATGTCTTTGTCAAGGAGTTCTTATCAGTGGTTCAAAAATTGCCTTCGTGCATAGCAACCTTACAGACCATCTCTCAGCAGCCAATACCATCAGGATTTGATGAACTAAAAGAGTTTTGTTCAGTTAATGAAGCCAGATTTCAGCAGCTGCAACGGTAATTGTTCATGGGCTTTCATTTATTTTTCAGTGTTGGAGTATAAACAAACTAAGGCTTAAAAATGCAATAAGCCAAGTCCTTGTGATTTACTGTGATTGTGTGTGTGTTTCTAAGTCCCAGCTTTTTGCATCTCAGTGGTCAACATGTTTTTTAGCAATGTTGTACTGTTTTATGCAATGATTTCTCCTGTTGCTCTTGGTATTGCCAGTGACCTTGGCTTGGATGAGCTGCTGAGGCATTGTGAATGTGTGGTGGAGAAACTGCGGTACCCTGAGAATGACCCATGCTACCAGGAAATGGCTGGGACTGCCATCTTTACACACACGGCATATGACATGCTGTTGAATTACAGCAGGTAGGCTGGGTATGGTGTGTGCTGTACTGACTTGTTCTCATGCTTTCCCACTGGGTATTGCGCATAGAGGAAATTCTAGCCATTCTCCCTACCGGTGCAACCTGTTTTTATTAGCTCTGTGTGGGAGTTTCTGTCCGAGTGTTGACAGAATGGAAAGGCCCACAGTCACACCTGAATGGTAACAAATGGTCAAATGTCTTTACATCATTGCACCCTGCTTTGGATGGAATTCTGTAAAAATCTGGAAATACCCTAAATAAAACTGTTGAAATGAACAAAGCAAATAGATAGGGAGGTAGACTGGTAGTGATTTCTTGAAAGGTGCCAGTCTACACATCTATAAGGTATTTTAAATTGTTTGCTGAGGTCTCCAAAGATGGTATGTTATTTTAGTTGGGTTGAAAACGATGCAAAGAAGACCTTACCAGTGCCTCTGTAACCTAATGAAATAGCCCTTGAGTAAAGTGCCTTGTTTTTCTGCTTATTATAATGACCTGTCCTCTGATTCACTGCTCTAATGGAACATCAAGTGAATATATTTTATTAGTTTGCCAGCATTGCAAGGGAAGCAGAACAAAACTTTTTGGAATATTAAATTTCAGAGGAAGCAGAGGAAGAAATGATATACACATCCATTGCAGATTTTAAAACATTTCGCAACAGTAAGCTTGTAAGGGTTTCATTCTAGCCAGTATAACCAGATAACTGCTTTGTTATCCCAATATTACTGTTACAACCACAGGTGAAAATATACAAAGCTTGTTATATTTATAAATTTGCTGCAAACATAAATAATAATGGACATCTCCAAATAATAGCTGTAGCTGTTTGTCCCTTAGCTCCTGTAATTTAGGCATAAAACTAAAAACGAGACCGTTGCTGTTCTGTTCATTTCATGGATATTCAGTGATCCAGCCTAGTTAGGATTCTGTGGGGCGGGCACCAATCAAATACAGGAGAGCATGGATTGGGTGATAATTCATTGCTATCTGCCAATGGCTTAGAGATAGGACGCAGACGAACTTTTTGGATTGGCCTTATTTCTCTGTTTATTTTATTGGCTATTGCAGACCGCAAAGATAGTATTACATTTTCACACCCACTATATGAAACAAACTCATATAGACCTATCATATTTCAAAAACGGGTAAAACGGTTTTGTGTGGAAGGGTGCCTTTAAAGTTGACCATTTGCTCTGCTTCCTCTGCCTGCTAGAATAACTGCAGCTGTGGAGAAGGTGGAGTTGCTGTGGCAACAGGCTTTTTCCAAGGCCCACTTCCAGCTGCGAGTGCTTCAGCTACAGAGGGAGGCACAACAGGTACGATAATAGACTGTAGGACACTAGCTTGGCCCATGGTTATTTTTAGTGCCTACCATTGTGTTTTTACTTTTAAATGTGAACACAATGGACATAAATTTTATGTGAATGTTAAAAGACCATAACAAAACGAACCCTTGTTACAGCAGCTAGTAATCTTAAGGCAAGCACACATTTCTAATGACATCTATTAGGTTTTGATTCTGCTAGGCTGAAACTGTACAGAGGCTTTGTTAATGTCATTAGTAACACCTGTGCTTGTCTTGCTACTTCTGTAAAATTGGCTGCTGTGACGAGGCTCCATGCATCTCTAGGTGTCATCTTAAATTGTGTTTCTAGTTAGGGTTTGTTTATGTGGTGACACATTTCAGAAATATTTAATCCCTTGTGCTTCTCTCAGATAACGGAACAGATGGGAGCCTTACGGAAAGAGAAACTTCAGCCATACCGAATTGAAATGGCTAAAGATGCCAACCGTGCAGAGTCGCTTAAGTTGGAATTTGAAACTTGTATATACACTCCTGCTATGGTAAATTTATGCAGAAGTTCAGGAATAGTTCAACAAACCTGAAGGATATCCAGTAGAGCTCATTTTCTGAAGAAGCCTTGCTTTTTCTATTCAGTAGTTTGCAGTCACATCAAGTCTCTCTATTCAGGCTTTAGTGCGTCGTGCTGAAGATGTGATCCATACACTCCCAGAGATGTTGCACCATGGTAAAGACCTGCCTCGGGAACAGTGGGTGGAGGAACTGGAGGTCCTGAAGGAGCGATTTTATGCTACTGTGCAGCTGCCCTACCAGACACTCAGAGTGGTCTCGGACTTCTACCACTACTATGATAAGGTAGAGGTTGTCTTTAGTCAGTATGGGTCAGTGCTTATTTGGAAGTGTTGGTTTGGTGTGTCATTATGCAGACTTGCAAAATAACACTGAACCTGTCTGTGTATCCTTTAACAGGCCAAGTCCTGGTACAATCTTGTCCTCTGTGAGAACTTTCTCCAAGACCTTCTGTGGGGTGGGAATTGTGAGGGTTTCTCTTCACTACGCTGTGCATGTGAATCAGTCTGTGGGGTGCCAGTGTGGAGACAAGCGGTCTTTGAGTTTCTCAGAAAGAACCCCTCTCCAGAAATGGCAGAGCTGGTTCAGTTAGCACATCTGGCAAACGTTATTGCTGAAACAACATTACAGCAATCAGGGAAACAGCTGTCGCATCGGTAAGTTTTAGACATCAGGCGAGTCCATAGCATGATTCATAGTGGAAATGACACTGTGCACTTGGGTGTTTGGAACATGCATTGTGTGGAGCATGAACATTGATCACTAGCTGGGTTTCCATCCAACTCCAATAAGAAATGACTCTAATAAGAAATCCCTAATGCGAAAGTTCATTTTTAATTCACACAGTGGATGGGAATACATGCATGTTCATGAGAAAAAGTTCAATGGAAACCCAGCTACTGGTGGTTAGGCTACTTGGATGAATTGGAAGCAGCAGCTGTAGTCATGGATTCTAGCTAAATGCTGTTACCACTGTTAAACTGAAAAGCTGATCTTAACTTGCAGTTGCATGATCTTGAGGAAACTGCTGACATCGCCTGGAGCAGTACCACTGAATGATCTTCAGCTAGCCTTACAGTGGCAGTATGAGTTTCTAAGAGGGAGTCACCATAACACTCCAGTCCCAGACAAGATGGACAGCAAAGGGTCTGACAGGATATTGGGAGTTGACACCACAGGTGGATCATGCCCTCTTTCCCCTGAGCCAGCTTTCATACCTGGCTTGCCATTAGAGCAAATGGCACCCACTACTGGGAGTTTAGACAGACTGAATAAGTGGGAGTCTGAGAAGGAAGCGGTACCCCCCAAGTCTTCCCTGCTCCCACCCAACACGGGTGTCCCTGTAGCTGGCAAGCCTCCATCTCTGAGTTCCTTTGACTCTGGCTTTGATGGGGCTGGAAGCAGCCATCTGGAAACGGGGAATGGGAAAGAAGTACTGGATGGTTTTCTGAGATTGCCTGGTGCCCAAGACTCAAGGCAGAAGCCCCCACCACCCCAGATCCATGAGGAGAACATCATCAGTGTTTCTGATTCTGAGGATCAGCAGAATGAGTTTGTCAGTTTGGACAGCCCATCCTCCCCAAGCATCCAGATCATTCCCAAGATCACTGTGGATTCACTGAATTTTGAGATCAAGGTGAAGCGATCAGCCACCCTGCCCAAAAACCCATGGCTCAGTTTGCCAGTAGAAGATCTGGAGAACTCCTACACGGTCACAATCACGCCAAACAGACTAGGAGACCTGAGGAGTTCTAGTGGCTCTGAACGCTCCCTATGCAGTGACACTTCCAGCAGGTCACGAGACCAGCCCACCCAGACCGAGGCTCACAGCAGGAGGCAGACCACTGATGTCAGGTCCAGAGAACATTCTGCACAAGACAGTTTTGATTCATCAGAACTGAGCACAGTCCAGGGCGTTCTCTCCAGCACCATCACGGAACTCTGTGATCAACCAAGCTACACAACTGATGGCATCCCCACATTGATGTGGGACACGTACGATTTCCATAACGTCAGACAGGAACATTGTGATGGGTAATGTAAACATTAAATCTATTTGTGTGTGGCTTGTGTTTGGCTACTTAACAGCTTTGTGACTGTAGTAACTATGACTTGACTTAATCTTGATTTGTAGCTCTTTATAGTATCATTGAATGAAAACATAACCTCTAACCTCATGCTGTGTGCAGGTTATCAAACTCGTTGTCTGAAGTCTCCCTGAATGACTGGGCACTAAGAGAGCAAGAAGGGTTGAGAGAAGTGGAAGAGATCCTTGACCGTGCAGCAGGAATACTAGAGGTTGTTTTTTTTTTTTTTTTTTTTTTTCCTTTACAGTATGTCTTGCATTAGACATAAGGGCTGTTAATGTGATTCAGTATGGTTGTGTTTTAGCAAATGTCTAAGGCCCTATTACTTTAGACCACAGAAACTTTAGAAACTTTAAACCAATTGTATTAGTTGACATTGGCATTTTGCTGTGTTTCGAGCAGGAGGAAGAGAATGTTTTGGCGCAGGAGGAAATGCTGGATGTACTAGTGAAGACTGAGAATACACACAAACAGTGGGCTTTGTGGGAGGGTGAAGAGCAGTTCAGTGTGGTAGGTCATGTGTGAAGTAGTGGCTTAAATATGTAGCATCACTCATTAAGGCATGTAATGCAGACAATTGGGCCTCTGTTCCTACCATGTGTGTTTATGGGATTAGCCCAGTTTCAATTTGTTAGCCACCTCTTTACTCTGTGGGGCTTTATCTCTAGTCTCTGGAAATTGACTTGAATTATTTGTAGAAACTGTGCTTGTTGTGGTTTAATTTTAAGATCCTCTCCCATGTTTAGTTTCCGTTATCAGTTTGAATATGTATTCTCTTCTCAGATGTCATCTTGTGAATTAGCAGAATCTGGGATCATTGGTATGGAAAATGATGACCTTTCTCTGCTCTCTGAACAAGATAATGACCCATCAGTCCACGAACCAGAAAGTGAAATGAGGGCACTCCCCTTGCAGTTGGATGACTGCCAGAGGCTGGTCAATTCAGACATGGAGGGTGCTGAAAGTAGACAAAATGTTCTTCAAGAACTTCAGGGTCTTCATGATATTGAGGAGCGCATTTTAGAGGAGAACTTAAAGATTCATGAGCTTAGGAGGCATGAGACAGAAGTTGATGAGTTGGCTGAAAAAACCCAGGATGGCATTCAGTCACATAGATCCAGTGGAGATAGAGAAAAGTTCCTGAAAGAGCTGGAGAAGGAGAAAAGGGAAGTGGAGAGAATGGAGCGGAGTCTTCACAAAGAAATGGAAAAGGACCAACACAAGGTGAAGAAACGTCTCAGCAGGACCCCAAGAGTAGTGACCTGCTCAGTCATGGACAGAGCCTCCAAACAGGAGACCGGGGATGCTAATGCCGGTGACCAAACGACAACAAACTCCCAGGGCCAAGATAATCAGGAGGAATTGACTGGACCTGGTATTGTGGTGAATAGTTCCAATACTGATGGGTCACTGCTATATACCCAGAGCTGTCCACAGAATAGTTTTCCAAGTGACCCCCTGGATACATGTGAGGATGAAATGGATCCAGTGGAACGGGATGAAACTAACCTCTCTGAGGGAAATTATTTGAACTCTTCCAGCTGTTTTGGGCATGCTAATGGAAATACAGCAGCTTGTATTACAGATGTACCTGGAAGAGAGCCACATTACTGGGACAGTAGTAGAGAATCTATGAAGGGCCACGGCTCTGAACCTGGGGATATTACAGAAGTAGGGAAAGATTTAGAACGTGGGGATTTCGCAGCATTTGGAAAAGATTCTGACCTTAGGGATTTCACTGCAGTAGAGAAGAATTCTGAACTTGGGGATTTCACAGACCATGGACACAAAGGCAAAGTTGTAGACGAGGTAGACAGAAGGGAGTCTGAAGTTTGTTTGGAACCAGATTTAACACCTGATCTAGACCCTGTTGGTTCAACAGAAAGCAATCCTGTACCAAAATCAAGAAAATCTGTGTGTGTTGAGTATGGTTTGGAGCTCAATAAATCTCAAGAGCAAATCAGTGCAGACACTGATGAAGCTCACTCTCATCTTGGTGAGACGGCACCAACCACAACCCATCCACAGCCAAAGGCTCGAACCCGCAAGCTGTCTACTGACCATCCCATACATCCAGATGTGATGACACACAGCAGGAACAACAATAACAACAACCAACCCGTTGGTGAGGATCAAATGACTGTTTCATGTAGCAACACTGAACCATCTTGTGGAGAAGCTAATGTGCAAGCTAATCCATCCGATGACCTTGTGCCAGACTTAGAAAGCCGTCTTGCAGAAGATTCAGATGTGTCTGGACCCATTTCTGAGGTAGAACACACAGATGATCAGGCCTTCTGTGATCTGATGGAAAATGTCACAAGTGAAGATGCCGTTTCTAATGGACTCCAGAGCTACAGTCTTTCTGTTTGTCCCATCCGCTCATCTCCTGTCAGTCATCTAATTGACATACACACAAGAGAGGTGTGTGTGTGTGTGTGTGTGTGTGTGTGTGTGTGTGTGTGTGTGTGTGTGTGTGTGTGTGTGTGTGTGTGTGTGTGTGTGTGTGTGTGTGTGTGTGTGTGTGTGTGTGTGTGTGTGTGTGTGTGTGTGTGTGTGTGTGTGTGTGTGTGTGTGTGTGTGTGTGTGTGTGTGTGTGTGTGTGTACCTTTTTTGCTTATTCTTTCATCTCACTGCTCACTTGAATGTCAAGTTTTTATCGTGTGGGATTTGGTTATCCATCTTGCAGATGTCACAGTTTAAAATTCCGATAGTACTGGACACTGGATCTGGTCTGATGAAGGCTGGATTTGCTGACCAAGATCTGCCCACTACCATCTTTCCAACAGTCATTGGAGTCCCTAAATATGAGGTGATTACATGTTCTAAGTTTAGTGTTCAAAGAAGCACTTCTCAGTATGAGGGCAGATATTTGGTTCTTATCTGATAAAATTTTAGGTCATGAAAGTGCTGAATATTTTTGTATGCATATGAGGTGTTTTGATCTCCAAGATGGTGTTCTTGTCCACAGGAGGTCATGAATGGTGGTTTTGAGAGGGACACCTACATTGGCCATGACGCCCAACACATGAGAGGAGTCTTGGCTCTGAAATATCCCATGAAGAATGGCATTGTTCGGAACTGGGATGATATGGAAATGGTGGGTCTTCTCTCCCTTGTCTGTCTGCTTTGATCTGTGTGCATTTTGTGACCTGAATAAAAAAGGGAGGAACTGACCAGACCATTTACTCTGATGTGTCAGACAGATACTTGTGTTTCAAAGACATTAGCAGTTCCAGAAATGCATATATTTGGCTACATTGCCTGTTTTGTGAAGTCCTTGATCTTGAAGTCCTTCAATGCTGGCACTAGTCTGAGGTCATGCTACACTGTGTGCATTTGGTATTTATATAATCTGGTTCTCTGTAGACTTGAGTGTACACTTCTAGAGATGTACATTTGCCACTTCATGTTTTTATCATGTTTGTCTGAATCATTAGACTCTAGTCCACAGTTAAATCCACATCCCTAGTCCACATTACTACATAGGTCGCAGTAATCAGCCTTTAATACATTTTGTAACATGCAGTGTGGTAGTTTTCTGGGACTCTAAGGGTGTTTGTTCTCCAACAGATCTGGAGCCACACATTCCAGCAGCTGAGCGTGGAACCTGAGGACCATCCTGTGCTGCTGACGGAGGCGGCACTCAACCCAGTGGAGAACAGACAGCGGATGATGGAGCTCATGTTTGAGGCCTTCAGCGTACCCCTGGCCTACGTGGCCATGCAGGCAGTGCTGGCACTGTATGCAGCCGGACGCACAACAGGTGAGCAGCAGACTTGGGTGACCAGGAGAGGCCAGGTGCAGGGATGGCAAGTCATGCCATATTAGCTGAGATTTAACATGTGGATTGTCTTTGTATGTTTGACTGCTTGGCATGTGCTGTTGTGTGCAGGCGTGGTGTTTGACTCAGGAGATGGCGTGAGCCACAGTGTGCCTGTGTTTGAAGGATACTGCCTTCCTCATGCTGTTCAGCGCTTCACACTGGCTGGCGTAGATGTCACATTGCACCTTAAAAAGGTAGGTCACTGGGGGGCGCATTGACAGGGTAGATTAGATTCATGGGCTGGATTCTGACCCAGGTCATCTCTCTCCCTCTCCCTCACCCAAAAGGCAAAACAAGTTCAAACAAGTCCTGGCTTTATTCAAAAAGCTTTCACTCTAAGTGTCATGAAGGAAAGTAATTTGTATGGCTTGTTCTCATCTCTGATTCTTCCAGGTCCCAAACGGCACACTATTTATTTACTTATTTTTTATTTATTTAGCATTGTTGGCCTTTCTGATATCCAAATGCATGTGCAAAAGCACTAGAAGTTAATTTCATCATTTTTAGTTCTCACTTCAGTTGTATTTTCAGCTGGTTTAATGTGTGATTGTGTGTCTGTCAGTTGCTACAGGAGCAGGGAGTATCCATGTGCACATCAGCAGAGCAAGAGATTGTGCGGGACATGAAGGAGAGGCACTGCTGTGTTGCTCTGGACTACGCAGCTGAACTGGCCCATGGAGGAGCCTGTAGCACTCCAGCCTATTACACCCTGCCAGATGGCCAGATAGTATCGCTGACCACAGAAAGGTTCAGGTAGGGTTCTCCACACATCACCTTGCACACATCTGCCTCCTGCTTTATGAACTGTCTGACTTATGAATTGTGCAGTGCACATGGGCAATAAATAATTGAAACGGTGCTTTTAACTTTTAAATGGATCCATTTGATGTGTATCGGGTCAATGCATGTCCTGTATACTGACTGAACACCGATTGGAAGTATAGTAGATGGTGCAGGAAAGCTTCATAATTGCCATGGGAATGGAGCCATTTTGGTACTCATGGTTTTAGGAATAAATATCGGTCATGAGCTGATTCATTTGGTCTTTAAACAAAACCCAAAGTTTTCTGGTCCTTTTTTTTTTTGGTCTTTCCAAAAGTAGGCTCACAGAGCTTTAGTCATAATTATCAACCTGTAAGTCTGTTTTTGTAAATAGTATTAAAGTTTTCTTTTGTTGCAGAGCTTCTGAGATCCTTTTCAAGCCTGAGCTAATTGGGCGTGACCACTATGGGATGCATGAAAGCATCTTTAAGTCAATGATCCGTTCTGATATTGACCTACGAAGGAGCTTTGTGGGAAACATTGTTCTGTCAGGTACTTGATTACGTTTTGTTTTCCACCACAATTGGGCACTGTCCTAAGCTCAAATGAATGACCATATACCCATGTGTGTGAAAACTGAATCCTAGAAGAAAAAAAATTGGGCTGTGTTCCTATTTATTTTGACTGGAGCGTTTTCTCTCCCTGCTCTTCCCTGTGTTCTGTGGTGTTGGAAAAGGTGGCAATACCCTGCTGGCAGGTCTGCCGGAACGGCTTCACAGTGAGCTCCAAAAGATGGTACCCCCTGACCTGGCTGAATGTGTGCGGGTGATGAGTCCAAAGGACCGGGACTTCTCTGTGTGGAGTGGAGGGGCAGTGCTCGCCAACTTGCCTGCCTTCAGCTCAGCCTGGATCAGCCAGGATGAGTATGAGGAGTTTGGCCCCCAGATAGTCCTCAGGAAATGCTTCTGAAATGACTGCTCATCTCCTACCATGTAAGGCTGGACTGGTATGAGCCAGACCTCCAAGTGCTCATACTGTCCTTGGAAACCAGTGCAATATTACAAAAAAAAGTGTCGTGCAGGTGCCAAGTTCCACTCATCTGAGCAGTTGCTGGTATGTATGTATGTATGTATGAATGAATGTGTGTGAATATGCATGTATGATTTGAATGGCCAAACAAGCATATTCTCATGATTTTTTAATTTAATTTTTTTTTTTATAAAAACACTCCTGTATGCCCTATAGAATGGACAGTAATGAAATCAACCAATAATCTAAAGGAACTACAGGGTAAAGAGAACTTTTTAATCTTTTTTTTTTATTTATAACGAGCCATTTGATTTGACACCTGCACTTGAATATGTTCACATGGAGCATTAAAACATTTTCAAGGACACACATTTCCAGTCTCAAAATGTGTGTTTCATTGTGTCAATCAAGTCTTGTTTTTATCCATGTTTTAATTAAATATTCTTTAAAGCTATATATATATATATATATATATATATGAAATATGGAAGGATTTAAATATATAGTAACAGAATAAGCTATAGTATACCTTTTCAGTGTTAACTTGGTTAAAGGTCTCTAAGTCTGTCCTCTTTATAGGTATGTTTTTCCTTTCATTTGTTGGCCTTGCATTACTGAAATATAATGTCTATGAAGGATAGCTGCTAATTCTCCACTCTTTACTACAAGCTTGACCTGAGGGATATTAAATGAGAGTTTGTTTTATTGGCTCTGGTCCTTGATTTGTTTGTGTGCTTAATCCTTGATTTTCTCTAAGTAATATGATGGACTTGTTTTTCTTTCTATATATATCACATACATCAGTTTGGTTTGCCCTAATCACATGATTGAGTGCCTTCTTGGTTTTTGAAAAAAAAAAAAAAAAAGTTTTGGAATGTTTGTCAAGATTGATTTTGCAATTCTTGTGTCAGTGTCTAGTTTTCAAACTTGAGCTATTTGTAGACTGCTTTTGTTTAATAATCCCTCAGATGTGGCTCTTGTATGTAATTTGTTTGCCCAATGCGTATTTGCACCTTCCCCATCTCAAATTTAACCAGCCCCCTTTTCCTCAACACTAGATTATGTCGAGCACTTTTAACTTGATCACCATTTCCTTCATGTTTACAAGTGAGGGTTTGGGGCTACCTTGCTTAGATGCATAAGGGTTTAAATGTGATATAACCTGGGTAATGGTGTATAGGCTATTAAGCAACACTTGCATTCCTGTGTACAAGGGCCAATTGTTTGTGTACCGATTGCAATCAGATGTTTGGTTTGATGCAAAGGGGATTTATTTGTGTGACCAACTTGAATGCCTTTCTAGTCAAATGTTTTCCTTTTTAACTGGATACCAAGTTATGTATGTCATGTTTTACATTTTTACAATAAATAATCCTCCTACCTGAATGTGCTTTTGTGTCAATCATATTCTTGGTAAACTATTATTCGGGACAAAATGGCTGTAACTGCATGTGCAAAGTGCATGAGCATAATATGATCTGCCAGTGGGTAGGCCAGCAGTTGCTTTATTTGGGTAGTCTCCAAATCCATTTCCATGGTTTGGGCTATGGACAACTCAAATGTGGCCTAGGGCCGTGAAAAACTAAAGCTGGTGCTGTGGGGAGAAATCCAATGGACGCTTAGTGAAGTCGCCCTCTACTGGTGAGGAAATGCACACTCCGCTTAGCTCATACTGGAAGGTGGGTCCGAGTTAACCTTCCTATTGTGACTACTTTAAGCATTATTGTGAAAATACATGTATTATCATGTAATATGGTGATAGACTTTTTGAATATTCCAAATTTTAAACTTTCATGTTTTGGCCTGCAGGCCTCACTCGACTGAGTCTGTGTAATTCTGGCAGGGGAAATGAATTCCTGTTGAGGTTGTGAAGGGTGGTTTTTTAATGTTTGTGTGCAAGTGAACACAAACACACACACTGTCCATCTGATCTGTAGGTAGAGTGCCTGGAATCAATTTTACATTTAGGCCTACAGTAGCCTACTGTAGTCTCGCACATTTATTTTTCCAGGTCCAGTCATTTTTTACCGGAAACACTACAGGTGTTACAGAATGTAAGCCTTCAAATCAGGTAAAAAGACATCGGGCATACACTAGCGGTTACAAATATATTACATTTTGATATAATTTGGCAGGTCAAACTAACAGAATAAAACACCGAATGTTACGAAAATGAACAAAATTAGTTTCCATTATGACCATCAGATTAAGTTCACTACATTTAGACTAAAAAATGTTTGTACACAACAGGAGGGATGGATAAAAGCCCAGTCCTAGTTAGGTATCTTGTTATTTACAAATATAAATTTTTCGGTCTGCCAACTTATGTATTGCAGTCTTAGCAGCGACTGAAGATAGCATTATTGTACATAACATGACAAGAATTAAGAAGGTGCTGCTGAATACAGCTGAGTAGGCTACGCTACGGCAGACAACGAGACGTAGTGACGTCACTTCACGAAACAATCATGGCGGTCCTACTTGAAACCACACTAGGAGATATTGTTGTCGATTTATACACAGAAGAAAGACCGAAAAGTAAGCATTTTTCTTTTACTGTGAATCAATGTAATGACGAGTGCATGTATGCCAGCACGTAAATCCATCCATTGGTGTGAACGAAGATGTTCCGTGAACATTTTTGAAGGCAAACCTACCTGAAATGTTATGCTAATCAGCTAGCTAACGTGAATGCTGATTTAACGTTATATCTTTTAAATTTGTAATGCTATCTTAAGTTCATGTGGTTTATGTTTCTTCACTACAACTTTTGTAAGATCTTAAACAGTATCTAGGACTGATCATGTTTACAAATCAGTTTGCATTCTTGCTTTATGTTGCTTACTGGTTAGTGTCGTTGTAACGTCAGACTTCATCTCAATATTTCATAAGCAAAATACTGACATTCATGCAATATTCATTACCTTTTCAGCGTGCTTGAATTTCTTGAAGTTATGCAAGATCAAGTACTACAATTACTGTTTATTCCACAATGTGCAGGTATGAATGAACTTTTCAAGTTGAATACTGACAACTGCGTTTGCGTTTTGGCATTAGGCTTGTTTCTAAACATCTGTTTGGTCATAACTAGAGAGACTTCATCTCCCAAACCGGAGATCCCACGGGCACAGGTCGGGGAGGAGAGTCAGTTTTCTGGTAAGTTTGGTACTCCTGCCATACACTGTTATCTGGCGGCTTATGTTCCTGGGAATGTGTCTCGCAATGAATTGGCAAATCAATAATAGCCATAATATAGGCAATAATAGCAATAAATCTCTGCCATTTTTACTGTTTTATCATGTTGTTCTTCAGTAAACTGTATGGGGACCAAGCCCGCTTCTTTGATGCAGAGAAGGTTCCCAGGATTAAACACAAAAAGAAGGGTACAGTTTCCATGGTGAACAATGGCAATGATCAGCATGGCTCTCAGGTTCAGTTAAACCCTTACATTTCAACACAAAGCAAAGACAGTAACTTGAACAAATACCACTGTAGAAGAAACAAAGATTGAAAATAAGGATTCACTTTACTTCATGTTGAAAATGTTATTTGGAAATTCAAAGTCCGATTTTTTTGAAAGCCATACTCAAAAATTATGTGTGGGATATGAAATTTCCCTCTTTTTATGTAGTTTCTTATTACAACAAGTGAGAGCTTGGATTACCTGGATGGGGTTCACACTGTTTTCGGGGAAGTGACCGAGGGTATGGATGTCCTTAAGAAGATCAACGAGACCTTTGTTGACAAAGACTTTGTCCCTTATCAGGACATCAGGTAAGTTGACATAAAGTTTTAACTTGTGTGATTCTTGCGTTTAAAATGAGAAAAAAACTAATTGAGGTGAAGAGCAGGTGTCACGAAAAAGCATTTGTGGTGGTGGATAAAGATGATGGGTGATCACACAGACTAATCAGCATTATTTGGAATGAAGATTGATAAACAGTTGACTGCATATGCTTTGAGTCACAAGACATAAACTTCTTTCACTTTCAGGATTAACCACACTGTGATCCTTGATGATCCTTATGATGACCCACCCAATCTGCCTGTTCCGGATCGTTCTCCTGAGCCCACTAAAGAACAGCTGGATGTAAGTGTTACTGCTCTGTGGTGATGCTGGTAATTCTTGTAGTCAAAAGCCATGTGAGTCTTGGTGCTGATACCAGTAAATGTTGCGTTGTTATATTTTCCTACTGCATTATGCTTACATAAAGAGTAAACACAGATAAAGAGTAACACAGTCTATCTCAATTTGTCTTGGACTTCTGTCCCCTACAGTACTGCACTGTGTCTTGTCTTTTTGCAGAGTGGTCGCATCGGAGCAGATGAGGCAATAGATGACAACGAGGGGAAGAGCACTGCAGAGATGGACGAAATACTGAAGGAGAAAGAAGCAAAGACTCAGGCTATACTGCTGGAGATGGTGAGACTGAAAGACTGTTTTCCTTCTAGATTTTTTTAAAGATAGACAGATATCTGTTAGATAGTTAGATATGGTTAATGAGTTGAGTATTGCAAAGATGCCCAAGTGATGCTCAAGCTGGTAATGTGGGTGTCTCATGACTTATTCAAAGCTTATGAGCCACTGGGCTACTTTTTGAGCAGTGTTGCTGACCAGTGTTCCTGAGTAAATGGACTGCATTTATATTGCACTTTTCTACTGCTACGAGTACTCAAAGCACTTTACAGAGTATGCCTCACCCATTCACACACCGGTGGCGGAGGCTTCTCCCATGGTTCTCCCATGCGTACTATCATCACCTCAAGAGCGGGTTTCAAGTGTTGACCTTGGAGCTCTGTGTAATGTCTCACAGGTTGGTGATCTGCCAGATGCAGATATCAGACCTCCAGAGAATGTGTTGTTTGTCTGCAAGCTGAACCCTGTCACCACTGATGAAGATCTGGAGATCATCTTCTCTCGTTTTGGATCCATCTCAAGGTTTCTGGACAAAACCACACAGTCTGTTTGGGGCATAGATTTAATTGCAGGCTTAATATACCTCAGTTTGTTGGCATTCCAATGACCCAGTCCAAAATGTTTGTTGGGCTTGTTTGCATTAAATTGACTTGGAATTTTCTGCTTTTTAAATTGTGTTTGGCATAACAGCTGTGAGATTATCAGAGACTGGAAGACTGGAGAGTCCCTGTGCTATGCTTTCATAGAGTTTGAAAAAGTAAGTTCATCCTAGCTTCAGTTGCTCCCCATTTGAAACTAAAATACTTCATTAAAAATAATTTCTTGTAGTTGTAAATGTTTCCTTAATTTTATGTCCTGTAGGAGGAGGATTGTGAAAAGGCATACTTTAAAATGGATAATGTGTTGATTGATGACCGCCGGATACATGTGGATTTCAGCCAGTCAGTGGCCAAGATCAAATGGAAAGGCAAAGGTAAAGATAGATTTCTTCAATCAATGCAAATGTAACTGTGTTGAACTCTCCTGTTACCGATTCAAGGAGCCCTTTAAAAAACTGCCATTCCAAAAGATTGTTTTGATTTGAAATAGTTTTATCCTCTTCACGAAGTGAGAATATTATTATGTATATATTTTTTTTTCTTTTACCTCCGGATGGATGTCGGTGTGATCATCCATTGAAAGGTGTTGCTTTGCTTCACTTCCCTGAAGTGTGTATTATTTATTTGAAGGTGGAAAGTACACCAAGGATGATTTCAAAGCCTATGAGAAAGATCAGGACAACAAGACCAAACTGGCCCTCAAAGACAAAGCAAAACCCAAGCAAGAGTATCCTTTTGACTATCAGTTCTGTTGCATGTGTCATTCTCTCTGACATCACTGTAGACGCCTGGCATAGATCATGTGGCTGTGCTTAGATCTTCGTCTTATCCTAAATGGTGTTGGCTTAAAAAAAAGGACTCAAGTTAGTGTTTTGTTTATCGTGGGCTTGTTTTTCCTTCATGAATCCACATCAGTTCCAGGTATGATCTGGTGCTTGATGAAGAGGAGAAGGAGGAAGGGGGGAGTCATCAGGTGTTTGACAAGAAGCAGAAAGAGAGGACGCATCACCACCATCGCTTAGACGACGAGGATGTCAGAAAGCCTAAAAAATCTAAGGTCAGTAAGAAACCTCTGCTCCAATCTCCTTTGCTGGTTGCAGCCTACTGCTCATGTTCTGTATTCATGATGCTATGAATTCCTCTTCCTATTGCTTAAATTAAAAAAAGTTTCTATATCTCTCTTGAAATTGGTTGTCTCCAACCAGAGTAAAGTCATATAGCTAATTATCAATTAGCAGTAGTGTCATTGTGGCAGTGTTTGACTAATAAGGGCCAACTGATTCTGATTTTCATCTTCTTCCTCCCCTCTCAGGAGAGCGATGAGAGTCGACGGAACAAGAAATCAAGTCGTCATCATTCCCGCTCACGATCCCGCTCCAGGGACAGGGACAGGGACAGGGACAGCCACCATAAACACCGTGACAAACACTTGGACAGGCATCGGGACAAGCACAGGCACGAGAGCAGTGACAAGAGCCGTCACCATCGCAGCCGTAGCCGCAGCCCCCGGAGGCCAAGGGATAATAAGGAGCGCAGGTGAGTGGGGACGCAGCATGTGTCCCCCTCTGTCCCTCTGGAAGCCTGTCCAACTGTCACCTCTCTCTTCCTCCTATAGTCTGATTTCTCTGCTTTGCTTGCTGCTCTCTCAGTCAATCAGCTGGAGTCACTTCACCTTCGACAGGTGCTGTCCCAAAACATATGAGGATGAGCGGATCACTTCACACACTGATTTTTGAGCGCTACCAATCAATGTTGTTTCAGTCATTCTGGGATGCCAGAAAGAATCATGATCTGTTTGAGGGTGTTTCCTTGCGGTTGGAGAAGAGTAGTGTTGAGCTAGTGATATGAAATCAATTCTCTGTATTACTTCAGCATTCACAAGTTACTTCTGACAGCGTAACCAGGTATTTTAGGAAACAAATGTGGCATTGTCTTTGTCAATATGAAGATCAACTTCTGTTGACGGCACTGTTAAGGTAACCTACGCAAATCACATAGAATTCTCATGTTCCCAAAGTTTATGTCCTGTTTGTAACCTTAAGTGATTATACAAATGCAATATTTTGTTTAGAAATCCACCGGTTGCTATGATTTTACTTACTATTCTTGATTAAATGAATTCATTTCATGTCATACTTTATTTTTTGCTTGCCTTTTATTCTTTGTTCAGCAGGTGTCACTGAAACACCATTTTTGAAACACTGAAACACCGTCCCCCTTTCTCAACACCACGACATTTGGTTAACATGTGCCTCTCTGTGCATGCCTGTAAGTTATAGTAAATGGACTGCTTTTCTACTCCTACGAGTACTGAAAGTGCTTTACAGAGTGTGCCTCACATTCACCCATTCACACACCGGTGGCAGAGGCTGCCATGCAAGTTACCAACCTGGCACCTTCAGTATCTTACTCAGGGACACTTTGATGTGGCTTCCAGTTGCTGAACAGTACCTCTACCACCTGTGCCACCACTGCCCATCAGTTGAGCTGATAGTCCAGATTTAAAGTTTATTTTAAAACAATTAAAAATAAATATATAGCTGAGATTTGTTTAGAAAAGAATTATACAAATTATATAAGAATATGTAGGAACTGCAATGAATCTACATCACGTTTGGTTTTGAACATAACCTACACAATCCTGTCAATGTATTACATGAAACCGTTGAAGAACTTGGCCTGAGATGAACGATTTCAGATGGAACATGCAGGAAGCATCTCTATGCTTACCCTCATTAACTATAGATATTGTTTTCTGGCCGTTCCATTGTGGTGCGAGAATTGACTCAGTGCTGCATTCATCTGATGCAGTTAATAAAGACCATGATCTTGAGCACGGCCATGGATTACTCCTACTCTTCCGAGATGGTAATCATATTAGTTTATTTATAAATCAGTGCTCAGACACTATAGACTTCAAAGTTCACCTTCAAACGATCATTCAGCTTTTATTTGTGGGAAAAAAGAGCACTCATGACAACGGTGTGAAGTTTTATTTAATTTTTTATTAAAGCATCAAGCTCAGTACAGATATATTTAGCACATCTTGACCAAGCAGAGAATAGCAAGAGAATTAGAACAGCAAAGTCTTCCCTTCGACACATCCTGATACCAAATCCTGTCCTGGCACCCTTCCTCACAGGAGAGAAGGCTGGTGGTTCTGAACACCAGGGGAAGGCAGAGGAGGAAAAATAAAATAAAATAAAATAAAACATGATTTTGATTATCTAGCCGCTTAACTTCAGAACAAATTTAAGTTTGGAACACTTGCCAACATCCAAAATAAATAAATAAAAAAAAAATAACACAGACAAAAAAAAAACCCTATGTAATTGGTCCGCAACAGAAATGCATCCCTTACAAAAAAGTATTGTAAAAAATAGCTTTACTGCAAAAAAGGTCAATTTTGTATATTTAGAAAGTAAACAAAACAAAAACAAAACAAAACCATTAATGCTCCAAACCTGTCAACTTGCATTATCCACTTCTCAAACTTGTGCTCCAAAATATGACTTCATCCAGAAAATAAAGGTTTGTCTTTTTGACAGTGCTTATGCTAATGTCCCCGCTAGTACAATATAACGCTCCTATAGAACTATGGCTGCCTCTACACTATGGCGATACTGAAGCTCAACGAAATCTGGAGGCAAAGATCTGGCTGGTTCGTCCTCTGGTGAAAGTAAAAAAAATGAACAAAACCCACTCCTCAATCCACAACAGGCCTTACTGGAGGAGACTGTGCCAGCTGTCAAATCTGCACAGGTCCTTGCCTTTCGATGCGTTGCTCCATTGAAGTGGTCCACTTACATCACATTCTTCTTCAGAAACTAAGTCTGTGTCGGTTTCAAGAGTGCAACTTGCATCTTTTCGAGTCTTATTGGAGCTTATCCGTATTCTCTCCCTCTCTCCCAAAACTCATTTGTAACCTTCTCAAATAAAAATATTCATAAAAATATCCCACAGTACTGAAAGCAGTTCAGGGCTTGAGTCTCCAACCAAACTCCACTAAAAACCTGTCTCCTCTCCTGCTCAGCAAATGTCACCACTCAGTCTGCAATCTCTGACGGGAGAAGCTTCATGAAGACTACTGACTGGCCAATGGAAAAGAACAGTCCCCTCTTCAAAATGCCTTTCAGCAAAACTGCAATAGGAATCACAAAAGCCCCTCTGTTTTGTTTCAACACCAACTGAATAGTCAGACCTGCTCTCAGCACTTTAGATGGGAATAAAATAAATGTAAAAAAAAAAAAAAAAAAAAAAGGTACATCAGGAAGGAGTCACCACCTGTCCTCAAAAACACATTATCAGGATGCCCCAACCCTATTAGCTAAATTTTTTTCTCTCTTTTTATATATTTTTATGTAACTAAACAAGAGGAAGTGAGGGAGAAAAGGACATTGATTTTAAATGTTTCCCCCCTTTTTTCTCTTTTGACTTACACATGAGGAAGGAGAAACGCAGCACATACAACTGTCAAGCAATACAGCACTAGTAGTCACATGCACCATTGGAACACAGGATCTTTCCGTTCACGTAAACAAAAGGGCATTGATGCAAACTCCAAAAAAAGTGCAGTGGAGTCACATTTGGGGGACCAGGTCATGACAGTGGGGGAGCGTGACAGAGGAAAAAAAGGAAAAAAAAAAAAAAAGTCTGTGCACAATAAAATTAATAAAACGGCAGTTTATGCAACAGTTGGGTGTGGAATGATCCGGGATGACCCTGGCATGCTCAGATTGGTTGCAGCCCATTGTGTGGGTCACCAATGTCTGTACGGGAGGGGAAGCCAGAGAGAGAGAGAGAAATGATAGTGACAGAGTGGGGGGGACAGGGCTGGACAAAGAGAAAGTGCTTTGCTGGGCTAGCGCTGTTCTAAGCAAAAGAGTGTCAATTCATTCAGCACACTGACAATTCTGATGTGGATGGGAGCCGCACAGCGGTGGCCATGTGTCATTCAGAGGGGTGTGGGTAGGGGTTGAGAGCGAGGAGACTCCACACACCATCCCTACCTGACACCAAACAATAAGTGCAGTGCTGTTGACAAAGCCAGGTGTAGGGCTCACCTGAGGTGGCCTTAGTACACAAACATTCTCCAGACAAGGCCAACTAGAACCTGTTCTCCTTTTCTCCTTGAACCCTTTCAAATAAAACTACAAACTCCTTTTCTTTAAAAAAAAAAAAAAATTTACATTCAATCCAGACAAGAACAAAAACACCCAACCTGAAACTAACCAACAATTAGTGGCAAATGACATACAACATAACCACAGGTTAGGGCTGAAACCTCAAATAAGGACTGCTAGCACAATGATGGGTGGACTTTACATGTCTTATAGGCATATATATGAGCCATTGGTATCCACTGCACAACTACCTTAGTGATCTACCAAACATCGCGTTTCAATTTGTTGAGTCATGCTCTTGAAAGCAGGTTATTTATAGACAATTGACGGGGGGTGGGGGGAAGAGACATGTGCAGTGAGGGGAGCTGGCCCAATTAATGAACAGCCTCAGCATAAGGGGGCGACAATGGCTGGAGTGTTCATGTTTCATGTTCATGTTTCCCTACTTAAGGGAAAGAACTTATCCAATATGGTTAACTGACACTTAACATTATCGTCATGTCAATTTAAATACATATTTATTATTAACTGTATTTATTTATTTATAGATATAAACTTGTTTGCAGCCTTGCAACTGGCCTTTTTTTTTTAACATGGGTGGGAAATGGGGTTAGACTTAGACCCTGTGTGCAAGAACCAAGTCCTACACCCACATGGGAAAGCAAGGCGAGAGTGTGTATGTGTGTGTGTGTTGTACACTAGCTACCACTAGCCCAAACTGCAGCTGTGTTTTTTCATCTGGTGTGTGTGTGTGTGTGTGTGTATATATATATATATATATATATATAAAATTTATTTTAAACCCAGTGTGCTTCTGCTTGAGAGTGTGAGTGAGATGAAGAACTGGAGAGGTGCAAGAGGCACTGTGTGTGTAGGGGTGGACCCACACAATGTACTCCAGCGGTCTGGGGAAGCCCCAAATCTGAGCATGCCAGGGCCCAAGCCTAGTGAGCACGGAAGCCTTGTCTGTGGGGGATGAGGGGGGAGACCTGCAGGAAGGGACCACGGTGACGGAAGGGGGGGCGAGACCCCCGCCGCCCCAAACCAAGCTGCTGTAATTCCTCAACATGCACTTCAAGATCACAGCAAGAGTGAGCTAGGATATCTACACGAACAGGATAGCTTTCATGCAAGAGAGCCAACTCAAAGGTACAAGTAGTAGGCATACGATTCACACTGGACAGGGAGAAACTAAACCTCTTGGCCGTGCTGCTATCATCCTCATCACGGCCAGGAACCTCAATACAGAATGTCAGAAGAACAGAAGTAGGAGGAAGAGGAAGACGATGGCAGCCGAGCAATCGCTCTCGGCGGCCGTCTTTCTTTTTACGCTTTTTCTTCATTTCACTCGTTCAGCTCTGCTGGTTCTGCTGGCGGTTCTTGGCGTAACTGTTAAAAACGAAATTGTAATCATTGAATTGGGCCAACTGGCGATCCAGGCGCTTGTAGCCCTCAAGCTTCTGGGCGGAAGAGAAAACACTGCGACATTTGGAGCTCTGCAGCACAAACAGAGAGAGAGAGAAAAAAAAAGAAAGAAAGAACTCATTTGATCCATTCTGTAAATCAGTCACTGGCCATAGTTCTTCAGCGGAATTACATGGGATGCATACCTGGTTGACAAAAAGCGTAGTCACAAATTTTCCTGGCTTGAAGACATCCACAACCTTGCGGATGAGCTCATCATAGGATGTTTGGGAAAGGTTGGTTTCGAAGCTAACGTAGGAGAACTCTGGCTCTGGAGTGATGTGGATCGTCCAGTAAGTTCCCTGTGACAGCCAGCCGGCCAACCAGTCAATCAATACATGCAATCGGATTGTCAAACAACCGTGCCTCCATTTGACAGGAGAACTTATTTATATGTGCATAGAGCAGTTGCAAAGTTTGTACTTACATCTGTTTTCATTCCATTCATTGAATATCCACAAGGGTTGAACATTGTGGCATCAATCACTGAACCTGGGATCAGGTCACGAATTCCACTCATCTGTGTGAACAAAATCAAGAGTCAACGGCCATTCTGACATTACTTCATCAAATGCAAAGCTTGTGTCCTGTTGCTCAAAGGGTTAACCAAGAGACATGCATTTTGAAGTCATTTCATGCAACACCCTGATGCAATACGTCCAACAGTTGGATTTCACAAATAGCTTAGAAATGGATAACTGCTCTGCATGCACATGGGTCAGGTGACCCATCCTCTCTCAAGGTGACAAGCGACTGACCATAAAAGGCCATACTCACACGAGTGACATCATTTGCAGAAACACCGTCTTTCATGTAGAACTGGTCCATCACCGCTGGATCGAGATCACTCATCAGAACTTCCAGGGTCTGATCCGCATGCTTGTTCTCCCAGAACTCTGGCAGATCCAGAGTAAAAAGGTACCTGGGGATGCGCAGCAAAGAGAGGGGGCACAGAGATTACATAGAGGGCCTTAGAGATTACATAGGGCAGTTTCACAGTCTGAGCCAAGACTGTCTTCAATAGGTTTATTTCTAATGTGTCTCAGAAATCTGCTTACCAGCAGTCCGAATTCAAACGACCCATACAGTAAGCTGCTCCATCTAAGTAGAGAGAGACATTATTTTTCCCGCAATACAAGATGGAGATGATTCTACAAGTCTTTCCTCATGCTTTTCTACCTGATTTGATTATCTTACTTGGGAAAATCTGGCTCAGAAAATCCACTTCCTCCTGGAAATTCCGGTGAGGAAACTCCTGATGGCTGGGCTTCATGAAGTTCTTGCGAGAATAGAAGAAATTCTGAAAGGACACACACACACAAACACACTTGTTTAACCTCCATGTCTAGAGCTACTGTTAACTTGCCTCGGTGTGCAAGACAGAATGCCAAGAACGCATTCACCCATTGGCTGATTACAAGCTTTCATAACATGCACATTAAACAAGACTGTTTGTAGGACATGATTAGGACTCGACTGTCTGCAAAAAAGGAGCGCTGTGTTCAGCCAAGAAACATGCAACGTTGGACGAGAACCCTCCTCCTCCTCACCTCGATGGCATCAAAGCCGCAGTACTCTCTGGCGAGCTCCAGCAGGGGCACCAGCGCTTGTAGTAAGAGGGTGGTACCACATGTCTTCAAAATGAAACGTCTCTTGGAGACAAACATGCTACTCTCACTGAAAAAGAAAAAAAGAAGAAAAGCAGTTGAAGCAGTTGATTCTTCCTTATCAGCCCTTTTGTGAGCTAGAGCATTATCATCATCTCACTGCTCATATACATCCGCTTGCGAGTCAATAAAGTAAGATAAGGCACATGGTAAACAGTGCCAAAACTGTCTGGTATGCTGCGCTCTCATGCCTTTGAAAACGGTGGCAGCTACACCACGTGTGTGCACACATGGCTGTGGCATTCATACTTGGCTTTCTCTGTCTAAGTTCATTAAAGCTTGGTGGGGTGGGGTTGGGGGTGGGTGGACGTGACGAGCCAGACCATAATAACTGGCTCTGCCCTCAGTGATCCCGTTGATAGCTCACGGTCACGGCTCTACTCAGCTCAACTCAACACTGAACAGATTAGCGCATCGCAGGTAGATGAGAAGACACACTGGGCTCACTTGACCTGACCTCAATCACAGGGCGTTGGTCAGGAACCTGATACCATGTGACTATATTTCAAGATGGGGACGCTCAGCTGCGAAAGTAAGTCCTTTATTGAGAGCATCCAGCCAGCAACTGGTGTTAAAGGTAAAAAGCAACTAAAGCAAAAAGGAGAATCGTGCAAACTCCACTCAGACTTTCTGAGGTGAACAGAATCTGCATCAGTAAAGCTTAGAGAAAACACATTTCAAATTTTAACCATGAAAAAGTACATTTGACTGTGCATTTATGTGTCTCTGTAAACCTAAAAGCCACAAGAAATGATTCAGTCTGCTTCTCAGGTGCAGCACCACAACAAAAGACAGCTGGGCTGTTTTTGTTATTTAAAATGGAGTAGCACAGTCAGTGCCATTCTCTTGAACAAAGACGCACGTCAGCAAAGACAGGCTCACTGCACAGGGAGTGTGAGCCCTGTTCCCATGACAACGGTAGGCAGGGAGACGAGAGCAAGGGAGAGGGATCAGGCGGTCTCAGAGGAGGCTGAGACGATGACGGGGAGGCGTGCTGTCGAGGGCATTGCTGGGGAAAATCTTTCCCTTCACAGCCTTGAGCTGAGCTCTAGTCTTCCTGGCAAGGTCAGGCGCCGGTCAGACAGGCAGAGGCTGATCCCGTCCTCTGATCACGCTCAATAATCAGACTTTCTCTTCCAGTGACGCAGGCGTGTCTGGGTGTGAGTGAGAAGCACATTCCCTGTCAGCGAGTCTGAATGAAGATATTTTGCCTTAAGTAATCCACACTCCCAGCATGCACCAACACTCATGGCTCTATGGGGTTTTCTTAACTCGGCTCATTGTTAAGGATTTGGAAAGTGAGTCAAGTTGCCAAGTGGTCATCAGCAATATAATAGCCAGCGAACAACATGTCTGTAGACCAATCAGTGAAGCAGCATGCATGTCCTGAAGTACAAGACTGGCTCTGTGTTGAGCGCGCTGAAGACTACACAATGCATTCTAAAGGAAGCAGACATAAGTCTATACTGAAGGAGGCCATCAGAAGGGGCAGACAACAGTAGGGAAAACTCATGTGATTCTGCTGCAAATCACTGATTTGTCTCAGGGGGAGACTCCACACAGCTCCAGCCACAGCGATGATTCAAGGACCCAGTCGGCCACCGAAGTGTGACCTTCAGACCTCATCCCCACTGTCTAATCTAATCCTCCCCAGCAATAAAAAGGGAAAGGGGCAAACACAAGGTGAAACCGGGAGGCGGCCAAGGACACTCACCTGAGTATATAAGCTTCCTGCTTGTCAGTTTTTGTCACACTGATGATCAAACAGTGCACATTCTCCAGAAGTTTGTCCCACTCAAACCTGCAGAGAGAGAGAAAGAAAAATAAAGAAAGAGATATGAAAAACGAAATGGTAAGCAAACATAAACGTCACACTTTGCATGAGGTTAAATTATTATTATTATTTTTTTTTTTTTTACACACTCAACTTCCAAACTTTACAAACTTTACAAAACAAGCATAGATGCACACTGGTTGAGCACAGTTTAGACTGACACTAATCTGCACATTTATGAAACACTGGGATAAGCTTTACAAAAACCAAACACTCAAAATAAACAATCCCCACAACCAAACACGTTGGACAAGGCAATAGAGGTATATCTTGTGCGGCTGATTTCAAACCAAAACAAGGCAGACACTAATATAAGAGACAGATGAGGGACAAAGGCAGGTGAGACTGCATAGCCGTGCTGGCTGCCAGCCACCTGCCTCTACAGTTCAAGGACGGCTGCGGAGGGTAAAGCCACTGCAGTTGTGTTAGAAGCATTCTCCAAAGGAAGACTCGCTTGCTGCCACTCAACCGGGCTTTTCTGAGCAAAGGAGAAGCTCAAAAAAAAAAAAAAAAAAAAAAAACACGTGACCAGCTGCTCACAGGGTTCGGGAAGAGAACGTTCAAGGTTTACAGTAGTATCGTTCATCCACAAAGGCCGGGAGCAGGCCAGCGTCTGGTTATGGTTTTACAAGCTCCAAAGAACAACATCAGTGTGGCAAAGGAAGAGCAGCTGCACTGAGAGCCATTTGCCTGCTGAACTCGGTAGCAAATGACATCCAATATAAACACTACCTCAGGGCAGCAAATGTCGCGGTTGAATTGGTGACGAACAATAGCAGCTTCAGTAGTGTGTACATCAGTTCAGTCGATAAGCAACGAGTTCCCAAAATCCATTTCAACAAAGCTGCCTTTTTGGCCCGTCAGATACTCATAAATCTTGTGTATGAAATTGTATTTGTTTCCCCAGTCAGAAACTGCATGGAGGATTAATGTGCAGACAACAAAACACTTCATTATTTACATGCCAAAACTTTTCCTAGAAAGCTAACTGACACAGCGAGTCAATTGCCAATTGCCAAAGCATATCCCACAAGGAAATTGGACAGCGCTGAGTTCAGTTACTGCACACTTGTGACATAGTATGGCTACACACTTCCGAGTGGTCAACTGTCAGAGGGAGACCAAATCCAGTGTATCAGGTGTCAGGTCAGGGTAAACGGACACTGCAGCTATTTCTGGTGGATATGGCCTGTGACACCTTTCAAAGGCAAGAATGGACTGAGGTAATGTAAGAATATAATGTGGTTGCAATGACGCAACCAAAGCCTTACGTCCAGTCCTGTCCCAAGGGCAGTGTCCAATGCAACCAAGCTTGTGTTGTGTCTGTGTGTGTGTGTGTGACGAAGGAGTGCTTGCAAATAGTTTGTGATTTTAAGACAAACTGGAATTTCAATGCGCAATATGTTCAATGCTAAACCCAACCAGAGATGCAACACAGGGAAGCAAAACACTAACTGCAGCATGGAAAATATAATCCTCTTTCTTCAAAAAGTATTCTAGATAGGGAAATGGGGCCTTGACACTCAGTGCACTAATTAATGAAGTATAAATAGGCACTCTACTCTTATCATCCCAGACCTCTGTCTACACAGTTTATACAATTACAACAAATAAAACATTTTATAACAGGCAATACAACAACAAAGATAAAGCCTTATTTTCACCCTTCAACTTTAACACTACTATCCAGCCAATTCTTCAGTTTTCTTCTGTTCAAGTCTACCTTTGCCTGTTTTACAAACTATCTTCAATACCACC
This sequence comes from Tenualosa thibaudeaui, assembly GCA_027481765.1. Taxonomy (NCBI): domain Eukaryota; kingdom Metazoa; phylum Chordata; class Actinopteri; order Clupeiformes; family Clupeidae; genus Tenualosa; species Tenualosa thibaudeaui. The sequence continues at coordinate 13,091,604 of JAIFZK010000001.1, read as the reverse complement.
CTGCTACTTCATTAATTACAGTACTTGTAACAACTACTACAGCCAATAAACTGACCCAGCAAAATATAATCCTACAACTCCAAGATGTGACAAAAAAACTAAATTGACATGATACAGATGGTTCTTCAAGTTTTGAATAAAATTAAGAGAAAGCAAGCTTTGTGTGTCAAATGAAGCTAGAGCAGTGAGATCTGTGAATCAGATTCTCTAATGGACTTATTTGGACATTGGCTGATGCCCAGCTCCTGTGATCTACTAAGAGCTTCCCTCAGTCATTAATCTAAGATGGTATGGGTAAACCAATACTCTGGACTCTGCCATTCTCTCCCTCTACACCAAAATGGGTAGCCTTTGTTAAACCATGGCAAAAAGCTTAACAGAGGAATGACTTGGAAGACAATGCACTTTGCCATGACAGATTTAGGAACATCGCCCTCCCTAAACTATATATGGCCCAGAAATTAAATGCAATATTTAGAGTACAGTAGAGTTACTTTATTGATCCCGAAGGAAATTAAGGGGTAATTTAGGGTAATAGTCCGAGAACACTCCGTAGATATAAAGGATTATGACTTGATCTGCCATTTAACTCAAAACCTGTGCCAAACACAGACCAGTGTACTTGCAGTAACTATTGGTTGATGGCAGGGGTAATTTTGGAGTCTGAACTGCCTACTTTCATGATCAGAAGTAAAGTTGCATGTCGTCTCTAACAAATTATTATAGCGAGCCATTTTTAAAAAAAAAAATCCCCTGGGGTGCACGTGAGTTGCGTCTCCTCCTCCTTTGTACCCCAGCTGTCTGCAGTCAGCAGGTCGACTTGGCAAAGCAACTCATGCGAGATCCAAGATCGAGAAACTGCAGCCATAAACGTCTGAGCCCACATACTCCCAACCAATCAGCGACTTGGGAGGAGAGACTGTCACCACCATAAAACGTGACATATTCACATGGGTAAAGAGTAGCAAACATGGGTAGCAAATGAGGCCCACAAAAATTAGTCAACCGCCGGGTATAGTTAATTAACGTAACTGTATACCCCAAACAACAACCATTATTTAACCATATTGAGACTGTACATTACCGCTGTGGTTTACCTAAACTACGGCTATACTTGATGAGCGTGTGTAGATCTTCAGCAATAGCGTCTGCCATGTAACCCCTTAAAAAAGTAGCCATCAAGCCTACACTGTTGCGAAAGTGTAACGAGGTCAGTCAGTTGCTTGGCAAGAGATGAATGAATGAGTAACTCCTGAATAGAAACCGTGTCGTTCGTTTAGAGTATATTGACGTTATAGCGCAAGAAATTACACGTATTCCATAATGACCATCCATATCCTGAGTTTCAATAATCCACTTATCACAAATTGGACCCTTGTTCTCAGCAGATGTTATAAATCTTGAGGAAGCATTGCGGCATTTCGCTCAGACAACTGCGGGGTATCGCGGGCAATGCCACATGCTCAGGCCCACATGCGTCATACAAAAAAGACAAGCACAAAAATTACGAACGACAGGTACACAAGTGCATTTTTCGTTTCATTCTGTTCTTCTTGTGATTGGACATTCGCAAATGTTGGATTTCGAGAGTGTTAGCGCAAAAATAATGTCACGGCTTTTAAGAGAAGACTACTGCGCAGAGTAGTTAGCTCGTAAGCTAACATCTTAGCACCTACGCTATTGGCGCACTCACGTTAGCCGTTTGACTAACATAGGGGACGGTGAAATGTAATTTTAATCATCTGTCTGAATAAAGTAACCATATTTACCTCAGTGATTAATTGAAGGCACCGATGACTACAGCCATAAGTTTTAGATTTGCAGCTGCGTTAGCCACTTACTGTTAAAATTGCCAGTAAGGTTGCCGTTCATTCATTGACTTGGTAACATAAAACTAACCTTAGTGTTACTTTACGTTATTATCAATGTACTGCTCATTGTTAACCAAAGTCTGAAACGTTAACTAAGGGATAAATGGGTCTGATTGATGAGACAATCAAAATTTTTCATTAAGAATATCCTTAACATTGACGAACGGAGAATGGTAACCTGCCGCGAGCTGTGTACAAGTCACTCAAATAGACAGTCAGCTAGCACGCTATCGCTGATCAGCTAGCACAACTGCCATTGGTTAACGTTGAAAATCAATTATTATGATAATTCTTGATATAGCACTGCTGCCTGTGATTAACACAGTAGGGCATGTAACGTTAATCTCTTACAGCATTATGTGTGAACTGAGCGGATAGTGTTGGAACGTTACGGGATCAATGACTCAGAATGACAAATGAGTTAGGTTAACATACGTTTACATGACATGTCATTATTATCACCAGTGACGGTAGATGTGCAAACCTTGGGATGGTGCGGAGGTCCCCAGTTCCTTTGGTCTCATCTTGCCGGGAGAACCACACCTCCAACAGCTTCTCGGTCCCTTCGAAGAAGTGTGCACCGTTCTCTTCCATCGTGAGACAACAGACACCAACAACAGAAATTACACGTTGGTTATTTTCTCAACTTAATTAGTCCTTGCTTGATAGTTATAATTTACTGTCTAAGTACAGTCCTTTAGCAATCCAGATGTAGTTTCTTGGTTTTACGGTCTTCCCCTTTACAGAGAATACTGTGAGCGAGTGCTAGCTAATATCGCCGGCCATACTGTGTAGAGCGCAGTTTGCAGTGTGCACGGTGGTTTTATCTACTGGTCTGAGACGTCACTTTCAAGCTGAACGTATCACAATTTAGAGCTCCTTCTTGGTAAATTTCGATTGGTTTTAGAAATTGTCAATTAAACCAATGTTGCGTAAAGGCATTTGCTTGGAATGGAGTCGCTGATGGCGGGCTTGTCCTTATGGGCTATTTATAAGTGAATACTACGACTACCAAAACTACATCTCATGGAACATTTCTAGGAAAAAAATATATTATTTTAACTCGCATACATTTGCTAAATTGGGAGGCATCTACATGGCCAAATTACAGTAACTAAGAGCTGCAACCCGAATCATCGGAATACAGTGAAACTCAAACCATAAAAGTTGGCAAAATAGTCCCGTATGTACCTAACATTTAATTAAGAAACAACACCAGTTTTAATAGGAGAGCGTTTAGATTCTTTTGACATCCAATTTGCAAACGACGTCTGCTGTATTTAAAAGAAACTAATTTGCAACGATTGGATTGTAAACACAACTTTGGTCTGGAGACCTTTCTCGTGTCGTTTAAAAAAGAACATAATATTGATGCCCACTTTTTTTCAAACTCTGTATGACTACGCAAGTGCAGCAGCCGCAACGCGATATGCGGATTGTAGTTTAACCAACTCCGCACCTTCGTACAACGTACGTACCTTTGAATTCTTCAAAAACTCTATTACCCAGATACCCTTGCGTGCCAATAAAAAACGTCAACGAGCCAGTGAACATTAAGCGGAGCAGACCAAAATCCCAAACAAGGAAATGGTGGGGGAATAAAACGATCAGATTATTTAATTAATGCATGTAATAATTAATATTTTATTTTATTGTAAATTAAGATATATTTATGGGTTAAAATGGATTACGACTTCAAAACAAAGCTCGCGGCCGACCGAGAGAAGGTGGAAGATCTGTTCGAATATGAAGGTTGCAAAGTGGGTCGAGGCACCTACGGGCACGTTTATAAAGCTAAACGCAAAGACGGGTAAGAGAAAAGAATATCTTACTCCTTATTTGGATTACATTACATTTTTAGAAATATTACGTTTGCAACGTCCTGCTGGGTCGAGCAGGGAGTTGTTTGAATCGGCCTGTTTGCTTCCCATGGCTGTTTTTGTTTTCATGTAGGCTACGCACTCTCTCACTCACTCTCACATCGGTCCTCCCCCAAGCAACACTGTGATGTTTATTTTTTGTCAGAGGCTTTGGGGACAGGATGCTTAAATGCAGCACTTTAGTTGGACAGTTACCGGGCCGACGGTTGGCAACATATGTTAAGACTTGCACAGTTTTTAAAAAGCAATATCTTGTGTTTTTGAAGTCCCGATATACAACTTAAGTCGGTGACTGAACTTGCTCTAATGTTTTCTAAATGTATGAAGTCCTCGGATGCCATCAGTCAAGATGTTTTAGATGCCATATAGTTTTAGAAGTCAATACGCCTTCCCTCTCTGTCATCAGAAAAGGACAAAACTTTGTGTCCTCGAGATAATAACATAGGCCTAGGCCATGGTCATTAATTCGACATCTTGAACAATTTAATGCAGCAGACAGTTATTTTACAGCTGTCAAGTGGGCGTTCAACGTAAATCTGATGCTGTGGTGGAAGTATTTTATAGGCTACTGATCACCAAGGCAAGGTCCTAGGCCACTTCTGATGTATGATAGCTGGAATAAAGTAAACCCCTCTTCGCAAATAGGCTAACTTTAGGTTGTGATAGTCAAAACTTTCTGTGGGTATTGTCTAGTAAGCCAAGCTATTGCAGACATCGTGTCATGAGAAAATATGCATTGATCAATGTAGGATTATATAGGATCCAGATATAGATGCCTACCCATCATACTCAGTTTGCTACCATAGAAAACTTTTTTTTTCCTCAAAATACAGTGAAAACAGTAGTTTGATATCTTGATAAAACTTCCAAGAGCACATTTTGATAGCTAAACTATTTTAAAAAATAGTCTAACTAGCACAAACCTAGTCTGTGTTTCTTTAATGTTTACTTTTTAAATTCTAAATGTGTAAAGTAAGGCCTATAACATGCTGTATATCTTTCTGCCTTTTCCCAAATTAGTAAAGAACAAGCTGATGAATGGCTTATTTCACTGCTATGAAAAAAACATGCAAAGCAGGGCTTTGACTAAGCTCCTTGTTAGATTTGCTATATCCCTGATGGTTTTAATGCTTATATTCTTTCAGGACAAAACAGGAACATGTATCCATGACTCCCTGACAATTTGGATGGTATGCTCTGTCCTAAGACAGTCCCCAGTACAAGCATCTCTGCTTTTTTACTGACCTCTGTTCACAGTGGTTGCATAACCCCTTCTTGCCTTAATTTTTTTTTTTTTGTGGGCATAGACCTTTTCATTTTTAGCCTTGGAGATGCTGATGCATTGGTCATGTGACTGAACTGTAATTTGGGCTTGAGCATTATTCAGTTTCTGTGTCCCATTAAGAAAGAATAAAATGCATTCTCATTTGTGTTTCACTGTTGGGTTTCAATGCAGTAGCTTTAGTCACTCAACCTCCACTGCCAGTTGGTAACCGACTGAGTACAGAGGAGTGTTAGAAGCACTGGTGAAGGGCAGAGGTCATCATGCTTTGGTGCAGTTCCAAAATGAGGCCAAAGGGCCTGCAAGGCAATCGGGAAAAGTCTCAGTTAGCTTGGTATATGGGAATAGCTTCAGTAGAGCTAGTATTGCTACCTGCGTGAATAGGCTGGAGTCAACTTACCTGCACAGATAATTAACCTTTGTGAAAACATCAGATGGGAAAATATGATTGGGGCATCCTCTTGAGTTTCTCTTCTTTTTTTTTGTTTGATTTGTTTTTTTGCATTGTTGTAGATGACTGATTTTAAAGATGTAGGCTAAGAAATGAAAAAATGTGTACATACATTTTACCATTCACTGTAGTATCACACAAAAGAACTAGCTTTATATACCCCTGATGCTTTGACTGAGTTCAGAATAAGTGATATTAAGTAGTAAGTAATATTAAATTCAATTCAGTTTAATTCAGCTATATATATATAGCACCATATACAATTAAATTGTCTCGCGGCACTTTACGGATTTTAACAAGGAGCACCCAAAAGCAACAGGGGCAAGGAAAAAAATGTTCTTCAATGTCACATTTTCATCCTTTTTATAAACATTGTGAAATAAGAGGCCTTTGTTTGCATGAGAGAATAATCAGATTAAGGGGCAAGTGATTAAACATTGTTTTGTGAGTCCAGAGCCTCATACACAAGATGTACTATTGCGAGAACAAAGAGCATTGTACTGTCAAACTTTGCATGAATAAATATACTTGTTTTAACTGTTCATAACCAGAATGAGATCTTAATGTTACACTGTTGTCACATTTAGAATTTACAAGGTTATTCTTGGATTAAACTTTCATTACAATTTCATTGGAGGTGGTGGTACACATTATATGTGGGGTGGGCTGTTATGCTCATCTTTGCATGATATAAAATCCTACATTTAATCTAGATCAACTAGCTGACATGAGTCTCTCATGGTCTGCGCAGAAGGAGGGTGAACTGTAGCCACTGTAGACTAGGGCCAGTGTCTAGATTCAGACTAGAGGACACCCTGTGGGCCCATTGACAGTACTTTTCTGCACTGGCAGAACTTTCTAATACATTTCTGTTACTGTCATTAAACTTGAAGGCCTGTGAAAATGACTGTTGGCTTCATTTTTGGTGCTACCCCAGGGTGATTCTAAAGAACTGGTTGTATTTGGGCACAAATTGAAACAAGGAGCACAACCTAATAATGTGTAAGATTCATATGTAAGGTAAATGCTGTCATCAGTTTGATTTTAAGTAAAAGTTTTGCTTTTTACTGGTACTAGGGACCATATTAGCCTCGCCTCCGCCACGCAAATAGGTCAGTCAGTATGACGCCATTTGTCAAGTGCATGTAGATAACTACAGAAATTGTTACCCGTTACCAACAGTTTGGTGGAGGAAACATGTAGCACTGAAAACATATCTATTTTAAGAGATCAATTTGCCACTTTAAAGCAACAGGTTTTGGTGGTTTGGTGTCAGTGCTATGCATATGCAGGTGTGGGGGGGGGCATTGAAGTTAAATGTTTATTAAATGTGTATTGTACTGACAGCGGAAACACTTCCAAACACTGCTTAGAGCCTTATCGACACTGCTAGAACATGCTAATTGTTGTTTTATACACTCAATGATGTCTTGCTGCAAAGGTTGTCTTTTATTTTGTGGTAATTGCCTAACCTGCACCCAGAACTGCTTTGTGCATATCCTGGATGGCTGGTGGAAATAATAACTGTATTCATCCACCCTTCATATGCCTACCAAATGAATTTGAAAATGATCTCATAAAAATATGGCAATAAAAAGGAGACAAATAGTGGAAAACTATTACATGGTGTCAGTGGCAAGCACACAAAGTCATTAATAAGTCATATACTTACATGTATAAAATGCAGGGTGTCTTTTTTACAGAAGGAATGGTTGTCAATTATAGAAGTTTCCTTGTTAAAGTATATTTTTGGCCTTTTGTTCACAGTGTTATCAGCATAGTGACAGAGTGTGGAGAGAGAGATAAGGTGGGACTGGGAAATAGTGGCAGAATGGATTCAAACCTGCTTTCCTGAGGACAGAGTATATGGATGTGTTGTTGTTTGTTAGTCAGTAGCTGGGGGGTTATGCTTCCTTCTCCACAATTATATTGACTGTCTTACCAGTTCTGTGACTTGAAGTGATCTCTGATTATTTTATTTCACAATTCTCCCTTTATTTCTGTAGTGATGGGCTCTTCCATTTTTAAACCTGTGTTAAAACCTGAAAGGATGTTGCTAATGCAATACATAAACTCTTTATCATATTATGCAGATATGTTTGGGCTTCCAAATTTCTTGATTGGGGTGTCTTTAGACGGCCCTTATTGCTGTTATGTAAGGTCTGAAAGAAGCTGCATGAGCTCTCTGAAAAGGAAGGCAAGGGCAGGGTTTTAATGCAAGAAAGTGAGTGAGTAAGGAAGAGTGGGGTAGGCAATAAACTTCATGTTCCTGTTTCTTTTGTTGCTACTGGTCTTTAGAGCTCAAGTTGAAGGGATTGCAAAGTGAAGAGTTTCAGTCTGACCTACAATCAAAGCAAAGCAAACCTCAAGCAAAAGCTTTTTTAAATTTTTTTTTTTTTAAAGAATCTCCCAGGAAGTGTGTCTCAGCTGGGCTCTTTGCCCTTCTGCTGAAGCAGCCCTGGTGGTTGAGTGCTGGAGCCCAGAGGTGCTCAGGCCGCTGGTGGATGCTTGTAGCAGGGCTATAAGAGTTGCCTGGAGACATCTCACTTGAAAAAATAGATAGGTTAGCAATTGGATAAATAATACCAAATGTTTGTCCATCTGTTGCAGTGCATAGTACAACAAGAAAAGGACTACATGTGACTTTAAATTTGTTGTCTGTTAATTTTTGTTTCTGTATGGACGTCATGGTCATGTTACTTTCAAGTCTTTGTGCAAAATTTGTTCTGTCTTTGTAGCATTTTATGTTGAAATAACTGTATAGGGTGATCTGTTATCATCAGGCAATGCCTGCCACGAAGTGGATTTATCCAGTTACTCTGATTAGTCAATGAGAGACACGCTAACATACACACCTTTTTGTTTTCCACAGGAATGATGAGAAGGAGTATGCACTGAAACAAATTGAAGGCACTGGAATATCGATGTCGGCCTGCAGGGAGATAGCGGTAAGTGTAGAGCACAGAGACCCTCCGTGTTATGCAGTGGGAGCAGTGTCTGTCTGCACTGTCTCTCTGTGTTAATTGTTTTCTAGTACACGTCTTCTAACCTACATGGTCAGTCAGTCTGTCAGAATGGGCCCTGTGCATGGCAGTTGTAAAGTCCCCGAAGTACGTTCATTTCAGGATGGATAGGTATACTAGTTTACTATCCAAAGTAAGCCTATCTAATAAGCTCTGCATGTTCTTCAGCAGTTCAGAGTTCATTTCATAGTTAGCTTGTAGCTATAGCCTCATCACAGTTGTTTACCCAGATAAAAGCTAATTACAGAAACGGTCAACCATTCTGACACTCCCCCTGTGCACATAGGGAAATGTGAAGCGAGCTATGCATCACAACAGACACACTGTTGTGGCCTGAGAGCTAAAATGCAAATAAAATAAGATAAATGCTTTTATAATTCTATAGGAGATTCTGGTATCCGTAGGCTTCCACAACATGGCATTCACATGACATACATACATTTATGTGTGCCATTTAGGGTACTAAGTTGTTTGGTGTGGAAGTAGTGTAGAATGTGCAGGAGGATGCTCTAGTAACCCAAAAGTGCCAGTGTATGTACATTTGCAGTGCACATTCTGTTTCAGGCATATAAGTAGGCTACATATAAGACATATATAAAAATATAGTATAAAAAACAATATAAGCAATCAAGAGAGCAGTGCAAAAGCTTAGTCCAGTCCTTGATATAAGATAGAAAAGAGTAAATACTGAAAAGATGTTGTGGGAGTTTTCATAGACTTTTTAAAGTCATGAGGAGGACTGGGTAGGTGCATGGGGAAGTGGAATACTCATTATCCTAGCCTAACTAGTTTGTATGTGCTATGGCCGTTTTCTGGCTCTTAGACGTGAAAAGGCCCTTGTGATGGAGTCTGTCAGTGTTATGTGAGGGGGCTGCTGTGCTTTCTATAGCATACACTGCGTAGTGAAAGGAATGCCGTCTAGGTTGCAAAGGTCATTCTTGTTAGGATGCCAAATAAACTGTAGTGTAAAGTAAACACACACACACACACACTCATACACATATAAAACTGAATACTGACAAGACCATTCTATTACAAGGTTTTTTTTGTGCAGCTGTATGCACAAAAAAAAACCTTGTAATAGAATGGTCTTGTCAGTATTCAAGCGGTGCACTAACGCCATAGGGAGAGCTGCAGGTCACATTGGACTGAAGGCTGTCTTGCATCAGCCAGTTCAAGCTGATTCAAGTAGTTTATGCTGTGAATATGTTTTGTTTTTCTAAACTGGAATTGTTCGTTTCCTTGATTTTTTGTTCCATTTTTGGATTCCAGTGGGTACATGCATAACATCTTAATTTTCTGCAGGTGTGTGTGTGTGTGACACAAATGAAAAACAGTTGGCTTGGCCTTTGTAACATGAGTCTAGAGAAGCAAAAAAGATGAAGACAGTAAAAACCTGTTCCTGCTGTAGACCCTGAGGCATGTGCCTCTGCAACATTCTCCAGTCAATCTGGCACAGAGGGGGATGTGGTCCAGTGCTGTGGCCCTCTGATTGGTAGAAGATTCTGGAAAGTGGGAGTGGGAGCAATAGAAAACACTTGCATATTTGCAGGCACATTCACTGTCGCGTACACACAAATTTTTGTGCAGAGTTGATTTAGGAGAGCAACATGCTTTTGATTTTTTTTCCTCAGAAGTAGTTTCCAGAAGCACCGTCACAGTAGAGTAGAGTAGAGTAGAGAGTAGAGTAGACTAGAGTTACTTTATTGATCCGGAAGGAAATTAAGGTGTCCAGCAGCATACACATAATACACAATGCAAAAACAGATCAAACATGTTGCACACATCTGCATTCAGACAACATTCACTGAACAGGAAGGGAAAAAAAAAGCTAATGATAATAAACCACGAGGTAGATAAGTGTCGTGATAAGGTGCCTTGCGGTGACCCAGTAAGATTGTCCAATGTTGTAAAAGAGTCATTTAGTACAGTAGTTATCAAGGTAGTGTAGTATATTGTTGTCCATAGTAGTATAGTCACCACCAGGGACAGCATAAGAGTGTGAGTGTGTGTGTGGGCTCAAGCTGTCCAGTCCATTATGCTCAGCACCTTCTGTGTGCTGTTGTACAGCTGTATGGCCCTAGGGGCGAAGGACCTCCGCAGGGACCAGAGTCTGTTGCTGATCAAACTCCTCTGATTGATGAAGATGGTGTGTAGGGGGTGGCGGCCATTGTCCAATATAGTGTAGCCTGCTCAGGGTCCTCCTCTGGGCTACCCACCACAGACCCTGCTTTCCTCACCAGTCTGTCAAGACGTCCAATGTCTCTCTTCCTAGTGCTACCACCCCAACATACCACAGCATAGAAGAGCACACTGGCCATAACAGACTGGTAGAACATCAGCAGGAGTCTGTTGTAGTCCGTGATCCAGGTCACCAGGCCAGGCTCCACTCCCATCCTCAGCAGTTTGTCCCTCAACAGGAGTGGCTGGATGGTATTAAAAGCACTGGAGAAATAAAAAAACATGATTCTCACAGCACTGCCTCCCTTGTCCAGGTGAGAGTGCACCCTGTGTAGAAGATACAGGATAGCATCTTCTACTCCCACATTCTCTTGGTAGGCAAACTGCAGGGGGTCCAGTGCATGGCGAACCTGGGGTTTGAGAAGATTGAGCAGCAGTACGCGTTCAAAGGTCTTCATTAGGTGTGAGGTAAGGGCAACCGGTCTGGGTGCGCTTTCTTGGGGACAGGTATCAGGCAAGAAATTTTCCACAGTGTCGGGACAATGCCTGTCTGCAGACTCTTGTTGAAGAGCACAGCTAATTCCACTGCGCAGGTCTTCAGCAGTCTAGCACAGACGCCGTCAGGTCCTGCCGCCTTGGACTTCAGTCTCTCCAGTGCTCCTCTCACCTGGTCCGCAGTGACTGTGGGCGGTGGATTTTAGGGGTCCGTAGGCAGAGGTGATGGGGTGGGGTAGGGGGTCCATGGGCAGAGGTAGGGGTGTGTGGGGGGTGGTGTGTGTGGGGGGTCCATAAGCAGAAGTGGGGGGGTGGGGTGCGGGATGGTGAGAGTGGGGGGTGGTGGACGTGAGGGGATTGTGAGCAGAGGTGGGGGGTGGGGAGGTGTACTGACACAGGTTGTGCAGTCAATGTCAGGGTCGTTGTCAGAGGCAGGTGGGGGAAGTGCTCTGGAGGTGACAATGGGGGTATCGATGGCCGCCCCATTACCAGAGTTGCTGAACAGGTTGTAAAAGTGATTCAGCTGGTTGGCCCTGGAAATGTCACCATCAGCCTTGCCACCCTTTCCTCCAAGCCCTAGGTAGGTAGTAGGTGCTGAGTTGTGTAGTTGCCGTGGTCTTCTTCAAAGACCTGTGCTGATTACTTTGGCACAGTGACCGAAGTAGAGCAGAATTTCTTGTGGCCAAGGGGACTTGAAAAGTGCAGTGGGCCAAAAGGATCTGTTTAGGTATGCACATGCATTACTATGTAACAGTTTTGAGAAGTTGCCAAGTGCTCAGCAACCTGTGTGGACCTGTGTTTGTGTTATTAAGAAGGCATCAGATGGGTCACGATGCTATATATCAGGGGTTCTCAAACTTTATTGGGCCGGAGACCCCTCATGGAGCAGAAATTTGTTCAAGGGCCCCTCCTAATCACAGCAAAGTTTACCCACATAAGATTATAGCCATTTGCTCCTTCAGATGCTTTCGAACGGTAATACCACAACAGTTTTAAATAGGCATGTAATTGCATTTGTCAAATGGCCTACTCTGTAAAAAAAATATGGTTTGTTTCACATAACTAATGATAACTAATTAATTTTGTTTGCAGTTAACGACAGATTGATGTAATGTATCATGTAGGCTAATTTGTTCTAATGTTATGCAAGTGGGAGTAATGAGCTCAATGTGATTGAGCTCTTTGCTAAGTTTATACTTAGCAAAATATATACTGTACTATAGCAAATTTATACGTATACTATAGCAAAATTTTTCATGGACCCCCTGACAACCTGCTGTGGACCCCTGGAACACCAGCCTCCATCACAATTCACAGAATGTAGCAGGACCTTTACAGGGGAACACCCAGTATTTGTCGAATTGTGGCATACAACATATTTGTAAAAAAAAATGTAGTGTTAAAGCTCTTAGAGAGCAATTTGAACTGTGGTCTCTTTTCTTTATTTCCTGGAATAGTCCAGTAAAAGTCATAAAGCACTAATCTGAGAAGCTTTGGTCTTTAATGGTGGGATTGAACACCAAACCAAACTTGCATATAAAATTGCACTGTGGTGCCACAGATTTTTTTTGCCTTTATATGACGTTAAAGCGTGTCACCCTTAAAAAACAGATGGTCTTTTCAGTTTGCTCTGTTTGTAAACAAACAAGGGTGAGCTCGTTTAATCATGAGACATTAAATCTTTTTTATTATTTTTGGTCAATATCACCCACCATAATTATGTTTTTCTGGAATGTTGGTTCACCAAAGACATTTAGTCTGCGTAGCTTTTATTTATATTCCCTCAGACTTGTCGGGAAGGCATGGAGTGGCCCTTTGAGGTTGACCTTAGTGATCATGTCGGTGCTTAGTCAACAGTGTTCCCAGCGGTATCAGAGTCAGCCCTCTGTTTGCTGAATCATCCCAGCAGTGCTCTAGTGCACCTGGCAACATTCAGGAAGGCATCGACACAGCTTTCAAAACAAGATCCTGTTTATATTTTAATGAGTGTTGCTCTGAGAGATGTGTTGCCAGATTTGCACATTCAGTTGTTTGTTTGTGTTGACAATTGTGATACAAATGTGTATCAAAAGGACCATATATGTAAGTCCGTCTATCTCTTATCAGGCCTAGCCTAAATCTTGCTGTTCATTTTTACAAGCGGATGGCCTCATAACATTCTCTATATCAGATGGGAAAATTAGCCTATGCAAAATGATCATTTTCAAGTCTACTCAGTTAAGCAGAACATAGAGTGGAGGTGCTGCTATATTTCAATGTCCTTCCTGTCACTATAGGGCAGTGTCAGTGTCTATGGCTCCAGGCCAGATATGGCTTGTTTGTGAACTCTTGTGTGGAATTTTTCTTTTTAATTATGTTGAATCCACTAAAATTGGCAAATTTTATATGGCACCTTAAAATGATATAAATTTTCGATGTAAATGTTTATAAATATCTGTAAATGATATTAACAATAACTTGCACGCCTTTGCAAGACTGAGACACATTAAGGTGGGGCTGTGTTTTTGTCTAATGTGCTTTGCATATTTAAATAATTAACTGACAGGAATGGTTAGCCCACAAATGTTTGCTCTCAAAGGATTCCTCCTGCGAGCCTTGGCACTTTGAGATCTGAGTTCGAGTCAATGTGTCCTGTTTTTTCCTGTGCTGTGTTTTATCTCCAGTATGCTTAACGGACAAGATACATAATTAAATAAAGTACATAATTAACAGACAAAAATCATCCAGGCTTCTGCAGAGGTTTATGTGTTTGCAATCTTTCTGTTTATGCAGGAGCCTATGTAAATGTGAGGGTCATCAGATAGATAGAGTATCTGAGGGTTGTGGGCTGATAGACAGGCTTGCAGTGTGCATGCCCTGATGCTGGCAGCAGAACATAACACAGAGTTGCCTTCCACCAGAATGAGGTCTGGACTGACGTGGAGTCAAGGATCACATGAGTGTCAGTCAAACCTAATCCTGTCACTGGCGCACACCCTTTTCTTTCACTCGGATTCTGGAAACCTTCACGTGTCACTGATTCAGGACCACGCCACAAAAGCATTTTTTGTGCGAGTTTTCACCTGCACACTTCTTAGTCGTTGACTGATGGAGCTTTGCAATACAATGGATGTTTTGTGAAGCACCATGTATTGCAGCAATATAGGCTAATGAAAGATGCTATTAGTTCCATTCGTTCTACCTGTCAACATCCTGCTAATTGATGAAACTTGTTAGCACAATTTTTTTTACCTGCCATGTCATCAGAGACACACCTGGCCTAATAGCAGTGGGGGTTTGGCCATGAGCTCGTACACATAAAGAAGTGGGGTGTCGGCTGTGGATGGGGGAAACGCTATGAGGCTGTGAGGGCCTCTCTCACGGCTTTGCTTGGCTCAAACAATGCCGTCTTTGTGCTCCTCCTTTGTGTATTTGTGTGCATGTACTGTGTGTGTGTGTGTGTGTGAGTGAGAGAGAGAGTCCAAGGGGTTTGGAGTTTTTTTGGCATACAATGCAAAGTTGATTCACTAGAAATCTGCCTGCTGCCATGTTGGTGTAGTCTGATGTGACGGATAGTGGCAGGAGCCCACTGCTGTTTCTCCAGCCAGAGAGATGGCTGGCTCTTCAGAAATTTTCAAAAGCAACATTTATGGCTTGTGGTGTCATTTGTCATCAGTGGCTATTGGTGAGCCCATTTGCAGGATTTCTGCACACATCAGTGAGAATGCTCTGGGGCTCACCCAGGCTTGCCAACAGTGAGCCTCGGCACTTTTACTCCTGCCTCCTGTCGCTTCCTCTGGAAGAGGCACAGTTGTTTCTGCACTTATTTTTTTACTTTATTTCACATGTATGAGACAGTTGAAATAAAAGAAAGGTGGACTTGAAGAAGTAGGCCTGTTATTTGCTGTTGTGTAGACATGCATAGTTATACAAATAGTTTGGCACAGCTGGTCCTATTGCTTTTTGACACCCATTGTGGTGGCGTCCTCCATTCATCGTAAGAGATACCATGTCTGTCTCGATCTGCGGTGTGTGTTTTTCTGCTGTGCTCCTGTGGGAAGAGTTTATTAAGGCATTAATTCCCCCCGGTAAATCCTCCATGATCATTGAGGCTACACATACCCACACACAACCACACACACGCGCACACACAGCACACATGGAGACTCTGACCCACATGGGTCTTTGTAGCTTCTTGATGTCAGCTGAGAAACTAGCACTCTAAGCAAAAAGGCTTTCACTGCAATGGGAATTAATGCTTCCATTTGTGAGCTCTGATTGCCCAGAGCCTTTGCTGTTGTGTAATGAGCGTTGTGGACATTAGCCTAGCATAACAAGCTGAACAGGTCTCTGGGGTTGTGTTGCACAGCCTCGTCCTAACTCGATGCCACTTTCCACTCTCAAATCTGCTTAATGTCATGACCATCTAGCAGTCCAGGACTTCAGTTCAGATTAGGAGAAAATGTCAGCCTCCAGTGACTTCACCCATCTTATGATCAGCTAACCTGTAAGTCATTAAAGACAACTGTCCACTCTTTGACATGGTCTAGTATACTGGAACAACAGGATCTTATGGTTGTCTTCACAACAGGCTTACTCGTTGCAACCTTAGCAGGAGAGTTTAAGGGTTTCGCAGCTGTAATTTTCCACTAGTTTTGGTCAATTTGAAGTTCTGTCTACAGGCCCCATGCTGAGTGGCCAACTCTGTGTTATCCAGTGCAGCTGTAGCAGTTTTAGTTGAGCAGGTGGACCTTGTTTGTGTAAATGTCCGTCTTTTAAGTAACCAGGGGCCAATAGTTTTGGTGCACTTATAATGGATCATTGTGAAGGACCCATAAATATGAGTCGGAGGCATTGTAGTGCAAGCCTCCACTTGCTTCCTCTTGGTTTGCTGGTTCCTGTGTGCCGTAGCTGCATGGGTTCATTTAATTCATGCCAGGCATTCTTGATTCTCCAGTCATTCTTGAGGTTCAAGGCCTGCTCTTGTGTGTATGTTTTTTTGTGTGTTTGTTTGTTTTTAGTAATTCTGCAACTAACAATTGCATTTGTTGAAGCAGTGTGCTCTACCTCACCAGAGGGATCAAACTTTGCTTGTGCTTCTAGGGGTATTCTGCTTCGTACTGATTTCCTTTGATTGTAAGCTCTGAATAAATAGCTGACTGAATCCCTCTTGACACAGAAACTCCACAACAACCCCATGGGACTTTTTTGTTGTTGTCCATGGTACGTGTGTTTTTGGATTGTTGTCGTTATTGGTTGTGAGTTTGTCCGACCTTGTTTAACAGGCGTCTTGGCAATGGTGGCGCTGCCTGGGCTGTTTGTGACTGACGCTAATAGGATCAAGATGTGCTGGGTCTTGTTTTGTTTCCAAGCTCTCACTAAGATGTAGCCCATGGTTCGGACCGTTGCCAGGTGAGGGTCTGTCCTGGGCCAGCGATCTGGGTCTCTCAGGGCACTCTCCAGAGCTCTGAAATTTGTGTTTGTGACTCGCCATCTCTTCTGTGCTTTGTGCTTAGTAGTTTATTGGCATTATTATGTATGAACCTATTATAGTGTAGCCTATGTTGACAGAGTAAATAAATGTCTTTATAACATGTACTGATCAACATTGTATAGTGAAATTCTTGATATCATGATCTTTAAACTATAGGAGTTCTGGCTGAATGCAGTCAAAGATCAGAACATGATGTCGAGTGGCTTTTCAACGGTTGTAAAAATCAATATGTTAGCGAACCAATGTACCTGGTCAGAGCACAGTGCTGAGGTTTGAAAATGGGCAAGCATCTGGCTTTTGTTTATTCAAGTCTGCCAGACCTGTGTGGATGTGAGGGGATGTGGGCTCTCTCTCTCTCTTTCTCTCTCTCCCTCCCTTATTCTGTGGACCCAGAGGCCCTGCATAGTTTGGTTGTGTTTGATCAGAATACTGCCTGATTATTGTCTGCACTCTGTTGCCATGGACACAATGATGAGCTCCCACTCCAATGGTTTGTTCAGGCATCATTTACTGTTTTATTACCGGCATGAGACCCATTGTCAGTTCAGTCATATTATCTAGCTTGTCTTGTATCCTGGGTCAAATTTCAGTAATGGTTTTATCCCAGAGAGCACTTGAGCTAGTAGGATATTTCGCTGTAGCTATACAGAGAACAAGTTAATGTTTGGATAATAATGTGGCAAGAAGAAGTTTTCTCTTGTCGTCTTTTACAAATCTTGTGCTGGATTGATCAGTCATGTTATCATGCAAGGGATTAACAGTGCAATGTCACCCAGTCGTATCATGATGTAAAAACAGGAAATTATGCATCATAATGCAAGTGATTTCTTGATTCAAATAGCTAAAATTGCAGATGATTTCATCTAGACCTAAAGTTCAGTGACAAAAAAGGGTTTACAAGATGAGCATTTCAAAAATATGTTTTAACCCAAAAAGAAACACATGCCTGAGGTTTGTTAAAATGTATATTTTGTATTTCTGTTGGTTTATAATATAAATAAATGAAATATTAAATAGTATTTGATGACATTTAAATTTGATGACATTTGACATTTAAATGTTAGCCAAAAACAATACAGACGTCCCATTAAATTGTCAAATGGTGTATCCTCAAAAAAAGCAACAGTAATTTAATATTTCACCCTTCTAGAGTTTATCTCAGTGCACTCATGAAATTAGTAGGTTTTGTTATAATACATTTATTGTTAAAGATACATTTTGTTAAAATTATTTCTAAATTTTAATATATGGTTTTTTCATGTATTGAGCTGAACCACATGCTGCAAGCATTCATTATTTCTGCATGTTTTCACCATTTGAGTAAAAAAAAATACACACATTATTACAATGTAGTAGAATACTAAGTTATTATCCATATTGACTTTTTTGTACAATGAAAAGTACTGGATACACCAGTTGACAGGAATTGGTTGTACCAACTGACCATAACACTTCCAAAGCAGAAAGGACCAGAAATGACAAAGAATCTATTAAAATGATATTAACAATGTAATTGCCATCGCAGATTTCTTACATTTGATCCTAAATTTGATCAAATTGTCTTGAAACAGAAAGAATCAAATGGGGTAACCTGTTACAGCATGTGACATTTTGCTTTAAAATCAAAACGTGCAGCCATTGTTATGGGCAACTATGTAAACCCATTCAAACATATTTTTTTACATAAAATGCAATGTTTTTTATTATTATGATTTAACAATATTTTGCAGAGGTCATGCCATTTGACGAGTAAACTAAGTGAGCAGATATTGGCCTAAAATCATTGAATTGCACAAGAGTTATTAACACTCAGTACATGTTATCAGACTCGATACTCACAAACACATTACTTAAATGGTGGTTACACCACTTCACATTTCAGTGGTTGACTTGGATTACATTATTCCTGATATTAATTACAATATTTATAACAATGGTGTTTCATTACTTTTATTTAATATTAAAGGGATCTTATGTTAAGATCATGCCAAATTATTTTAAAGATCACTTTGGAGAGAACAAATGACATTTGTGACATTTCTACAGTAATTCTTTTATTATTACATCTGATTTGAAAAAAAAATGAATTTTGAGATTAGGGTTAGATGAAAAAGATGTAGTAAAGATGTAGTAAAGTAATTTAACTATTTTAAATGTACATTAACCACTTGCCCACAAAAAATGAGTGTCATGTCATTGACCCTTTACTGAGTTTTGTGGCACTTTAACTTATTTACATGTGATTAAAGACAGTCTTGTTTTTCCCATTTATTTTTATGAAGGGATTTAAGGTTTATTTTTAATTTTTTCACAGGGAAATAATAAATTAGAATGTAAAATTTGAGATCCTGCTTTTATTTCAGTCTTACTGCATTGTGTGCTGTGTGCCCTGAATGGTGTGAGTTGTGTGTTTACTGTATTACACGCCTATTATCAGGATATTCCAATCTAAGCATGGATAGTCTTCTCTGGACCTGATTTGTACTAATAAAATGTCACTGATGTTTGGGTGGAGTACTCATAGGTCAACAACTGTATTACATAATGCATATACATAATGTACTGGTTTGATTGTCTTCCATTGGTTTTTGGAGACTTGCATAGACACATGAAGAATTTCTGTTCTTTGTTTCATCTTTGTTTTCACCTGCATGTTCGCACGCAGATTCCCAAAATAACTCCAAACCTCTTAGATTCCTCTTAGACCTCTTTCTTTCTCTCTCTCTCTCTCTCTCTCTCTCTCTCTCACACACACACACACACACACTCTCTCTCTCTCTCTTACACACACACACAGACAAACACACACTCTCTCTCTCTCACACACACACACTCTCTCTCTCTTTCTCTCTCTCACACACAGACAAACACACACACACACACACACACACACACTTTTGGTGTACCAAAATTTTAAATTTTATTCTCTGGTGTGGCAAAGGCAATGAGTCACATTCATGATTCAGATGAGCCTCTTAGTTAAGGTGCAGGAGTTCTGGTTAAATCCATTATATATAGAGAATGTTTGGTGTTTTTATTCCTTGAGAACAACATACAAGAGTAAAATGGACTAAGCAATCCTGAGTGGAAATGACTGCACATACACAGACTGAGGATACTCTTAGTTGACGAACAGATTTGCATACACATGTACATCGGCTGCCATCTGCTGTGAAATGGGTGTGGGTTTGGGATGTTGGGTGTGGTGTTATGTGGACTATGCTTAATCTTCATCTCTGACTCAGTGTCTATCAATGTATCTATTGAATCCACTAATCTTTTGAGACTCTTTAGAAAACCACTGTGGCTTCAGCTGATGACCAATCAAATGTGCTTTGCAAGTTCCTTCACACTCTTTATTTGCATTCACTGTACCATTTTGCTCTGTCTTCCACAAACACAGTCAGCATTGATGAGTTTGCTCTCGACAGCTGATGGGGGGATCTGCTGTGAACGATCGAGAGGCAGAGACAGTATTTTTCCACAACTGTTTGAAATTCTAATAGCAGATCCTAAATGTAGATCTAAGAGGAAAAAAAGTGAAAAGCACAAGGCCAGTTTGGGGCTGCTGAGTAGAATAACCTCTTCAGTGGGGAAGTGGCACTCTTAAGACTCACTCCCAAGCACATTCACAGGAGGGAGAGGTGAGGGGGGGCTGCCAGCGTTTGCAACCAGACCAGTGCCAGGTCTCTTCCTTGCAAGCCACACACTGAAACAGTGATCCATTTTTGGTCAGAAAAAAAAGTTGGATGAACAGCGGCTTGGTACCAGTCCTGAGGACACTCTTGCTAGTGTGGCTCAGGACAGTGAGACCATCCAGAGAGATCTCCTTTTCTCAGGGAGTCCCAGTTCTCATTTAATTTCACCTTTCTTTCTTTGTTTCGTCCAGCAGTCCCTCCATGTGGTATGAGAAACATGGTTGCAAAGGCTTCAGCATTGCACAAATGATGCATTGTGCATTGGCTGCACTAGGGCACTTTCCAGTCCTGATGGAGCTGAGCTGACGTGCAGTCAGTCAGCCATGATGATGAAGTCTCACCAAGAGCTGGTTGGCAAGGAGATAATGGGATTATCTCAGTCATTTTATGAGTGCATGGAACAGAAGGCCTCTCCAGTGATTGTTTTTTTCCTTTTCTTTTTTTTTTTGTTGTTCAGCTGGATGGTCCTGAACCATGCAAATCCCTATGCCATGATCTTTCATCATCTCTACTGTCTTGGCTTAAAGGATAAGTTGTTTTTTTAACAATTAAAGCCTTTCTGACGGTTTATGATAAAATACAGTGGTAAAGATAAAATCAGTGACCTTTACTGACCACTCGGTGAGTTTCATGTCTGTAGGTGGGAGGGTGCCACAGCAACAACCCGAAAATTCTCGAAACCGAGGCATTCATCAAAATTTCAATCTTTTCAACCATTGTGTTTCATCGTAAACAATCAGACAACAAGCCTCTAAGTGTAAATAAACAAACTTGTCCTTTAAGCAGCTTGTCTTTACATCATTGTTTATTTTGTTTCTTTTCAAGGACAGTCACTGATAACATTTATTGCAAACGATGGCAGAATTTCTACCAAAGGGACATGCGTAATTTTTCTTCTGGCGTGACATGAGTCACATCCATGCAGATGGGTTTCCTGCAAAGAAGAGGCAGTCTGGTTCTGTCTCTCTGTCTCTCTTTCTTTCTCTCTCTCTGGTTCTCTGGTGAATGCAGTGACAACAACAGGCTGAGTCACCCATGGGTCTAGCAATGGAAAATTCTCCTTTGGTTGTCAGCCACCTTGCTGCTCGCTTCACTTGCCATGAAAAATAGTGGAGCTCAGCTGGGGTGACTCACAGTTGGGTCTCAGGCCAGACCAGCAGGTGTATTCTTAAATTACTAGGAAACATCCACAACACAAACACTACTGCGATCACAGTTCCATCTTGTTTGTCTTGTTGAGAATTAATTGTACAAGCAGGTCTGTTATACATGGCACTCACAAGGAAAAAAGTGCAACTTTATGAACATGGACAAAAAAAATCCTTCTGGAAAATGCACTTTGAAGATCAAAGTAACAATGTTACTTTTTAATGAGAGGTTTTATAACACCTCTCTCATTCCTGTGTTTGTCTATGTAATTTTGATCTGTGATCATTGTTCTTGAATCCACTGGACATGTGGTACAGAGAGGCCTAAAGTGGTCTAAGTGGCTGTCAGTTGAGTGTAAAAGCCATTGGGCCTGTCTAGCATGCTGTATGTACAGTAAAGTCCAGTGCTGGATGTGGGGCTCCACAGAGGGTCGAGATAAGCCCTGGGGCTCTGGGGCACAATGCCATGTGCTAGCCACGGGGATTAGACTGTTATTAAACAGTAGTCTCAGTAACCCCCTCTGTAGCCAGTCTACTCACTAACCAATTCAAACAGCCGCTCTGCCCACTCTCAAGAGCCCATGGCTCCCTCTGCCCTCCAAGCAGGATGCAGCTTTTGGCTACCTGATGGTAAGTGTGTGTGTGCCTGTGTGTCTGTTTTTTCGTGTGTGTGTGTGTGTGTGTGTGTGTGTGTGTACAGGGAGGTTACACTTGCACAATATAGAGTGGACACAGGTCTTCCAAGTAACTCTATCTAATCTTTTGGCACAGGCTTTGGGGTGACAGTTTAGAGGCTGGGATCATACTGGTCAGTATGATCGGAGAGAGAGAGGAAGAGAGCCAAGGTCTGGTTGCACAGAGTAATCACATCAAGCAGTCTTCTAAATAATGTATTGCCTTGCTTCTACAGTTTACAGCATGGAGAGTGTCTCCCTTACAACTCAAGAAGACTTGACCTTTAAATGTCTTCTTTTGTTGACTTTGGTTTGTTCTTTAGAATCTCAAAGTTTGTTTAAGGCAAATTGTTGATTGCTGATCCATATCACATATCTATGTCCTTGGTCAGTGTCATCTGTAAAAAGAGTGTGCCAACAGCACCTGTGTTTTTTTTTATTTTAATGGACACTTTAATGGACACTTCCGGTCCTTATCAAGTCTAGGGATTTCTCCACATACAAGGAAGGTATTCTGACTATAATCACACAGGATGTATTTTGACTGGGATTGGTGCACAATTGTTGACTCGCTGCACACAAGAGTGTACATGTCCCCTGTTATGCTAGACTGTATCAGGGAGCTGCACAACCGGAGCAGACTGACCACAGCATCAAAACAGGTGGTTACGTAAGGGAAATGAGGAATTGCTCTGAACTGAACACTACTGAGTATGCCACTGTAACCTCAAATTAGACGCCAATAGGCTGATACGCTAATAGCTTGCTCTGATTTCTCCAGGTTCAAACATTGCCCACTGTATTTTTTTTGGAACATTATCAGGGGAGGAGTTAAACACAGGAAACACGGAAAACATGTATCCTCCAATACTTCAATTCCTTCCTAAAAATGAATTAATAAGCACATGCAGTCCAACCACTACACACACCCACCCAACACACAGCCACACACAGCCCGAGCTGAACTAATATGGCCAGGCTACTGGCATTAACCCAGAAGCAACAGCCTACGTTATAACATTATTAACTCACGTTGTTTACGCCGGATAAATCGTTTATGGCTGTAAAACTACACACTGCATATTTACATAGTGCCTAAACACAGCATGCATGGGTGACTTTTGGCAAGGGCATCAGTATGAGGCTTCCGTATGGAACAAAATGAAAAGGTTCCAGCAAGTTCTACATGGTTTTGTTTTTTCTGAGGTGAGGAACCCAGAAGTTTTATATTTTAGGGCGCTGCCAGAAATTGGTAAACAAAAGGACTTTTCACTCACTGACTGGAATGTCAGATGAGTAGTACCTCCATGGCCGAGAGGAAAATGTCTCTCACAACAACTCTATGAAGAGGTCAACCGGTGCTCAGACTGGCCATATTAAGGTTAGCCATATTAGGGTTAGGAGTTAGTAACAGTAAACAGTAAACAAGAGCAGTTTGTCTAGAACTAGCACAATCTAGCCTCAACTCTCAAACCACCAGGAGGTCAGGACACATTTGTCTGGTATTTTAAATGTGTTACTGGGAACATATCTGCCCACCGTGGAGCAAATACATGACAATTTATAGGTTGAATTGTTTATCTCTGAACCTCCCTCACAAAAACATCCACAGTGCATGATATGACATATATGATGTGATGCATGATATGATACATGATATGACATATAACAAGTAAATAATGAGTGTGTGTGTGTGTGTGTATGCGCACATGCTTTAGTGTGTTAGCCCCTGTCTAATGCCAGTTGTCACCTCTCTTGGCTCTTCCCCACAGCTCTTGAGAGAACTGAAGCACCCCAATGTGATCGCCCTGCAGAAGGTGTTTCTGTCCCACAGCGATCGTAAAGTGTGGCTCCTCTTCGACTATGCCGAGCACGACCTGTGGGTGAGTGGACATGCCTCACGGCAGACAGCCCGACCCACCCACCCACCACGTCCCAAGTCTTTCCTATCTGCATGAGATGTGCTGGATGGCTGAAATCTGGCTCCTTGTGTTTCTTCAAAGTTCCAGTTTCACGAGGGCAGGCTTATCCATAGTGCTCCCACTGCAGCTGGCTTTCTTAGTAACTCTAGCAGCAGCATACCTGACCCCACAAACACACAAAGCTTTTCAAATAAGAAGTGCTTTTGTTTTTTTAGTCTGAAAGCTTCCAGCCTGCTTGGCTTTTTTCAGATAGAATCACACCATCTAGCTAATGAAACATACCTAGCAGTTAATTGATGATTTCTTGATTTTATCGCATGTGTGTGGTTGTGGGTGTGTATGTATGTATGTGTATGTGTGTGAGTGAGTGAGTGAATAAGTGTCATAGTTTTTGATCCAAGCGTCAGTGTCATTTTTGTAATTGTAGTTAAGCAGTGAGCTGATATGAGTCTAATCTAATCTTGCTGTTTGTAGCACATCATAAAGTTTCACCGTGCCTCCAAGGCTAACAAGAAGCCTATGCAGCTGCCCAGGGGGATGGTCAAGTCCCTCCTTTACCAGATCCTGGATGGCATTCATTACCTCCATGCCAACTGGGTGCTCCACCGAGACCTGGTAAGTCCCACTGCACACACGATACTGTGTAATCCCCTGAAGGTGCACTCCTCCTTCTCCTCCTTGGCTGAAAGCTGTTGTTGCAGGGTGATGTCATTGATTTGAAATACTGCACAGCTCCCAGTATGAAATGGTGAACAGCGAGTAAATGATTTGTAAACTCAGACACACACACAAACATACAAACAGCCTTTAAATGTAATGGCTCGTCTGATGCATCTGTTTAGTATGCACACTCTGCTGCTATTTAAGCTGAAACAATGATGGAAAGACATTCACAACATTAGTACACACTACTAGTAATATATAGGGTTTCCCTTTGAGTGAGCACTGTTGCATTTGTTATCTATGAGTAGTATCTCATCAAGGCCATTTAAAGCAGGTAAAAGGTTACTGAAATCAGTTAGTTAAGCAAGGAGATAAGATGGTGCCAAAATAGCCTGTCCCAGAATCAGAGAAGTAAATCCTTAGTCTAGTATCCGGCTGTAAGCTGCCCTGTGCACTATGGCCACTGAAGGACATATTGCTTCATTTGGTCAATAGGAAGTTCTTTGAAGACCTTTCCAATTGTCCTGTGAACCTTGCTCCTTGGGTGTTAAATGTGCTCACATCTGACAAAGAACCTTCAGAGTTTAGTGAGAGACACCCTGCATAATGAACAAGAATCTTAAAGGTTCTCCCTTGGCTTGCAGAAGAACTGCAGATTGCTCTCGAGTGAGACTGTAGTCTTCTGATGGCCTCAGCACTTGCTTGCACTGGAATCCCTGTCTGTTTATTATTGTTGAGCTGGCTGTTTGGAGCAGCAAGCTCTGCCTCTTATCCAGCCCCCTTAACCCCCCAACCTCCCACCTTCACCTCACCCCTGGCTCCGACTCCGACTCCTGGTCTCCTAGCGTTCCTGTGAGACTCACTCCTCCAGTGGGTTCCCACAGTCCTTTCCTGGAAGCACTGCCTGGTCACCTGCCTCTCATGCTAGCTCATTGTTGTGGAAAAGAGCCTCTCTGAGCAGCTCCTGAGTCGAGGGAGTGGAAGGGTGTAGATGGTGAGGTCATAGTGGTCTAGGGTCAGAAGAATTCTGCTGCCCCCCGTACACACACATGCACACATACAGTTTTATCTAATAGTTGCCTTGACCCTTTGGAAACGATCAAGGCGTTGGCACACATGCAGACTCATTTAGACACATTAACGCACATACACACACTCACATATCCTTCCTTTTGCAGATGTAGCAGTTTCCATTGAAAGCAACTAGTAAGCAACTAACTTGCTTACTTCTCAATACTTGCAGTGTCATGCAGTAAAGAAAGTTGTTACATTTACAATAGAAATAAATGCAAAATACTGTTGGACGTTAACCTTACAAACCAAACTAGAATTTTAAAATGTATTGCATGGCCACAAACAATAGACTGTGCTCTATCCTAGGGGTGGAATCAATGGATGTCTTTCAAGCAGCAACATCAGCAAAACAGCAAATACACCCTTCTTTGAAACTAATGACGAGTGCCTTTTTCTGCTCAACTTTCAAAGAGAAACCCAAGTCTATCTCTTTCAAAGTTGATGTCAAAGCCGATTCAAAAGACTGCTATTTCTTGGCCACTTAGTTGATGTGCACCATCACAGCCCTGTTGTTATCATGCTAAGCCCACTCAACGACTCTCTACAAAGATAGAGCATTGTGATTGGTTTTACCAAGCCTTGGTACAACTAGTGGTAGACCTACTAAGGCCCCAGTGGTGCATGACTAGTGGCACTATTGCTAGTGGAACTATTTGCTAGTATGTGTCTAGATTTCTAGGCTAGTTGGATATGCTTTCAAGGATTCTCAGAAATGCTTTAACCAGCTGTGCTGTGTGAAGGCATCTGTTCAAGTTGGAGTAAAATCCCTTTGCATGTTCTAACTAAGACATAGCTGAATTGGTAGA
This sequence comes from Tenualosa thibaudeaui, assembly GCA_027481765.1. Classification (NCBI taxonomy): domain Eukaryota; kingdom Metazoa; phylum Chordata; class Actinopteri; order Clupeiformes; family Clupeidae; genus Tenualosa; species Tenualosa thibaudeaui. Next base: position 13,064,963 of record JAIFZK010000001.1, on the reverse strand, counting down.
ATTACATTATTCTAACAGCAGGAAGAATGAGTGATGGATACTGACGCTCAATTAAGAACTCTATTAATTTTGTGCACTTGACACAGCTGTTGACTTTAGCGCCACAACAGAGGGAATCTGTTTACCATAATCCCACCATCACACAGGGAATCCCAGCGCCTGTGGCATTCCCACTTAGATCAGAGGAATCTCCTCGAGGTCATGACCTCTTGCGTAAGTCGGATGCTCCCAGCTGCCACTTGTGGACAGGAAGTCCCTGTCTCGCTGCCCTGCCGTGCACCGTCAATAGAAATGCATCAGTCAGTCATCAGCATCTCGCAAATAAACACAGACAGCATAAGCCACTAAAATCATTTACTTTGAATACATGCTGCTACAAGGGCCAAGGGTTGAGACGTACTTCTAGCCTTTTGTGTCAGTCATGAGGACACACTGTGCTTACAATATACTGACATTGAAATTCCTTGAAAAGCATCGTGTGTGCTCTTGCCTGCATGGATGAATTGAAGAGTGTTAGCTGCCACTCCTTAAGCTTTGAGTATACATGTATTCAATCAAACACCAAAGCAAGCTCTGATTATCCAGGAGACAATTATGACACCCAGGGAAGCACTGATGCGAGATCGGTGAAATGTGCTTGCATCCTGATGCTAATCCATAGCATGTCATGCAGTGTAAGAGAATAGTCGCTATGTGTTCATGCTACATGTTTATGCTGATAGCTAAACCATTCTAGTCATCCTCATGGAGGCTAATAAGCCCTCTCTTAAAAACTGGGACTCAGAGTGGTCTCTGTGACTGCTCTCTATCTGATCTGCAACTAAGGTTAATGCTCCGTCATGTCTGTTCTCACTGTGTGCTTAACTCTTCCTGCCATTGTGGACATGAGCCTGTGTGTGTAAACATCACACATACACACACACACACACACACACACACTTACACACACTGGTGACAGTGCAGTGGTTGTTTTTGTTGTCATTACACTCCTGGCTTGTTTTGGAAAAAGAATGAGCCGGAGCTTTCAATTTGCAATGGCCACAGCGAACGTAAATCTCCTCCTCAGAAATTACAGCATGTCGGTGGCTTGGTGGCTCGGCACGAAGAGACCGTGTTCACAACAACAAGCTTCTGCTCCCGCGCATGCCCTGGCAGAGTCACTGCTGCTGGCACTGCTTAAAAAGCCACAGACAAATTTTTGCGACATTGATTGCAACTTGGGTTTTGTTGGTCCCTGGCCTCTCAACAAACACTTTTTCAGACTATCTGGAACATCGCAACGTTTAACTTCACAGTGCAACATCTAACGCATGTATCAGGACGTTGGTTGATTATTTCTGGATTGTGTCTCCATTTCTGCTGAGAAGTGTCATCGGGGTTATGTGTGTGTGTGTGTGTGTGTGTGTGTGTGTGTGTGTGTGACATAGCTGTGGTGTCAGGTTGTCAAGGTCAGAGAAGAGGATATGTGGCGGCAAGAGCACTCGGTCCAGTGCAGATGCCGAAAGAAAGCAGCCAAATGATAACAATTGATTCTCTGTCTCCTGTTGAGGCATGAGTGGCACTCAGGGTCCATACATGCGCTGGCCACTGGTATGCGGTGGCAGATGGAGCTGCAGTGGAAAAATCAACCCCCACCCTTCCATCTATCCATCACCCCCCACTCCACTCCACTCCTCTCCTCTCCTCTCCTCTTAGACCCCTTAAACAACAACAAAAAAACATGCCGCAGTTTGCTTCGTAGTCTCTCTCAAGTGGGGGGTGGGGCTGAGAAAGTGTGTCTGGATTGTGTGCGATTGTGTGATGCAGGAAGGTGTGTATGTGTGTGTGTTTGCATTGTATGTGGGTGTTTGACCTTTACTGTGTGATGGTACATCTGCATAATGCATATATGAAGTGCTTGTGCTTGTACGTATGTGTGTGTGTGTGTGTGTGTGTGTGTACACATCTATCATAAAGATATTGGGTGCAGCACAGCCTGCATTCTAAATCTCTCAAGGGATTTGTTATTTTGCATCGCAACGTTTAACCTCACAGTGCAACATCTCACGCATGCATCAGGGCGTTGGTTGATTATTTCTGGATTGTGTCTCCATTTCTGCTGAGAAGTGTCATCGGGGTTATGTGTGTGTGTGTGTGTGTGTGTGTGCGTGTGCGCATGCATGTGCACGTGTGTGTAGTATGTAGAAAGAAAGACTGGAGTCACTGGAGCAGCCCCTGGTAACAGCATGTCTTCTATATCTCCACCAGTCCTGTGCTTACATAACTCTGTCCAACGGTCTCCACTCTCTGCTCTGCCTGATTCTTGCTGCACCACTAACCCTCCCCCCGTCATGCACACACACACACACACACCCTTCTCCATCCTCCCCTCCCCCTACCATAACCTTGTTATGTAACAACCTCTATACGCTCTGTGTGCTCACAGTATGTGTGTATTTGCACAGTGTCTATGGGATTGGTGTATTTGTCTTTGTCCGTGTGTGTGCTAGCAAGAGAAAGAAAATAAGAATGAAAGAAAAGGAGAAAGACATTTCTTTTGTTGTGTTTTGTGCACTGAGTGAGGTGTGTGTGTGTGTGTGTGTGTGTGTGTGTGTGTGTGTGTGTGTGTGTTGTGTGCTGATCAGTCTGCAGGTATCCTTCTGTGTTTCTGCTAAGTTGGCATTTTATGAACAAAGCTGGTTGATTTCTCTGGAACGCCTTAAGTGGAAATCCATTTGCGTGCAGACATGTAGAATTAGAACAAAAATAATAACCGCAGGTACATGCCTACTGCCCAGGTGTACACCAATGAAATAATAGCACAGATGCTTCCAGAACTAAATAATACCACAGGTACACACCGAACTAAAGAAATTGGTTCAGCTGAGGTAATGTTATTTTATGTTATTAAACATACTTTTTTCTCCTCCTTTAAATTACTCTTAATGTTTTGACGCTCCTGATCTGAGATTGGTATTATTGATATAGCATGTCTTTACCCCCACGATCGGTGTCCACTGCTTTGAGTATTCGTATCGATTGTGCTTTATATTAAGCAGTGATGTCAAGTGTGCAGCAGTCAGTTTGTGTTCAACACTGCTTAGCTAGAAGTCATCATTTTATGTGCATTTCTGATTAGCAGGCTGAAGTGAGAGCTCCCAATCAAATCAAACAGTGGACCTCACATTTTTACTTTTAGCAATTTTGCTTTTGGTTTTGAATCATGTCTACACTATATGATCACTTAAAACCCCTTTGTCACAAAATTCATTCACTTATTCAGGCTCATTATGACAGTGACAGTACAGTAATTTCCTGAATACAAACTGCGCCATTGACAAACCTCTGGTTAGTGTTTTATGCAAACTAAAATAAAAACTAAACCATGTATTAACCCCACCCTTGTATTTTTGTCACCCATGTATTAACCTCTGTTTGCTAAAGAAATGCTACTGAATCACAATCAGATCAGAATAAGTAGAATGACAAAAAGAAATGCAATCCTGTATATAGCCTTCACGCATGTATTAATCTCATACATGAGGAAATTTTGCAGTCAATGTGTTAACCTTGGTTAATAATCAAGAAATTACAGTAATATCAAGAACCTAGCCATGCTCATGAAAGCCAGATCTCAGAAGACAGTGGCAATTTGGTGTGAAAGAGTCCACCCTCACACCAGCCCTGTCAAACACCTTTGGGATCACCAGAGATTGTGAGCCAGGCCTTCTTGCCTGACCTTACATAGGCTTGTCTGACATTCCAAAATCTTGTGCAAATCCTTCTCAGAAGAGTGTGAGCTATTATAGCTGCTCTAGCAGTCCTATGCATGTCCTATGCATATGTTCCTGTATGTGTAATGGCCAAGTGTCACAATGTTTTTTTTTTCCATATAGTGTATAAAGTCTTGGGTGTCTGGTCACCATCCACTGAAGATTCTAGAGCAGAGCACTCTAGATCTTTGCTGTCCACATCAGTGTATATTATGCAGTGTGGCAGAATTAGATCTCCAGAATCAGATCTCCAGTCAGTTGCTATCTAGAAGTGCAATAAACTTTTGATCAGCCAGCAAATGTTTTTGACTTGAAATGAAATGGGTCAGTCAGTCAATGTTTTTATCTATCTTGGTTTTTGCTTGAATTCAAAAGTTCACTTCAGACTAAATAGCTTTTTTCAGTGTATGTATTATTTCAAATCCAGCTCACTGTAACCTTGTGAAGAACACCAAAGTCTAAGCAATGTGTTTGACCAGAGAGCAGGCCTCAACCCCCAAGGACAACTAAGATAGTGAATTGAGCATAAATGCTGTCAGCAAAATAGGATATAGGTCATAATTTAATCATGAATTGTATATAGGCTAGAGAAAAAGCCCAGACAAAAAGCCCAGCATGAGGACAGCTGGGAGCTCTGAATTAGTAATGAGACGGCTCTCTCAGGTTGATGTCAGGTTGCCTTCGGCACTTTGAAGGGTTGCACTCAGTCCCCACCGCAGAATAACATGATATACAGTACTGGGCTATAAAGGGAACACAGGACTTCATGTTTCACTGCCAGTTATGTTTCCTGTGCTCTGATAACAAAGTCATCAGCTTGGATGGTTAAGATATTAATATAATAATATTTAATATATTTCATGTTTTCAGTTCTACAAATGTATGTAATGCTTTACGGTTTATCACCTTCAAATCCCAAAAATTCCATCACCTTCAAATCCCCAAAAAATTACTTTTTTTAGTCACACATGTGTACATGTATATTTTCCATCACAGCTCCGTTGTTCCATGTGCATGGGTCTCTTGGGAGTAGATTCCTGGTACTGTTTGTCCTTTACTAATCAGTCCCACAAAAACAAGTGTTTTATTGATATGATGGCATCACAGCATCACATGACCAGATAAGGAAGATCCTCTCGCCGCGTTTGTCAACACCAGCGTCTTCTCCTCGGGTGCCTTTGAATAATGGACCACATTATTAGCCCTGTTCCCATAGCAACAGGCTCATGTTTTCGCTCGAGTGGCAGCAGGCCTGTGAAGACGTGTTGGCTTTGCACATGGCAACCCGAGAGATGGTTGCGAACAGACGGCAACAGGATGAAAACAGATGCTCTGCCGCATTCGGAGCTCAGGAGAAAAGATGCAGGCACTCGACACAAGAGAGGAGCCGTTCACTTGCAAATTGGGTTCCTCCCTGCCTTTGCATACTTTCCTCACAATCCCTGTCTCCTTTTTGATTATGACAAGAAGAGCACCCTGTGCACGAGGTGGTGTTTCATATTCAGTGCACCGCTGAGGTGTTCTGTTAGTTGTTTATCAAGACTGACAAGCAATTTTCATCTACCCTTGTCTGTCAGCGGGGATGAAGTGATGCTTTAGCAGCTTCAGACAGTGGAAGGAATACACTTCCCTCGTCTCAACACCTGTGGTTGTTTCCATGTCCACGCACGTGACATGACACATGCATCCTCAGTTTATCCCTTCATTGAGTTGAGAAGAGCAACCATAGTCTGGAGTGCAGTACATTTCCACTGTTGAGTCAGCCTTTTCTGGACAAAACAAATATTTCAAAACAACATAGAAAGTACAGGATTATTTTGACATTAAGGTTTGTTATTATAAACAGCACATACAACACCTGATAACAGAGCTCTGTCCATAGTCTGTTTGGTCCAGGCTGCGTAGTCACATTTTGTTTGTTAGGTCATTTTAGACTGCAACCCAGCTTCCAGTTAAAACAGCCAGAGAATGTGTTGCAACACAGTTCTTTCTGCATCCTCTTGATAATGTCTTTTGTCTTTGTCTCCCGATGTGCTGTGTCTCTTTTTGTTTGGGGGTAACAGGAGTACTGTTTGCTCCAGTATTAAATGAATGTCTCATCTCTAGATTTGATCTCGATGGGCATTATGCATGCTTCAAACTGAGCAAATTCACTAGATTCACTTTAAGTGCTCTAGGTAGTGGTCACAACCATGTACCTTGGCATGGACACATTAACATACTACCAAACTGTAATGTAAAATGTAATGTATGTAAACAATTAATTATGACAGAAATAGGCAAATGTGTAAACTCATTGTGAATTGAGCAGAAACTCATTCAAGTTTATCTTTCCTGACCTGCATGCAAAGTCATGCAGCAATTCATGCAGATCCAAGAAGAAGGAAAAAAAGAATGGCCTGAATGAAGTAGGCTAGAATAAGCAAAAATCTCTTTTTTTTGCATTACTGGTATTAGCATTAGGCTGTGCAATTTTCTGACTCTTGTGAAACAATGCAGAACATAAGAATTATCCACACCACTCAGTCGGTAAGTCTATACCCTAAAGTTCAAGTGCAAGCTCAATCGCAAACGAAGATGGCATCTCGTCAGGGAGAAACCTTGTTTCTTTCAGGATTACTCCATTTTTCATTCTTTCTTTCTTTCTTTTTTCGTAATTCACACATTTTTATAGAGCCCCCTTGGTAATCCCAGTTAATCTTAGAGTACAGTGTGGCTATGCAGAGACCATTAATTAAGATATAACCTATTGCTTCTTGTTTTTGTGTTTGTACAGTTGTTCAATCTCACACAGCCTGTTAATGTGTCAGTGTTGTCCAGTAGTTGCATTTGTGTCCTTTGCTGTGAATGTTTTCTGCAGCATAGTTGATATTGTTTCTTGATGGGTGTTTCAGCACAACCTTTGCTGTATTTGACAGTAGCCTAGGCCAAAACGAGCCTACAAATTAGGGATTAAATTATCTCTGTTATAAACTATATGTTTTAACTGCATGGCCCCTCACAACTGAACTGTCAGACACAAATGGTAGTACTTATCTGAGGTGCTAGTGGCCAGGATGTAATGCAATATGTTAAATCAACTATTTCATAGGGAGGGGTTGCAATACTGTACATTTGTGCTCTGTTGAGTTTTATGAAGCATCAAAGTACTCTGATTGTTCTGTTCTAGTGCCTTTTCATAGTCCAGGTATGTGCGTGTGAAGCTATCAGTAAACAAAATAACACTTGTTTCTCTCTCTTTCACTTTCTCTTTCTCTTTCTTTTCTTTCTCTGCCTCTTTCTCTTTCTCTTTCTCTTTCTCTCTCTCTTTCTATCTGTCCATCTCTATTTTAGAAACCCGCTAATATCCTGGTTATGGGAGAAGGACCAGAGAGAGGCCGAGTCAAAATCGGTAAGGATACACCAATATAGTGCCAACTTATTTTAAGCTCCCTGTCTTCCACCAGAGATGGGCTAAGACAGATCTAGGTCAGATGTCTGTGGGGAGGCTCCCTGGCTGTGGGAGAGAGAACTCCTAATGGCACTGGAAATGCTGACCCTTCATTGAATGGCCATCAGGACACCCTAATAGAGCACAGTCAATGTGACGTAATCACTAAGATCTATAGTTTATGATGTCATTTCCGGCTTTGATAAAGACTGACTATACCCTGGTAGTGTTCACCCCTTTGATGGCCACAACTGGCTGCTGGCACAGACAGGACAAATGGAGTGACAAAACTCTTTCCATTTCATGTCTGCTAGCACACCATCTTTGTCATATTACCACTGGCATCATTGGAAATCAATAATCATGTCTAAACATAGGACCTTATGACCTTGGCATGCTTGTTGATGTATGATCATATTCAGGCTGTGGTGGCCACGCTTGGAGTGTGGGCCATGGTCACAGTGAAGAAGAAGGCTTTGCCTGTCCTGCTGGCTTTAACCTTCACTGGGACTCTGGAGGTCCCTGAGCCTTGGGGCTGGATTGAATGGACACACACACACACACACATATACACACACACCACCTGCCACCCTCCCAACATTGCATAACACACAGGGCTATTCTGGGATGATGTCACTCGTCTCTCTGTAACGTTGGGGTCTATCTTTACCCCACCCACCCCACCCCCGGCATACCTTTTCCCAGTGATGGGACACATGTGGAGTGTGGAGATATCCGCTGTGGGACGCAGTGTCAGGGTTGGTTGACGGGACAAAGAACTCCCTTCTGTCATATTGATGAGTGCAAAGACTGAACACTTGAAGTCATAATCCTATTTAAGATCCTGACATTTATATAGCTCAAAGCCATTTATTGCCGTTCTCGAAATATTAATCCAGATGGAACATAACTTTCTAACAGAGAACCTAACACCTCTGTATGTGCTTGTGATTTGTACCTTTGCCATTGTATTAGTAACCGTGGTTGAGCACATAACAACAGCTTGCCATAGCTTGACACAATCTTCTGATCGCTTCTGAATGTGGCCTGGTGGGATACCTAACCTGTTCTGAATGACTTAGCCTAATTATACTGTGGTAAAAAGCCTGTCACATGTAACTTTACAGCCCTCCTCAACACTCTTCCTGCCTGAGGGGAATGGAATAGCGGGCCAAACCCGCTGGGCTTGTTTTTGTAGCATTTACTCCCAGTACTTTTCCTCTGCTCACAGTGACCTAGTCTGTGTAGACAAATGTCCTGGTTTGCTTTACCAAATTTATGCATCTGATTGTGTGTGTGTGTTTGTGTGTGTGTGTGCGTGTGTGCGCATTCTCTCTCTGCAGCGGACATGGGCTTTGCTAGGCTCTTCAACTCCCCACTCAAACCACTGGCTGACCTCGACCCGGTTGTGGTGACATTCTGGTACCGGGCTCCAGAGCTGCTTCTGGGAGCGAGACATTACACCAAAGCAATTGGTGAGCCGCAGTCCACATGAGTCAACGGCAGGCCCAGCTCCACATGGCCCTGCTTTGGCATTTTCTTTCACGTCAGTGTAGAAGCCACTGATTATACCATGTCTGCACCTCAGAGGGGGCTTGAGTCTGGGCCTTGCAGGCCTGGGTTGGAAGCAGTAGGACAGCGCATCAGAAAAACATACAGCTTTTCACAGACCCCTTAAGAGCACAGTCAAAGACAAGCGCTTTTACAAGTCATTTAAAATTCAAGGTGCCAAACAAAATTCTCAAAATGAACATCCAAGAGTCTTTCTCTGTTCAGCAATGATTTCTAGGTTAATATCATTAATGATTACTGACTGTCTTCTGTTAAGGACTGCAATCACTACAGTGGCATCTTTTTAGCACTTTGTGTTGCCTGTAGTCGGCAGTGAAGTTGCCCTCTGTTCAGGCAGCGGAGTTCTTGTGGAGTTTGCTACCACTCTCCAAGATCAGGTGCACTGACCACTTATTGAGATAAAAGCATAGATTGCTTTCTGAGTAGCCTTGTGGACTTTGCACGTTGTCTATTTGTTCGCTCTGCTGCCGTGCCTTGTGATCGCCTAGCTGTTGACATTTGCAGCGTGGGCCGTGAGTGTCGGTGAAAGTGTCCGGGTGCCACTTCACAGGGCCTCAGCGGACAGCTAGGCGGGCGCTCAAGAATGTTCTGTAAACACACACCTACAGTGGGAACATTCAAGGGAACCCCTCAAGCCATCTCTAAGGAATTTTGCTGACAATCTAGTCATGTTTTGGCAAAAGACAATCTAAATTGAATTCTTCATAATAGCCCTAAAGTAAATGTTGAGTGTAAAACCCAAAACGTGTGGTGTCAAACCACTCTAGGATGTGGAATCATAGCATCGTGCATCACATGAGCAGATTAGAATGTTTGGGAGCATATATGGCTGATCCCCACTACTGGTTGTTTGCGTCTCCATCTCTTTGTCAGACATATGGGCCATCGGTTGCATCTTCGCCGAACTGCTGACGTCGGAGCCAATCTTCCACTGCCGTCAGGAGGACATCAAAACCAGCAACCCCTTCCACCATGACCAGCTGGACAGGATATTCAGCGTTATGGGCTTCCCAGCAGGTCACTGAGCTGATCAGAGATAGTAGTAATAGTTAAGAAAAGTTGACTGGTATTTAGAAGATGCTTTTATCCAAAGCAACATGAGCTCGTAACTTATCAGGGTTAGGGAATTGTCACTTGTTACATACTAACCACTGCTCCACCTTGCCCTAGTTTGTGTCACAAGACTTGTTCAGAATCATTGATATGATATTATTGTGGCGTGATGGTGTATTTGCTAACCCTTAGATTCATTTAAAAAATGAGGTCAAATGGTGATCTTTGTCAATCAGTGGTAGTATTTTGCATTGTGGAAGTAATCTGTTATGTAAAGGCTTTATTTTAGAGTTTCTTGGAGATGCTGGAAAGAACAAGAAATTTGGTTACAAATTACAACTGACAAACAAGCCAAATGTGTCTGACCTGCTTGTGGTATACTTAGAAGTGTTATGTACGGTAGTATGTAAATATTGTGTATAAACAATACACAAATTAAGCTCAGATCAAAGCCTTGAAAAAATACTCTCCTTTTTCTGTCTTTTTGGTGGAGATAAAGAGGATACTGCCATTGTCTGAGATTGTATGCCTCTTAGAGAGCATGTCAGGGTGTTTTTGTTTGGTTTTAAATGAGTGTCATGAATCTCACAGATAAGGACTGGGAGGACATACGGAAAATGCCGGAATACCCGACGCTACAGAAGGACTTCAGAAGAACAACGTGAGTGAGCACCTGACGGCACAAAAACAAGACTTGAGAAAGACAGAGCATGTGCTCCCTGTCTGTCATTCGCCTGTTTCTTGGTTCCTGTTTCCTGGTTCTGGAACCTGATGCATGAGAACCTCCCTCAGATTCTCGGTGTTGTTGTGCTAACATATGCTTTCCATTCACAGGTATGCAAATAGCAGCCTCATCAAGTACATGGAGAAGCATAAAGTGAAACCAGACAGCAAAGTTTTTTTGTTGGTATGTCTCTCAGCTCTGTTGCTCTGCCAGCCTTCATTTTGCCCACTGCGTGAGTCTCAGGGCTCGCACCAAATATTGCACTTTGATGAGAAATGCAAATGGTAGACTTTGCAAGCCAAAGCCCTGGCATACACTGAGGCTCAAATTTAGCCTGGCAGTTTGGCAACAATTGCTTTTTTGTTGGCAGCTCAAAACAAAGTCGGGAAATGCAAAATACACCAGCCTTGAATCAAGAAATACCTCAGAATTGCTTGCCGTTAAATTTTCTTACACTCCTTTTTTACACTCATATTTCCACTTCACAGTAACAGACTGTGTTGCCTTTTTTTAACTAATTATGTTTTTTTTAAAGAAATCTTCTTGTCGACATTAGCTGGGTTTCCATCCAACTTATTCACTTTTCATATTCTCAAAAACAAAAAAGAATATCCGTGTCTGCCTGTGTTTCCATCAACTGTGTAATGTGAATGAAAAATGAACATCGGGCTAAGGTTCAGGTAATGTGTTCCGACCAGCTGTTACCAAAACGTAATGCCGCCAGAACAACGTCTATAGATGGAAATGCGGTGCAGATATACATAAATGAAACTGTTTCCAGTGAATTTAATGGCATTATGCCTTATGTACATCAAGGGTTTATCCACCCCTCTCAAGTGAATTGAATTTATATTTGCATTAGGGGACTTAGTGTGATATTTTTTTAGGCGTTTCCAACAGAGGATTTGTTATTCACATAACTTAAATGCGCATTAACAAGTTGGATGGAAACCCAGTTATTGTGTGGTTACACAATTAAATGCAACAGAACAAAACTTTTTATCTCAACTCTAGCTTCAAAAACTCCTGACCATGGACCCAACCAAAAGAATCACTTCTGAACAGGCACTGCAGGACCCATACTTCCAGGAGGACCCCCTACCCACTTCAGAGTAAGACATTACCTGCCCCTACAAACACCACTCAGAGCTACTGCACTACATTTCCCAGCCCAGAAACCCCTCAAGTCCACACACACAACCTGCTCCCACTTTCAAAGGCATCTCTGTTTGTGGAACAATGAAGGCCATTGATTGACACAGTTGTAATAGGGTCACTATTTAAATCACGTGCTCCCAACAGTGCAAGGAGAAATAGCGCTTCACGCTCACTCGCTCTTGCTCTGCCACTTTTTCTCTCCTCATGCCCTGCTTCCCAGGGATGGCCTCGATACTCACTTTCCCCATGTTGTTTCAGGGGAGGGAGAGATGGGCCGGAGGAAGCCTGATCTACTTAGCCCATGTTTACAACACTGTAGCAGTCTATGTGCTGCCTTTGCAGTGTGTTGTGTCTAAAGTAACAGACACTGGACATGGTGGTGCACATAACAAGTGCTGTTTGTCCTCTACAGTGTGTTCGCTGGATGTCAAATCCCTTACCCCAAGAGAGAGTTTCTCAATGAAGACGAACCAGAAGAGAAGACTGAAAAGGTAAAAAAGAAATCTCTTGAATGACACAAAAAGATAGTGAGGTGTGACCGTTACTCTTGGCTCTGTGGAAAAATCCTAGTTTAACTCCTTGTCAACACTGGGTCTCTTGGTTTGACAGCTTTCTCTTGGAAGGGGACCCAGGTGTCACCCAAACTGTTGCTGTTTCTGAAACGGCACACTGCATGTACCGCAGTACACAGTGCTATACACATTAGGCCTACTACAATGACTTGGCCAGTACCTCATTTATTAATTAACTGCAGGTGCTCTACCTGACTGGCTCAAAGTTTGATTCTCAGTACACTACTCTCCAGTATACAGTATGGTGCAAACAGCAGAAGAGGCCTACTAACCATATGACCAGTACCTCATTAATGAATAGACTGCCGGTGCATTTATTGATCCCCATACACTACTCCTGTGTGTAGTATGCAGTACATATTTTATGTACTGCATACTACCCACTGCTTTCTACAGAGATCACTATACGACAGAACTCAGTTCAGTACTCAGCAGCACACTGATAAAATACCAAGAAGTGGCCCGAGGCCTGGAAACGGCATTCCAAGAAAAAAACTAGCCTGGGTGCCTCAGTGTTTTTGAGAGTGTCTCTCCGTCACTCACTCAATCAGTTAGTCAGAGAGGTGTCTCTCCGTCACTCACTCAATCAGTTAGTCAAAGGAGTGAGCACATGAGTGTGACTGCGTGACCGTGTGTGTGTGTGTGAGCGTGTGTGTGTGTCTGAATGTATATTCAAGGCCGTGACAGAGGGAAAAAAGATTTGTGTGCATGTATGCAGAAATATATATCTCTGTGTGTGTGTGTGTGTGTGTGTGCTCTACACTAGCTGTGACAGAGAGGGAGGGTGTCAATCACCACCAGCTTCCATGAATCCCAAACCTCTGATCGTATTAGCAGCTGCAGCAACACCTGATAGCAGCCGACATTGCAACACAGTCACATTCACAGCCCCCAGCCAGCCATGGAGCCATGCAGGCAGGCAAGCAGGGAGACTGGGCACTCATTGTTTCGGGTGGCCTCCGCTCAGCTCCACGTGTGCCAGCCACGTGAGGTGCCAAGGCCTCAGTGCCACACAACTGGCCTCCCTAACAATGTGACCCCACCCAGGAAAGCCAAGATCACATGGAGAGCTTTTTTGTTTTGGCCATCGTGAGTTGTTATGATGCACACACCTGTCGTATACCCCCCGGTGTAAATATGTTTGGATGCAGTCATCACCTCTTCCATACCCTCTGTGAACTTGTTTACATTTAAGAGAGTTCAGGTGTAAATAAGTCATGTTATTGTTCTTGTATAGAATAGGATACTGTTTGTGGGTGACTAATTGTGGAATAAATTTGCTTTGCGCTCAAGTCTGCGAGCGTCATGGCTACTTGTAACCTGCTTACCTGCTCCCTCGCTCCCCAGAACCAGACGCAACAGCACCAGCAGACGGCTGCACAGGCGCAAGGGCAGACGCAGCAGCAGACGGCTGCGCAGCAAGCCCCCTCCCAGCAGAGCTCGGCGCAGACCAACGGCACGGCGGGCAACACGGGGGCCAATGCTGGTGGTGGCATCCAGCATGGCCAGGACCAAGGCCCCCCCAACAAGAAACCTCGCATCGGGCCCTCAGGGGCCTCCTCAGGCACTGGAGTCCTGCAGTCAGAATACCAGGTGAGGGGTTAGGGAGTGAACCTGAGTTGCCTGCTCTTCAGCTGATCATTTCCTTTCAAAAGGGTTGAGTTCTGTTTAAAGTTTACCACAGTTCAGTTCGGATATTTAAACAACACAACTCACTTGAATTTGGTCTCTTTGGAACTCGTTTATTTTGAATTGACTTCATATTACCAGAAATGAAGACTCATAGACCAAATGAATACAAATCCAGGTATGGATAATAATCACAGATGCAAAAGCCTAGCATCAGAAAGTTACGTATTTGTTCAACCATACACTAATCCAGTTGATTGTAATTAGCACAACTCCCCAGCCTGATTGATGTGTTTAGTGTTTAGTACACAGGCAGAAAAGTTGGACTTTTAAAACTGAGGCTTTGATACAATACAATAGTCTATTTTATCTGACTTTCCTAGCACTTCTTTAATATCAGTAGTGGCAATTTGTTCTCTAGCGAATCATTTTTCAACACTAGAGATCTCTTTCAGCCTTGCTTAGTGTTAGTACAGTTTAGTATTGTCGTCATCACTTTGTTGCTTTCTGAAAGCAGTGAAACCACAGAGAGCAGGGAGGGGCACAGTGCACATCATGCTGAGCATGGCTAGGTAAACTCCACCAAACTAAATACTGTACGGAATGTGACACGGCCTGCTTTGTGGGAAAACTCCCTGCATCTCGCATTTCTCTACTTATTGGCTTAGAAGGGAGGATCCGGAGTGATTTCCAGTAGTGTGTGTGTGTGTGTGTGTGTGTCTGTGTGTGTGTGTTCGCCCAGCAAAGCTGCTCTTACTGTGGCTCAAATCACAACAGATTACACTTTGTCCCTTTGCAAGCACATTAGGAAATGTGACCAGTGAGGCGTGTTTGTGTGTGTGTGTGTTTGTGTGTGTCTATCCTGTGCAATATGAGTGGACTTTGGGTCCTACAGTGATGGCCAAGTGACTGGACAGGCAGCTATAGAAGGACTCTAAGCCAGTCCACACTGCCTCACCGATAAGAGTGACAGGCAACAGTGTTTGGCCCTTAGCCCATTGCACACACATACACGCACACACACACATACACACACACACACAGACCCACACTAGTGCCTCAGAGGGCCTGTGAGCTTCTTTCTGAAAGCTATCTATCACCAGAGAATAGAACTGGACGATACACGTGCACATTCACATATATGTGTGTGTGAGCAAGTAGGTGAACGAGCAAGTGTGTGGTGTGTGTGTGTGTGTGTGTGTGTATGTGTGAGAGTGAGTGAATAAGTGAGAGAGAGAGGGACAGATGTGTAGATTTTGAGCAAACACAAAAAGGTCAGAGAAGACCTGTTAAGAGGAAGTAGTTGAGATGGTGTGATGGATGAGAAGGTGAGAAAACGACTAGCAAGGGCAGCAGAGGAAGAGGCTGACAGAAGGAGGAGAAAGACAGACAGAAAGAGAGTTATTGGGGAGAATCAGACTTAATGGAGAATGTGTAAGAAGAAAGAGACAGTTCACAGGAAATGCTTAAAGATGTAAAATGCTATTTGTGTGTGTGTGTATCTGAGTATCTATATTTGGCTGTGGTTAAGGTAGCGGTGTCACCAGCAGCTGTGAGCGCTGTTGAAGTCTGTCCAGAACCTAAGTATAAACCTCAGTCCAGCACAGAGCAGTATACATGCATGTGTGTTTGTGTGTGTGTGTGTGTGTCCACCCACAGCAGGTCCAATATACTGTAGAGTCACCCACAGAGCTGTAGTTTCCCAGTACATTGATCAGGCTGTTGTAGTACCTGCCCCCCCCTTCCCGAACTAAGGCACACTCTACCCTCCCCCACTCAGGGGCTCCAGCAGGCTTATGCGGCCTTCATGTTGTTTGGCCTCTCTCTCAGCCCCTCATTCATTCGTTCACCCATTCATTTCTTGTTCCAGCCACTGGACTGACTTCTCTTCCAAGTAGTCTGTGTTTTGGATGCGGTGTTTGCATGCAGTGTGAACCTCTGTGTCATTCGCTCCATTGCATTTGTGTGTAGGCCCGTATGTGTGTGTGTGTGTGTGTGTGTGTGATGAGGATGATGCAAGTGACATGTTTTGCTTCATTGATCTGTACATGCTCAGCAAAGGGTGGTTCTTGACTTCCTGACCGCCGCGCTCCTGAAAGCTCACAGCCTTGTGTAACATCGCCATCTAGTGGTCACTGTTTGTACTGCATATCGGGCCCCTGGGCCCTGCCCACTGTAGAGAGCCATCTTGGACTGGAAGCAACCCAGAGCCATTCTAGGGCTCTTACAACTAGTCTCTCCTATCTTCTTTCACTATTCACTTTACCTTGACCTTGTTGGAAGGTGTCATGGGGTCAAGGAAAGAATAAAAAGTTGAGTTCATTAGTCCTGTGTGTGTTGTTCCCAGGCCCAGCCATGGCCCACAGGCAATGCTACTTGTGCACACATTTAATTAGATGAGTTACCCATCATCGCAGCAATGATGTGATTACACAATTGCTAATTAAACAAGTAATGTTGATGCAGAATCTGCAGTATTTGTGTCAACCTAACCGTAGAGAGCATTTGTCACAAACAAGAAAATTCCAGTTCTCAAATATGTCTTCCTCTGATATATTTCCTGTTAGTAGGGTATATTAAATAGCTCTGTCCTGTTTACCACATGCAGTATGGATTTTAAATATTCAAAAAACGTCTCTGGTTTCTGGTTTCTACACAGACTACAGCTTTCTAGTCATGTCTCTAGTTCTTGTACTTTGACATGTATCCAGTAGGATCTTTTAAATGTTTAGCTTCTAATCAAAACATGTGCCTGCTGATTCTCTAAGACTGGTTTGTCTTATTTGTTTGGAGCTGTGTGTGCTAACACGCTGTGTGTGCTAACACGTTTCCCCCTTTTCAACCTCAAAGCACTCCAGCTCTCGCCTTGGTTACCAAAGCAACGTCCAAGGTTCCACCCAGTCCCAAAGCACTATGGGATACTCTTCGTCATCTCAGCAGAGCTCACAGTATTCTCACCAGTCTCATCGCTACTGAGGGAGTGCAGTGGACAGATCCAGGCTGACCCTTCGACCCTTGACCCCCAGCTGACCGCTCAAGCCCTACTGCCACTCAAAGCCACAGTGTCACACACACACACACTCACACACACACACACACACACACACCACACAGCTTTAACCACACTGTATGTTTATACTCCTCTCTCTGAGAGCTGCTCAGTGGCACTTGTACTCCACTACCTACTATAACAGTGTATCACTGTTAAATTTAGAGACACTCACACACATATCCACACATTATTCACATATTCAACATATTTCCACTCATTCTCTCCAATCCACTAGTGCCCTGCCAATCCTATGAAGTATCCTAATTGGTGGAGACATATCGGCCTGTTTCTCATTGGATCCTAATACTGATGGCACATCCCTATTTGGTGTGTATTTTGGTCCAACAGGCCATTGCAACCAGAAAGCATGATCATTAAAACATGTATAGTATGTAATCATCTCTAGTTGAAACCATCCCATCCCATCCCATTCCACCCCACTCCATCTCTAATGGTCAGTCTGCCTTCCTGTGGTCTATCCAGCCTAGCTGACCTGCTGTTTTCAACACACACACACACACACACACACACACACACACACACACACACACACACACACACACACACTCTCTCACTCTCCATTTATGCTTCTCTAAATCATTCCAGTATTAGAGCTCAGCACTCCCAAGCCCAAGTTTGCTTCAGCCTCCTACACACACACACACACACACACACACACACACACACGCAGATATATACACCCACACACCTTTACACACTCACAGGGTAAGCACCTGTGTTCGCCTGGGTCCTTAGCTCCCTTCACCCACTGAGGGTTCTGCAATATGAAGGCAACTCAACATAGGAACCAAAACAGCTTCAAATAGCCGCAGCAACAACAACACCACCACCCCAGTTTCTCCGGTGGGGAACCAAGAAAGGACTAGAATGTGTTCAACAGATGAGGAAGGAAGAGGAATGAGTCAGGTATCTACTTGTCATCAGTGTACAACCATTAAACACACACACATTTAAAAAGAGACTTACGAACCACAGCACTTATGTTTAAACAAAAGAACTCATCCTTGAATTGGATGAATCTGCAGCTTGTCACACACATGTGTACTATACAGAGCACCTTTTCTATTTGTTGACTTATTTTGCCTGGTTTTGCTCTGTTGAAGTTTACCATAGTTTTATTTGTTTCTTATATTGTTGTTTTTTTGTTTTGTTTTTGTCTTTTTTGCATTGTTTTGTTTTGTTGTAAATATGAAACTGATATGAAAACAGCCCTTTACAGTGTGTATACTCTGCAGCGATCCTAACATGCTCTCATCTCATCTGTTGGGAGACCCATGAGCAGTACAGCAGGAGAGGCGTCAAGTCCTGTGTTTTGCAAAAGAAGAGATGCTGCCCAAGTCCCATTTTTAGGAGCTCCACTGCGATACATGCAGAGACAAACAGTTATTTTCTTTGGCAATTGCCATTGCTACGCAAGACCAGAGGAGAAAAGCAAACGGCAAAATTCCACATTTGTTCTCATTCTCATATGGCATTTTTGTTTGTGTGATAGTTTGTTTGTTTGGAGAGTTGTCTCAGTTGCTTGAGAATATGCAGCAGAGTCCCTTGAGGATTACGTCCAACGCCTCTCCTCCATCGCCTCTGTGTCTTCCACGCTCAAGAGCAGCCCAGACTACTCCCTGCCGTCCTTTGCTTACCGCACAGAGGGCGCTCCTTCTCTCCACACGCGCTCTCTCTCTCTCTCTCACATCATGAAGAAAAGCTTAATGTTGGATCGACTGTGTTGGCCTTTGCTGTGTCCTTCGTTCTTCCTGACAGTGTTGGGTCGGGGTTTATTTACAGTCATTAGTTGGGGGGACTGGTGAGACAGTGGGGCTGAGTCAGCAAGTGTCACAGCAGGGGTGGGTGGGAGTGAGGGTGAGGGGTGGGTCAAAGTTCAGAGGTCACTGAATGTGTGTGTATCTCCCACACAGGGCAGCTAGCCGTTCCCACTGTTTTTCCTGATGCTTTTGTAAGACTCACACTCTGTTGTTTTTCTGTTTGTGAATGTTATCTAGTTTTGCTCAAGGAAGAACTCTCTTGCGGTTCACCACCAAACTTATCATTGCCTGTCTTGCTGTCTCTCTCTCTGTCACTCCATATCCCCTGTTCTAAAGCCCTGCCTGACTAAAAGAGCACTAAATCGATACTCTAACAGACAGGGGGGTTGTCTTTGCTCTCTGCTAGTTTGGCTTTGGAGAATTGGCTTTTTAAGGGGACAGCACTGCAACACAAGACACAAAAAACTAGTGTCAGATTTTTTTATTCCTTTTTTAAATGGTCTCATTCGTCTGCACTTCTCAACATAATGACCACATGAGAGAACCAACTCTCCTGACCCATTGTACAACAATTCAGACAGCTTCTAGAAGGTGTAAAGATTTGTCTGTTATTTCTTTTTTTAATAATGTTGCTTCCAGTTGTCCTCTACCTTCCTGCTGGCTTTATGCTGATCATCAACATGGCCCCACTCTGGTGATTGGGCTGGTGTTGTTCACTCACACTTCAAAGGAAAACCATACAGCTCATTTAATGATGGGTGTGTTTGCTTCTGGGTAAAAATTGCAAAACTCACAAGCTTAAGGCTAGTCTATCTTTGCAGGCCAGTGATAGATGGAGATTGTCTTGGGAACCTCCTTTCAGTGCTGTCCTAAACTCGTACTAGCTCACGTACCAGAGGTTCCTGTTAGTGCTGTCTTAAATCTGCCTCTTGTACAGCAGGTTGCTCCGAACTACAGGCAGCTCCTCAGTTGTAGGCACTTCAAATGATTTCTCTGCCTCCATGTCAGAAAGTCTCATTATTCACACATTGTAAATCTGACTCTAGTTGTGTCTGTCTGCCCTCCTTTCCCCTCGATTGCCCATGTATTTGTCTGCTTGGCACATGTATTGAGGTGGGTGCCAGACAACAGATAAGCAAAAGGCACTGCTCCTTGCAGATGATCATTATCAAACAAGAAAGTTTGAAAGGCTTCAGTGTTTCTAGCTGAAAAAATCTTTATTTTTCTGTTTTTTTTTCCCTTCCAGTTACATGTGTTATTTATATCTTTGAGAAAATGTGGTCAGGTGTATGGATGAAAAAGCCTACTAAAACCAGGGTGCGATTTCGGGGACACAAGTCTAGAAACCAGCAGCTTTTCTGAAACATTTGAGGTATTTATGCGTCTGCTCTCTGAGTTTTTGAATAGCAGCTGGCGAATCAGCCATAGTGGTTGAGGTTTTCCAAGTCTAAGCGAGGTGATCAAAAAAGTGTTACTCTGTATGAGGCCCTCCCTGCTCCAGCGACAGCGGAGATGTGACTTCCATACAGGATCTATGCAAATGCAAAAACAAACAAAAAAAAGAGAGAGAAATGAGAAAAGCTTTTACCCGTGTCAGGCTCTCAGTTTGTCTTTTAGGGGAGGCTGGATATCACACATTTCTTATGACTAGGAGAAATCTGTGGTTTTTAAAATGAATAGGAACTCCATCTTAAAAATGTAATTGTAATTTTAAGTGATTACGGCTGTTTTTGTTTTTTGTTTTTTGTACAGTATACTACGTTACTATTCTGCTATCGTAGCTGTACTCTGTGATATATTGTAAAAAGCTAACTGAAAAAAAAACACAAAAGGACAAAAAATGCAGAAGCATGTATATTGACTATACAATTGTATTTATTGTTTACTCATACAGTCTATATATAGATAGTCTATATATAGTCTATATTATTAAATAAGTTTAGATATTTCCTCTGCCTTAACCAGAAGGTGACCTCGGTGTACTAAGTATTGCAATTCTAATTATGATGTAGTAGCAGCTAGCTCCATCAGGTTTCAGCTTATGAAATGGTCCTCAGCTATGCTGTGATATAATATGAGTAGAGGTTTCTCTCTCTGGCTGTCGGCTCATCAGCTCTTAACAGTATGCTTAAACTGATCGTTTAACGTCAGTTTGCTTCAAACTGATCCTTCAGTAAGCGCTCTCTTGTCATGTCCATATTAGCATTCTGCCCCAGCCAGTTTCTCCTTCAATGCTTTGTAGTACACTACAATAGAAAATAGAAAAGCTAAAGAATGGGTTTTTTTTACCATCAAGGCATAGAAAAGAACATCTGCACCTGCACTTGAAGAGGTTGGCTTGCCCCATCTGATGCCCTGTGTTTAAGAGGCGCCGTGGGGTGGGCTTTTACTGGACCAGTGGGGGTGTCCCCTCAGCTCCTTGTGTTTGTTGAATAGTCAATAGTGGGACAGGAGTGGTAGAGCACTCAGTCCCAACTCAGTAGTCCTGCTCCGAGGGTCTCTAACAGTGTGATGCTGTTGCCGAGTTGCCAATCAGAGCATGGCAGTCGTCAGGGTTAGACTGAACTTCAAAGCTCAGGGATTAAAGGGTCTCCCCCAGAATCTATGTTGATTAGTACAAGTGGTGAAGCAGGAGGTCCTAATGTGCAGAATAAGCTGGCTCGGTGCAGGTGCAGCCCAATGAAAGAAGTATATTCCACTCAGTCCAGTTTGGCTCCATGTCTTTCATTACCTTTTTTTATGCAGAACTAATTGAGCTTTTTCTAGAAGCTTATCTTCCATGTAGTGTAAACCTGAGCAGTTCCGCTTCAGTTGGATGCAATCAGCCTCTTCTCCATCTCTCTCTCAAGACAACAGCATTTCAATGTTTGGACAGTGCCTTTTTTGAGTCTGAGTGGTCAAAAACCTCCAAGTTGCCATCTTGTGTTGTGACATTCAGAATTTTGTCTTTTCACGGCTTGTCATGCATTGTTGTATTTCACCTTCTCTTTTTTTTTCTCTCTCTTTCGTATCTTTGGAGTTGCCCGACAAGCCAGACTATTACCACGGTGTGTCTAGATTTCTAGGCTGTCTTCAGAGCGCTTGATTTGAAACATTTATGAACAGTGGCAGCAAACAGCTAGATATCCATTTTCACTTGAAGCGTCCTAGTTTCTTCTATTATAGCTGGGCAGAAAAAAATGTTTCAAGACGACATATTGCTTTGCGTTTTGTTTATAATTTTCCAGTGAATTTATCTCACTTTGTTGACACACAGTTTTGACATGCTGTACATAAGAACACATTTTAAGAAATTTCCATTGAGATGTATTGCTATGATAATTGTCTTTTAATGCACTGTTATTGCTGAATTTAGTCGTTAAAATGAGAAAAAAGTATTTAATGTTTTTTATGTCTTGTCTAGACACTAAAGATATGGCAGTTATATGACAGCTATAAGCCAGACAATGCCCTTTTAAGGAGTTTTTTTTTAAATAAATGTATAGATCTATAAAAAAAACATAATAGTATACACACGTGAGTTATAGTATGCTGCACCATTCGGCCTGTTCTTCACACACAAACCCCCCCTTAGCAAATTGTTGCATGTGCTTGTCTATACTCGATCCAAAATGTTAGCACTTAAAATCCTCATGTTCCAACCATGATGTGCACAGACACCCTGCATCAACAGAAACCTCACATTGTCCTAAGCCATATAGCAGAATATACTGTTTACTTAGGCTTTCTGGACCAGATTGGTGCTATTTCCCCTTTTTCTAACTGGCATTCGGATTCTGAGAATTTTGTATTCGCCTTGTCAGATCCTATTACATGATTGGTTGTCTAAAGTCAGGGGGAACAACAAAATTGTGTTCTTTTTTATGACGGCCATTATTGTGAGGATTTTTTTTTTTAGCATCTACTGGTATTACGGTTTGGCTCAATTTGCCAAGTGGTTGCCTTGAAAAGCAACAAAGCACACCTTCGATGGAAAACTGTATCAGTTTTAGGTGTGTCTAAATAAAGCTCCTTACACCAATCCGAACAGAGGAATGTACTCTTAAGATGTTGTACCCCAGGAACGGTCTTTATTCTGCCCCATGTTCGATCTTGACTTTAAGTGGCCCTGCTTGTGTAGGGTCTTGTACATAACAAAGGGACATTGTAGAACCGAGCGGCTGTTGACTCGCCCGCCGTCTCTGTGTTTCAGTGTCTGAAGATGCACATGTGCTCACCCACACTCGCTCTACATAGCCAAAATGTGTTACTGCGTCACCATAGCTTTGTTTGGTAGCTCAGTACAGGAAATCAACATGATATAATATTATTATTATTATTAGTATTAATAATATCAATAATAATAATAATAATAACAAGAATAATAATGATAATAATAATAATAATGATGATGATTATGAAAGACACATTTATACTCTTATGGCTGCTTTTAGCTATGTTGTCCTAATTTCACTGTACAAATGACTGTTAAATGAGGAAAAAGTCATTATTTATTTTATATCCTCTATTGTAATAAAAACCTCTTTTGCTTCAGATTGAAACAACTGCATTTCTGTAGTGTGATTGTGAGTGAGTGAGTGAGAACTGAGAACACTTGTGCCCCTGTACGAGTTGGAAAGAGAGAGAGAGTGCTAAGCTCCCAGCTGGTATGTGTAAAACTTACTACATTTCCAGATGGTCATTTGTCATCCTCTCATACACTGATTGGCCTTTTGATACAGTCTGGCAGAAGTGAAATGTTCAGACATAGTCAGCAGTGTTGCCCACAAGTCTGACTGTATTCAGTTACATCTTACTTCATAATATGCACACTGCAAACCAAATGATTACAAAGAGTTTGTTGTTCTACGCTGAGGAGAGAATACTCAGAATAACAAATTGGGGTTAAGTCTTGCTGTCTTCAGCAGGCTTCTGCACAGCGGGTGGTTAGTCCAGAGCATGTCCTCCAAAAGGCCTCAGTCTCAGTTTGTAGTTTTGATGTTTAACACCTAGGGTTTGTGCTCTTCTGCAATGAACACATGAACGATCCAGTCAGAAGGGCAATGCTGGCCAGAGCGAGGCTATCATTATCTAGGCATTGCCCAAGCAAAATACAGTCCATCTCAAAAAGAGACCTTGTGATGCTTTGGTCATCCAAGAGAAAAGGATAAACTGGGATGATTTGGCAGTAGAGCTGCTGTTGCTTAACCTGGGGTCATGGGGTTTAGTTATTAGGGAACTCCAGTGGTGATAAAATATATCTCGCTGGCAGCATTTAAGTCACTTTTGGCAGTGGTTGTTCGCAGCAACTATCTACATGTACATGGAATCAATGCTAGAGAGAGACAAAAACAGAGATGCAAAATAGCCCCCCCCCAAAAAAAAACAAGAAGCGTTAGGCAGCCTTAATGAGGAATAAATGAATAAAGATTAGATTTTAGATTCATGTGTCAAATCACATAGATCATTTTTACCTGTGCATAAATGGCACTCAGAACCATTCGGTTCTTAAGGATGATTCTGGCAAAAAGTTTTTGATATTAGAATTCCATTCAACACACATTCAGTAGTTAGGCAGCAGTCAACCCTGAAATATTTTTGCAGTCATAAGAAGGCTTCTTCATAAACACATCTGGAGAATTGTCCGATCCAGTGCTGGTTGATGCATTTACATACAAGCGCACAGTGATTCTCTGTAGGATGAGACCAAAGAAATTAGCCATATAGATTTACTCAGGTTGGTGAATAAAATCTTCCTTCAAGAAACTCTTGAAGACCCAGCTCTTTTAAGAGTATCTCCTGGATTGAATTTCTGAATACCAGGAATGCACTAAACCTCTTACTCTTAATCTCTCTTAATACTGCACTTGTATTACACTATTGCACTTTTAAAATACTGCAAATTTTATGTTAGCAATATGCATTCATTGTTAAGTTTTTCATACTGTACTGTACTGTACTGTAGCTTGAATATTATCCTCTGATTGTAGTTTCCTGTCTTGGCCACATAGAGGCACTGTTATAAACTTTTTATTAGGGCTGTGAATCAGGATCACTTGGGGTCTAATACTATAAGTCAGGG
This sequence comes from Tenualosa thibaudeaui, assembly GCA_027481765.1. Lineage (NCBI taxonomy): Eukaryota > Metazoa > Chordata > Actinopteri > Clupeiformes > Clupeidae > Tenualosa > Tenualosa thibaudeaui. The sequence continues at coordinate 13,040,179 of JAIFZK010000001.1, read as the reverse complement.
GTGTCAAAGATGCGGCCCGCCTAGCTTTTTCATCCGGCCCGCGGAACATTTTTAATAAAATATAACTTTTTTTTATAATATCGTGACCCACCGCGGCGCCTCTGTGCGCGCTGGTTAGCTTAACACCGCATGTGTAGCGGGCGCTAATGAAGGCTTGGTTCTTTGACAGGCTCGTAGCCACATAAGTGCCAACTTGTTTTTAGCACATTTTTATCTATCTATATATATTTTTTTTTTTTAAATTTATGCAGTGATTTTTGTGCTTCGGCCCCCTTGAGCTCATATGTAGTTGTATGCGGCCCCTGGACCAAAATGAGTTTGACACCCCTGCTATAGGTCTTATTCTACCCATTATCTTTAACATCAACTTGTTAATTATCCAATAACCTTTCGAATTATCTCACTTCAGTGTAAGTGGTGGCAAACGTACCTGAGCTCCAACTGATCGTTATTAATGTAACTAATTATTAAAGTAACGAATTAATGTCAGTGTGTACGTGCCAGCAGTAACATCACCTGAACAAACACACAATGTATCAAACTGGTGTCAGATGCAGGAGAGGGTTTTACACGCACAGACACAGGCAAGGAGACAACATAGCAGGCCCAGTCTCCATGGGAAAAGTGCCATCCATCACAGTCCCCTAGGGGACGAACCTGTTGACCCACCCCCCCACCCCCTGTTAAGATGCTGCTGATATCGCCAGCTTCAATTTATGACCATGGCAAGCATATTAACACAGCCGTGATTCCATTTCCACCCTCGCTCAAAGAAGATGTTGCCCCTCACTGGTATGGTCCTCCAGAGGTGTCTCAGAGAGAAAAACTCCACTATGACACTGAGGGGGCCCCAACCCCATCAGCTGAACTCCTTGTCATGAGACAAGGCACTTATAATTGTCTGGTGTCACAGCGCTTGCCCTTGTAACCTTATGACTTAGGGCTCCGTGAAGGAGCTTACCTCTTGCCGCATCTATAGCACAGCTGCTGATTGCCAAAAAGTTGTAAAACAAAATAAAAATCTTTCAAAAGATCAAGTGCTTTCTCACTATATTTTTGTTGCATTCAAATCATTTATATTTTTTATTTTCACTCTTATTCAAGTGAAGTCCCAGCCCAAGTCATTCTGATGGAAGGGAAATATATGGCCTGTTATTTTACATAAGATTATAAGTAGCAAACCCATGACACAGAGACACTTTAGAAACACAATATTACAATAACACAGCTTGAATTAAACACTGCTTCTTATTCCTGCTCTCTGTGTCTGCTGACCTTTTCGTCTTCCTCAACAGTACTTATGCTAACCACAAGCTCTGCCTGCTTCTTTATACAGAGTATGTGACCACCAAGGGCATCTAGCCTCAGATCAAGTCCATTGTTCTGTGTGAGATTACCTAAAAAGGGAGGGCGATATGATTCAAACCATATAATCTTCATTTGAATAGAGTTGGCTCTGGCTAAACCACAATGCTACCCTTTTGAGGATGGCATCAGAACTTGAGAACTTACAAAAAGTGACAGGTGAACTTTTGTATTTTATCTGGTGCAGCTAGTATACAGACATTACAAAGGACAGCTTAAACTTTAGAAGAAGGACAAGTAGGCCAATATAGTTCTTTTCTGTATAATAAATGACCACAATCATAACAGATGTACATGTTCCAACATTATTAACTAGAAACACCCAGTCCCATCTCCCAGTACAGGGCTGAATTGAGACATGAGCAGAATTGAGGCCCTGTAGGGAACTGACAGGGTAACACCTGTGCTATCAGCCACAGAGGAGAGTGAGCGGTGCTGTAGTGAAAGCCTTCCGATAAGGGCACAGCAAAAACCAACATCAGTTATGCCTCCGACAGCCTAGAGGGACTGCCTCATTGCTGAGAGTGGTCACACGGAGACTCAAAGTTTCCAGCGCTCAAACACAAGCTTGCTGTGTGTGAGTGTGTGTATTAAAGGAGAGGGAATGGTGACTAAGCAAGGGTCCCAAGTGCAAGGGAAACTTCCAAGTCCTAAATTTAGTCTTGGTTTATCATGTATAGTATATTTCTTTATCTCTCATATTGCGATGATTCCAGATTTACTGAGAAACCTTTCTAGAAATACTTTATTGGTGTGTTTCAACATCTGCTAGCCTCCTACAGTCTACTTGTTGAGTTAGTTAAAAAGCTGGGAAAGTGAAAATAATTTATAATGGCCATAACGTTATTGCAGTACTTGCCACAAAATGCTTGGTAGACTTGGCGCATGGTGATGTGTATGTCAGATGTTTTTGGGTGATTCTGACTGGTAAATTAGCAGTGGTTGGTGAGAATCCTTTAGGGAGCCATTTAGGGTGTCAATGACACACCATCCATTTCTAAAACCATACTCTTGGAAAGCTAATATCAAAGCCTCTTCTCTAGCCAAGTATGGGGTGGAAGTGCATCTTCAGGCAGTCATTTAAACATTAACATGCAACCAAACAGAAGAAACCTTCTGTAAGCGGTTGAGACATAGTTGAGTCCTCTCTTAAGGCATTCCATCTGTAATCTCAGTCTTCAGGGAATTCAGCTCGGAGCTTTTAGTGGGTCGGCTTGACCGTGCTTTGGGAGCTTTGGAGATGTGCCTGCTCTCTTCTAGACCATCGGAATATCAAAGTATCTGAATTTGGGACAGAGAAACACTGGATCAGTAGTTCGATTGGCATGACTCAGTGCATTAGTGTGTTTTTATACTGTAATAACAGTTCCATCTATGACTCAGATGATCCCAGTGGATCATGGGTCTGATATGACTATTTTGGAGGAGCAGCCATGTCTCTGACTCTACAGGCCCACTGGGGAATGTCAGGCCCTGGTGCCCTGGTCTTTACTTCAAGTGAGAAGCTGCTGGAGGTTTTTGTTAGCAGCGGGCCTTTCTCTGCATGTGCGTGTCCTCTGCAAGGTGAAGCAGCTCATCTCCCCATGGCTGGATGCCTGTTTTTGGTCTCCATAAGATGCAACAATTTTAGCAGAGGAAACCTCTCGACATGCAACGTGCAGAACACACAAATGGATTAATAATTCATTCTGAATCTCAGAGGAGTGATTGGCTGCCATTCAGAGAATTGGTTCTATTCTGTAATTTCCCAGAGCTCCATCTCCAAGACTAAATTTGGAACTTCAGGACATGACTCCAAAGAGGTATTTGATCACGGCCTATTGTGGAGTAACACAGCCACGTTACCCTGGTCCAGCTTTTTTCCTGCAGTGTAATAGTAGGTAATTCTCTCCCTCAGTCCTAACATTCCTCCCTAGAAGGTCCTGCCAAAATTCTGTGAGTGTGCTGGCCGTTCTTCTCCAACAAGAAATAAACGACACATTTAATTCGGCACAACATTGAACCATTACACTGGCTTCAATACTACAACATCTTTGTGCAAATAAATCTCTCCTTGCTGAAATATAAGCAGCTATATCATAAATAATTAATAACCTGACAAGAATATTAACCAGCCTTGGCGTAGTAACCCAAGTCATGTGAGAAGAAACAGGTGTCCTATAACGGTCTCAGAACTCTTCATCCACACCCCCTAACAGGTTGGATTGGGGTGCCATGGTTTATGTGGCGATTTAGCCTAGGATTAGCAATGATTCGCCAGACACAAGGCTGCTATTTGTGTGAATATTTCTCTTGATTTGAAGGCTGTGCTAATAAATGCCTCTGGTTGTGAAAGTGTTCCTCTGTCGTTTCGCCTGCTGAACTCGTCTGTAAGGGTTTCTGAATGTGAAGCCGTGGTGTCAGTTTCTCTGGCCCTGGAATGTTCTGTGCCACATCCCTGTGCGACACTGATCAGGACAGGGTAACATTCCTGATCCTGCCCCTCTCTCCTTGCTCTTCAAACCCTAGAGCCACTGACACCATTAACTGTTACTTGTCACTTTCAAGAAATTAGGTTTGGTCTCGTTTGGTAGCAGGTCACAGCAAGACCGGAAAGCCCTGCAAAAGGGTGTTGAGATCAGCAAAACACTCCACCAGGACAGCACTACCAAATCTTGAGGACATCTAATATATTTATACAGTATGTGACAAAACAGAAATTTGAATTTGCACTATTCCCTTGCAGAGACATCCACACCTGTCCCACCTGTCCCATCTAGAACTTTTGGAGTACATTAGTGCATGTTTGGCCATATAATTATTGTGTAACAACTTAAGACCTTTAGTAGTCCAGTGATTTATGCAAGCTCTTACAAGGAAATTGAAGTATGCTTATTTATCACATCGTGTTCCATTACAGGCTTCCTCACAGATTTCACTTCTGCTAAAGCCCCTTTATACCAACTAAGCATTTTTCTGTGAGTCCAGCACCGCAGGTCAGCTGGTTGGAATGCTAAACACAGTACTGTCCATACCTATGACCATAAAAACAACAGACTTTGCTCTTTCGGGTGGGTGAGGGCCGCTACGCTTGACCCACAGCTGGCAAGTGTGGTGTGGTGTCCTCACGGCTGACCTATGAGAGGCCGTCTTTGCTCGGAGACCGTGAGAAAAAAAACACAGGCTCTGGTCTCTCCCCATGCCAGGAGTGTGGGTGGTCAGCAGGCTTTTCCCAAGAGCTCCATTGGTGGAGGGAACTGGCGCACTCTCCAGCACATGCGTGAGATTCTTTGCATTTCACTTGCATTCATTTCACTATTTGTTTTTCCTCTATGGGCAACATCTTCACAAAGAGAAACCAACAACGTCAAAGTTGTGCTTCGGTCACTAATATTTTAAGGTTTTGTTTTTTTTAAGCAAGTGTTTTTTGTTTGTTTGAGAAGACGTAAACAAAGTTGTTGGACAGGGAATGAATCACAAGCCCATTGAGGCAGGGAGATTGCAGGTCTTTGGGCCTTTAACTGTAAATTACAGAGTCAGAGAACCAAGGGTGTAAACATGTTCAAAATGTTTAGCTACATCTCAAGGGTTCTATTTTACTAGAGAATGTGACAAGAATGGTATGTCGGAGATTCAGGGAGAGTCATTAATAATTCAGTGGTTGAAAACAACTATTTTATTGAACATTCTGCTGAAAGTTTGTTTAAGATTACTGTTAAAGACTGAAATGGAAAATCTGATTTTTTTTTTGCACTCACACATGAATATATGACCTGTTGAAGTAGCAACTTTCAACAGAGTAAGGTCTCACAGTGCGATCTCCTTGTCATCATGCTCTATACCTCATCCCACATAGTGGAACAAATGGCTCAGTTGATTTAAAGACTCCAGGAATTTTTTTCCTTCTTTTTTTTGCTGACTCATGGCTCCTCCCCAGTCTTTTTCATACAGTGTGTACATCAGCCCCAAGTGTACTTCAGGCCTAACTACTACAGGCCTAAATTCATAGGTGTCTCAGCGAAAAACAGGACTGAAGTGTAAGTGTTTATTTTTGTTTTAAGTGTTTACTTTACTAAAGAGCTTATTTGCCTCTCCTCCCACAAGAACAAAGGCCAGAGGTTCAACTTAGGCCCCGCCTGACAAGACATTTATATGTCAGAAAGAGTTTTTGACCCTGTGTCAAAATGAAAGTGAGTGAGAGGCTAGATATATAGTGTAGAGAGATATAGAATGGGTCGATGAACATGTGTGTGTTTGTATGTGTATCTTAGGGAAAAAGAATGACTAAATGTGTGTGTATGTGAGTCACTGCCTTACACGGACACATGAGACACCATATGTTTCCACCCAGTTCACTGCAGAACAAATGTGCTGTCATCTTTTTCAAGTGAGGTTTTTTTTTTACTCTCGCAACATGTCTGGGACTATGACAACAAGCCCATGACTTGGTGAACAGCAATTACTAAGTTCATGCCCTTAATGATACACCTGCTAATGTATTCCCTCCTGAGACAATTTTAGCTAATCCTAGATTAGAACTGATAGCAGATTAAATGAATGAGTGAGTGAGTGGAGTGGAAATTTCTTTTCACTTTCATCCGCTTGATGACCTGCATGGACTCCATATGTTTATAATCTTAGCCTATGGTGATTAAATCAGAGTTATGATGTTGAGGGTGTGTCCTTGGTTTTAGCTTTCTGTCTGCAGGCCTAAATACTCTACTGGGGGTGATGTGTGTGTATGTGGGAGTAAAACCAAAGGAATGTAGAATGACTCCTCACATTAACATCTGAGGAAAAACAATGTGTAGGTCTTGGCTATGTTTTGCAGCACTGGTGTGCCTTAAGTAGGTAAGCATGCTTTAAGGTCTTTCTGTGAGCCTAATAATTGTGTGATTTATTTGGAGGTTGCCTTCTCAAGACCGCTTTGACTCGGCATGTTCTTTTTTAAGGATGGATGTATTTAGGCTACTTTTTTGCATTTAATGCCTTCAATGTGTACAAACCTTGTGTGGGGATGGATAAGAGTCTATGAATTACCATGCTATGTGCTCATGTTGCCACAAAGGGCTATGGTTTATCACCATAAAATGATTGACATACGCACAAAGAACAAAATTAATCACAGAATATCTGCCCCATTTGACACTAGGTGGTGAACTGTACAAAGTTTGATGGTTGTGCCTGAAAGGCCTGATCACAGAGCTCACTGGACCCAGTCGGCCCACTTCTCCAAAGACAACTAAATGACAAAATGAAGCTTCCCCCTCATGCTTATGGTCAAGCACTCTCTTGAGAACAGCTCTGCCAAGGCAGATTGACCACCCACTGTACAAGACCGACCTCCCAGGATCCATTGAATTGACTCAGTCACTATCGAGTGATAGCCCATGCAACATTCTTTAGGCTACAGCAGTTTCTTCAGTTAGAACCTGAAACTGGTTTAGTCTACAAACAACGATTGCCATCCCATTTTGAAAAAAAGAGTTGTTGGCTATGCTTAAAGGAGAAATTTGGAAAATTAAACTGAAAGTTTCTGTGGCCTATTCTATTGGTGTTGGCTGTCGATTTGCTATTAGGTCTATGTTGTAACAAATTTTCTTGTTCTTTTTCCAACTGACAGCACTTGGTGACACTTTCAGCTACAAAAAAATGAGCTCTGCACAGATTACTCTAACTATAACTCAAACTAAAAGTGCACTCGCAAATTCCTCTAACCTCGATTCCACCCACGTGTCTCGTGTAAGTTTCCATTTGAACAGCGTTCTTTTTTTCCTCTACTCACTCTTACGAAGCCCGCCGAACTGCCACTCTTACCCAGTTCTCTAATTTTATTTTCCTTTTTGAAAAAAAAAAAGTCTCGCGATAGGCGCTCACTTGCACCGCCGCCATATTGTGTGACAGTATTTTGATTCGTATCTGTTGGCAGCAAGAAAGGAAAAGAGAAAATAAGGGGGGAGACGAGGGGGAAAAGAAGAAGAGCTGTCAAAAGAATTCCCGAGTCTCAGAAACAGCGGAGGGCTGCGGCGTATTATCCCCCCAGTTCTCCGTTCCAAACTGAGTAGGCCAGGGTGCTATAGATTCCCCTCTTGAAGTTCCTCCTCCTCGCTTTTCCGTCAGCACCCCGGCCCAGTGGAGTTTCGGTGGCTGTGTGTCGGGTGTTGAAGGTGGCCCGGGGAGCGGCGGCGGAGACGGTAAGCGAATGCCTCAGAAGAGGCCTAGAAGTCTCTGGAATAATTTTCCTTTTGCTGAAGTTTTCCAAAAGTGCTAGTAAGAACATTATCAGTTTGTTGCGTTTGCAAATAATGTTATAAAGGTGATTGAACCACCGTCTCCCCTTCCCTGGAGTGTCGAAAACTTTCTTATGAAGTTGGCTATTCAGGTGTGAGTTTTTTTCTCCTTCTGCAAGTGGAAGCGATGATATTGTTGGATAGTGCACGCTGTTTTCAACGCTGAAAAAAAAACAGCTTTTTTCGCTCATTGAAATAGTGTAATTGCACATTAAAGGTGTATCCCGTGCTTTGTGGGTATTGCGGGATATTTTTAAAAGTTTGCATAGCCTGAACTGTGAATAGCCTAGCTGTCTTGGCTATGTAAAAAGGGCTAACTTTGGCTACACGTACCCTGTATGAACTGCAGTTTCAGCTCTGCTGTCGGTTAAGGAGGTTATTGCTCGAAATATAATTTATTTGGGCCTTTGCTTTGTCTTTTTTTAAAAGTTAATAAATAACATAACGATTTCGTTAACAAAGTTAGCCATAGCCAACACTGATTTGGTTACTGTGTCATTTTCTTCCGCCGACCTATACTTCCGAAATGTAACAGTTTTGTGACGTTTATAACCTGGTAGTAACTCTTCGAAGACAACCCATATTCAAAGTAGTTCAACAGGAATTAACCAAGCTAGTCTATGTCGTGTTCAAGAAATACTGCCATCGTGATATGGAAAAAATGAACTTTTCCAACAACTCCACGAAAGTCCCCTGTAACGTTCTACATGGATTTATATTGTCTTAAGAAATTAAAAAGCTCTCTTCATTTAGATGAGCTCACCTTACTTATCAAAGCCCACTACTGTTAACAAATACTGCAAGCCTTAAGTTGAAAATTCACAGACTAACTGGTCTTGGTCACAAAATGTAAAATTGTCGCTTGTTTATTGCTTGTTTGTGCTGGAGGCTTTATTGACTTGGTCAGTGACATTAACTGTCATAGGCCATTCCTCAGCCCTGGTAAATAGGCCATGCAAGCTAGTTGTTGAATGAAGCACTGGGCAGTGTCGATTAAATTGATTGTTATTATCTACCACAAAAAATGTTGGTATTCAGAACCTAGAGTATTACATTGGAAATTACTATAGAAAAAAGGTTGTGTATGACAGACCTTAAACAGAATTGTAGTCTTATTTTAAGATGCATCTATCTAATACTGTTTCATGGAAGCCTGTTTGTTGTTTTTGGTTTATTACGCATGCAATAATTTTCCACATTGTAGTACAGCTAGAAGATTTAAAAATGCTTAGTGTGCATCCAGTCTGTTTAATCTCCACAAAGATTTAGTGTTACAACTGGTGTTGATGAGTTGTGAAATGCAGATAAATAAATAGTATATGCTTTGACATTTTGTTCACATGGGACCTTGTAACAAGCAAATGTCAACAGAACAGAGGTGTGATAGCTCACTGCTCACATAAACCGCGTTGTCAAACATGTGTTCATGAACCTGAGAGAATATAGTTATGTTCTCACACCTCCACACACAAGTCAGTGGCTAGTGAACCAGTGGATGTCTCATTTCTTGTTAGAATATTTGTTTCGTTTGTTGTTTGAGTGAGTGGCTCCATCTCGGAAAGCTGAGATAGGTCATGCACTCGGCAAACCCACGATAAGTGTCAGGGTATCAGTCATTAGCAGCTTGTGCCTATCATGCTCGGGAGTCAACATTGCACTTCCTGACCAATGAGCCGCCATGGCCAACAGTCTATAGGTGCAGGACCCTAAATGAAACCATGTGTGTGTGGCACTCAAGTCGGCAAACATGTGGATGCACTGTGGAGGCCCACTCATTTACCACCCCACTGTGGGTGGGGTTAATAAGTTAATAAGTGAGGACTGTACGTGTGTGTGTGTACGTGTATGTATGTGTCAGATGTATATGCACTCAGGGTGGTTGGTTGAATTCTAGCAATGCTAGTGTGGCTTAATAGTCCAGCCGTAGTATAGGGCCTTTTATTCTTTAATGCTGTTCAATAAAAAGATTGGCAAGCAGAAAAATGTCTTTCCCAGACTGTCATTGTACTTTTTTTCTTTGCTCTGTTTTATGATGAGGGGGTTATCCCATATGCTGGATCAAACCTTAAGTTATTTTGGAAGTGACTTGCTTGAATTAGCAAGTGGATGGCTGTAGATTTTGCAAGCTTGCAGAATTTTTAACCTTCTGTCCATACTATTTTCTTTGTTTCTCCCAAATGTTCTCAATTTTTTGCCGGTTCGGTAAGGTACTTGAGGACTGTAGTGTTGCTAAAGGTTCTTTTTTTAATTATTATTTTTTTACTTGTGAAGAAGTTTTAAATTTGTGATCCTCTTTTGTTCCAAACAATGATGTACAGAGAGACTCAAAATATTATGGTTAATTATTGCCAAGCCCAGGGCCCTTGAGTGTCCTGTTTTTAGGTTTATAATTGACAAAGCTGCTTTTGGTTTTTCTGACTGTTTTGATGTTTTTGGCACAAGCATTTCTGGCATGGAGCATAAATGCTAGGCTAGTTGTTTTGTATCAACAGCAAATGCTATCTGCTGTTTTGTTTGTGCAACAAAGTTACTTTGAACTTTTTTTTCATATGGAAAGTAATGTACCATTTTCATTGTCATTTGTATATAATTAGAGTCAAAGTAGCGTATTCTCTTACTGTCTGCTTGTACCTATAACTGTGCACTCGGATAGACTTTGCTGTGATTTGTAACCTCACCCATGTGCTGCATATTTGCATCAATAATTGCATGGCCAGTGTGTTACCCAGTGCGTTAGCCACCACTTTCTACAAAAGCTGTCACCCTGTGGTTGCATGAAGTTTGTATGAGGAGAGAGAAGTATTCCCCTCCCCCTCAGTCTCTGCCTCTAAGGCCTGTCAGGAAGTGAGGTTCTTGTTTGACCCCCTCCACCCTGCCAGCACCTATCCCCCCCTCCCCTCCCCTTCAAAGCCCTTCCACCAAAAAAAAGAGCTCTCCTTCTTTCTCTCCTTGTTTTCATGTGGAATCCCGAGTTCAACATGGGCTAGTTTCCCGGTCAGGGGGTAACCATACACATAGCACCACCTGTGACACTGCTGCAGAGCCTTCTGCTGAAGAAGGGAGTGCAGTCTGAAGGGTCCTGCAGAGAGAGGCTCTCCATACACCTCTGAAATGCAGAAGAAGAGGGATAGGGATAGTGTTGTTTGGATGGGGGGGGGCACACTACCACTCTCATCCATGTATGGCCTCATATGGAGATAGGAAGAACAGTGACTCAGCATGGCCTTTACAGAATATTGATGTAATATGTATCATGTAATATTGAAATAATAATGAAAAGAAATGAGAAGAAGCGTACTGTAAATAAAATATAAAAACAAACACACAAAAAAACAGAACAGAGTGGGCTCACTATTGTTTTTAAAGCACTGGTTCCTGCAATATGGCTTTTTAGACAGCTCTCGTTGTTTGTAAACTGTAGACTAGAAATGGAGTGGAATAGCCTTTTTCTTGTGAAGGACCAAGTCCAATAAATAAATAACACCTCTTCCTCAGAAGTTGTAATGAAATCCATATTGCAATTGGACTTTTCCTTGTAAAAGGGTTGTGTTTTGTGGGCCATCCGAAAATGTATTGGCTGCTCTTTCTTTTCTCTCACTTGTTGAAAATTGAACAGACTTTGTTTTTGGCAACTTCTGTATTGAAAGTTGATGTACAACTTATTCCAGGAGAGTACAGAATAATTGATTTTTGATTTTTTTTCTTATTTTGAAATAAACTTGTTCATTGCTCATTCATCTTAAATATGCCACAAAAACATTTGGAAGTGAAAGCTGTTGTCCATTAAGACATTTACTACACACTAACCAATACAGGATACTGTATCACATTTCATTTTGGCTGTCACTGTTAACGTGTAGCCTAATTTCCTCATAATGATGCATTTGTCTCGTGTTTGGGTATTATTCAGTGGTCACCAGTGAACTACATGCAGTTTTACATGTAGTTGCCGGTTGTGTGGCTCGGTGATGGCCTAGCCTAAACCATGCTTTCTTTGCTGGCTGCAAGAGGTTAGCTGGGCTTCACTTGCAGCATGTTCTGCAGCATATAGCATACAAGCCAACATTATTTGTGCCTCAGGCTGGAAATACAGAACCCCCCTTCAGTTTTTGAATTCCCAAATATATATCTTTTTGAAACAACTGTACTGCTGAAACCATGAAATCTGGTTAACTCTAACCAAGCGAAAAATCAAAACATTTACAGATAATCAGCTTTTCACTTTTCTTTTTCTCTCTCTCTCTCTCTCTCCTTCTCTGTCTTTTCCCTGTTAATCTGTCTTCTTGGAGAGCAAAAACTGTTTCTGTCATCAGCAGCTCTGGCGTGGCTCCATGTGTGTGCCTGGGCACAGAGACGAGGCCTCTGGCTGCTTGTTAGCAGAACCAACCCGCTGCTCCTCCCCTACCCAAACTCGCCCATGTACAACTACCCCATTGATTTCCAATCCAAATCTTTGGATGTTTTTTTTTTTTTGGAGGGTCTTTGCCACATTGTCCCAAAGCTCAAAAGCAGAAGACCAGAGGTCCCCCTTCCACCGGGCCCTGAAGCGACCGGAGGAAGCATGCGGTGGTGGTAGCACAACAGGGGCCCAGGTCAGCCAATGAATACTATGCTGAAGGACCAGCTTGAGCGAACATCATGGCTGGACAGTCAGTTGTGTAAGCATTTGCAGCAGTGACCAGTTTTATGACCACCTTAACACATAATTATATTGGGGCACATAGCAGAGTAGTTATGATATATCTGGTTAAATCCAAAGGGCTGAAGTGAAATTGTTGCTCTCCAGGGATGCAGATGAACGTTTGCTCTGTGAAAGTACGCACAGGCTTGACCGCACCACCCCGGCCTTACCCCCTCAGGCCTCTCAGATGTTCTCTTTGAACCCAGTGCTCTGTTGTTTCTTCCTCCACTGCGGGTTTATTTTTCTCCCATTTGCAGTTGGATTACTATCCGCTGAATGTTGTCCCAGGGTGACATTTGGAGTCATAAGGTTTGGTGTTGCGTTTCGCATGGATGAATCACAGAATTGCCCTATTGTCGAGCTTGAGCTGAAGTATTTGCTCTGGGCTTGTGGCATTTCAACCCTTTTCTTAATTGAGATTGTTTTAAATCTTCATTGTAATTAAAATCCTCCTGTGGTGCTCATTATTTGTGCTGTGCCAAATCAAGATGATTAGACTCTTATCTGATGTTACGTTATGAGATTAGACCAGATTATTACACTCTAGCCTGGTGATGTATGCTACTATTAACTCATTGCGACGCATTGCGCTCTACTTTGGTGCATTTATCAGCAAATGTAAGCTAATGCTGTATTGTGTGGCGTGTCTGAAGAGGTCTGGCATCCAGTTCCTTGCGGTTGATATAGCTTTTCATTCAACTGAATGTTCTGTATTCCCTTTTGACAAGGGTAGCGTTACAGCGGCTTTGTGCCTTTTTTTGTGGAGCATGTCAGCACCACTATTCTCTCTGTGACTGCTGAACGGAGCCCGCTTGCCCGTGCCATCATTGTCACTCCTGTCTGTCTCTTCAGGTTTGAGTGTCAGATTATAGTCATTCTGTACTCATACCAACCTGAGCTGTCATGCCCATTCAAATTTGCACTGCTGCAAGTCTATATAGCTAAGTGACATCCTATTCAAACCCATTCAACTGGTTCAAGTCATGTGCTTTCACCACCAGTGAAAAAAAAATCATATAAAACAATATTAACATATCTGGTTTCCACAAGATTGATGTAACACAGACATTTGTCAACTACAACAAATAGCAATTGAAATTCATGTAATAAACAGCTGTATTGCCTTGTGAAAGACAGGATATCCACTAATTCATGAAGTAGGCCCAACCAAATGTGTTGTTTAATACAGTCTGCTCCCTTAGTCCATTAAAGCAGCAGTCATTGTGATCAATGAGCTTCTCTTACCCTTTATCACCTAAATCTGCCCACATAATCTAGTCCAGTGGGACACTAGCCAAAATATCTAGTCAAAGATGCTATCTGACAGATTTGAGGTGGAGTTTTGCAACCAGTGGAGAAGGAAACGATGATGTGACGTTTTGCTTGCATCACGTCGCTCACCCTGTGGACGCCATTGTTCAGAAGAAAGGAATCAGGACAATGGGTCTTGAGAGCGAGTGAAATAACTGAACATTTGTGTCTGGTTTTGGCAGAAAGCAGAAGTATTCAGCCAGTGCCATGAATGGGAGCTATTCTCTGTGAACGTCTGGGTTAGATGTGAATGAAGGGCAGGAGATGACAGAAGTCGGAAGTGTTTTTGCTGTCACAGCCATGCACCCTGGGATTTGGGAAATGGTAGAGTCTCGCAAGCCAGGCTTTGGACTTTCAGCAGAAAGTCTGCCCCTCATTGCTACTTAACGTGGCCAAGGGCCGCCTACTGTGAGCGGAAGAGTCTTGCTGACTGACATACATGGTTATCATGCGCAGGAGTTGCCGCTTTTGTGAGTGACTTTGAAGGGCAGCCAAAACTGACATGAAATCTTTCAAACTTTGGGCTAGCTTAGGTTGTCTAGGTCCACGTTGATCATTCCTGTTTATGTGCAAGTTGTGTACTTTTAGTGCAAACAATGAAAACAAAGCATTTCTATGTTAATGGAAACTCCATGGAAATACTCAAACTCTGCATTGATTGATAGTGAACATAATCAAAGACAATGTTGTTTTAAAACACAACCTCACAGCCACATCCATCTCTGCGTGCATGAGCCCCATGTTCTGCAGCATGCTGAGGGCAGATCATCTTCGGTTGCCACTGGGAAATGGCTTGTGTTTGTGTGTTTGTGTATGTGTGTGTGTGTATGTGTGTGTGTGTGTAAGGTGGGAGATTGACTCTCTGGCAGGATGTTTGTCATTCACTCTCACTCTCACTCTCATTCACACTCATTCAGCTCACAGCTCTCCCTCGCACACTCAGACTCTTACTTCCTCAGAACTGGGAGGGATGTCTGGGGTGATAACCACCTCACTTTCGCTGCAGATAATTTTGCCGGCCCACTTCCTTTCTAAGCCAGTTTACAAAGGGCAGGAAGTCCCATGACTAGCCAGTGCTTTGCATACATCTGGAAGCAAGGTCAGCAGAGGTGGCCCCAGTGCATTCTTTCTCAAGGTACTTTTGCATTTTCTTATTCCACCGCTTTCAAACAAGGTCATCCGGGAGAACCGGTGCCAGGTGGTTGTAAGTGCAGCTTAAAACCCGGGCTATTCTCTGATGGGAATCCTCAGAGACGTGGCAAAACCCTGGCTCATGTCTGACAAAAGAATCTGTCATCAGCCGTAAAACTTGGCCCTCAGCACGGGCAGAGTGGCCCTTTGAAGTCCTGCGTGGCTTGCTTGCTCGCTCGCACTGTACGTGTCTTGTCACAACAGTCAACATGAATGGCATGGTCTCCACAGTGTCTCTGTTGTCGTCAAACCACAGCACAAGCTGAAGGGGAGATGTGTCTTCTCAGCATCAGAGGATCAGGCTAGAGAGACACAGATATGGAGACAGACAAACTGACTCTGTTTGAGCATTTGAGCAGATT